>CAWUFW010011370.1:0-620420 GCA_963921515.1 Calotriton arnoldi
TGTCCACTAAATATAGTGGGCACCTTGCACCAGTCCAAACAACCCCTTATTGGAGATAGGTTAAAGACAACCTTTATTGAAAGCTATCCTAGTGGTAGATATGGAGAGCAGCCTTCAGGCTAAGTCTTGAAGGAATGTAAAGCAGCTTGTTTTACCAGTCTATAATCTCTTGAGTGACCAAATGAAAGAGCACCACACCAGGTATATATTCAAAATATATGTATTTATTACTAAACACACCCCTCTAGTCTCTTTATGAGGCTAGAGTTCAAGTACATAAGTTATACGTTATTTAAACACAGTAATAGCACAAATACACGTTTGGGCCCTAGGGGCGTACCAAACCATATACCAATAAAGTGGTATAAGAACCACGACTGAGCTAGACACTAGGCCTAGAGCCTCTAGAAGTGCTTGGACCACAAGGAACCACCCAAGGTAGTGACACAGGGGACCCACGGGGGACGCGTGCAGTGTAGGAACACAGCCGCGAATCGCCGTTAACTTCTATGGAGAAAGTCGCGGTTTGGAATTTAAAGAAAATGGACACTTAAAGAAGGACTTGGAGCAAACCCTTTGAGAACTAGGTCATTCTAGAGTCTCTACCCACGGGAGCACCGGAGTACTCGTGTTACCTCACCCAGGGAAGCCGGTTGCATAGGTGCCTTTCGGGGTCGGGTTTCGTCGTTGATTTGAATGGCGATCTGCTGCAAAGTGCTGCTGGCGACCAAGTGAAAAGTGTCCGGGTGGATCCAAGGATGGATCGGAGATCTGAAGAACCTGAAAGCAGAGGGGACAGAGTCTGGGTCACTAGCCAGTGACCAGGAAGGCGATGAGCAGATGCCCACCGATGTCGAGTGCTTCAGGTAGGTTGACGGTCGTCTTGACTCTTCAGCCCCGAGGTCCAGGAGGCGTTGTTGGCAACCAGGAGCAGGATTCGGGCTGGTACACAATGTCTGTCGAGTGCTGAGGTGTCGGCAACCGGATTGGACCCAACAAGCCTTGGCAACGGCAAGTCTCAATGAAGATGAAGATTGACGATTGTGCAGACCAGCAAGGTCTGAAGAACTCACCCAGCAAGGGTAAGTGAGGGCAAGCCTGGAGCAACCAGGGAGCCTAAGTAGAAAAAGATTGGCCTTCGTGAAGGGCTACTAGCCAACGGGCTAGCGACCGCAAAGGAGCCTCGAGACTGTGCACGTGGAGCTGGCTCACAGGACATTCGTAGAGTGGAGGCCAGTGATCTTCGGTGCAGTTGGTGCTGGAGGCTGGGGCTACTCGGAGCCCAAAGCACGACTTCGTGGGAGACCCAGAAGAGGATGCACTTGCAAATGCGTGCAGTGTCCAGGGGTCACGGTTCCACGTTACCCACGACAGCTACGGGCCTCAGCTTTGCTGGGGACTCAGGGCAGCCTCGGAAAGTCTGGAAATCTACCTCTGGTGGTGCAAAGACTTCGGCGTCCGACGGGAGCTTCAGCGATGCAGACCGGACAATTGCTTCTTTGGTGCCTGCCAAGCAGGGGAGTCACTCCTTGACCCCAAGGGAGATTCTTCAGTCCTCTAATCTTGTAGTAGAGCGTCGAAGGTCCAGGATTCTGTGTCAGAGTTTCGTCCAGGGATAATCTAAAGTCCTAAGGACTGGGGTCCCATACTTATACTAAGTTTAGGGGTTGGACTTACTCTGTGGTCCCACCTATGGGTGGGTCAGGGCAGAGGGGTGGCTACACCCCTTTCCCTTTGTCCAGTTCGCGCCAAAGCAGGGGCTGGAAGCCCCTGATCCGGTTTGAACTGGGGTATGCACAGGGACACCAAATGTGCCCCCAGTGCAGGACTTCAAAGCACCCGAGAGTGCTCCCGCCCAGCCCCAATACACACTATCCTGTCTGGGGAGGTGGTCACACCTCCCTGGGACAGGAAACCTATTGTCCAGGCCTCCCCTGCCGGAGTTTCGGTCAGCAGCAGGAGGCCAGACTGGTGTCTGTGGCAGCGGCATCCATTTTGTGATGCCAGGGCTTGGAAAGTCATTACCGGGCATACCGGTGTGTACATGTCTTTCCCTCTAGAAGGGTGGAATGCTACCCCCACCGCCAGAACTGGCGGGGGGGGTAGTATTCCAAGATGTTTGACACCAAACACGACATGTTTCCGTGCAGCCATCCCAAAGTTAGCATTTAACGCGAGGTTATAATGCGCTTAAGAGTATATGGTCAGACTGCACTACAAACAGCATCAGAGAAGGGTCTCCGAATGCTGCAGAGGGGCCCTGCTCATGCAGGGGCACCCTCTCACATAGGAACCACGCACTCTGCCTTCAGGATTGATAAGGCCTGCCATAGGAGTGACTTATAGGTTTATATGTGTGTATGTGTATAGTGATATAGGTAGCCTATATCACAGTAAGGGGTGCATGCACCACCTTACCCAGGCTGCAGTAGCATACCTGTGGTGTCAGTTTGGATGGCCTTCCAGGGGTGGCACAATACATGCTGCAGCCCCTGGTAGGCCTCTGAGGTACCTATGCCCTGGGTACATAGTATACCATATACTAGGGACTTATAAGGGCACTCCAGATTCCAATCAGAGATGTGCCTAAGGCACATGGAAACCATTTTAGAGATGAAGCAGCTAGGCTGGGGTTCTGATTAGCAGGGCCCCAGCCAGACTAAGGTCGAAAAACAGTGAAGTATCAGCAAAAAGTGGGGGTACCCATGTGAAGCAGATCCTACTCTCCTACACAACCCCCCAAACGTAGGGACATTAAACTAACCTTGCCCAGTTAAGTCTTCATGTTCTAAGTGGAAGTACCTAGAGAGTCCATCTGCATTGGCATGGTTACTCCCAGGTCTATGTTCCACTGTGAAGTCCATCCCCTGTAGGGAAATGGACCACCTAAGCAGTTTGGGGTTTTCACCCTTCATTTGTTTTAGCCATAAGAGGGGCTTATGGTCTGTTTGAACAAGGAAGTGAGTACCAAACAAGTATGGCCTCAACTTCTTCAGAGCCCAGACCACAGCAAAGGCCTCCCTCTCAATGGCTGACCAACGTTTCTCTCTAGGGGTCAGCCTTCTGCTAATGAAAGCTACTGGCTGATCCTGACCTTCTTCATTCAATTGTGACAGTACAGCCCCTACCCCCAATTCAGATGCATCAGTTTGAACAATGAACTTCTTGGAGTAATCAGGACTCTGTAGAATGGGAGCAGTGCACATGGCCTGCTTCAGGTCATCAAATGCCTTTTGACAGCTAACTGTCCACTGAACCTTTTTGGGCATTTTCTTGGAAGTTAAGTCATTCAGGGGTGTCACTATTGATCCATACCCCTTGACAAATCTCCTATAGTACCCAGTCAGGCCTAAGAAGGCTCTCACCTGAGTCTGGGTAGTTGGAGCAGTCCAGTCCATGATGGTCTGGATCTTGCTCTGCAAGGGTTGAACCTGGCCTCCACCCACAAGGTGGCCCAGGTACACAACCTGACTCTGCCCTATCTGGCACTTGGTGGCCTTGATAGTCAGGCCTGCTTTCTGCAGGGCCTGTAAAACATTTCTGAGGTGGATCAGGTGATCCTCCCAGGTGGAGCTAAAGACAGCAATATCATCTAGATATGCTGCACTATAGGCTTCCAGACCTGTAAGGACTGTATTCACCAACCTCTGAAAAGTGGCAGGTGCATTCTTCAGACCAAAGGTCATCACCACAAATTGATAATGCCCACTAGGGGTTGAGTATGCTGTTTTTGGCTTTGCATCATCAGCTAGTCTGATCTGCCAGTAGCCAGCTGTCAGGTCAAATGTGCTTAGATACTTGGCTGAGGCCAAAGTGTCTATTAGCTCATCTGCCCTTGGTATTGGATGGGCATCAGTCCTAGTGACTGCATTGAGACCCCTGTAGTCCACACAAAACCTCATCTCTCTTTTCCCACCACTGGTGTGAGGTTTTGGCACAAGGACCACTGGACTAGCCCAAGGGCTATCTGAGGGTTCAATAACTCCCAAATCCAACATTTTCTGGACTTCTGTCCTGATACAGTCCCTGACATGGTCAGGTTGCCTATAAATCTTATTTTTAATAGGCAGACTGTCCCCAGTGTCCACTTCATGAGTGCACCAGGTGGTCTGACTTGGAGTCAGTGAGAACATGTGTCTGAACTGATTGAGCACCTGTCTACAATCAGTTTGCTGCTGGGTAGTGAGGCTGCCTGTCAAGGCTACACCATCCACTAACCCATCATCAGGGTTCTGTGAGAGCAGGTCAGGGAGTGGGTCACTCTCTTCCTCCTGTCCCTCATCAGTAGCCATGAGCAAGCCCATGTCTGCCCTGTCCACATATGATTTTAACCTGTTGACATGGAGAACCCTGTGGGGACTCCTGGGTGTTCCTAGGTCTACTAAGTAGGTAACCTCACCCTTCTGTTCAACAATGGTATGGGGTCCACTCCATTTGTCTTGGAGAGCTGCTGGGGCCACTGGCTCCAACACCCACACCTTCTGTCGTGGCTGATAAACAGTCAGTACAGCCTTTTGGTCATGCCAGGCCTTTTGAAGTTCCTGGCTAGCCTCAAGGTTTTTAGTTGCCTTTTTCATATACTCAGCCATCCGGGAGCGGAGACCAAGTACGTAGTCCACTATGTCTTGCTTTGGGGGCTTGAGAGGTAACTCCCATCCTTCCTTCACCAAGCACAGTGGACCCCTGACAGGGTGACCAAACAAAAGTTCAAAAGGGCTGTAGCCAACCCCTTTTGAGGCACCTCCCTGTATGCAAATAAAAGGCAGGGCAAGAGTATGTCCCATCTTCGCCTAAGCTTTTCTGGGAGCCCTTTAATCATGCCCTTCAAGGTTTTGTTGAATCTCTCAACTAAACCATTGCATTGTGGGTGATAGGGTGTGGTGAACTTGTAAGTCACTCCACACTCCTTCCACATTGCTTTTAAGTATCCAGACATAAAGTTAGCACCCCTGTCTGATACAACCTCCTTAGGAAAGCCCACTCTTGAGAAAATTCCCAGGAGGGCCCTTGGCACCACAGGTGCTGTAGTGGTCCTAAGGGGAATAGCCTCTGGGTACCTGGTGGCATGATCCACTACCACCAGGATAAACCTGTGCCCAGATGCTGTTTGGGGATCCATGGGACCAACAATGTCAATCCCCACCCTTTCAAAGGGAACCCCCACCACAGGTAGTGGTATCAGGGGGGCCTTTGTAGTGCCACCTGCCTTGCCACTGGCCTGGCAGGTTACACAGGAGCGACAAACCTCCTTGGTGTCTTCAGACATGTGGGGCCAGTGAAAGTGAGGGACAATTCTGTCCCAAGTCTTGTTCTGGCCCAGGTGACCTGCTAAGGCAATATCATGGGCTAGGGTCAATAGGAAGCCCCTGAACTTCAGAGGTATAACCAACCTCCTGGTAGCACCAGGCTTGGGGTCTCTACACTCTGAGTACAAGAGTCCATCATCCCAATACACAGTGTGGGGACCACTAGTTTTCCCAGCAGCCTCAGCAGCAGCTTGCTGTCTGAGGGGTTCAAGAGAGGGGCAGCTCTGCTGCTCCTGGCTCAGATCTGCCCTGGAAGGTCCCCCTGTCCCCAAGAACTCAACCTGTTCAGGTTCAAGCTCCTCTGGGACAGTTCCTTCCTCAGGACTGAGATCATCCCCCTCAAGGGACTGATCTTCCTTCTGAGCCAAGGGGGAAGGCTCTGCCTTTACCCTACTACTCCTCTTCTTGGAAGGCACTTGGTCCATTATTCCAGAATCCAAGGCCTGTTCAGTGCTAGACATTTTGGCTTGTGACCTGGTCACAGCAAACACATCTGCAGGGATCCCCAGCATTTCTGCATGGGTCCTGAGCTCCACTTCTGCCCAAGCTGAAGTTTCTAAGTCATTGCCAAGCAAGCATTCGACTGGTAGGTCTGCACTTACCACAACCTTCTTAAGGCCAGTTACCCCTCCCCAGGAGAAGTTAACAACTGCCAGAGTATGGTCTGTTCTGACATTGCTAGCATTGGTCACTTGGTACATCTCACCAAGTATAACTTGCCCAGGATTCACAAGGTCTTGTGTCACCATGGTGACACTTGCCCCTGTGTCCCTAAATGCCAAAGCCTCTCGTCCATTGATTAAAGGATGTTGTCTGTACTTGCCCAGATTACTGGGACTCATAGAGGAGGTCATATCCATGCCTCCATCACAGACTAGGACAGCCTGAGTGAGTTCTCTGACTAGGTCAGAGCCCATCTCAGTACCCAGGGTCAACCCTACTAAACCCTTGGCTGTAGTACTCCCACCACCAACTGTAACTGCACTAGGGGGAGCAGGTGCCTTAGGGGCATTGGTGGGGGCTGGAGTCGAGTCTTTGGACTTGGTGCAATCACTGGTCCAGTGGGTCTTTTGCTTACAGACCTTGCACCATGATTTTCTTTGGCCTTTCCCTTTGGTAGACTGTGAATCCCCACCTGAAGAAGGTTTTTGGGGGCCTTGTGAAGACTTTTGATCTTTACCCTTCTCCCCACCCTTATCAGAGGTTTTCGAATCTTGCTTCTTAGGGTCACCACCTTGGTTCTGTACCTTCTGCTTCACCCTGGTTCTGACCCATTTGTCTGCCTTCTTTCCCAATTCTTGGGGAGAGGTCAGATCAGAGTCTACCAGGTGCTGATGCAACAGCTGATTTTGACAGTTATTAAGAATCTGCTCCCTCATTATCAGATTGTACAATCCTGTGAAGTCACATACCTTACTGCCCAATAACCAACCTTCCAGAGCCTTGGCAGAACAATCAACAAAGTCTACCCAGTCTTGAGTCTGTGCTTTTTGGGTATCCCTGAACTTTAACCTGTATTGTTCAGTGGTTAGGCCAAACCCATCAATTAGAGCACTCTTCAAGACTTTGTAATTATCAGCATTCTCCTCTCTAACAGTGAGGAGCTTGTTTCTACCTTTGTCTGCAAAGGAGAGCCACAAGATTGCTGCCCACTGCTCCTGAAGGACCCTCTGTACTTTACAGGCCCTCTCTAGAGCAGTTATCCATTTGTGGATGTCATCCCCACTCTGGTAGGGAGGGACAATCTTGCTCAGGTTTCTATGGTCATAAGACCTTTCCCTATCTTTGGGGAAACTGCTGCCACCATGGGACTCTAGTCCCAACTTTTGTCTCTCTCTATAGAGATCTAGGGACTCCTGTCTATAGCCAATTGCTGTTTCCTGAGTTCAAGCTGAGTTTGCTCATATTGAATCAGTCTCTTTCTTCTCTCATGAGAGGATTCCCTCCTATGAGAGGAGACAGAGGACCCTATTGAGGTGTCAGAGTGGTTAGACTCCTGAGAAGGAGACCTAGACCTTCTAGGCACACTCAGAACTCTTCCTGGGGGACAAAGGGGAGGTCAGTCTGATCCTCTCCCTCCTCCTCCTCCACAGGAGGAATTGGATTCTCCAGGACAAGGTCATTTTCACCTTCCTGGCCAGTTTCAGAGGGGGGTCCTGGGTTTCTTCACCCCTGGCCCCTCCCTCATCTTCTGCCCCACCCTCTTTGCCTACCCCTTCAGACCCTAGGGGCCTGCTGAGATCATCAGCTAGTAACACCTCCCTGAGGTGTTGGGTGCTGGCACTTTTGCCTGCCTTCAACTTCCTAGTATTGCATAATGCTCTCAATTCCAAGAATGGGAGTTTATCATACTTGGAGGGAAGAAGCCCACTGGCTTCTGGCAAGGACTCACTGTGTCCTGGCTTTGAAGACATTACTAGTGAGGTGTGGTGTATGCACTACCTACTCTAGTGTGGCCTACTAAACTCTCTTGAGTTGTAGAAAGGGTGTGCTGTCCCTTAACACACAACTCTAAGTTCAGTAGAACTTACTGTATACTAAGCTTAATTTATATGTACCTTAGGTACCTTTAGTGGTTTTCAGTTGATCAATTCAATTGAGATTATCTGGTAAAACAATAGCAAGCTGGAATCCCACACGCTGCACACCAATGTGAGAAGTTGGCCTGGTATATGCTGTCCACTAATTATAGTGGGCACCTTGCACCAGTCCAAACAACCCCTTATTGGAGATAGGTTAAAGACAACCTTTATTGAAAGCTATCCTAGTGGTAGCTATGGAGAGCAGCCTTCAGGCTAAGTCTTGAAGGAATGTAAAGCAGCTTGTTTTACCAGTCTATAATCTCTTGAGTGACTAAATGAAAGAGCACCACACCAGGTATATATTCAAAATATATGTATTTATTACTTAACACACCCCTCTAGTCTCTTTATGAGGCTAGAGTTCGAAGTACATAAGTTATAAGTTATTTAAACACAGTAATAGCACAAATACACGTTTGGGCCCTAGGGGCGTACCAAACCATATACCAATAAAGTGGTATAAGAACCACGACTGAGCTAGACACTAGGCCTAGAGCCTCTAGAAGTGCTTGGACCACAAGGAACCACCCAAGGTAGTGACACAGGGGACCCACGGGGGACGCGTGCAGTGTAGGAACACAGCCGCGAATCGCCGTTAACTTCTATGGAGAAAGTCGCGGTTTGGAATTTAAAGAAAATGGACACTTAAAGAAGGACTTGGAGCAAACCCTTTGAGAACTAGGTCATTCTAGAGTCTCTACCCACGGGAGCACCGGAGTACTCGTGTTACCTCACCCAGGGAAGCCGGGTGCATAGGTGCCTTTCGGGGTCGGCTTTCGTCGTTGATTTGAATGGCGATCTGCTGCAAAGTGCTGCTGGCGACCAAGTGAAAAGTGTCCGGGTGGATCCAAGGATGGATCGGAGATATGAAGAACCTGAAAGCAGAGGGGACAGAGTCTGGGTCACTAGCCAGTGACCAGGAAGGCGATGAGCAGATGCCCACCGATGTTGAGTGCTTCAGGTAGGTTGACGGTCGTCTTGACTCTTCAGCCACGAGGTCCAGGAGGCGTTGTCAGCAACCAGGAGCAGGATTCGGGCTGGTACACGATGTCTGTCGAGTGCTGAGGTGTCGGCGACCGGATTGGACCCAACAAGCCTTGGCAACGGCAAGTCTCGATGAAGATGAAGATTGACGATTGTGCAGACCAGCAAGGTCTGAGGAACTCACCCAGCAAGGGTAAGTGAGGGCAAGCCTGGAGCAACTAGGGAGCCTAAGTAGAAAAAGATTGACCTTCGTAAAGGGCTACTAGCCAATGGGCTAGCGACCGCGAAGGAACCTCGAGACGGTGCACGTGGAGCTGGCTCACAGGACACTCGTGGAGTGGAGGCCAGTGATCTTTGGTGCATTTGGTGCTGGAGGCTGGGGCTACTTGGAGCCCAAAGCACGACTTCGTGGGATACCCAGAAGAGGATGCACTTGCAAATGCGTGCGGTGTCCAGGGGTCACGGTTCCACGTTATCCACGACAGCTACGGGCCTCAGCTTTGCTGGGGACTCAGGGCAGCCTCGGGGAAGTCTGGAAATCCACCTCTGGTGGTGCAAAGACTTCGGCGTCCGATGGGAGCTTCAGCGATGCAGACCGGACAATTGCTTCTTTGGTGCCTGCCAAGCAGGGGAGTCACTCCTTGACCCCAAGGGAGATTCTTCAGTCCTCTAATCTTGTAGTAGAGCGTCGAAGGTCCAGGATTCTGTGTCAGAGTTTCGTCCAGGGATAATCTAAAGTCCTAAGGACTGGGGTCCCATACTTATACTAAGTTTAGGGGTTGGACTTACTCTGTGGTCCCACCTATGGGTGGGTCAGGGCAGAGGGGTGGCTACACCCCTTTCCCTTTGTCCAGTTCGCGCCAAAGCAGGGGCTGGAAGCCCCTGATCCGGTTTGAACTGGGGTATGCACAGGGACACCAAATGTGCCCCCAGTGCAGGACTTCAAAGCACCCGAGAGTGCTCCCGCCCAGCCCCAATACACACTATCCTGTCTGGGGAGGTGGTCACACCTCCCTGGGACAGGAAACCTATTGTCCAGGCCTCCCCTGCCGGAGTTTCGGTCAGCAGCAGGAGGCCAGACTCGTGTCTGTGGCAGCGGCATCCATTTTGTGATGCCAGGGCTTGGAAAGTCAGTACCGGGCATACCGGTGTGTACATGTCTTTCCCTCTAGAAGGGTGGAATGCTACCCCCGCCGCCAGAACTGGCGGGGGGTAGTATTCCAAGATGTTTGACACCAAACACGACATGTTTCCGTGCAGCCATCCCAAAGTTAGCATTTAACGCGAGGTTATAATGCGCTTAAGAGTATATGGTCAGGCTGCACTACAAACAGCATCAGAGAAGGGTCTCCGAACGCTGCAGAGGGGCCCTGCTCATGCAGGGGCACCCTCTCATATAGGAACCACACACTCTGCCTTCAGGATTAATAAGGCCTGCCATAGGAGTGACTTATAGGTTTATATGTGTGTATGTGTATAGTGATATAGGTAGCCTATATCACAGTAAGGGGTGGATGCACCACCTTACCCAGGCTGCAGTAGCAGACCTGTGGTGTCAGTTTGGATGGCCTTCCAGGGGTGGCACAATACATGCTGCAGCCCCTGGTAGGCCTCTGAGGTACCTATGCCCTGGGTACATAGTATACCATATACTAGGGACTTATAAGGGCACTCCAGATTCCAATCAGAGATGTGCCTAAGGCACATGGAAACCATTTTAGAGAGGAAGCAGCTAGGCTGGGGTTCTGATTAGCAGGGCCCCAGCCAGACTAAGGTCGAAAAACAGTGAAGTATCAGCAAAAAGTGGGGGTACCCATGTGAAGCAGATCCTACTCTCCTACAATAAGTAAAATCAATAAATCAATAATAGGAATAAACACAAGATTTCAGACCCATTTTGCCTGCTTTAAAAAAGCAAGAGCAAAATAACTTTTAAAGTCTAGGAACCCTACCTATGGCGCTCAGTCCCAAAGAACATCTAGATAGACAGGCCCTGTTTGAAATTTCACACATCAGTGAAAACTTGCCTGTTACATCCTGGCCAATAGATAATTTTTACTTGCCCTATTGGTAACATTTATTTCATAAACTTCTCTGGTTACACCACTACCCTTCTGTATGGAAATATGCAGCATACAAGTAGACTTAACATAGCATACCAACATCTAATAAGGGGAAGCAAACACACAGGAACATATGTATTGATAGAGGGACTCCCCAAGAACTACTAGTAGGCAGCACACAAGGAGACATGCAGACACTTTGAAAGAGACACGTGAAACAGAAAAAACACCCCAGTGAGCAAGAGAAAAGCTCAATTAAGAAAAAAAAGTGACACTTTAGCAGCCCAAGAAACCTACACATGAAGAGACCAAAAAAAACACTACTGTGATGTGCAGACAGAAGAATTTGCATACAGAGATAGCCCACACGAGCCTAACTGTGAAAAAAGAGCAGCGACACTACGAGCGACAACACAGTGAGGCACAGAAGAGGAAAGAGGCGCACGTATTAGCAGCCACTAAAACACACACACACACACACCCAAACATACAGAATGAATGACAGGCACATCCCCAGAGAAATTGAGCCAAGCATAGTGGGTCACACCAACCGCACTGCGAGCACCAGCACACACAGGCCGAGAGAGAAAGAGACAAACTGGCGCTTCGAAAGCAGCAGGTGTGCACCAGCTCTGGTTACTCGGTGAGGGATTAGAGGAGATCCCGTCCTTCTTAATCCTACTCAACAGCGTGCTTCCCCGGCAGGTGAGCGGCCTCCTCCTGGAGATCCGCCTCGCACCTAGGCTCGTGAACCACCACACTCGGCCCCCATCAACCAGGAGATGGTAGCTGCCTTCCTGGGCAGATGCCTCGTGATGGAAGCAACCATGTCCTGTCTGCCTGGGGGAGGGGGGTCTTAAGGGTGCCAATATGTTCAGATGCAGCTCTTGTGTGCATGCGCTGGGGCACCCAGACCCCGAAAAGTACCTGCTGGGTGTTTCGTGCAGTACTCCCCTTCCACAGCGCCCCGAACTCTTTACAGCAGCCGCTCCCTCTCAGACACCTCTGTGTGTCTGATGCACGAAAAGAAGACCAGGCGGAGAGGGGGCGCACACCTGCTCAGATACGCTGCACCAACTTGCCTCCAGATCTTGTCTGTGGTAAGTATTAATCACCTGCTTTGAGTATCTGAAGGGGGTAGGTGGCTGGTCTCATGACCATCTCTTCAAAATGCGCAACTACCTTCAAAAAACCTTTTTTAAAGGATGCGATGTCAGAAGCCGGTCTTCTATTTTCGTCGCTCGTGTGACCTCTGCTATATTTTCAATAATGTCGACTCTGCGCTTCCGATCCCGGGACCGAACCTTTCTCGGGCTTTCAAGCTGTTCGAGAAAAAGGTGGTCCCTGCAGGGAGAGCGCCTTTTAATCCGAAAGGCAAAGCCTGTAAACAGCAAATACAAAACCAGTCCCGAAATGACAGTTTCAGGTATTGGTAACGCGCAAATGGCCAGGATCTAACTGCACCGTTTCAAGTGTCAGCCGTGTTTGGTTTTCCCTTTCTCCGTTTTATTTCCATAAACCAACTATTACAACGCAGCCTATAAATATACATTGGTTTGTAATTTGAATCCGGGGCGCCCTGGGGGCATTCGAGCCTTGGAGAGGGGACGAAAAGAGGAAAAAAACGGGCACTCTTCCACTAGAAATGATTGCTGTTCCTTCTCTGTAAAAAAAAAAATGTTACACGCAGGAGGCGATATAACAATTTAAACCTGTTTAGGGCTGGAATGCGCGAGCGCTGCTTGGAAGTGAAACGAAGGTAAGCTCACCTTCGGAGACAGAGCAGGTGTTGCCCGGGGCCCTGGCGTGGAATTTACAGGTGAATCAGCTTTAACGAAAGAAAAAAACACCCTTCTCACGGCGGGATTTTGTGACTTGGTGCCAGAGAAAAACAAACAAAGGAAACTTGTTACACACAGGAGCAAATATATACATCAGAATGAGATGGGCGGCTCAGATAGAAATCGAGGGTATCCGAGAGGCCTTGAGTGTCTGGTCAGGTGTAGCTTAAGTCCTGTCTCCAACCTCCATTGCAGTTAGACAAAATGTCTTATCTGAGAGAGATGGAACACTTCTAGTGCTCCTGTACCAGCGAGGTGATCGCTTGTTGTTGAGATCTGTGCGATCAAGCCCTTGCAGTTTCGAATCCTGCCAAGGTCAGCTCGGCCTTTCATTCTTCCGAGGTCCGTAAAATGAGTGCCGATTCCGATTTTTAAATACAAATTGTAGGTGTTTTCTGAAGTAAAACGCTTTGGATGAAAGCGTTATATAAATAATATATAGGTGACACACCTCACCTTTAAGCATCCAACTCATCACTTAGGGGTTGAATTGTCACTATATGGCACTTACAAAGCCACGTGCTGTCTTCCAATAAAACATGAAATCAGTGGTAAAAAGTCCAAACGGTATTAAAAATGAGACTATCTCTGAAATCCTGTGGGGATACAACAACCACTCAATATGCATTTCAACTCTATATTTATTTGACAAGTACCCCGCTGAAGTGTATAAATATTTGAGAAATGTAATTGGTTGGTCCTCATGGTGGGCTGGGACGGTTTGTTTTGGGAGAGCTCCATGAAAGAACAGCCACGAGACTAGAGACAGGACTCCCCCGCCCCCCCCCGCCCCCCTCCTGCTCTGGCAGGTGCAAAACCAGCACAGCTCACAGCATCGGCCGGGTCCCGAGGGGAGGGTGGGGGCGGCACAATTGTTTCCATTTAATAAATATTTCCCCCAAGGGCGGTCCAGAACAGGCAGGCAATTATTCAGTGGCGGCCGACAGGCCACTCGATTCCTACGGTTATTTAGTGCTCGTTTACCCAAAGAATTAAAATCTATTTAACCCCCTCCAGCCCTCACCGCCAACAGCACTGTAGAGGCTAAGGGGGGTAAACAGGGGGATAACAAGGCGCAGATCGTTTTCACAAACAGGGTCACGGAGAGAAAATGAAAGTGCCCCTTTGGGGCATTTTGCTGTTTTCCTTACGGCTATGAAAGCTATAGTCCTGCTGGGAAATAATGTCAGTACAATTAATCGCTATCAGTAACAGTGCTACTCCTACCACTACAACCAATATTAATAAAAAACACACTAAGGCGTTTTCATTTAAGCCTCATCGACGTTCAAGAATTTATGTATCCACACTCCTTAAATGCTATACTGTTTTATTTATTTACAGTAGAAGAGTAGTAATAGTGTATTGCACTTACGTGCGCATTTACAGAAAGACAACACTCTGGCGTGATGTTTGTATAAAAATGTCATTCATGTAAATCACCAGCTGGTTTCCCCTTTCCTCGACAAATACAGAGTCCCATCACAAATATGAGGCAACAACATTCTCATTTGGGTAACAGGAAATAACGCATTAGATGAGGCATGGGGAAGGGAACCCGCAATGAGGTGAAACCTTTTAAACCAGAGGGCACTGTCTTGCGTTTCATCGGTAATAAATTCGGTACTTTGTGCGCGTGGATTTCCTCTTTTACAAATCCCAACATGTGCGCCGCGCGAAGCAAAGGAAACAGCGGAGCTCCCCTGCCGGCTCCCTCCAATGCCCTGTTTGCAAACACACACCTCTCCACACAATCACACTCGCACCTCTATTCTCTGCAGGACAATGATCCCCTGACACCCTGGGAGTGAAACGAGGGGGCGTGCCGGAGCTGTGTTTGCTGCTATTAGCGCAGGAGCTCACAAAAGCGTCCCCTCTTAATCCTGTGTACTTAGTGATCCGCGTTTCTCTCCTCTTCTTTTGTCGCGCTCTAGGTGTGCGCCCGGCCAGCGCTGATTGGCCGGCTCGTGTTGGGACGCCCCGCCCCCTCCGGTGCCGCAGCTGTCACTCGGAGCGCAGCCCTGCCAGCCGCGCCTTTGAACTTCGCCGCTACTTGCTGCCACGCACCGGTTTGTCTTCATTCCCGGCCAGGTGTTGTGCGGGGCCAGTCACCTCCAGAGAGGCGCGGAGAAGCTTCAAAGCGCTGGCCACACTGAGACTTCAAGGCAGAGCCACCTGTTGGAGAGGCACCGCGGACTCCTGCCTGAGATGCCAAGAGCGTGGGCATGATCAGCTGAGAAAAGTTGCTGCTCCTCGGTGTGTTGCGCGTCTGTGGCGCCGGCTGCTGCCCCAGCACCATGTCCAAGCCTGTGGACCACATCAAGCGGCCCATGAACGCCTTCATGGTGTGGTCGCGGGGCCAGCGGCGCAAGATGGCACAGGAGAACCCCAAGATGCACAACTCGGAGATCAGCAAGCGCCTGGGCGCCGAGTGGAAGCTGCTCTCCGAGGCCGAGAAGAGGCCCTACATCGACGAGGCCAAGCGCCTGCGGGCGCAGCACATGAAGGAGCACCCCGACTACAAGTACCGGCCGCGCCGCAAGCCCAAGAACCTGCTCAAGAAGGAGCGCTACGTCTTCCCGCTGCCCTACTTGGGAGACCACGACCCGCTCAAGGGCGGCTTGCACCTAGGGCACGCCGCGGGCTCTGCGGACTCGCTGCTCGGGTCCATGGAGAAGGCACGCGCCTTCCTGCCTCCCACCTCCTCGCCCTACTCCCTGCTGGACCCTGGGCAGTTCGGGGGCGGCGGGGCCCTGCAGAAGATGGGCGACATGCCGCACTCCCTCTCCTACGCCTCCAGCCTGGGCTACCAGAGCGGCGCCTTTGGTAGCCTGGGCTGCCCTGGGCAGCACACGCACACTCACCCCTCGCCCACTAACCCCGGCTACGTGGTGCCCTGTAACTGTAGCGCCTGGCCTACGTCCAGCCTCCAGCCGCCCGTGGCCTACATCCTCTTCCCGGGCATGGCCAAGGCCGGGTTGGACCCCTACTCCTCGGCCCACGCGGCCGCCATGTAACAGGGAACATCCTCCTTAGACACTGACAGCGAACAACACTGAAGACAGACTGTGGAGGGTGGGGTGAACTTTGACCTCCCCATGTGCATGTACATAATGGACGACATTGATACCCAGAGGGCAGTGCCCCCACCCGGCAGGGAAGCCTAGAACTGCTGCTGTGTGTTTGTAGGGGCCAGGTGACGGGCAAAGGCCACTCCATGCCCCAGGATAACTTTATCCGTCACAGATTGGATCCTGGAGGCCAGAAGACAGAGACAGGCAGCTTGTAAGCTCTGTGAAATACGTCCAGTCCCTTCCTTGACCCAACTCTTTTGGACACACTAAGGTGACACGTTAAATAAGCAAATAGCTGGTTTTGATTTGTTTTTGTAATTTATTTATTATAATATATAAATATGATTTGCGATATCCGCTGTGATCTCAACGTGAACTCTTGAAGGGTCTTTGGTACTGAGAACATTTTATTTTATTTTTTGCACATTTGAAAACGTTCTCTTGTGCCAGGTAAACAAAACAAAAAAAATCCAACCTGCTTAATAGTTAAACTGAGCAAGAACAGAAGGGGGTTTATATATTTAAAATCACAATATACTGATAGCAATTGCTTATTTTTCCACGAGGCTGTTAACTTATTTTGTGACCCATGTGAAAATTAGACCCCTTTGCTTAACTTACTCGGAAAATGTCAATTCTGAAGTCTAAGCCGTAGAACTGTATTTTTATTTTCTAAACAAATTGTGTTTTTGGAAGAGAAAATGTCTTGGACGATAAAAAATAATGTACCCCGGGGTTTTATCCCCTTCTTCTGTTCCTTTGTTGAACAAAGACATTTTAAATAAAGACAATCCTGTCATTAAAACGACCAAAAAAATCAAACGATGTGGTGTGAATTAAAATATTCCTTAAAGCAAAAGACCAAACAGGCTGACGTAGCAGGGGCGAGTGGAGTACTGCACTTCAGTGAAGAAGGGGGTGTGCCATCAGCCCTCAGTACCTCCTGACAACTACTCCGATGTCCTTGAAATAAATGCATCTCCCGACATGCTTTGTGTTAATTGAGGACACACATATATCGTGCCTCTCAAGAGATTTAAAAGTCCACGCGAGACTGGAATCTGTAAAAAGTGTCTAAAGTGGTCCAGAAATTGTCGACTCTGCCTAGGGCAGTTGATTTTTAAACAGGCTTGATCAAATCATGAGCATATTCCTCACTTCACTATACTTCGTTTCACCTCCAACAGGTAGAGAGCCAAAATAAACTAGAGATTTACGTTAAATGAATACAGAGGAATAGTGCGAAAGGCGCGTTTGAGAAAGAAAAAAAACTTTTGAGGAGTGACACAACTGTGTAGCGATAGCGCTGTGTAGTACGGTTTGCAGTCTACGCTAATCAAAGCACTCCCAGTCGGATTATTGACCAGAGAACTAAGATGACACCTGTCTCTGCCGCTTAAAGTCATTGTGTGATCCCCGTCAAATCATGTTAAACCCCTCCCTGTGACACGGCCCCTTTCGAGTCCCACTTTTAGAATAGGTTAACAATAGGCATGTGAAATATCCTGAAAGAGTGAGAATTAGGCACCTGCGTTTGAAAGAAGATCCGAACCGTCACGTGACGAGGCCGTCCTTGGAGTAATACCATGTAGACACACGCAACTGCTTGTAAACCTAGTGACACTGAACCTAGTTTGCACTGGGGCTCGCTTTTCTCGAGTGTGGGGGCTGGTCCTTTTCAGAAGGTAGTCGGCACATGCGGCATTCTCCTGGCTCGCAGTGGCCCCTCTCACGTCGTCACAGTGGCCCTCTCACGTCGTCACAGTGGCCCTCTCACGTCGTCACAGTGGCCCTCTCACATCGTTTCCCGCGCTTTGGATTTAGAGCAGTGCGCAGACCGCGGCGAGGGGAAACCCGAGAGCTGCTTTTATGGCTTCCCCTCAGGTGCGAGCAGATGCGCATCTGTCAGCGTGACTGAGGTGCCAGGACATCCTCTGTCCCGTTACCACGCAGTACTTTACCTCCGTAAGTGGGGTGCACGAGTGTGATTATCCCTGTGAGAAATCTCCTTTCTCTCACGTCAAATGGCACTCTTAAGGCAGCCCCTTTCTTAACATTTTATGTTTCTCCTAGCTTTAATTTCTCCTTTATGAACACAGAACTCCAGGAGTCAGAAAGTTACGTAAAAGGAAAATAAGGCACAGTGACTGCCCACACTTGACCTGGGACAACTTGCGATTTCGCAGTAGACATATGCACACTGTAGGAGCGAGTTTGTTAAAACGAAAAGTATGGAAAACACAGACACGTGCCTGCCTGCTTCATATACCCCCCCCCCTCCGAAAAAAGGAAACACCCGTGCACCCTATATGACGAGAGCGCTCTTAAAATGGTGTCCTGAGATTCGAACTCTCTTTAGTCTGTTATCTATTGTTGTGTTAGGTAATGTGTGATCCACAGGGCAGGTGAGCTCCTCGGGTTTGTCTTTTCCGTTGCCTGTTTGCCAGGCTCCCAGCTGTGGTCTGCAAGTGACCGCACAGTGAGCTCTGGGTCGGTTACTAAAGGCTGAGGCCTATAGCATCCTAGACCATTCACACTGCTGAGGTTTCATGATCTATCTATCTATCTATCTATCTATCTATCTATCTATCTATCTATCTATCTATCTATCTATCTATCTATCTATCTATCTATCTATCTATCTATCTATCTATGTCTATCTGCATCTCCCCCATCTGCGCCCACCTGTAGCTGTTTACTAACCTGTCAACCTTTATAGATTGACAGGTATGTAAACAGGCCTGTGTCTCTGCCCATGAGAGTCTGTGTATTCGGTATCTGTAGCCTTGATTGGCTGTGCATCTGGATATACATCTAGAGTTGTGCACGTGTATATCAGTCTGTATCTACCTTCTGTCTGCCCCCGCATCTTTGCATTTCTCCTTCTCTGGGGCCCATGTCTCTGAAAATGTGCGCATCTCTGTATCTATCCAGCTGAGACTGTGCGTGTGTTTGACATACTGTTTCTGTGTACCTGTGTATCTACGCATGTGCGCCTGTGTTTATATATCAGAGCTGTGGTATGTGTCTATCATCAGTGTTTGCGTCTCTGTGTATCTGCCCCTGTGTCTCTGCACGTATGCATGTATACATCGGTGTGTGTATGTATGTATCTAATCTTCTGAGGCTGTGTATGAGTCTGACATTCTTTGTCAGTGTGTAGGTGCAACCAGTGCTTTGGGTCTATCTATACATCTTCTGATACGTGTTTGTGTGTCTGTGTATGTACACACACGCCATCCTCAGCATTCATCCACCCACATGTGCATGGATGGATCGAAATTGACTCCCGCAATCTCTGTATCTACCCACCCACGTCCTTGTTTTTATGCACCTGTTACCCCGTGTCTGGCTGCCCTTTGTATACCCTCCTGTCTGTATGTGCATCTCTGTGTACACCTCTGTTGTCCTTAGTGTCCATCCCTTCTGGTTCATCTCTCTATCTGTATCTATCTATAGCGGTGCCCTTATCTCTGTGTCTGTGCATCTGTACATCTACTGTTGCCATTTGCTTGTCTGTCTGTCCTCCTGCTTGAGCATCTATTTGTCAGTCTGAAGATCTGTATGCATCTGTCCATCTGCTGCTCTGTTTCTTCACACCTGTTCATCTGTGTCTGGATATCTATAGGTCTAATCACTCTCTGTATCTGTAGCTGCCTTTCTATGTATGTATCCATCTCTAAGTATGTACTGATATATCTAGCAGTCTATAGCTGTGCCTAGTCTTATATGTATACACCCATCTCTTTCCCTTTCTTTATCTATTTATACTTTTATCCACATACCTCTGTATTTATGTGTTTATACATCTATCCCCATATCCCTGTCCCTGAGTGTATATACATCAATCCCTCTATCTCAGTGTATATATGCACCTATCCCCACATCTCTGTCTCGGTGTATGTATACATCTATCCCCACATCTCTGTGTGTGTGTGTGTGTATATATATCTATGTCTCTGTGCATTTATACATCTATACCCATAACTCTGTCCCTGTGTATATGTGCATCTATGCCCATATCTCAGTCTCTGTGAGGATATACACATCTATCCGCATATCTCCGTCTGTGTGTGTGTGAATATATACACCTGTCCCTCTATCTCTGTGTATAAATACACCTGTCCCCTATCTCTGTATATATATATATATATACACCTATCCCTCTATCTCTGTGTATATATACATCTATCCCCATATCTCCGTCTGTGTGTGTGAATATATACACCTGTCCCTCTATCTCTGTGTATAAATACACCTGTCCCCTATCTCTGTATATATATATATATATATATATATATACACCTATCCCTCTATCTCTGTGTATATATACATCTATCCCCATATCTCCGTCTCTGTGTGTGAATATATACACCTGTCCCTCTATCTCTGTGTATATATACACCTGTCCCCTATCTCTGTATATATATATATACACCTATCCCTCTATCTCTGTGTATATATACACCTGTCCCCTATCTCTGTGTATATATATATATACACCTATTTACGTATTTACACATCTTTCCATATATCTCTGTCTCTGTGTATTTATACATATGTCCCTATATATCCGTCTCTGTGTGTATATACATTTATCCCAATATCTCTGTCGCTGTGTATTTATACATCTATCCCCATATCTCTGTGTTTTTATACATTGATCCACATATCTCGTCTCTTATGTATTTATACATCGATCCACAGTTCCTGTAGGTATGTGTTTGCACATTTCTCCACACATCTCTATGTACCGAAACATCTATCTTCATATTTCCATTTATTTACACACCTGTTCATATACTCTCTGTCTATATTTATAATTGTATCCCAATATCTTTGCCTCTATGTGTTTCTAGATCTATCTACACACCGCAATGTATTTATACTTCTAGCCACACTCTATGCATTTATGCATCTGCCTCCATATCTCTGTCTATTCCTATTTATACATATGTCTGCCTCTACGTTTTTATACATCTATCCAGATATCCGTCTCTTATCTATTTATTTATACATCCATCCACCTATCTCTGTCTCTATATATGTATCCATCTATCCATGTATCTGTATTTATATATCGAGCCACACACCTCTGCTTCTATGGAGTCATCCAACCATCCACATACCTCTGTCCCTGTGCATTTATACATCTTTCCGAATATATATGTATTTATACATCTGTCCAGACATCTCAGTCTCCATGTGTTTAAACACGTATCCACATATCCCTGACTATGCATGTATACATCTGTCCACACTCATCTCTCTATATGTGTCTTTATACTTACACACATGTCCCTATGTATTATAGATCTGTCTCTATATGTTTATACACTTATCCACATATCCCTGACTCATTGTATTATACATCTGTCCACATATCTCTGTCTCTTTGTCTTTAGGTATCAATTCATATATTTGTTTTCATCTGTATCTACGTGCATCTCCCTGCCTGTGTGTCTGTATCTGTGTGTCTGTGTACAAGTTCACCTGCCTGCATATCCATGTATGTATTATGCTACTTCTGTGTATCGCAGTATGTGCCAATCTCTGGCTTTGTACCTCTCAGGGCTGATGCCAAGAGTTTTTGCACCCGAGAAGTTCTATTTCGACTTATGACCCTGGCAATACTGTCATATTTAGAAACCCCCTTTTTCAGTACCCTCCCCCCCACCCCCCCCCAACAGCTTCCCCTTACCATAGCCTCTGCCCTGGTAGCCATATGTTTGTATGTGTACCTGCACCAATGTCTCTAGTTCTGTGCCTGTTCATCTATGGCTCTCTGTCTTTGCACTTATGTATCTACCCACCTATATCTCTGAATCTATGCGCCTATCATCTCTATCTGTGTGTCTGTCTGTACCCCTGACTCTACGTGTTTCTCAGTCTGTGGCATTGTCCGTGTTTATGTCTCTATTTGTATCTGGCGGTATTTCCACTTACACAGTGGAGGAAGCAGTGCAGCATAAGGTGAAGGGAGAAGAATGATTTTCCAAGTTGTACGTTCCTGTTCTGCCTCTGTGCTGTTTTATTTGCATGTCCACAGAACCCTAGGCTGGCAATATTGGACCATAAAACACAACTGCTGTTAATGTTCTGCATGTATATCTGTCACTTGTTCATACACCACCGTTGTATGCACACAGAAGCATGCAGTGAGCGTTCACCTGTGTTAACAATTGCGTATATGTGCATGTGTTTTCTGTGTTTGTGTGTGTTAAGGTGCTTCACGTGTGTGTGCGTGAGTGTGTGTGCATGTGTGTATGTCAGTGTATCGCTGTGGGCATTTATGTAGCTGTGTGCATGTCTATCTGTGTGTGTATGCAAAATGTTTATGTGTGATTGTGCATGTCGGTAAATGTGTATCCATCTATGTTTTGTATGTGTGTGTTTGTGTGCATATCTCTGTGTCTATGTGTTTGTGTGTGTCAATGTCTAAGTATGTGTTTCAGCATGTGTGTGCATGCCTGTGTGTGATTGTGTGCTTGTTTGTGTGTGCATGTCTTTTTGTGTGTTTGTGTGCATCTATGCGTCTATGTCCGTGTCTGTTGATATGTATTCATGTCCATGTGTGCACAAGTCTGTGTGTATCATGACATGTCTATGTGTGTGTGTGCATATCTATGTGTGAGTTTGTGTATACTAGTGTTTGCCTATGTGTTACTGTTTGTGTATGTGCATGCCTGAGTGTGTTTGTGTCCATGTCTATAAGTATTATGTGCACATGCCCATGTCTATGTATGTCTGCGTGTGCTTGTGTTCAGGTATATGTGTCTGTCTGCATGTTGGTGTGTGTGTTTCAGTGTTTGTACATACTTCCCCGTTAAGGTTGCAGTGAAGCCCCCTATTGAAGAGGCAATTTGGAGAGGTCCCTAAAGTTGGCCATTCTTGACCTATTCACAGGTGCTTCGGAAAAATGCAAGTGGTTCCCAATGAAAAACGCGAGAGGGAATGGTCATTGAGGGGTTCCAAAAGTGTCATTTGCCAGTCAACACCCTTTACGGTTTAGTAACCTCTTAATTTCTTAAAATATAGACCTATTCATAAGATTTACACCATGACTGTGAGAAGAGATGTCCCCAATACAGTGTCTTCAAATGGATTTAGTTGCTTCTAACACTCTAGCAAAATAATGCACGCACCAGGAAGCAGTGTGATTGTACCTTCACCATCACTATGAGGAAAAAGGTGGTGCGTGTGTTCTCACAGTCACTTGGGTCTTTCCATCAGGATTGATTCCTGAGCTCTTTCCGGTTCTTCATTGAACACTGAAGTGGATGTGGGGTCACATTTATACTGGTTTGTGCCATGTGCTCTCTATCTCTCTCGCTCTCACTCTCTCTTTCTCTCTCTCTCTTAGAACTTGAAAGACAGTTAGATAAGCAAACAGGCATGTCTACTGATTTTTTTTTCGATGGAACAAAAGAGATAGATAGATAGCTAGATAGATAGATAGATAGATAGATAGATAGATAGATAGATAGATAGATTCTCATTCGCTAATATGCAGCTTGTTTGAATCTCATGTACCTTTTCAATTGCTAACACCTGGCTCTTCTAAATCAAACTTTTCATACGTATTCCCCTGCTGGTTCATTTAACTCTCCAAAGTTCTACCCTATTACTTGCAAACATGCCAAAAACAACAATTCCATGTTCGTGGCTGCAACTCCCATTCCCTAACAGTTTGCCTGTGCTATGTTATATAAATTGGTGAATTCAGTTTTTGTGCATAGAGAGGCAGACGTGGCATCCCATTGTGTTGATGAAAAAAGTTAAAAAGTCTCAAACTGGGTGTCATGTGTTAATTCGTGACACTGACACATTCATTTATTATGTTGTGCTGGTAGTCGTGATATCATGAAATTGTGTATCTCAGAGTCCTGGTATCCTTTCCAAGTATTTTGAATTCTCCAATGTGTGTGCATTTATACTTTGTGTGCGTGCATGTGTGTATGTAAAACACATTCAGTGCACTCTGCATTGTGTCGCTATATCAAACAATATAAACATTTTACGTAAGCATGTGTGGCCTAGACAACCCCCTTTATTACACCATTGACAACACCTTTGTCTCACGAACATCCTATAGGGATGACTTATTCTTGCCATCAAAGTCCACCTTCTGCCTGTAGTAAGTACAAGCGACAATACAAATACTGATTACATAAAAAAATAGAGACAAGGAAAATGTGACTGCGGAAATAAAGACCGTGCCAAAATACCTACTTACAAATATGCCACCATCAAATAAAGTAAGAGCCGAAATACGCTGGTGCTGCAATACACAGGAGACGAGTTCGGCTGATTTAGGGATTTGTAAGAATGTTGGCGTTTGTGCATGTAGATATTTTTGCATGGCTTTCATTTTTTCAGTCTACATTCTTGAGTCTTTATTTTATTTTTCTCATATAGATCGTGGAATCCATAGTTTGAAGCACAACACTCCACCAAGCTCCTACATTGATATGATTTTACATTATGCACTGGTGCACATGCTTGCCGGTAGACCCTTTATTTTTAGAACAATAGTTGTATTAACTCTGATCACTGGATTACGTTGATTCTTACTAGCATGGCACATGATTTACAATGACATGTTGTACAGTGTTAGTCTTTCAAACTAACAAAAGCCTAGTTGGGTCACACACCTCTGCGTGGCTTCTCTTCCTGCTCTGTGAAATGAAAGATGGATGTCAAAGGCGCTTTTCTCATGAAATGAACTAACACTTGAAGAAGAGATAGATGTGCAATGGGCGCGCTCAGGTAAACATGGCAGCAATTATGTGTGCAGGGTATTTCTGTTGCTTCTATGGTAAGTTAGGACTTTTTCTACTGTGTGTCTATTTACGTGGCATTTCTGTTTCAAATACATGACTTTATACTGAGACAGAATATGTTTCTCTAAAGAGAGAAGATGAATACACATTTCCATGCATAATGGTCCTTTGAGGTCATCAAAGGGTTCTGAGAAGTAATACATCCTGGAAGAAGAATGAATAATAGTCCATAATGTAAAAATATGACTGTAGTTCCATTCGTTGCAAACTGTGAAAAGGCTGCTGTTCCCAAAAATAAAAGATTAACAGTTCTAAGCGCACTCAACACATTTTTGTATTGTAAAGAAAATTGTAAAAAAAAAAATCTGCATAGCGTATTTACGCAAATAACAATAATTGTCTATTCTGAACAAAATCCCCTTTTGGTGCAAATTTTGATTTTTTTTTCTGTTAGAGAATATAAGCAGTTTTTGTTGCATTGCAGAGCATAACATTCGATTGGATTTACAAAAGGAAATGCTGCTTTTAGATCATACCAAATAGCTCCATTCCTACTCGATGATGTGCAAGAGATTTAAAATGAAGAATCAGTGCTGAATGTGTAAAACACTAGCCATATTTCATGCAGGTTTATCAAACATAATCACAGTTATTAGCAAATCAAAAAATCCATCTCCACCAGAAGTCTCAAATCCTCAACCATAATTTCAGTCACTATTGCAAGTGTGCGTGTGTGCATGTATGTATATATATATATATATATATATATATATATATATACATATATACTTTTGTCTTACATTTACAAGACATCAAGCGTAGCTGTTGGCGTTATTAAAAAAAAACAGAAGGTACTGAACATAAAGTGTTTATAAGCATTATTGAATCATAATACACCTTATGCTGCATCTTTTTATGTGGCATGACATTTTTTGATTTTATAGCTTGCCATTGGTTGCAAATTGCAATGTACAGACATGATGCAATGATGTCAGTTCATGTTTTATAGGCAGAGCCCCTGGAATTATGCAAAAGATGAGGACCAAATTATGGGGCATGGTTGACTAAATTATGCGGCTTGAAAATGCAAAATGTACTGCATATTACAGCACATTTTTTGATAGTATTACTTCATTATTTTGTTATTTTTACACTTAATAACACTGTCTTGACATAGATTTCACTGTATTAGTACCAGTTTAACAGTCAAAAACCGCAATAAGCAATTGATAGATGACCAGCCAGCCTTTGCAAAGGGGTTTCAATTGCACTGGAGCATGTGTTGCTGCATTTTTAGTAACTTTTGATCTGTGTCAGCTAGAAACAAAAAAATTGTGTTATAATGTGCAGATTGTGCAGCAGGAGATGGATTATTTGATAAATGTGGCAAATTCATAATTATGCGGAAAATGTCATGGCAGCAGAATCAAATAATTCCAGTGGCATGTGTATGGGTTTTTTAAAGACTGCTGTTTTTTAAATGCCTAAAATACCTATCAAACAATGAAACATTAGATAGATAGATAGATAGATAGATAGATAGATAGATAGATAGATAGATAGATAGATAGATAGATAGATAGATAGATAGATGGATGGATATCCTTTAGTAAGGTACGGTATTGTCAATGATGGGAGCAGATGATCTCATAAAGCCAAGTGGTTTGTAAATATCACCAAAACCCAGACTTGTCAATGCGGACCATTTTACACTTTACACACTCTGTATTTTTTACATTAAATGTTTATTTTGGGGGTAGTTGGCTTGTGTTTTTTTTTCTTTTTCCAAACAGGGTTTTGTTCACTGACATTCGGATATATAATTTGTGGTTGTGTGGTGTAAAAACTAGGGAACAAATGTTCTGCAATTAAGAATGTAGAATTTTAGAAAAAGAAATTTTTTCTCCTGTTAAACATTTTCTGTTTGTAAAAAAGACAAATTTGTGAAACTGTTCTCTTCAAGGGACAAGTAAGAACGCGCGCTGATTGAAAATAGGATGCTAATGTTTTGTTAATCTTTCATGAACAGATTCTTGATAACTCAGTGGACGATAATCAGGGCTGGTGGATTTATGTCATTCTCAGGCTGCGGCATTGACAGCATCTTTTTGGATTTGCTACTCTTGCAACGTAACTTGCTGTATGATTTGCAAATTTCCGCAAAAGAATGTTGTATCTGGGTCAAATGGATTAAAACAATCCAAGCAGAGAAGGGTCTACGCAATGCCACATAATTTTTCCCTTTTCCCACATAATTTACATAACTCTGAGGCATAATTTGGTCTTCCACAGCTGCATAGTCCTTGTGGCCCTGACAGTGATAAAGTTGTTCATGTGGTATTGGGTTTGGGGCTAGCATTAGGCTCCGGGAACGTATATGTCTAGCTATCCATCCTCAGAGTCTCCTTGGGGGTCTGTCTTCCTATTGGACCTCCTCATCCTTCCTGGCTCCAGCCACATATTTCTCATCCACTCGGTACAGTACAGTGGAATTGCTCCTCTATGCCGAACTTTTCGTGTGGAAGCCAGCATTATTCACTACCTGGGATCAATCAATCAATCAAAACATTTGTAGAGCGCACTACTCACCCGCGAGGGTCTCAAGGCGCTAAGGGGGGGTAGGGGGGGGAGAGAAAAAAGACCTACTTTGCTTTTCAGTGTGAATTGAACTGAGTCTGCTGTATATATATTTTCTTGTTGAAATAACATTAATCTTGTTTTCATCTGCTGTAATTTGCATCTCCCGGAAGGGCTACCAAAATATTGTCAGAATATCGCCTGACATGAATAGTGTGTCCTAACTCTAGCCTACACACATATTACCCCTTTGGAATCAGCATAATTCCTACTGTACACCCAAAGGGGCCACATTTTATTAAATGGTACTATCACATGATATGTACGCTGTAGATATTTCTGTCTATAATATTCTCACATGTAGCCTCCTGACAGCAGAGAGGTGGCTGGGCTTTAACACGCCGCATTAGCATGTTGACCCAAACAATTAGCGGCGTTCTTGGCGCTATTAAGCGCCTCGCCCCCCTAGCCTCCCTGGAGGCAGCCCGGCGGAGCTCCTTCCAGGGAAGCGCCGTCCATCTGGCAGCGCTGAATGGCAGAGCGGCGCTTCCCGGTAAACACCCTTCCGAGACCTGCCGTGGATTAAAGACAATCTCCGCACGCCGGCCCGGGGTGCGAGGGGTGCCTGGGAAGAATAGATAGATGCACTGGAGGGAGGGGTGGGGGCAGGGACGCCGGCCCGGACTGCTTTCCATCTCAATACGAGACAAACATCTACAACAACAGACAACCGGGGGGTGCCTCGGGAGCGGAGATGACAAGAGGCGCTGGACGCCGAGGGGGGGGAAGCGAGCGTGATTAAACCCCGCCTGACAGGGGGTGTCAGGCTCAGGGACAGGAGCCATAGCTCAGCGTCCTGCACAATCTGGCCAGATTGGTTTCTGGAGCTACTCCGGTGCCCGTGGGGCCGGGCCCCCTCGTGGTCCTGAGGAGAGTGGGGGCTCGGTCACATCAGTCGAGGCAGTCTAAGCGCGGGAAAATCCCAAAGGGTGGCCTCGTATGAGACTAGGCCAGGCATCTCTGAGGCCTCACACGTTCCAGCTGACTCAAAATAGGAACATGTTGGGGCACCAGTAAGATACTGTTACCTTAAATTACTTGTTTTACATTTTTACCTTCCCAGCCCTCGACTTCCCTTGCTTCCCCCTTCCCTTCTCTTCACCTTTCCCTCGCATCTTTCCTTCCACCGTCACTCCCTTTTTCTTTCTTCCCCCTTCTTTCTTATCTATCCCATCTCCTTCTCTCTACTTCCCTCCGTCCTTCAATCCGACTATTCCACCGTCCCTCCCTACCTCGCTTCTTTTCATCTCTCCCATTATCCATCATTTCCTTCATCCCTCCCTCGCCCTCTCCCTTTGGTCCTCCCACCCTGCTGTCCCGTTACATTGTATACATGACACCCACCCTGACCCTACCATCGCACGCAGTTCTTCTTTCACTTGCCACCGGGACCTCTGTTTCTTTTCAAACCCAGGTGCTAGAGCACACGGGCCGGGCGCCGGAGCGGTATTTATCCCTCAGCACCAGATAAATTACGGGCAGGTTATGTAAATGAGCGCGGACTACCCTCGAGGGCACAGAGCAGCTCGCTGCCGAGCCTGTTTTTCCACAACTCTCTCTTTCTGTTGCCTGTACTCGGAGCCCCCGGCAGGACGACAAGCTGAACCTTCCCCGACTTCCAGTACTCATGGAAGGAAGCGGGTCCGGCCAAGGACCCGCATTCTCGGCTCAGCTTTTGTAAAAAGGGCGGAAGCCAAACAAACTCAAGATAAGAAAGAGCTCCTAGACGGCCATCTTCGCAGGGCGAGGAAAACAAGATGACGTGGAAGAGAAGGAGCGACGCTGTCAGCCGCTCACTGAGGTGTCACGGAACAGCTGGCGTGACGCGCAGCCCATGCTTAATTTGGGCCGGTGTTTGTTGGTGGTGGACACTGGCATTCGTTTTTTTTTGTGTGTGGGATGGGCTTATTTTTCACCCTCAGAGAAAATTAGAAAGGGGAGGACGAAGGCGGGAGAGATAGGAATATTGTGATGAAAAAGCACATACAAGAATGACATATAAATGGGTAAATAACGGGGAAAATAAAGAAGCAGGGCTGGCACCAAAACGAGGCAGCTTTGGTATTTGACAGCCTTGCATTCGGCAATGTGGACAGCGGGCTCCTAAAAAAATATCTGGGGCTCTGCACTTTACTTTTTTCACAGCGTGCCAGAAATGTTCAATATCAAAATCATTACATACAAACGGAAAACCACCAGCAAATATATACATCAACAGAGTACAAGTTAAAAACTGTTTTCTAATTGCACAATACCCTTAGGGCCTATGTAAATAAAAACACAGGAAGATGTGTGTTATTGCGGTACCATTTGTTAGAACGCTGCCAACGTTGAGCCCCGGCACGCGCTCTTTTGTCAGTTGAGCTGCTCAAGTGCAATGGTGGATCAGTTTGTGGAAATCTGCCCTTGTGTCAAAATATCTTGTTTTTATGCGGGGTTTTATACCGAACCTCTGCAGTATTTATGCTTTTGGATAGCAGTTATTATCACCAATTTAAAGATGCGCAATTTACTAACCTAAGAAAATTTGAAGGCTAAACCGGCCTTGCCAAGATTCAGACGCGCGACCACCACTCTGCCGCAAGTCTCAGCTGCGAGCGTTTAACCCACTGAGCACTCTTGCAGGCCACGTGTTCCTTTACACACGGTGTGGGCACACGTTCCGAGCCTGGCAGTATTTGCGTTTTAAATCAAACATTGTATGCTACAATGGACTTTTTCTATTGCTATTTCGCGGTTCACCCTCTGAAACGCCACTTGTAACATCTGGATCATTTCAGAGCGCTACCCTTGCTTCTCCCAGCTTAGGTAACTGCCCCTGGTGCGTCTCTAAAGGCACCACTGGGGGTACTAGACGCTGTAGACTGTCAGTTATTGCTGATCTTGTCTGAGACCTACCTCACCCTGTAGTTTCTGAAGCACGTGTCAGTCAGCGTCGAAAAAAAAAATACCTTTTTCAGGTCTAGGGCCAGTTCAGAGTCTGAGGTCTTCAAGGCACAGCAATGGTCGAAGAAAGAAAGAAAAGAACTCCATCCTAAAGTTTAAGTGACAGACGTGCGCAAAAAAAAAAAAAAAAGAAACCCGCACAAACATCGTTTGCAATCCCACTGGCCTGCAGGTTGGCTGAGAGCAAAATGCGCCCTACCATGAAAATCACGTTCCCTTCCTCTTCATTCCAGTCAGACCCGACCGCCACACACCCTCTCCCCTTCTTTGCCTTAACTTTCCCTCCATCAATTGCATACATTTTCCTCGTTCCCTCCTCCCTGAACCACACCCATGCTCTCCGCACCACCATCCCTTCTTCCCCCTTCCTTTCCATTCCTTGCATCCTGGGCGCTCATTTCCTTCACAGTCCCGCCTTTCATCTCCCTGCCACTCTTTCTCCCTCCTTTTCACTAATTTGTATCCCTTGCCCCCCTTTTCACACGCCCCTTCCTCCGTGTCTATCTACAATGCAGGTTCACGTAAAGCCTTTGGCACATAGCCTACACCCTCTCCCAATGCCCACGTTTCACTGCCCATCCCAAATATTGCTTTGGCTTATCTTTTCAGTTGGATACTTTTTGTCAAACCTGCCCAATTTTGAGACAATCAACGTCAGTCATCTCAGTTTATTTAAGAATACCTGTAGCGCTTAGAAGCCGACTAGGCGTTTTGTGCTCGGGCCGCTTCATTAAGTAGCCTCCTTGTGTGACACAGAGTTGTTGGCCGGCAGGTAGCCCCGGGCCCGGACGGTTCGAACCCGCTAGAGAGGGTCTCCCCCTGGAACCCCGAAAAAGATGCACAGAGTCGGCACCTCATCCCTGGCCAGCATAGTTTTTAACCGCTGTGCATGTCATAAAACGCTGAGTATGAGAATGTCCTTTAAAATTAAAATCAAACAATAGAAGCGTTTACAGAAGTTCAATTTTATAAAAAATGGAAAAAAAAGCAGGGTCGGACTAGAACATAAAACCGGCCCAGGCACCAATTTACAAATGGCCCCCAATCGCCAATCAGATAGCTGTTAAGTGGCCCATGTTTGGAATCGTAGGAGTCTTTAACTCGTTAAGACACATTAGGGTCCATATGTACGACCTTTGAGGCAGGGCAGCGCAGCAAGCCACCTTACTGCGTGTTTTGCGAGATATGGGAGATTGCATGAATATAACACCCACCACCTGTCCCATCCAAGCCACAAACCAGACCCACAAGCAGCCCGAACCAGCCCACACACTGATCTGCCAGACCATCCCTTCTGGCAGTGCCAGATTGCCTTATAGGCCAGCCGGCCTCTGAAAACGGTGTCTCAGGGGCATATGTACAATAGAAGTGGCGGAGCGTGTCGTTAGCCTCCTGGGCTTAACGACACGCTCCGCAACTTCGGAAACGCAAGGCTGCACCATATTTACAAGAATGTGGTGCAGCCTTGCGTTTCCCCCTGCGATGGCGCTAAGTTGTTAAACTTAGCGCCAACGCATGCACCCTTGCACCACAGTGCAAGGGTGTCTGTGTGCAGGGGAGGATTGGTCCCTTCCTGCACATAAACAATCCTAAAATGCCATTTTGTAACTTGCATGCAACACACATGAAAGTTACAAAATGGCATTTTTTACAAAGGTTTGTTTATGTACAGGAAGGGACACCATGGCATTTAGCTTTTTTGCACAAGGCAGCACACATGGAAAAAGCAAAAGCGAGGAGAAATAATGCATTTCTCCTCGTTTCGCCACCTTAAGACCAGGGTTTTCCTGGTCTTAATTTTGGCGCTGCCTCCTATGTACGCCACCCTTGTACATAGGGGGCAGTGTCAGATACAATGGGTGTTGCAGTGGAACGCCCACCACAACACCCACTGCACGCCCCTTTCACGCTAAACTTAGCGTAAAAGGGTGCCTTATGTACAAGGCGATACCAAAGGGGATGATGGACGGAGCGCTTGAGCTAATCAAACACTCACCCCCAGTCAACTGATCTGGGTTTAATCCATCATCATTCTTTAGCTCACTCCGCCACCCCAGTTCAGACATGGCCATATGCAAATCAGTCTGACCCTGTGCCTCATGGGAACAGTCCAGCCCGAACTGCCAAGCCATGTCTTCCCTGGACCGGAAACAAGCATCCTGGGACCGGTTTCTGGCTAATCAGCCGTCATCAGCCAGGCTAGCTTGAATCCAGTGGCAAAGTGAGCAAGGGACCCACGTCTGGGCATACCCTGCCAATTTAGGGCGAACAAAGCGATACCAAAGGGACACTCAGTCCATCATCCCCTTTGGTTTTGTTATGTACAAGGCAGCGTGGCTTAACACTGCCTTGTACATAAGGCAAGGCCCCTATCGCCACGGGAATGTGACGTTCCCGTGGCTATAGGGGCTTGTACATATGCCCCTCAATTGGAAGAAAATGACCCCCTCTGTTGCCCGCACAAAAATAATCAAACTTTACTTTATTAAAGCTATAAAAAAAAGAAGTGAATAGCCCCATGGTGAATCCTTGTGACTCACCATACCGCCACACACCTACACAAACACATCCTCTCTGGAACCAAGTGATTGATTTTTATAAACAACTTCGGGCATAGCGCCCAGCACGAACTGCCTTGTCTCAAGTGCCAAAGACAAGGCGCTCTTGAAATCCCATAGAACGGTAGGTACCCTCTTCGCGAGCTCGCAAGGATGAAAGGCTGCGCCGGGTCAGACAAGATTCTGGTTCCATGAGCTGCAGCGCACTGGGCTGAAGGTCACGGTCTGACCTCTTATCGAGAAAGTGCAAACATTAAAATATTTCGATATCCGACTGAGGTTTTGTGAGGTGTAAACAATAAACCCTATTCGAGTCTGCAGCATATTCTAAGAATTTAAACTATTAAAATCCAGAATGGATTTCGGGTTTAGATTGCAACAACCCTTTGCTTTCCTTTAAGCAGAAGCAATGTCTCTTCTCATCCAATAGTATTATCCCAGAGTATAGCCATCATCTGGTTACGTTCCTTCACTTTAACTCTACGTAAGATGCGCCTTCTCCACGTAAAAGCCACGCACTCAGTGTTAATTAAAAAAAAGTGTGCATAATGAGAGGCGGAGTCTCTGTGATTTACAAGCTCCCCGCTGACATGTGCTGTAATCTGCAGGGCACACGTTCGAATCCTGGTAGGCTGAGGCTCAAAGACTCCCGTCCTTCTACGGTCGATGTGTGCAGTAATTTTGCACTTTGGTAACTGTAAAATCTTACTATTTGCAGCGCCTAGAGCCCATGGGCGACTTCAAGCTCTTTATAAAAAAACAGGCTATCCATTTCTCTGCCCGCTTTTTGCACCCTTTTGACCGGCCACTTCCAGGCCTGTAACATTTCCAGATTGTAAACAGAGTTAATCATGTCTTGTTTTATTGGAGGTTAGGAAATGCCGGTTTTTTTGGCAGCGTCTATTTCTTATTGCATTATATATTTTGAAGCTGTAAGTGCGGAGTGTAAACAGGTCCTGCTGAGTTGGCGTCAGATCTCACAGCCTGGGGAGAAAATAAAACAGGTAACTAACTCTTTCATCAACCAAAAACTCACCCACACTGTTTTATGTGTGCTCAAGAATCTCTTGCACTTATTGCACAATTCACTGGTGCCCAGTTTAGGGGATGAAAGGCTGCACTAGCCTCACAGGTTTAAATCTTTAATCTATGGGTTGCGCAAATATTGTCTTAAAAGATGCACAGCCGCTGAACTGTTTTGTGGTTTTAAATGGAATATTGTATCCTAGAAAGCCAACTGAAGATGATTGCCCACGTGTGCAAATGATGGCCTGGAGAAGACATCCCGTCGAATATGCGCTTCTGAAAAGCCAGAAAAGGGGTGGGTAAATGTTAAATTAGATTGCTAGCTAGAGAAAGGCAACGAGAAACCCAGATGTTAGCTAAAGTATGGAAGATCCGCTGGACGCTGACATTCAGTTGAGCTACCACAGCGGGAGGGGAAGAAGACGAATGAGAAAAAAAATTAAGAAGAGGGCGTGGCGGCAAGTAGAAACTGATAACGGGTATTATAGACAAGGCAGGAGGAATGGGGAAAAAGCATTAACAAAGTAGCAAAGATGGGAAAGAAAATGAACACAGCGGAAAGCAGTAAAGCAGGATAAGGAGAGAGACGCAAAAAAGAATCGAAAAATACAAAGGCATCAAAAGAGGAAGGAATAGAATCGAGACAAGTTACAGCAGGAGAAAGAAGAAAATGAAACATAACACCAAAAAAAGAAGAATGAAAACGAAAGCGACGCCAAGATAAAAAAAAAAAAAGAAGAGAAACGATGAGCGATCGAAATGGCATGGAAGGAAACAGAAGGGAAAGAAAGAGAAGATAGGATGAAAAAGAAAATGAAAAATAAGTGATGGAGAAGGAAAAATGCCCTTGAACAAAGCAACATCGAAGTAAAGGTAGTGGTATTGAATGAAGAGGATACAGGAAAAGAAAGAAAGAAAGAAAGAAAGAAAGAAAGAAAGAAAGAAAGAAAGAAAGAAAGAAAGAAAGAAAGAAAGAAAGAAAAGTGATACGACGAAAAGGGAAATGAAGATAAAAACTATGAGAAACACATGGGTCGAAAAAAGAAAAATGCAATAAAAATGACAGATCGCATAGGAAAAACACGGGAAAACGATACTCATAAGAAGGTAGAGTTGAATATTGAGATGAAAAGTAAATTTAATAGATTGGGAAACAAAAGAAAAAAAGACAAGACAAGAGCAGTAGAAGCAGGAGGGAAGGTGGGGGGCGGGGGGGGGGAGAATGAAAGCAAAGAGTGCGAGTGGCACGGAAGGAGAGGAATTGAACATAGAGAAAATAGCTCAAATTAGCCGAGATTTGATGCCGCGTTTGATGAAATAAAACGATTTCAAAGAGGTGTCTCATGCTCGGCCTGTGAGCACTAATTTACATGACTCACAAACACGCTCCCTCGAAACCCTGGTCCCACGTAGTGCCTAGTAGAGGCGCTTTAAACTTTATCGAAATAGACTGCGCGCCTCTTTTCTCTGGTGGGAGCAGATGTTATTTGTCCTTTTCCCACCCCTTTCTGTCCCACCTCTCTCTCGATCTCATTTCCGCTCCTGACTCCCTTCCTTTCCCCTCCTGACTCCCTTCCTTTCCCTCTGCTCTCCAGACCGATCTCCTGGTCCGAGGTCCTGCCGTTGCCCTGGCCTCCTTTCATCTCTCCGATCACCATGTTGTCTTTCACTCCCTCTCTCCTCTCACTTTATCCCATAGCAAAGCCTGTCCGTCCCTCTTTCAGCCTTCATCTCCACAGTGCTCTCTTTTTAAGCTCGCATCTTTCTGTATTTCTGCTTCCTTTCATCTTTTCATCCTTTCATTCTTTCTCCCTCTCTCCTCTCTTCCTATCTTTTCTCTCCCGGTCGCCCCACTCTTGCTGCCTACATATGCTCTTTCTCCCTATTCCTCCTCTTTCTGTATCTGTCGCCTTTTCCTCCTTTTTTGCTCGCTTCAACACTCTCCTTTCGTCCTCACTCGTTCTCCCCTCTCACCCTCTTTCCCCTTTTCTTGTCTCACTCTCTTCTATTCCTGCCTCCCGCTCTTTTCCTATCTCCCTTACAACATCTCACTTCTTTTCATTCTCGTCTTCTCTCTTTCTCCCTCTCCTCTTCCTTGCCTATTTGCTCTCTTTCTCCATGTCTGCTATCTTCTTGTCCCATTCTCTTCGCCTTCTGTTCTTTCCCTCTCTTTGCTTTCTTTGTACCATCGCCTCTTCCCATGCCTCTCGTTTCTCTCCCAGATTTTCTCATCTCAGCTTCAATTTCTCATCTCCAGGCCTCTCTCAACCCTCCCTTGCTGCTCCCCTCCCTCACCTCTCTTCATCCCTCCAACCTCTCTTCATCCATCTCACATCTTCTCACCCTCGCTTCCAGTCTCTTTCTTCTCTACATATCTCCATCCTCTCTTTCTCCCTCTGCACTCCTCCACCTCCTGTTGTCCTTCTTCTCTCCCCCATCTATTTGTCTCACTCATCTCTACCTCCTGCTCTGCTCTTTCTTCTTCTACTTCAGAGTCTCTCTTCTTTGCACCCCTCATCTCTCTTCCTTTCTCTCCTCTCATCCTGCCTCTCTCCTTTCTTTCTGTGTCTCTCCTCTCATCCCGCCTCTCTCCTCTCTCTCTCATCTCATCCCACCTCTCTCATCTCGCTCTCCTCTCCTCTCATCCCATCTCTCTGTCTCTCTCCTGTAGTCCTGTCCTGTCCTCTCCTCTTTTCTTCTCCATCTCTCTCCCTCCCCTCCCCTCTCCTCTCCTCATTTTATCTGTCGTTTTTCGATTTGCTCTCCTCTGTGTTTGTTTGTCTCTCCCTATGTTTAGCCACCACTGTCCCCTCTTCTTCTACCCACCACCCACTCGTTTCCTCTACCCATAACAGACACACTCATTTCTCCCACATTTCTTGTTACTACTACTTTTATCTTCCACAATCTACTTCACCAGCCTCACTTCTTCTCCCCTTATGCACAAGCTCTGTCTATCCCTCTCTCTCCCCTATTACTTTCCATCTCTCCACTGTCATTCCCTATATCCATTATATCTGTGACCCTTTCTTCTCCTCCTTCCCTAGAAATCTCTCACCCTTGTCTACCACTGATTGCCTCTATTCATCTTCCTTCCATTTGTTACTTTTCTCTTCTTCTTTCTCTCACCTTTATTCCTCTTCTCCCTCAGACAATCTGCCACTGCTTTCTTTTCCCTCTCTCAATCACTCACTCTTTCTTCTCTCTCCCCTCTATATTAATATTTTTCTCTGTTTTTTGTTACTATCACCTCCTTCCACCTCCTATCGCTGTCTCACCTTCGTTTTCCTCTCTCCCCTCTCCCCGTATTCCCTCTTTAACACCGTCTCCCTCGTTTCTCCTTGCTTTTCCTCACAATCCCGTCATTTTCTTTTCGCATTTTCTCTCCTCCATTGCCTTTCCTTCCTAACATTTCACCCCGCATTTTCCTTCTTCCATCCCACTCACTCTTTCCTTTCTTAACACTTTTCCATTCCTTCGCTTCTCAGTCACAATCTTTCTCCCTTTCTCACTCCCTCTCTATTCTCTAACACCACTTCTGTCACATTATTTCCTCCTGTCTATCTCAGTCAGTGCCTCACTTTCTCCCTTTGGGTTTTTCTTTCCTCCTCATTCCATTCCTTTCCCCCCACTCTGGGGCTTATTTACAAGCCCCTTGCGCCACTTTTGCGTCATTTTTAAAAGTGACGTGCAGGTGGCGCAAGGGGCTTGTAAATAAGCCCCTCTGTATTCAACTCTCAGTTGCCCTGCTCACACAAATTCGCCCCCTAGCGGCGCCACCTCCTCTCCCCATTCTCTCATTTTTCTTCATTCGCCAGTCAGTACCCAATATTTTATTATTGCACTTCCCTCCTTTTTTAATTCCTCTCCTTCATTCCTCCCTCACTTCCACAGCACTTCCACCCACTATCCTCCTCTTTTTCTCTTTTTATCCTGTATCCCCTCCAATCCCAGTGACCTCAAAATGGCGGAGGCGTGAAATATCCAAAGTATTTTCTTGATCACAAAAAGGCCCCGCACGGTTGAACATCAGACATTGTGACTGGGTAAAAAAAAAAGGGGGCGGTGGAGGCTGGAATGATCCATGAATTGATGCAAAGGGGCCGAGCGGCGCAGATAAATTATTGAAATCTAAAGCAAGATTAATGCGAGTGAAACAAACTCGAACACAATCGGGTCTGAGAGAGGGAACACGCGCAGATTAGCTCGCCCTTGTTCGACGTGTCCCCTCTTCCTCGTGCCATTGTCACGGGGTAAGGCGATGGGATTTGCACACTTGAGGTGTAATAGCATTACTGCAATAATTAAAATTTTCATTTCACGTCCAGATTGTTTACTTATCTGCTGGAAACATATGTTGGGAGAAGTTAAGATTCTGTAGTCTGCTCTGTTGCCCCAGGTGCAGTTCTGCGCTGGTGGGGGATCGTGGGGAGCAGGCGCGAGGGCCGCCGCTATGAATATGATTCGAATATTATTAAAATCCGCAGCCTTATCGGCTGCTGTGAATCCGAAGGGTACACCATTGAACCGAAGATTTCTGAGGCATGCAGATGGCGAGGACGTGTGTGTGTGTGTGCGGTGGGGGTGTGGGGGGGGGGCAGTGAAAGGATGTCGCACTGCCCCCGCCCCGCCCTCCTCTAACCTCTCCTGGCGCTGGGTTAAGGCACTTGGCAGGCACAAACGTATTTTGGGCCTTCCTTCGTCACAGGTATTGACAGCAAACGAGAAAATGAGTTTAGTTGGGGGTGGTGGGGGCGGGACGAGGGTCCTTGTCTCCGTGCAAGTATCCATTGTATCTTAATTTGGGACTTCACTCCTACCACCGGGGCTTTAAGGGGGCCAGGTTTAAACCGGACATTGAAACGGCTCCACATCGGGCCCTATATTCATGTCTTTAACTTTACAAGAAAGGAAACGGATCGATTTCTGAACACCAAGGGGCGTATTTTCAAGACCCTAGCGCCACCAGAGCGTCACTTTATTTTTGACGCTGCGGTGGTGCTGTGTGTTGGGCAACTAGAGCCACATTTCTAAGGGGGGGGGCTAATAAAAATTTCGGGGGGGGGGTAATTCTTCCAGCAATAGGCAGAGTGGAGATGCAGGGGCTATAAGAAAGGGTGAAAAAACAACAAAGCCTCGATAACAAGTAAATGGTCTTTTAAAGACTTGTGAAGTACTCGGGTGCGGCTGCAATAAGATGGACGCCAGACCAGCCAGCCCAGAGCAGCTCAAAAACTGTCTGTGTGTAAGCCCGGGAAGCTGTCTCAGCCCGGGCTAACACACAACGGGAGGGGGGTCGAGGGGGGGGCTGAAGCCCTTTGAGCCCAATGGGCGTTGCGCGTCTGGTGTAGGCCCATATTTACAAGGCCATGCAAAGCCACTTTTTTTTTCTCCAAAAAGTACTCTGCGTCAAAGGGGCATGTCATGGGTGTTGCTGTGGGTGTTCCCACGCAACACCCATGGCGTTTTGACACTGCCCCAGATTTACATGGATTCGTAAACCTAAGGCAGCGCCAAAAACTAACGCTTTTCCAGGGTGGCGTTAAAGTGGAGCAACGAGGAGAAATACTTTTATTTCTCCTTGTTTTTTGCACATGCAGCACACATAGAAGGAGCAAAACGCCATTAACGATTGTTTTTGTGCAGGAAGGTGTCCCTTCTTGCAAAAACACAATCATCCCTGCAATGCAGGCACCCTTGCACCATGGTGCACGGGTGCCTGTGTTGGCGCACAGCTGCTGTTTGTGCGTTGGCGCAGAGGAGAGCACAGGATTGCGCCGTATTCTTGTAAATACAGCGTATTCCTGTGGTTTTGAAATGGCACAGTTCGGTGCAGCAAAATTGCTTGCAGCACCGCACTACGCCATTTCATTGTAAATATGCCCCCAAATGTCAAAAACGTTAAAGTAATTCATGTCAGTGATTTAGTTCTTTTTTATATTTCTCATACTTTAGTTCATCTTGCGCCTCATTAGAGCGTTAGCTATTTCCGAAATGTTGTGTTTTTGTATTTCTTTTGTTCATGCTGCATATTGCTCTTGTATAGGGCATACTTTGAACTGAGTTGGCTGGAGGTGTTTATAACAACCCACGATTAATATCTCAGGAGATGAGGCAGAAGGCAGTAATATTTTCTCACAGTGCCTTTCAGTGGTTCAAAAGGTTTTCAGAATACATGGTCATCCAATCCTTGGCCTCTGCACAGAGCGCAGAGAGACAACTATTTGCAAAGCTAATAATCCTTGCTGGTTTTAGGGGTAGGCCAGTTATCTGCATGCAATAACGGAAAACTCAGAGAGTCTGGAAAAGCGCGAAATATAAGAAAGCACGCCATTAGAACGCGGCCCCCCGGGAACCCGGCCACGCCCTCGTGGTTCCTCTTCAAAGGATTGGGCGTATCTACAGCGTGAATCACTTCCGGGGCAACGTCGTGACGTCACTTCCGGCCGGAGCAGGCAACAGCGAGGGGGAGGAGTGGGCGTGGGCCTATTTAGGGCAACTTGCCCTGGTCCTCGCCCTCTCTTCCTTACGGCGCCGACCCCGGTATGCAGGGGACTCCGTGAATCTGGTGCGGAATCTATTGCGGGCGTCGTGCCGTCGGAGGATCGGGAGCCGCAGGGGCTTGAGGGCGACTCGCCCAGCTCGAGTGAGGTGCTTGATGGAGGCTCCATGCGGGGGCTGGCAGGCTCGGTTTGGCGTCGTCGTTATCTGGTGAACATACAAGCATTTTTATGGCCGTCTGGGCGGTATTGTTTGTCGCGGGTGAGTGCCATGGTTGCGGTCCCTTCTCGGCTTCATGACGCTCCCAGTCGTGGATCAGGGTTGCGGTTGGGCCTAGTAGGCGTGGGGGGACCGAGTGGTGTCGGATATTAGTTGGGGGCGGGAGGCACCCCCCCCTCCCCCCGTTTTTCTGGTGTGGAGGGAGAGATGGTTTTCATCGGAAAACTTGAGTGACTCTAGACGTTCGGAGCTGTGCTGATCGGAAACTTCGAGTGTACGATTGTGGCTGCACGTGCAACTGGAATGAGCTGGTGGTTTCTCTAAGGACTGCAGGGTTCCAGCACTCGGTTTGTACGTTATTCCAAAGTATAGAGCTGCATAGCCTGGCCTGTGTAAAACACTTGTGTGTTGGGTGTTTTTACGGTTGTGCCTTTAGATGTTTCTAAGTTCAGTGTGTGCTGCACGTGCAACTGGAATGAGCAGGTGGTTTGTACGGGATTCCAAAGTATAGAGCTGTATAGCCTGGCCTGTATGTTTAAGCACTGTATCTGTTTACGCTCTGTCGGACTTTGGCAAACAGAGAGTGGGGTTGTTTGGGCGCTTGTCGCCCCGGTTTTAGCGCCTAGAAGTGGATACGGAGGCACTCAGCAGGTGATCATCAGATGCTTTACAGAGCTCAGTGCTTCCACGGGCCAGATGTGGTGCGATGGAGCCAGCGCAGCGGCGGGTCACCGGGCAATGTGATGTTGTACGAGTTACAAAATCACGGTATGTTGGGCGAATGTAATTAATTCTGCCCGTATTCTTAGATATGTAAAGGAGTTCCTCTGCCTTAGCATTTGTCTTACTTCATGATCATTTTGATTAAGTTTTCTGCAGTTCTGCTGGGTTCTCTGTCTACATCATGAAGGGGGTAAGACGCAGGGCGGGATGCAGCAACCTGTCTATTGCATTGTTATGACTGGTACATTGAAAATACTTTTTCAGACATCAGCACCATCCGGAACATATTAAAGCATCAGCAACAGAAATGCTGATATTCCAAACGCCAGTTGGCATCCATGAGTTATTAGCGCATATACTCTACCTTGGTGGTGAAGCCATAAAGTTAAATACAGACTTTGCATTCTCGTGGTGGATGTAGCAATTGGTGATACCGACGGCTGGGATCGGGAGTTGGGGGCACGCAGGTTCCTGCGATCCCGACGCGCAATTTTTGAGGTAGTTCAGTTATCCGTGAAGTTGAGGAGCCGGGTACGAGCTGCGGCGGGAACGCTCGAAGTTGGCGATTCGGGAATAATCACTTAATTGCGCATTAGGTGGGTCCATCTGCGGCGCGATTGGTGATCATGCGGGGTGCTTCGTGGCCCACATCGCTCATCGATTTTGGTTTGGTGATTTGGCAAAGTTCATTGTGCTGAGGTTGGACGGGGCACACCGATGATGTGGTGCCCCAGCGGGCGGCTCAAGGCTCGGTGCATTTAGGGCAGGGCGGCTTGGCTGCATCTCAACAGGGTTGTAGGTGAGCTATGGTAGAGGACCCCGTGATTGGGTACGAGTTTCGGCGGGGACGCTCAACAGTCTGTGATTCGGCGACAAATCACTTAATTTCGCCTTCTATGTGTCCCTCCGTAACGCAATTGGATTATGTAAAGGGCTTGGATACTCCCAAGGCTAACTGGTTGTTTGGAGTGGATATGTTGACACGGTTGCTAGTGCTAAATTCTCTGTAAACTTATAGTTCAACGCAGGTCATTGGTACACGCTTTGAAAGGGTTATGGGGCAATTCGGTGGCTTGGTCCTCTGTGAGGTGGGCGTTACCAGCATCATAGAGTGTTGCAGCGGGAAAGGAGTGTGTGGGAGTAGGATGGGATGCGCTACATGACCCTGTGAGGGGTGAAGCGAGTAGATAGGGAGGTCTAATGGGGTAAAACATAATGAGGCTCAGTCCTAGGAGAAACGAAAGTATGGTAATGTCTGAAGAGTTACTGTCAGTGTTCCTACAATACAGAAATGAATGTATGCCGGAAATCACGCTGCCCAACTGTGCTGAGAAATGACACATGCGGTGAAACAACCTCTTTCTCTGGCCCAAATTGGTAGTGAATAGAAGGAGAGCTAACACAAGTGCACGCTGCTCTTGGGGAAAGACTGGTATCTGCTTAGAGCACGAGAGTATTAGTGTGGTCATCTCTGCCAGGCACTACGTTATCAGTGGAGCGTTGTTATTAGCGAATGTGGCGTCTTCCTGAATGCACTGTCCATGTTTGCTGCATTATCCCCTCCAGCATAGAACGCTCGGGTGCTAGGGGAACGAGGTATACTTTGCGCATGTATGCAGGCTGACATAGAACATGCTCAGTCCTTTGCATTCAGGAGTCAGAGCCGCCCTTATCACGGGGTATTCTAGGCATTCAGGGGTGGCAGCGCGTAGACAGTTAACATACTTTCTCAAAATGGGGCTTCATGGGCAGCATGTGCAGGTTACACGATTCCGGAATTTCCCCTTTCTGAATACTAGGCGGCCGTGCTGCCTTTCTTCGGGTAATTAGGGTTAGGGAAGGGTCCGGCTTGGCCACCCATCTAAGCATTATTGAATTCAATCTGATTAACCCTCACCTCTTCGGTTACCGGTATTTCCCGTGCCTACGCAGGGACCAGATCTCCCATAGATGCATTGGGGGTTGAACCCTTGTCTCCGGGCTAGGAATCCTCCCCCTAGGCTAACAGGGGGCGCGGTGTACTGTGCGCTGGCAGACTTGCTGGCAGGGAACATTCGCTATCGCTTTCTTTCATAAGTCAGAGGCACCCTTAGTACAGGGCTGCCATGCGTTCCGGTGGGGGCAGTGTACAGACAGGCGGCATACTTACATGATTGCCTAATAAAGGGTGCTTACGGGGCAGCATGTTCTGGTTACAGGATTCAGTTATTGTCACTTGCAGGATGCCAGTCAGTCGGGTACCTCGCATTGGTTAATGGGGTGAAGTTGAGTGTCCTGCGAGGCCACCCATCGGTGCATCAGTTAGCTGTCATGATCAGCCACCCCTCTTCTTTGTTGGGGGTTTTCCGCGTTTAATCAGCTTACTACTGGATGAGGCCCGTTAGTGATTCATGACTCAATGTAGCTTCCCATTCATTGCCTGGCCAGAAATCCTTCCTTTGGAGTAAGAGGGAATTTACCTGGTTAAAGTGACGCAAAAGCGGCGCAAGGGGCTGGTAAATCTGCCCCTTGATGTGACCAGGCATAACAAATTGATTGTGTTTGTCTATAACGCAACTGGTGCCCGGGACGGCGCTCTTATCCCTTCGGGTGGAGTTTGCGCTATATAAATCTTCGGGAAAGAGGTTGGGCAAGGGGGTTTTCGGCACACCTGCATTTATAATACATCACTAATTGTGGGCCGTTCAGGTCCCTTGCCACGTGACACATCTGTGAAGATGATGATGGCTGTTTAGAAATATAGGACTGGGCCAAACGAATCATTCATTATTGGTGCATCTCCCTGTTCTATTTCAAACCGACAGTACCAAAACTCTTCAAACAATCGATATAACCGAAGGCAGAAAAGCTGACTTAATTGGGTTTCAACTCCCTGTGGGACAAGATCCTAGCAAGTTACATGTGGAGTGTCCTCCACTTTGGGGGTAGTCATCCGAGGGATTGGCCTTATTTCCAGCAACAGGTGCAGGGTTATTTTGGGGACCCCTCCAGGGGAGCAAACTGGTAGGGACATCGCATCCCGGGACAATGGGGGGTCTGCAGTTCCTGCTCACTGGGTTTGGAGGTAGATGGACTCACTCCCTAGGGGAGGTTATAACCTGAGCCTACTAGGAATGGATCTGTAGCGGCTGGTTGATGCTCAGGGGGCGTACATGCCCACCGATTATCAGGTGCAGACTTGTGTATAGTTAGGGCAAATCGCGTGCTGGACTATTTCCCGCAGCTGGGGGATCGAGGTAGGAGGTCACTCTAATCAGAATCGGGGCAGCGACATGCGCAGCAAGCCAGATATGTCACCGGACAAGATGGAGGCAGTATATTTGCCAAAGCGATGTAGATACTGGGTCGCTTGCCCGTGCGTTGGGCCCGTATGGCTCTTTTGCAAGCAGCAGCGCGAGGGAAGCTGGGGGCAGTGAGAAGGTCTCCCTCGGGTGAGTGACACGGGTGATCCTCGGATCCCCCACATTGGCAGCTGGCGGAAGGCACCATGTGGGACTTCAGTTCCCTGAGTTGGTCTATCTTGCATTACAGAGGTAATGATACTGTTGGATTGGGTCAACAGGCCTCGAGGGAGCTCGGTCTGGGTTATCCAAATTTGGATAGGACGTTTCCAAGGTAGCGTGGTCTCATAGCGCCAGGACGAAATTAAGAGCCACGACTAATAATGGGTCGCTTGCCCGTGCGTTGGGCTCGTATGGCTCTTTTGCAACCAGCAGAGCGAGTTGAAGCTGGGGGCGGTGGAAAGGTCTCCCTTGGGTGAGTGACATGGGTGATCCTCGGATCCCACACATTAGCAGCTGGCGGAAGACGCCATGTGGGACTGCCGTCCCCTGAGTTTGTTTATCCCGCATTACAGAGGTAACCAGACTGAGGAACCCATGCATTTGAATTCGACATGGCTCTGAGCCTGAAGATTGATAGGAAGGGTTGCCTTGTGGTGGTGAGGGCGAAGGGCGGTTTGCCCTGGTCCCCCTTGTGGGGGTAAGGAGGCCACATAAATTGCCTTACATTGTTAAGGGAGTCCTCCTGCATACTCCCTAGGCCAGCACTGAGGGGGTGATACGGTAAGCTCACCCCAGAGAGAATGGAGACACCGGCTGGGGGCAAGGGCGCCAGTTTACAAACTAGGGCATGGGGCATCCGCCCTGGTTATTCCCTACGAGCCCCGATGGGCAGCCTGGTGGTGGAGGGGTGGGCCCCTCAGGTGGCGGACAAGGACCAGATGGCAGGGGCTCACCTCTCAAGGGCGCAGGTGGGTTGCGCCTTGCGTGGCTCTCAGTTGGTTGGGGGACGCGAGCCAGAAGGCCCCTTAGTGCTGGAGCAATAGACAACATTCTTCTGGTATATAAATTAGGTTCTGTCAGACTTGCTGATGGATTATGATTTTATGATCAACTTAAATGTACATATTGCTTAACGATTGAATTTGATAAATCCATATCGTATTGAATTGTATTAATTATATATTGTCATGTTTGTTTGTTGGTTTGTAATAAACATGGCCTCTTTTACCCACAGCTTTGGTCGTCAAGTATTGATTTGTGGGTTTTGATGGGGGCGGGGCCGGGAGCCAACCTGGGGGTCCGGGTCCTATGGAAAAGCGCGAAATATAAGAAAGCGCGCCATTAGGACCGCGGCCCCCGGGAACCCGGCCACGCCCTCGTGGTTCCTCTTCAAAGGATTGGGCGTATCTACAGCGTGAATCACTTCCGGGCAACGTCGTGACGTCACTTCCCGGCCGGAGCAGGCAACAGCGAGGGGGAGGAGTGGGCGTGGGCCTATTTAGGGCAACTTGCCCTGGTCCTCGCCCTCTCTTCCTTACGGCGCCGACCCCGGTATGCAGGGGACTCCGTGAATCTCCCACCCACCCATCCCTAGAGGTAGAGCTTGGAAAGGTTTTGGAAGTTGAATAGAGAGTGGCGGTAAGGAGGCCACATAAATTGCCTTACATTGTTAAGGGGAGTCCTCCTGCATACTCCCTAGGCCAGCACTGAGGGGGTGATACGGTAAGCTCACCCCAGAGAGAATGGAGACACCGGCTGGGGGCAAGGGCGCCAGTTTACAAACTAGGGCATGGGGCATCCGCCCCTGGTTATTCCCTACGAGCCCCGATGGGCAGCCTGGTGGTGGAGGGGTGGGCCCCTCAGGTGGCGGACAAGGACCAGATGGCAGGGGCTCACCTCTCAAGGGCGCAGGTGGGTTGCGCCTTGCGTGGCTCTCAGTTGGTTGGGGGACGCGAGCCAGAAGGCCCCTTAGTGCTGGAGCAATAGACAACATTCTTCTGGTATATAAATTAGGTTCTGTCAGACTTGCTGATGGATTATGATTTTATGATCAACTTAAATGTACATATTGCTTAACGATTGAATTTGATAAATCCATATCGTATTGAATTGTATTAATTATATATTGTCATGTTTGTGTGTTGGTTTGTAATAAACATGGCCTCTTTTACCCACAGCTTTGGTCGTCAAGTATTGATTTGTGGGTTTTGATGGGGGCGGGGCCGGGAGCCAACCTGGGGGGTCCGGGTCCTAAGAATACCGATCAGATGCCACACTATGGAAGTCTCAAACATTTAGTTTACGTTTTAAGCCACACCTATAATTACATAGGTCTCACCCCTTTTAGCGACTCCCCCCACTTTTTTCATCCTACATAAAGACCTGCCCACCACTAAACACCATTGAACCCCAATGCATGGCGGGCCAGAGTAACCAGGCCTAAACACGTAGGGGAATATTTATGAAATAGCGGTGCAGTCCTGCTCAGCAAGTCACCTTACTGCGCTGCGTCACTGGCAAGGGACCGGAATGCACCGTATTTAAGGCAATACAGCGCATTCCTGTCCTTTCCCCTGCACTGGCATACAATGGGCTCCCTAGCGCCAATGCAGACACCCTTGCACCATGGTGCAAGGGGTGCCAACGTTGCATGCAGGATTGTTTTTGTGCAGGAAGGGGTTTTTGTGCAGGATGAGAGACCTGCGTCACTTTTGCACCATGTAAAGTAGTAATGATGAGTAAGGCAACGCAGTGCAAATCGCTGCATCACCTTACTCTGCACCTGGGAGGCATTCCATAGGTGTTGCAGTGGGTTTTCCCATGCAACACCCATGGAATTTGACTCTGCCCCAGATTTTCAAAGTGATGTAATCCTGGAGAAGCGTCAAATCTGTATGCCTCCCGAGGTGAGGCATAATGAGGAGAAATATGTTAATTTCTCCTCCTTTTTTCCTCATCTGCACCACACATAGAAAGAGGAAAACGCCTCATAGCGTTGTTTTTGTGCAGGAAGGTGCCCCTTCCTGCACAAAACAACCTGCCTGCAATGGAATAACCCTTGCATACGGCTGCGTTGGCGCTACGCTGCCAAAAACAGCTCCATCGAAGGCAGAAATGACAGGAATGCACTGTATTGCTTAAATACGGTGCATTCCTGCCCTTTCACTTTGGCGTAGGAAAGTGCAGAAAGGTGCCTTGCTGTGCTGCCTTACGCCAAAAGGCCACAAATGAGGCCTGGATTCTTTTCTCCACTCAGCCTAAGAGCACTTGCTATTTTTGAGTAAAAAACAGTAATTTCCATTCCTGGAAAGTGGATTTTTGGACACTGAACTGTGTTTGTCTAGCGGAAAAACAAGGGAAACATCTGCTGGTTAAATAAACTACTAACTGAAACTAACAAGTGCCAGTAACCAGTTTAAGGAAGCACCCGAAGTCAACCGGAATTTTCTCCATAGAGGTTCAGTAAGAGCCCACCATTTTATGGCAAGACAGGAGGCTAGCATTTTTTCCATGCCAGCAACAGGATTGTGTACAAATCATTTGATTAGTTATTTGTGAGTTCTATGTAGCAGTGAAGGTTGCATCATGGATACTTAAGGGCACTGTAGAGTGGGGACTAAAATCCAGGATCGGGAAACAGTTTGATCCAGATTGTCCACAGTTTCCTAAAGTGCAGAAAGCTGGGTTCTACCTTCAGGGTCGAGGCCAAAAACTGGTCAACTGGAATTTTCTCCAAAGAACATAAGTTTTATCAAGTTATGGAATTATGGCACATGCTCTCCACAAAGGAGACACAACAGAAACATTTCTGAAACCATCATTTTGGTTGTCATTGCTTGTTTTATTTTGCCATGGCTTTTGTAAAGCTTTCTTGTTGGGAAAACTGACAGGTCGTCATCAATCAAAAAAAATATTGACTAACAGCAAAAGTATTTTTTGGGCCCAAGAACACACATTGTAGTAGTAGTTCCTGGAACTAAAAGGAGCTACTTTGTGTGTGGATTTGCTCCTAGAAAAGCAGAAGGCCTCAATGGCTGGAGAGGACTGGCCCACTGTACTATGATGCTGTATGCTGCAGTGGGCTGAAGAAAAAGAAAAATCTGAGTAACACAATAGCAGACCAGTGATCGAAGAGGACTGGCTGAGAGGCCATACAAGTAAGTATATTAAATATAATTTCAATTAAAGCAAAAGGTCTTGGCTAACACCAGACCTAGCAATGCTGTCAAGATCAAGTCCAGTCTTTCCCTGGGTGACTGCAGGGAGAGAGGACAGGGATCCGGCCTGCATTAGGCTGCAGAGTATTCAAGGGCTTATTTGCTTATTTATGAGAAACTAACGCAGTGCCGCAAGTTATTTTGCTGCACCACGCTGCGTTCGTTTTGAGGCACAGGGATGCAACATATTTACAGCAACATGTCGCATCTCTGTGCCTTTCCCAGCGTGGGCGCACAAAGTGCTGCCATGCACCTGCGCAGGCACCTTTGCACCATGGTGCAAGGCTGCCTGTGTCGTGGGGAGATTGTTTTTGTGCAGGAAGGGGCACCTTCCTGCACAAAAACAATCACTTGAGGTGATTTTCTCTTCCAATGCATGCTGTAGAAGGCAGCACGCATTGAAAGTGGAAAAAACGCCTCGCTACGCCACCCCTGGGGGTGACGTGGCATTCTGACGCATTTCCAGGTTTACGATTGCTCGTAAATCTGGAAATGGATCAGTGGACATGAGTGTTGCGTGGGAACACCCACAGCAACACTCATGTCAACGTGTTGCGTGAAAAGGGCCGATATTTACGCGCACACGTAAAGTCACGCAGGGTGGCTTTACGTGTGCTTGTAAATATCACGCAGCAGGTTGTGCCGCCGGTGCGTCACGCAACGTGACGCACCGGCAGCGCAAGGGGCTCATAAATAAGCCCCTCAATGTCTAGGGCACTAGATTTAAGTTCAGCTCAGACCCGACCATCTGATAGATGCCCTGGGGGTCTGTGTTCAACACAGAAGTTGTCTCAACCCCTAAGATACACAGCTGACCAAAGCTCTTATCAATACAGAAGCATAGCACCACCGAAACCAACCCACCATAATACAAATAGCAGAAATTCACAACAATCGAAAGGAGCAAAGTTCTTTTTTAGCTATGGGTTTATTTTCATGCATGCAACACAAACAAAATAAGGAGCCCTTTTGCTGGAACTCGCAGCAGAAAGGCTACATATTGAATGGTATGGAGGCCAAGCTCTAGAGTAACACATAGGTGTGGGCCACAATTCGAGATGGCATCATAGGAATACTCCTGGTCACCGAACGTCCCTCCCACAACCCGGCCCTGTTTTGGATGGACGAATAAACGGCCTGCAGAAGGGAGTGTTTTATTCTGCTTTGAGTGGGTTTTATAACGACTACAAAGATGTTGGCATTATTGGCATCTCAATGCAGCACTGATTCCTCAAAAAACAGGGGCAGCGGAAATTACACCATTCACCCTTTCACCTCCAATGGCATCTCAAGAAGTGACATCATGCAACATTTGGTCCTCGTGACGTCACTGTAAGTGGTCTCAAGTGACAATTTCCCCTGATGCCATGACACGAAGTGACATCACGTTTTCTGTGAAAAAGGGCCTGGCGAGGGATTCTTCATTACAGGTATATTTAGTGCTGATTATTGAAGAGATACCTTGAAGGATTTGGTAGCTCCTTGAAAGTGGACAGATTTCATTTATGATGGCTCACTTCCTCAGCATGTGCCCTATGTCAATGTATGTTTGTTTAAGTTAGTAAAATAGAACTTAAAGACATAGAAATAATACGTAACATACAATAATACATTTTTTGAGAAACATAAGACAGGGCTATTCAAAACTGTATTAAAATGTTGTGCATTTATGGGCTGCCCGCATCTCGCGCAGCGGGACAGTTTCAGCAGGCAGGGGCCTACCGCCGCATCCCCCCCCCCCCATGACCATCCGGCTTGGGAGTGATCCAGGAGATGAGAAGAGGGACTGTTCCATTCCCCCGATCCGCTGGCTGCCATTGATTCACCCGTAAGGTAACCCAATTTTCTCTTGCCTACATATGCATTAATAAACCTGCTGCCAAGCTCTCTCCAACAACTTCTGGTGTGGCCTTGTCTTTTCTCATGGTTTGCATTCTATGGTTATATGCATCTCAACCAGGGCAGTATTTGGGTGTGTGGGGGCTATAGAGTGTCGGTGCTATGCAGCGTTACAGATCTTTGATTAAAAAAAGATCAACATGCTATTTAATCAGTGGTCGAAGTGGGAAAAAAGGTAGGGGAACTGTAGGGGGAGAATCAGAGGGCGTGAATAACCTGAGGATTGGGTCAGTGGACAGAGTCAGAGGTGTGGCCAGAAAGAGCAAAACATCCCAATTTTTAGTATTTGGCATTTCACTGACCAGTTACAGCATATTACATTATTTAATTCAACCAATAGATGCACATGTTTATTTAAGGTTTAATATGAGTTAGTGACCTTAAAATACATTCACAAAGTGGGAAATGTTTAAAAATGTCCCAAATACGCTTAAAAGTGGAATCACAAGCCATTTGTCTCTGATCCTTGCAGTTTCTATAATCAGCACTTCTCCCTTTTCCCACAAGAGCATTTTCAAGCATGAATGGCAAAATATCCTAGTTTGCAAATGTTTTCTGCATAATTATGGCTCTGCCATATTTGCCACATAATACATCATCTACTGCATAATCTGAAGATTTTACTAAAAAAATTGTTGAGAGTTCAAACGGATCAAAAGTTACAAAAAATTGTGACTTGTGTTGCTGCGTAGTGGAGGTCCATTTGCAAAGGGTGACTGGCCACCTTTCTCACTGCTGCATTTGTATGTTACACTGGTACTAATGAGGCAAAATCTTTGCAGAGACTGTTATTATGTGTAAAAATGTCAAAATAATAAAGTTTCAGAAAGTGTACCTCATTCCGCTGCAGCCTTTGTTTTGCTGCATAATTTAGTCAACACTGCGACATAATTTTGTACTCCATTGCTGCATAATTTCAGTGGCCCCAAAGGAGGCAGCACATGTTAAAAGTGCTTGTGCATGAAGGAGAGAGACCATGAAGTTTGCAAACTTAGTTTGGTGTGCGTGCAAATCCTGCATTGCCGATCCCTGGTGAGTTGTGCTACTACTGCTGAAACAAGGCCAATGGAGGTATCAATGGGTGAGGCGTATTGCCTAAAGGGTTCTGTGACCTCAGTGACAGAGTCACTGTTGCTCGAGGGTGTGCTTTCCAAGCCTGCCTGCAAGACTTGAGGTGAACTTCAGTATGGATTGTGGTGGACAGGCCTTCAAGGTTAACCCACACTTGCCACTGCTAGGGTGCAGCTGCTGGTGCCAAGACACCAGGGCTTCTAAGGTCTAGCGGGGCATTCTAAGGTCTAGCATGGGAATGTGCTCCCTTATGAGAGTGGTCTGGTGGACTGGTCATGAAGGCTGAACCTGGTTCATCAGTTCCAAATTTGACAGCTCTGGCCCTACTGCTACATCCTCTCCCCCACTGAACACCATACTGCGCCACTGAGAGAAACTCGCACTGCCTTCAGCTACAACCCAATTGAGCCCCGCTATAAACACCTGGATGCGACTCAATTCAAATTATGCACTAGACAAGAGCAATATTCTGCCTGAAAAAAAAGTAATAACATCCTGGAAAAAGCAAACATTCATACTGAATGCAAGATTAAGTATAGCATGTGAAATGTAAGAAGGAACAACATGGTTACTTTAAGCTTTTAGACCCACTATTCAGAAATCAATGAGTGTTTTTGACTGAACAGTTAAGGACATGACTACAGGGCCCGGAAGGGACACGTTTCAATGTCCATTGCTTATATCCTTATAAAACGTAAGCAGTATGTTTTAAAAGGACCACATCGCTGAACACAATTAAACGTTTTCCACTCCATGCATCAACCAGGTAATGCAGTACCTCCAGGAATGGTGCACCTCCCCTCCCGGGAAAACAATTTTGTGCAAATCAAAGAAAGATGAGAAAACTTAAGTAGCGCTTCACTGGCAAACTTTGCAAAGTGGCGCTAATGTGTTTGGGTGCGAATAAAACCAATCTAGTCACTTTGCGACCACTCTGCCTTGCTTTATTTAGTCATTTTTTGTAATTTTAACCTTTTTTTCTCTCCATCCAGAGGCTGCACTTTGGAATAGAAAAATGCCAGAAAAAGACGACGATTTCAGCAAAAATAATTCTTTCTTTTTTGGATCAATTTCACAGGGGAACGGATGAAGGAAAGGAGAGGAAAGAGTGGGTAAGAGCCGTTTCTTGAAGTCAAGGTTTTCCTTCAGCAATTGAGAAGGAGCGAGACAGAAAGAGAGGGGGGGAGGGACAGTGGCAGAGCTGGAGAAGTGGACGGTGTTCTTATCTTCTCTGGGCAAGAAGGAAAAGTCAGAGGGGCTTATTTACAAGCCCCTTGTGCCCCTGGTACGTCACTTTTAATATGGGAAAAAGTGACGCACTGGGTGCGCAAGGGGCTTGTAAATAAGCCCCAGAGTCCTTTTCCTTCTCTGCCCACCCCACCAGTCCCCGAATGGCCGAGCCTTATCTATAGGCCTTGGCTAATTCTGCCATCCGGGGACGCATTTTTGAAATAAAAAAGTAGGGGAACAGATTCTACTAAATTAAAAAAGTAGGGGCACACCGTGCCCTGCCGATCCCACCCACTTAATTTGTATTTAACACAAATGAAGTCACAGACAGCTAGTAGTCTTTTGTTGTGCTGCTGAATGATCGCTGTGTACTATAAGAATGTAATTTCACTGCATCCGTTTAAATAAAATGAAAATTCAAAAATCATACATACTTGCGGGTAAAAAAGAAAAAAAAAGACAATTGTTTCTAGCTCGTGTTTCCAACCTTTAATGTAGTCAACTTAAATGCTAGGTGGACAGCAGCTAGTCTTTAATTTGTGAAAAAAATGAGTGCAGGGAACCACAGTTTTTTGAATGAGCCCTTTGCTGCTGGCACTGCTGAATGCTGGGGTTGCCAAGTACCAAGGCTGCCTAGTCTTCATTCGATTTCATGCTTCTTTCTCCACCACCCTCCTCTTCCTGTCACTTTATCTCACTCTAGTCTAAAAGATCCCTTTTCATCACTATTTCTTTTTTCCCTTTGTCACTATTTTCTTGTCTATATCTGCATCATTCTTTCTCTCTTTCCTCTGTCTTGCTCTGGGTCAAAGGTAGATGAGAAAATATAGGTATGATCCAGAAAAGTGAGTGCTGTTGCCGAACACGTGCACCGACCTAAGCACATTTTGCATGGATAAAGTACTGCACTGAGAGAAAAAAAACTGCAGGTTACAAAAAGAAAACAGGCTATTCCCAAGATGTGTAAGATTTGATTTATTTAAACAAAATAATATATTTTCAAATTCATCCTAGCATAACTAAAATACAAACACCTGTGCACTATAAGGTGAATAGCATGTGTCTGGTGATTGTTTTCAGCGTGAGAAAAACAGGGAATCTTTTCAACAATTTCTCACAGCATTATGGAAGAAAACAAAAAGGGAGAAGTCCACTGACGTCAAATACAAAGTTGATGCAATAATGTAGCAAGCAGCAAAGAATTTTAAGTGTGAATTCACATTCTCAACAGCCCAGCACTTTACTGCATAAGCCATTGGAGCATACAATGCTAAGTTCACTGTGTTTTTTTATGTTCTTTTCTACATTTTCTATAATGCAGCAAGCAAAGAATAGAACACGTGGTCCAACAGGACCTCAAGATAGTCGCTAAAAAACAAGGGGCAGATTTACAAGCCTCCTGCTCCACCAGTATGTCACTTTTCGTGACGTACTGGTGGCGCAGGGGGCTCCTCCATATTTACAAGGAGAGGAAAAGCCACCCTGCGTGACTTTTCCCCTCCTTGTAAATACGGCCCCTTCACACGCAGCACTTTGCGTTGAAGGGGCGTTCCATGGATGTTGCTGTGGGTGTTCCCACGCAACACCCATGAAACAAGACCCATCTCCAGATTTACGAGAAATCGTAAATCTGGAGATGCGTCTGAATGCTACGCCACCCTAGAGGTGGCGTAGCGAGGCGTAACGAGGAGGAATGTTTTCATTTCTCCTCGTTTTTTCCTATTCCAATGCGTGCTGCACTCTACAGCATGCATTGAAAGAGGAAAATGCCTGTAGTGATTGTTTTTGTGCAGGAAGGTGCCCCTTCCTGCACAAAAACAATCTCCCCACGCATGAGCATCCTTGCACCATGGTGCAAGGGTGCCTGCGCCAGCGTATGGCTGCAGTTTGTGCGCCAGCACAGGGGGAAGCACAGAGATGCAACATATTCTTGTAAATATGTCGCATCCCTGTGCTCCGGAAGTGCCACAGCATGTCGCAGCCAAAGGGCTTGCGGTGCCACGCTGCGGCACTTCCTTGTAGATCTGCCCCTAAGTGCCTAGCTCTTCTCATTGAAATAATGTGAGAAGAATTTGGGCAAGTGATACAGCGGGGTACAGTAGAAGCTGACTTCACTAGTTCTGCATTTTCTTGCTTGTTTATGGCAACCTTAAAACCAGGCTATGCTTATTCCAGCAGTGAGACTAAATGTGCAATGTACAACACTGAAATACAAAATGACAGAATGCTTACAATGCTTGTTAATGTGCAATAGCGCAAACGTTATGGAAGTAATTTAAGCAGGTATAAAACAATTTCAAACTTCTTCCTTTTTCACCAGGGGATGAACATTTACATGAAATCAATAGAATTTAATCTGTTCCTTTTGACAAGGAATTCACCCTCTTTACATTTTTTGTTTTCTACTTAAGAATTAGCATCAGCAGCAATATCAAGGGCATAGGCGGGGGCAATGCCTTTATTTTTGCAAGCACCTCAAATGATGCATCAGCTTAGTTTAATCAAAATGTATAGGTAAGCATGATAAGAATTATTGCTTGTAATGTTTCAAAAATCTTCATTCCCCTCCTCCTAAATAGCCCAGATATCCAAGACCAGATGGCACTTCCATTCATGTCTGAGGCACTTTAAAGAAGAGTTCCCTAACACTACTCTTCTGATCTATTTGATCATGGATGCTGAGAGAGGTGTCAGGTATGCGTGTACATTTTGACCCTGCTATGGCACAAACCACACCCCTAAGGCAGAGAGTAGAAAATCAAGGGCCATTCTGTTTTACATGAGCATGGTCTTCTAGGCATCTAGGTGATCATTTATGGGGCCTAAAGAAATGGCTGTGGCATTAGTTATTTCCATAATATCTTAGCATTTCATCTAATTTCATGGATAGCTTGTCCTACACCATGGTTAGGTAACAGAAAAGCAAATTAAATAGAGAAGAATCTGCTTATCTCGGACACTTCAAAGCCTCTCTGGAATCTCTTAAGGGGATGATCTGCAGAGTGTCTGATCACTGGAACCACACATTGAGTATGAACAATCCCAGTCCAGACTTGGGGTAACCAGGGATAGGAGTACTTGCCACAGATAATCTTGGAAACTGCACTTATGAATCAACATACCAATGGGAAAGGGGTTTTCCAAGTGGATAACATGGCAGATAAAGTTTCCAGAACAGCGTCACACTCACTTTGGCCCAAAATTATGCTCCAGTTACTTGGATCTCAGTGTTCTCAAAACTTTAGAAAAAACTGAGCACGCAAGATGAATAGTGTCTGTATGCAGGGCCGGAATGGCGATAGCGGGCTCCAGGTGTTTCCCCAGTGAGCCAGAGGGGTGGCGGCCGTTTTTGTGGCCGTGGGGGCCGTTTTTGTCACTGGGGGCCAGTTTTGCAGCAGTGCTTCTTACTAGCACCCCCCCCCCACTCCCAGGGCGGTTGAGCAGCAATCTGCCAGGGCTGGTTGCTATTACCAGTCCGGCCCTGTCTGTATGAAGTAATATTTGGGTTGGTAAAAGTCATCCATAGCTCCAGTATGTTCTGGGATGGTGTCTGCACACTTTTGCACATGCTGTCCATGGTACGACAGAGCAATCCAAGTTTCACGTTTCCTGAGTGCACTCCGTTCAAAGACACACCTCCCCAGATGTCGGCAGGCAAGTTGGTACAAATCCAGCAGGAAGAAAATGTATTGTTTGGTGATATTTCTCCAGCAATAGCATGTAGGAGTTGTTCTGGTGCACAGATTGACAGCTCCATTCAAGAACAGGTACAGTGCAGTCTGACTTTCCGCCAGCTCCGCATTTAACTGCTGTGAAGTGTCCTCCAGGGAGCCGGAGAACAGATGCAACAGCAAAGAGAGCAGCCAGATCCAGATGGGGGAACCAATGCCGGAAGACTGCTGTGCACCACAGAAGGAGGTGGTAATGATGAGAGGTGGTGCGCCCATCATTGCGCTGCTGCAGGGGAGCAGGACACATGGGCTGACTCCCGTCCAGAACAGGTGAGGCTGGCTGCGGTTTAATGTTTGGGCTGGTTGCAGAAGCAGAGGCAAAAACAAGAGCTGATCCAGCATGTGGTCTGCATCTGTGGGCTGGTATAGTTTCGGAGGTGGGCACTAATGGGCATGTGACCAGTGGGGGTATTGCACGCCTGTATGGGGGTAAGTGGATCCATATTAGTAATCTGTGACACTTCACAGCTGTGTTGGTGAACAGCAGCACAAGATATGGTCCCTTCCACCGGGGCAGCAAGGCAGACTTGTGCTAGTGTACTTTAACGAAGTCCCAATCACCTGGCCGAAGAGCTCGACAGACCTCAGAGAAGCAGTCAGATAATACAGTTTCAACCTGAAAACAGAAACTGTAGAGACAGTAAATACGTTTTTGACAGTACAGAGAACTGCATTATCATTCAATTCCAAATCAAGCTAAGCAGCAGGAACAGGGGGATTACAAGGCAACATGATAGGGCGTCCCATAGCTATCTCTTAGGGGCTCAGCTTCGCGCTTTGAGTTGGAATGGCTCCGATTGACCACAAAGCAAAGGGCAACGTACCTGCCAATTTCAGTTTTGTCTATGAACACATATTTGCAAGTTTGTTCTTAATTGTACTGCTTTTGCTCTCAACTTTCCCTGCTGACACAGAGAGACAGGCACAGCCGAATATTTGCTTGATTCCTAAGGGGCATATTAACAACGAGGCGATAAGCAATTATCGCCGCTTTAGCGTCCGTTTTCGGACGGAAAGCGGCGATAATTCTATCGCCTAATCAGCAAGGTCACGCTATCGCGTGAATCCTTGCACTATCGCCCTTTCCCCCAACGCCCATCCTTGCATCTCTAATGAGATGCAAAGTGGGCGTTACTGGCGTACCCCGGATGGGCTACGTTGCAAATATCGCCGATGTTCACATCGCGATATTTACAAGGCAGCCCACAGGATTATAGCAGACGTTAGATTTTGGCGAAAACTGCTGTTTTCGCCAAAATCTAACGTCTGCTATAATCCTGACTTACCTATGTTAGACATAGGAGGTGGATTCTGCTGATACGACCACAGGGTCGTATCAGCAGGTGCTACGCCCTTTTGCAGGGAACATCGCTGGAAAACCAGCGATGTTCCCTGCAAAGAGCGATACCTCGCTATCTCTGGAATTTATATTGCCCTGGAGTAACGCGTTGTTAATAACGCGCTACCAGGGCGATAAATGCCAGAGATAGCCTGCGATAATATAATTATCGCTAAGCACGGCCAGCGATAATTATCGCTGGCCGTTGTTAATATGCCCCATAATCTTTCCAAATCTCCTGTACTATTACTGAATCAAGTGTGTTCCTTGGTCAAACGAAAGATGCTGTGAAATACCTAATTGTGGGATTTATGCCCTGAGTCACCACTCAGCCATGTTTACAGCATCTGTTCTTGTGCATTAATATGCTACAATCCATCGAAAGAGCGTGCAATCGCAATCACATAAGAATAGGAAGCACATTTTGGGATCTGCATGAAGTCCATCAGTGGATAGACAAAGGGCATAGTTTGGGTTATAAAAGGAAAGAAGGGCGCTTACCAGTGGGTTGCTGCAGCACAAATCATATCATCCTTTCTGATATAGGTTGCTCATGGTAAAGCCATAGTCCCATTATTGGCAACACACCCCACCCACACCACAACAGAGTATGTATGCATAAATAAATACACAACACAACTTTTGTTTGGGAAAAATTGCTGCAGGTTTATTCCATACAAAAGTATGCAACATGGTGGGTTATCTTACGGGCGATCCAAGGGCAGGCAGCTGTACCAACCTATGCTGCCTTGCCCGCCTGGTGAGCCAAGCACTGTGGCGAATCCAATCAGCGCTACCATTATGGGGGTGATCCCCTTACTGGATCACGTGACACATTGGTCCCTTATTACTCACGCCCCTTTCAGGGTGGAGCGTAGCAAGGCAAGCCCCCGGTTGTCCAGGCCCACAACCGCCCGCAGGACTAACGGGGCGCCGACGTAATTGTTCCAGGACCCTCCCCTGAGGCTCCTGGGATTTGGCTCTGGCACCCCTCTTGTGCTCTTGCAGAGGTACCCTTCTGTACCCATATGCTTCCAGATCGCCCTGTAACTCCGCCGGCAATGACAAAGAAAACATTACAACGTCCTCAGTACTTCGCCTGCCAGCCCCACGCTGGGTAAGCGGTAGGGTGGGAGACGGCGTGCCAGGCGACAAAGAGGACACAAAATGTAGGGGGGAGGCTTAAATACCCTCCCCACCTCACGGCGCGCCGGACATGACGTGCCTAGTGCGCCTGGCATGGGGACTCCTCCTAGGGTCCCGCCTTTGTAGGGGGGGTGGGGAAGTGCCCAAATGGCACTAAAGGGGCCGCCCTCTTAGGGTGGCCCCCTGCGGGGGCCGCGGGCAGCCGCATAGTCCCATTATTGGCAACACACCCCACCCATACCACAACAGAGTATGTATGCATAAATAAATACACAACACAACTTTTGTTTGGGAAAAATTGCTGCAGGTTTATTCCATACAAAAGTATGCAACATGGTGGGTTATCTTACGGGTGATCCAAGGGCAGGCAGCTGTACCAACCTATGCTGCCTTGCCTGCCTGGTGAGCCAAGCACTGTGGCGAATCCAATCAGCGCTACCCTTATGGGGGTGATCCCCTTACTGGATCACGTGACACATTGGTCCCTTATTACTTACGCCCCTTTCAGGGCGGAGCGTAGCAAGGCAAGCCCCCGGTTGTCCAGGCCCACAACCGCCAGCAGGACTAACGGGGCACTGACGTAATTGTTCCAGGACCCTCCCCTGAGGCTCCTGGGAATTGGCTCTGGCACCCCTCTTGTGCTCTTGCAGAGGTACCCTTCTGTACCCAAAAGATTCCAGATCGCCCTGTAACTCCGCCAAAGCTCTGGAGACGGCCACCGTCGCCTAAAGAGCCCCCCACCAACACAGCTGTATTCTCACCTGCAACCTGCAATCTCCAGGGCCTCCTGCATGTCCAAGAGGAACAGGTCCAGTCCAACCTGTGACAAGTGAACCTCATCCGTATCAAAATAGCCCTTTACCTTCATTTGGATCAGCTCATGTCTGATAAAACCAAAGCCCCTTTGGTCTGTGAACTTGCGCATTGCACTATTCACTCTTTTGCGTGAATGTTCCACCGCCTCACTTGACTTGGCCCCGCGCCAAACCATGCGCGGCACTATTTCAGACCAGAACAGCTCACATTGTCCCCTGTATTTGCTGATCTCCCCCAAGTCAGTCTTCATTGCTTGTAAGAGTGCACCCCTGCCCATGGCCGTGAGGTCGTTGCCGCTCAGATGGATTATCAAGATGTTGGGGAAAGCACCCCTCCCAGCCAGTCCTTGCTCCAACCTGTTCAGGAGGCTGCTCCATCTCATCCCGGGGAAACCCCACCAGACAAACTTAGTCTGGGAAAACCCCCACATCCACTTCCTGCGTGCGGCCCACTGAGCCAGCCTGGTGACAAACGAGTGGCCGATCACCCACACTTGCAGTCCTGGCAAAATAAACGAATGCCATTTTCACACGCTTGTTTTAATGTTGTTGGTGTTCACACAATGCACTACATGTGATACTACTGAAATTCACTGCACACATAATATACAATTGCCACTGTGTCACTTCCAATGGGTGAGTAGGTTCAGTTTACATATTGTCCCACTCAAGGGCGAATGTAGCGTTTAAAGCAACGGGACTCCCAGCGTCCCACCTTCTTTATGCTTTCCTGCCCCATGCCCGCCTTGAATGCTGCTGTAGCAGCCCCGATCCGAAAAGAGTGACTAGAGTATTTTCTGTCCGGGCGGGCGAGGCCAGCCTGCTCAAGGCAAGCGCCCATGACCGTATCTATTTGGAATTTAGTGAGGGGCACCTGGTCTGCGTGTATCAGAAAGTAACCCGGGACATTGGGGCGAACCGCCAAGTACTCCTTGACGTGTGAAACTGGCCAGTACCTCTGATCCCCCAGTGGCATCAGGACTATGTCCGCCCTCCGCCCTGCTTGGTCCGTTTTGGACCTCCTGATATGTATCACCAACCTATCCGTCACTTTCACATCTTGGCTGCATAAGGCGTCCCCTGACAGGTCCGTTTTGGCCCTAGCCACCAGTTCACTAATTCGGAATGCCCCAAAAAACGCAAGGCTGAATGCAGCCGCAAAGAGTTGTGCCTCAAACTGTGAATGGGTGACCTGATCTACTGCTCCTATCATGCCCTGGAGTGTGTGGAAGTTAATGGGCGCCCTGGTATCCGGAACCCTGACTTCCTCCCTGGCCCACCCTTTTAGAGCCGCCCTGATCAAAAAAGACTTGGTCAGATCCTGCCCTCCTCTCAGCTTTGTGTCATGGCTTACTGCCACCAGATGACCACAAACCCAAGAATGACTCTTCCCCTGCCCTTTTGCCCACAGTACAAATCCTTGCACTCTCTGTTCCACAGGAAGTGAGGCTTGGCCCAGTGCCCTAGTAATGCTCTGGAAAGTGGTGAGATGTGCTTTGTATTTCTTCCTGGTCCCTGGTGCCAAAGAACATTCACCCATCGCTCTCAGTTGCTGTTCCATTGCAGAATCTGCCATAGATGTTCTGGGAAGGGGGTCATTGCCGCCCTCGCTCGTGGCCAGACCTCCCGGAAACGGAGCCACTGAAAGCGAGAGAGAGCGTCAGCAGCTACATTCTTGACCCCCTCAATGTGTCTAGCCCTAAACTCCACATTGCAGCACAGGCAAGCCCTGATTAGCTCCCTCAACAGACACAGCACCAGGGGGCATTTGGCTGTCTGCCCGTTGATGGCTTGTACTACGGCCATATTGTCGGACCAGAATACGACCCTTCTGGCCGACAACGCTTCCGGCCACAAATGCAGGGCAACCACTATGGGGAACAGCTCTAGTACAGTTATTTTGGCTATTATGTTCCTTTTACGCCACGCATTCGGCCACTTCTGCGCGCACCATTCGCAGTCCATTATAGCGCCAACTCCCTCCCTGTCTGACGCATCCGTGAAAAGACAGAGTTCTGGGCTACCAGCCCAGGGGGATCTCCAAATGACTGTTCCATTGAAACTTAGCAGAAACTCATGCCCCATCCGGAGGTCCTCCTTCAGGCCAGTCCCTATTCTGACCATGTGATGCTTTTTGTGCACCTTGGCTGTGGCCCTTGCTAGTCTCCTTGAGAATACTCTGCCCGCTGGAATCACCCTGGCTGCGAAGTTCAGCTTCCCTAAGAGGCTCTGAATGACACCCAGGGGGGTCTTGTCCTTGCCCAGGATTGCCTGGATATCCAGACACAATGCCTGCACCTTTTCAGCCGGGAGCCTGGACACGCCCTTGACCGTGTCCATCTCAATGCCTAGAAAAGTGAGAACCTGCGCCGGACCCTCAGTTTTCCCAGGCGCCAAAGGAACCCCCAAGTGCCCTGCGAGTTCTTGCAAGTGATGCAGTGTTTTGCTGCAGTCCCGTGTCCCCGCTTCCCCTATGAAGAGGAAGTCATCCAAGTAAGGCGTTACTCCCCCCGTGTTGTACGACCAGGTGAGTGCCCACTGTAAGAAGCTGCTGAACGCCTCAAAGTAAGCGCAAGACACCGTGCAACCCATCGGCATGCATTTGTCGAAGAAAAATTTGTTCTGCCACTTAAAGCCTAGCAGGTGGTGACTCTCTGGGTGGACCGGCAGCAGGCGAAAGGCAGACTCAATGTCCGCCTTGGCCAGCCAGGACCCTTTCCCTGCTCTCCTGACCATATCCACTGCCATGTCAAATGAACAGTGCGAGACGGAGCACGTTCCATCCTCCAGCCAGTGGTTGACTGAATTGCCCTCCGGGTAAGACAAGTGGTGTATCAGGCGAAAGGCCCCAGGTTCTTTTTTGGGGACCACTCCCAGGGGGGATACCAAAAAGTTTTCAAGGGGGGGGGTGGTCAAATGGCCCTGCCACCCTCCCCAGTGCAGTCTCTTTCATCACTTTGTCCTGCACCACCTTTGGGAGTTGTCTAGCTGACCTTAAGTTGTCTGCGTCCCTGCTAACCAGTGGGCCTTGGTATGGGATCTTGAAACCATCTATAAAACCCTCTGCCAGAATCCTGCTGTCCTTTGTGTTGGGATACGCCCTGAGCAGAGGTAGGAGGTTCCTAATAATGATTGGTGAGGGGCCCTTAGCAGAAGCAACCTTAACCTGTGTAGTGGCAGATGAGAGCGGGGGGGCTTTGCCCCCGATGCTGGGGGGGATGGGGGCAGGCGGGGAGGGGAGGTCCCGTTATCTGACTCAGGTTAGCTTTCCTGCCTGCCGGCAGCTGCGGAAGGGCCCTCTCGCTTGGCGCTGCATGACACTGCTGGGTGACCGGCCCCACACTTACTGTAGTTGTGTCCAAACTTGCACGCCCTTCCCCATGAGCAGGACCCTGCATTGTACAATCTGCACGTGCCGGAGTTAAAACGCTTGCCCCCTCTCCCCTGCCTGCTGCCTCCCCGGCCTCCCTGAAAGGGCTGCTTGAAAGGGTGTTTCCCTGATTGCTTCTGTCCTTTGGAATTGCCCTGCCCCTTCTGACTCTTTGTGGTCCCCTTGGTGTCTGGAGTAAACTTTCCCATGTGCTCTACCCAGAGCTGGATTTCCTTTTGGTCCCACCCAAGTCCGGACACATTGCCATTTTTTCGGAAATCTCGGTCATAGTTATACCACCCGACACCCCCCGTCTTTTCTGCCTCATTATGGATTACACAGGAGTACTGCCACATCGCGGGACCCTGTTCTGGGTGTTTCTCCATCATAACCGCTGCTAGAATAGCGAAGGCCTCCCCCCAGTTCTGAATATTTTTCTCAGGCCAGGTCTGGAATTTCACCTTCTTCTCATCGTCCTTCCCCCCCATCTTTCTCGTGTCTTGTCCATCAACCCCATGCATTAACAAGGTAAAAATGTCCACAAATTCCCGCTTCCAAATCCCTTCCTTAGCAGCCAACGGCACCTCCCAAGCCAGCGAGCAGCATCCTGTTGCTAGCGGTCCCACCGTGACGAGCGGTGGTGGTGTTGCTGCCGATGCTCCTGCCTTAGCTGCCTCTGCTGGTGGGGCGGGATTGTGGACATCTCGGGGGCTGCAAGGTGGGGGCGCCGCCCTGCCTGCCTCACTAGCACTGGGGGAGGGGGGGACTGCTGGTGTTACTTGTGGGATGGGTGCAGCCGGCGGTTGACCGCTCGCTGCAGGGTGGCCGCTACTGGCCGAGGCGCTCCTGGTGCCGGGTTCTACTGTAGGCTGCGCCAGGTGCTCACGTTGTGCCACTGGCGATGCCACGGTGGCAGCCGACCCCGGAGGTTTTTGTGAGCTTGCGCTGCCAGCCTGTTCCCCCAAACTTGCACAATGGACGGTGGCCCCTCCTCCCTAAGCGCAGCAGCCACAGACGTGATCGGTTGTACAGTATTACAGAAACGCGATTTAAAGTCAGCCAAGATGCTCAACATAGAGTCCATCATCTTACCCATTTTATCAGTGTTCGTGTCGCTGACTGCGATCGGATTTAAAGGGGCGGCCGGAATGACCACGGGCACTGCTTCTCGTGGCGGGGAAGTCACCCTGACCTTCGGCGCTGGGGGCTCTGCCGGGAAATCTTTGTTTGTCGGCCGGCAAGACCGTTTAGGCCGTCCGAGTCCCGACTCAACTGGCCCTGTTATGGCCGCAACCGGCATGTCCTCTACCACTCCAGAGTCCCCCTGTTCGCGGGCGTCAAGCATTCCTTTTGCCCAGGACACTCCTCTAGCTTTCGCCATCTCCATAAAGTCTGCCCATATTGCCTCTTGCGACGTGCCGGGTTGGGACTCTTCCACTGTGGTGATTTGGGAGAACAGGAGGGGGGGGAGGATCCTTGGCTATCCATGCCTCCGGACTGTAGTGCAGAAACCTCTACGCAAGTCCTGCAGGGATAAAGAATCATAAATAGTTGCTCCACTGGGGGCAATGCCGCTGAGCCGCGGGCTCCCTTCCCCCGTTCTCCCTCGCTAGAGTCCATCCCCCCTGCGTTTGCCAGTACTTACTTCTGTCCTTGAGTCCCGGCTCAACCTAGCCTGCTGACGCGTTTTCGGCGATTCTGGAGAAAGATAAGCACTTTGTTATGGGTATGCCCGTATGGCGCGCGCTGCTCAGGCCCTGGGCCTGGGCCCCTGTTCCCCGAACTCGCCCCCCCTTTTTCTACTCGCAGCCTTGCTTACCCAACGTCTCCTCGTTATTGGTTGAGATTGTGGGGACGGATGTCCGTGCTTGCAGTCAAGGGGGGGCCACTATTCGCTGCAAATAAAAACGAGGGTTAAGACACTTCGCTGCCCTTGCGGGGTTATACCCGATGTACCGGGCCCAGGGAGGGGCAGGGTGAATGGGGAGGGGGGGTGGAACGGGGGTTGCGCTGTTTTGTTTACCTCCTCCAACTCCGTCGTGACTTGCTCCTGCCTGAAGCGACCGTCTAACTAGCGTCTGTTCCACTTTCCTGGAAAGAACAACGGTTAGCATGACCATTCCATGATGAGTTGGTACCACACAAACCCAACCCAACACCCCCAGCCTCAGCTGGGCCCAGCGCCAAATCACTCACTGATTCCGACTCGCTTGAAAGGCCCGGTGGCCCTCGTCCGTCTTTCCGATCGGGGTGTGGACGAATATTCCTTAACCCTGGGGATAAAATGACAATGGTTATGGCCTCTAAAGGCGTAGCCTCAGTGTAGCCCCCCCTATTGGCTACACCTGCATAATATCTCTGCGAGGCATCTCCAACCAACACGTGTTTGCCCACACCCTGGGCACCCACCCTTGTTTGTCACCCCCCCAGCTACTCCCTCCTTGCCTTCTAAGCATAGCTAGCATCGTCTTACTTTCTTGCCTTGCCGTTGGCTACGCGCTTGGCTGTTGTGAGTTGCTCCTGGGGCCTCTGAGCGACGACGAAAACCTCTGAGGGGGCAAAGACAGCATGTAAATGTTAAGGGCATTGACTGCATCATGGTCAGCAGACTCTTTTAAAAGCACCACCTGAACATTACCACCACGCAATACTTTGAAAGCATAGGCGGTGTCCGAACCCTTGGCCTGCGTAAGCCCGCTGCCCCCAAAGATACACGACTTAAGCATCTCTGCCTTTCACCTGATAAGGGGCCCCGCGGCCCGATATGCCCCCCTTCAGCACGGTGGACCCGTGAAATCCCCCCTTCCGTGATGCATACGCCCAAACCCAATCACGCGCACACTCTGGGTCATCCGCCATAAGCACATCCCTGACTGTCTCCCCATCAGATAATCACTTAACGCAACATCCCTTGACGTGATAGTAACCCATTCTTTGCAGCTCAAGTCGTGCAACTGTAACCCTCTTAAAATGTAAGCTCCCCTAAATGCGGTATGGGATGCTTTACCATTCACAACCTGATGCTCCATTTCAAATGGCCAACTCTTATGTGTGCCCCATGGGCTGTCATACCCAACCTGGGAATGCCCCACAGCGCGATCCGCCCGAGCTCCCCACGGGTGCCCATGCAACGTGCCCCGCGATAGGCCCTAACCCACATGCCGGCCTGAGGTCGGGTACCCGCGTGCCCATCCCCAATTTGAAATGCCCCTTCCTCGCCGGGCTGCCGGGGCGGGCCCCGCTCTGCGTGGGGCACACGAGCGAGCGCTGCATACGGTAAATGCCCTCCTATCGAGTCGCGTGGAGATCCTTACTAATTGGCGACTTGTACTCCCAGCTGACCGCGTGACGTAAAGGGAAAGGAACGCAGGGAGCGCAGTGGGTCAACAGATACTGCCCCCCCCGGAGAGCCGGGTATACAAATGTATGTGGTATACCCCTGGTCCCCCGCGACGCTGCGATTGGGGGGGGTGCACCAGGGCGGACAACGTGCGCAGGCCTGCATACTGCGGGGGAAGGTGCGCGATAGCCTAACCGGAAAGCGAAACCATCGCTCCGCTCGCACTACCCCTCACGCCCGCTGCAGGGAGAACGACGCGCCCCCGACCCCCGGGCCTCGGCATGAAGTGCCTACTCTCGCCCCCCAACACAAAGCCCGTCCCGGGGCACACCATAAATGGATTGGGTCCATCGTGCTTTCCACGATCCGGTGAGCGTGCGCTGTAGTGCTCGGGGCCTGATGCCGCTACCCCAGCCCATGAATCCCCCAGCCCGTGGGGACGCTGCAACACCCAGCTGGATCCTCTGTTGGTCCCCCAGTTGGCCCGCCAGGGACCAGAAGGCCGCGTACGCCAGGAGGACGGGGCGGTAGTACCAAGGGGCGCGTAGCTCGCATGCACCCCCAGCCGGAGACGGTTAAGGTAATTGCTTGGAGAATGCTCCTCCCCCCCCGAGCATAGCCCGTGCCACGCCTCACAAAATGCCCATCCCTCCCCATGGCCGATCGCGCCATGGCCACGCTGGGCCACCCGGGACTGTCCCTGAGACGGGAGGATGGGGGGGTGGCCTGGGGCAGGTGTACGGCGCATGACCGGAAGCGCGTCAAGCCACTTGACTGGCTGCGAACGGTGTAGGGCCGCCCGCAGGACGTACACCGGTATGGGCCCCCGAGAGAGGGAGGCCCGTGCGGGCGGAACGCGGTCCCCAGGGAGGTGGGGCACCCCAGAGGTAGGGGGGGGTGGATCAACCCTCCTGTGTCAATCGGCAGCTCCTGGGGAAGCCTAGTGGAAGCAGTCAGCAAAACCACGCCAAGCTACCGGAGAAGGGGGTGGGGGGTTAAACGGCACCCGCAGCGCTCCAACCCCCCCCCCCGCCCTGCGGTAAGCGTTTCTGCCTCCTACGCCGCTCTTGCCTCCTACGCTGCTCTCAAGCCCCCGGTGACCCGGGAGAATGGCCAGACACCGGGCCTTGTATCGTCCCGATGCCCCCGGGGGCGCATGACCCGTTCGAGTGGCCTGTGCCCAGGATGCTGGCCTGGGCGTGCCGGGAGCAACCACAACCCCCACCTCGCCCTCAGGTGCACAGAAGCCTCGGCAATGGCCGGGCTAAGCAAACTGGCCTGGGGGACTGCCCACTAGTGGGGCTGGGGAGTGGGGGGTTGGGGGTTCACTCACCGTGCACACAGGTCCAAGTGATCTCGGCCGGAGTCCAAGTGGCACACGTCCCAAGACGGCATGCCAGGCGACAAAGAGGACACAAAATGGAGGGGGGAGGCTTAAATACCCTCCCCACCTCACGGCGCGCCGGACATGACGCGCCTAGTGCGCCTGGCATGGGGACTCCTCCTAGGGTCCCGCCTTTGTAGGGGGGGGGGAAGTGCCCAAATGGCACTAAAGGGGCTGCCCTTTTAGGGTGGCCCCCTGCGGGGGCCGTGGGCAGCCGCATTCTGTGTTGTGAAGCAGACATTTTGGTGCAACCTCACATCTTGAGCTGTTTCACCATGCTCCTTTCAGTGTCATTATACAATTCTGCGTAGTTCAGTATTGTTTTTACACTTCTGAAACTTGATCTTGTAACAAAGACAAATCCTTTAAAGAGGTAACAGGAAACAAATCAGTCTGTCCAACATACACAACAGTTTCATTGTTTAGAGATAGGGCAGCTTCCTTAGCAGTGGAATCAGCAAGGATATTTTCCTGAGAAACTACTTCATGATCATTTTGATGGGCAGCACATTTAACAACTGCTATTCTCAACGGCATAAGCAAAGTGCTCTGCATGTTTTATATATAAAGTCCATTTTTGATTGGAGTACCAGTAGAAACCTCTCTGTATCAAAGAAGCCCAAATTCAGGCATGACTCAGATTGCATGCTTTGAGTCTATGAATATAATAACAATCTATTTCTCTTCAAGGATACAAGCTCTGGTAAAGGCAACAGGCTCAGCAATCTAAGCTGATCTCACTTTCAGAAAACGGAGGTTCTCAACTACGTGAAATCAGCCGCGGCCCGTGCAGGTAATAGCAGTGGGGCAATGGGGCCGGGTGGGGGTGGGGGGGTATTTTGACAGACAACGACGAGCGAGGGAAAATTAATGATTTATTTAATTTTCCCTTGTGGTCATCTGTCGACTCCCCCTCTACACCGGCCCCACTGCTCTTACCTGCATGGGCTGCGGCTGCTTGAAATACATTAAAGATGGCAAATCCAGCCATAGCCTCAACCTAGTTATTTTTACGCATTGCCCATCTGCAAAATATGTCAGTTTATGATTTGGTATAGGAGCATCTGTAAGATAAAATCGGGGCTTTGGCATGGGTTAGTGTGTAGACAAGTGTGTAGTCCTCCTTCCTTGCTGGGGAGAATTAAAGATGCAGGGTTTGGAGTGAGGCAGGGGACTAGAAAGATGTGGGCAGCAGAAAACAGTAATATTTTACATTGGGACAGCCTGACAGTAGAAAGGCATTGCGTTTTGGTGGTGAAGAGTACAGCAACAACAGAATGAGTAACTGCCACTATCAAGGTAGTACTCAATACTATGATTTCAGAGGCTTCAACAAGGTGGGCAATAGTGTTTATAGCAGAGACATGGAGGGAGCCTGTCACAATGGAATCTAAAGCAGAATATTAATTTGCTACTGACTTTTTCTGATCACCATGAAATTGTACACATATTGCAAGAGCAAATCCACCTAATTCATGACAATACATAGTAAATGGTTTTGTGTAAGTGGGGAGCCCCAAGGTGGGCATTGCTGCAAGGGCTGGTTTTATTTGTACAAATACATGTTCACCTTCTACAGAGCATTTCAAATGTTCAGGGGTGTCCTTCTTAATATAATTTTGCAAATGTTTCACCACAGCGGCGTACCCTAAGGTCCACTGTCTATAACCAAAAATGTTTGTAACTGAGAGATGACCACAGGACGTGATAACTTATGGAAGGCTTCAATCCGTTCCATCGATTGATGGCAATTTCCTGTTGATTTTACATGACCTAAGTATTGTACACAGGGAAGACAAAATTGCAGTTTTTCTTTCAAAGTCCTGTGCCCTTTCTTAGCTTATTCATGAGCAAATAGATGGAGTCACTCTTGCATTGATTTAATGTAACAGAGGCAAGAAGAAGATCATCAACATACTTGATGAAGGTGGCTTTCCCAGGAAAGACCAAAGTGTCCAAATCTTTCATTAAAGCTTGGGAGAAGATGGAAGGAGATTCAGTAAACCCTTGAAGAAGCCGCCTTACTGCCAATTTGGATCCTCCGAATCAGAAAGCATAGAGAAATGGACACTCTTTGTGAATGGATATGGTAAAGAAAGCAGAACACAAATCCACCCCAATGAACCATCGGGCATTAGGGCGTATAAATAAAAGGATGGCAGCAGAGTTGGGAACCGCAGGGAAGCTACGGATTACCACATTGTCAATGGCTCTCAAATCTTGGATTAATCAGTACACATTGGTCTTTCCCACCTTGTTGATAGGGAGAATAGGAGTATTACGTCTGCTAACAATCGTACCACAAACACCTTGCATGATAAGGGCCACGATAACTGCCCAAAACTGGTCAAATTCCTGCTCCAGCATAAGGCTTTAGGAATACTGTTGAATTTCTGTTTCGGCCTAAGGCTTAAGGGATTCTGTGGAATAAGGAGCAACTTTTTTATAGGATTTATTTTTCTATCCACAGGTTCTATCAAAGGGATAAACCCCACTTCATTAAGCAATGTGGACCATAAGGTGAAGGACTTTTGCGTGAGCAATTCAGACACATTTTTAGACATTTTTGAATTATTAGCAGGAGTTTGTAAGTTAGTTTAACAAAACAGATTGAGGATTTCATCTTTCTTACTCTGTGGAACATTGAGGTAGACTCCGTGGTGGGTGCCTAGGCCGAAAATGCAAAAACTAAGCTCACTTTATCTTGCTTGTGTCACGTGAATGCTTTGCTATTGCACTAATAGATGCATGAGCTTCAGCAACTAATAATCAAGGGTATTTTGCAAAGCTCAGCTCCGAATGACATGAGAAGGCTACGGAGTGAGATATGATGGTCACATCCTGGCATTTGCAAGTTACACTGCAGGTTGCAGCTGCAGTGGGACGAGCACACTGTTTAACAAAATGCTTTCAATATACCAGTAAGGAATGTATGATGTTACAACGCGTGGTGTTACCACGCGGTAGGTAACAACGCGGTCGTTACAACAACCGCGTTGTTACCACGCGTGGCATTACATCGCAAGTCGTTTCAACGACGTGCGCTAGATGGCGTGCTGGACTTAGGAATAGTATAAATTACTATTCCTACTCCAGTTAGCGCAACAGCAGGGAAGGTGTTGGATTTAAAATCCAACACATTCCCTGGTGTTGCACGCCACCTAGCGCAAGTCGTTGAAACGACTTGCGATGTAATGCCACGCGTGGTAACAACGCGGTCGTTGTAATGACTGCGTTGTTATCAACCCGCGTGGTATTGCCAGCGTTGTAAACGCTGTCTCCCACCAGTAAGACGTTGTTACATGCATAATGAATGCACATCTGTTTTACATGCCTGAGAACTGAACCATTGAGTAAACATCCACTGCTGGACGAGGGTATAACTACCTGTGCTTAGAGTTTTTTGTCAGACATCTTGCTAGAGCTCCAGGAGTGCCTATGCCATTCGACTGAATAACACTTTGCATCAAAGAATGATCCTGCTTACAAATTGTATTTAAGGCTTAGAAGGTAACACCGTCTGGTGTACAGAAAACAGTGCAATTTGAGTACAAAAAATATCACAACCTAATTGGTTAGATCGTGAGGTACGCCTTAAAAAAAAAAACCATGCTTGTATGCAATGGGACCAGGTGTTATAGAGACATGATTAGAAATGTGGTGTGGAACTTGCTCATTTGAAAGAATGGCTGCATCTATGGACAAGCCAGAGAGAGAGGTAATAAAGGGAAGTCAGAGGTTTTTAGGGGAGATCAGCTTCCTTTGGAATCAATGAGACAGTGAGGGTTTTTCTCCTCGTGGACGAGCTCCTCAGCCCTCCCCTTCACATTCTGTTGCATACTTTGTAACTTTAAAGACATCAGCTGAGATTCTACATTTTATAGCTTGCATTCCTGCTGAAAACCACAATGATTTGCTACTGTTACTAGTTCAGTCTGCCTTTTGGTTTGCCATCTAATACAAATAGTCATCAACTGGGTTTTCACATTCGGTGACAATCCCTACACAAAAGCAGCACCTACATCTTCTGTCAAAATGATGTGCTTGTCTGTCTGTTCACACACACAGCTGCATTGCATCAGCTTAACCAAATCACCCTCTAAAAATACAAAAGCCACCCACTCACCCATACTAGTCTTTCCTTTTTCAACATTCATAGCAGGAGAAGCAGCAGTATTGGCAAAACCCTGTTTTTTTCTATTTATATTTTTGCTTCCATTAATTTTAAATATGTCCACCTGCATGCACTCACAGGGGGACATTTGAAACCGTTGGAATGACCTGCAGGAGAGAGTACGTCCTCTTGCTTTCAAGGTTCACAGAGATGCCTTGCCATCTTCTGGTGGCTCTCCAAGGCCTCTCATTCTTATGCACTAGGAGGAGAAGATGTTATGCATAGTCCACACTGAAGGGATTACAGGAATTCCAGGTGGAGTGGAGACTCGTGAGCTTTAAACTTGGGGTATATCTTCATTTAAAATATCATGATATTTAGGTAGGTGTATTATCAACACAAATACCAATAATAAAAAAAAGCCATTGCTGCTTTTTAAAAAAAATGTTGGCTTTCAGGTTGACTACAATACCTTTTTCGGTCGAGCCCAGGCAGTGCATACGCTGTTTCTTCGAGACATGCTGTATTACAGCCCACTCATTGCCTTTTTATTCATCCCTTCGATTGTTGTTCAAAAATGCTTACTTGGTAGTAGTTAATCCTACCTTTTTGTCCCTCCTTTTTCTGTTTGGTTTCCTCCCACAGAGCACCACCCAATTACTGTTAACATTACGCTTCTGTGTTTATGTGTTCATTTAGGGTACTATTTTTTCTTTGATTCCTGCTCGTGTCACTGTTTGCCTGTCTGAGGTGGTTCAGCTTCAGTGCCCGTCACTTAATCTCCCAGTCCCATTCAAATACTGAGATGAAATGTCAGACGCTTCTGACTCTGTTTTCGAGGGAGCCTCTTTAACTTTCTATGACTTCAAAATGTGAGGACTCCCCCCCCCACTACGCTGCTTGTTGCTTTAGTGTGCCTCCATCACCTGACCTTCAGCAGCCCAACCTTGCAGCACAGTTAAGAGCAAGGCTTGCGCAACTCCAGTTGCATTTTCTCTGACACTTGTTTATATAATGTGAACTCGAGCGACCCAAAGATGTTGGAGGGCTTTACATGAGCGCTAATTACATTGCACTGGTCAGATTAATTTTTGGGTGCATTTTTATAGAACACAAACTCGACTGACCCGAAAGTATTGGAGTGCTTTACAAAAGCGCCAGTTACATTACACAAGGTCAGGTTATGTTTTTTGTTTTTTAGGTGCAAGGAGATTAAGTGATGCCGAAGCCGTCCCTGTTTATTTATTATTTCCCCTCTACCTGACAAAGGGGAGCATTTTGTTGTTTTTGCTATGTTCAGTGCTCCTATACTCAGGGCGCTGGGGCAGAGGGTGGGCCGGAGGCTTGCTGGTAAACGGATGGTGCAAGCAGTATTTTGAATGGAAAACTCTGGAGAAGGGCGCCTGGTGAATAGAGGCCTGGGTGAGAAGGGATGTGACATCTCTACCATTGAAAAGTACATCAATGCTTTTTTTCATAGGCTGTTCAATACTCTGGTGATGCAGTCTCACACAGAATGTTATGTTGACTTGCATCGAGGCACTTGTCTTTCTGTCTGTGTGTTAAAAAGTCTTGTAATGTGTCAAAAATGTTTCCTGAGGCAAGCATGTATTGCTGAAGCAGACTGCATGACCCAGTATAGCTCTTCAATCCCTGGCGGCACACTACCCACGATAATGTGCTGCATGGCTAAACACTTATAACGTCCAAAAGGTGAGACCTATTGGCTATGCCAATGCTTGTTATACTTCTCATTAATTAGTGGGCAGGTATGAATCCTGCCTCATCCTCAAACAATGTGTTATGAAATTCAGTGGCTCATGCTGCTCATGTTTTAATTTAATGTTTTATATGGCACTATATTTAACACTGTGGACAACACTCTCATATTCCAAATGAAAAGGGCCTTTTTAGGTCTCGCCTAGGCAGCGCATGCGCTGTCTCGTCGAGAGATGCTGTATACAGTATAGCGGGGGAAGCTCCGCCCACTTTTCGCCTATCTTTTTGATTGGCCGAAGTCCTAAATGCTTCAATCTGATTGTTTTTCGGCAACTTAATCCTGCCTCCTGACGACCATGTCGTCATTTTTCTCCTTCCATAGCTATTGGCCCCTTTACTTTATAAACTCTTTTGTTCCCCTGCCTCCCCCCGTTCCCTCCCGCAGTCCGTAACTTCTCTGCCCACCACCCCCCCCCACTCCCGATCATGCCTTCTTGAACGCCCCCACTTTTGTTTATAATGCAATAGGTCTCGCGTAATACGAGTCCTATTGCATTTTTAAATGCTTGTTTTCTCCTGGGATTGGCTGCCTCAAATCGCACTATATTTTGCCTGACCTGTCCAGCAGCCGGCATGGAGACGCTCCTGCGCACAACGAGGAAGGTGTTTACCAGGACCCACGCAGCCGCCCAGCAGAGCAGGAAGAGAAGCGCGCTGCGCCTGAACACCCACGACAGAGTGGGGAATTTGTCCGGCCGTGGCAGGTAACAAAGATGGGTTCAGCTCTCTGGACCCGCCCCTCTGTTCTTAGTAAACATCTCTAGTATCCCCCTCAGCGTCAGTTATTTGTTCCGGTACGTAGGTGTTGCAGCAAGTATAAAAGACATCATCTTCTGTGCGCTGGATTGTGCCTGAGGTAAGGAGGGCGGAGGGCGCGGGATTGTTTCTGGCTCACCCTCGCCCCTTCCTTCCATTCCATGCCCCAGACAGACTGCACACCATTTTTTTGCAAGTTTATATAGCGCGAACTAAAACTCGAAGGTATCGGAGCGCTTTGAGCAGCGAAGCCAGGGGGGCGAAAGGGAGGGCTGCGCTTCAGCCTGCCTCAGAGCAGGGGGCACTCTGTCTGTCTGTGGCTGCTCCTCGCAGCTGCCCTGGCCGGGGACTGGCTCTAATCTCTGCAAAGAACTGCAGGTATCAATGAGCTCTTTCTCGTCGCCCTGGTTTTGCTTTCACTGTTCTGTTCCCCCCACAAGCTCCTCCAGCACACCCTCTCTGCTCTCCCTCCCCCTTCCTTCCAATCGGTCATGGGGCTCCAGCTTGCGCCTGCCTCACAGCGGAAACCAGCTGGACGGAGATGGAGGGCTGTGGTGCAGTCTAAGATCAGGGGCACGGGGGAAATCTATGCTTCAAAAATAGAATAGGGGTGGAGTGGTTTCGTTGTTGGAGTATTATTGCCCTATTGTGTGTTTTTTTTATTCGCACTTTGTTTTTACAGAGCAGGATTTAATTGAGTGTATGGGCATTGATAGGGGTTTGCATGCCTGTTTAAGCACCAGTATTGTAAGGGTAATCTGTCCCGTCAACCCTCAATCATTGGTCTCATACTGTGTAAAAAGGACATTGCATGCTCTGGCGAACAGGTGGCATAAGTGGATCTAACCAGCAAGGTCCGGGTGACAAGTGTGTTGTTAGTTTGTGGGCAGAAGAGTTGTAGGCACTGCCATGTAATACGGCACATTGATGCTACAGTAACGCCCCACTACAGATAATGGTGTCAAAGGAACACACGCATTAAGCACATGGCCATCACCCACTGCTATCTACAGAGCAATCTCACCATTTCGTTTTCAATTTAGCTCATGCATTCTAGTTTTATTTGCTTTCTTCTTACATTGAAATACTCGCCACCTGTAGTCCTGCTCTCTGGGCAGATAGTCTAATCTTGGGCAGGTGTGGTTCTTCTGAATATATGGGGTCATTCCTGTAAACATCAGAGTGCACATCGGCCTCCCTACCGCCACTGCAATTGTTTGAAGACATATGAATAAATCACTTCTCCGTTCTTAGCCGCACGGGTCTTCCACGCTTTGTAAGTGCTCCAAGTTCACACAGCTTTTTATTTTGTTGGCCTGCTTTCTAGCGAGAAGTGTTCCTGTTTTGTTTACTCTACTTTATTTGCCCTGTGCAGACTCTTTCATCACGGATGCCGCACTCGTTGTTTACTTTAGGCAGCCGTCCGGTAACTGTCTCTTCTCTCTCTCAAACTCCGGATTCTCACCATTCTTGGCCTCTCCCCTTCCTCCTTCAGTCTTGCAGAGCAGCTGGAGCTCTCAGCTGGCATGGATGTTTGTTTTGCATGCACCATGGAAACTGCCAAATAATGCCTGTGCTATTAATTGTTTTTGTAAAATCGAATCTAAATTCCCATGTTTTTGGGTTGACAACCTTTTAGTAACCAAGCAATTGCGAATTCCAGTTAACAATTTGCTGTGTTTTCCGAGCAGGTTGCTATATGAGGAGTACAGTATGCGATGGGCTAAGTAGCTGCACTCTCTTACAGTACAGCATGTACTAGGTGTAGCTGTGTGTACAGTGCCATATTTGACCCCCCCCACACGAGTCATTGGAGATGTAATGTGACAGTTTGTGTTGTTCTGGCTAAACTAGTTTGCCTTATCATGCTTAAGTAACATACTTAGATGTTCTCTTGTTTGGCTATGAAGTGAATATTCAGCCCTGCCAGTACATGATATGCATTGCCTAGTTCAGCAGATCAAAAAGCATAAGTAAAAAACATTGTCATTTACAATACTAATAGCTCTAACTTTAAAAAATGAGAGACCGATTGCATTGCAAATGCTTGTTTACCTATTGCAGGGTTATGGTGGTAATCAAGCGTTTTTAGGCTAAATGAATATACATGACAAGTGTGTGAAAATGTATTTATGGATGTGATGAAATACCCTACCACTGTTATTAAATAATATATCAACACAGTGACACAATTTTTTTACATCCTTAAAGCTTCCCTTTATATGTGAATTTATGCATGTTTTGAAAAGAGAGTTTTCTAACAAGCTCCATAATTTATATTTTTTCCCATAGAAAACAAAATATTATCACACACACAAGTTGAAATATATGATTTAATTTCACAATTCATCATGGACAGTATGTGTTATGACATTTTCAAAACACCTTATGCAGAGTAACCCACAAAATAAATGTACACCATCTTTATTGAGTTGTTTTCTTTTTATGTATCTTTTCATTTTATAATAAGAAAAAGAATTGAAAATGAAATTATTAAAACATATGTAATGTCTCTTCGATTTTTCTGAAAAAATGGAAATGCATACATAATTGATAGCAAATTATTAGCTATATTCTTCACACTATTTGAGTATGTGTCTGACCCACCAAAAAATCCAAAATGGTATGATTGTTGTAAATGAAAAATAAACTTTAATTAAGTGTCACTAAGTTAGCCACTGGATTGACATTTGAATTTTCTTTTGTTCTACATCCACTAAATATTTAATAATTAATTCTTATAATGTAAAATATATCATAATGTATTAAGTTGATACAATGGTCAGGAGGCCTGCTTTAAATACTTAAGACACAAATCAACATATAAGACTGCTTCTTTTATTTTCAAATTCTTATTACTGAATGACACTGTATAGCTGCAGTTATTAGGTGACATGCAATTTACCATGGCATTTATAGAATTTTCAAATAACTACAGTGTGCTCGAATAAAGCTAACTTTTTACAAATGTGGCTCTATTTTAGAACATTTGTTAAATTTATTTTTATGAAAAGTGTAAGTATATGTCAGAGAAATTCTAACTATATTGAGGGATGAACATATCAAATGGCCTATTTGATGTCTGTGCTAGTCTAAATATGTTTGCACAATTTTGTAAGTGTTGCAATACTTTTAGAAAATGATGGACAGTTTCAATTTTAGAGTTCTGCATGAAGACAATTTGTCATGGTTCCAACCAAGCATGTTTATATGTTTTAAAAAAATATCCTTTATTATGTGTATGTAATATACTATTTAATTTGGTTTGAAATATCACTCACACTTTTTCCTTTAAATATTTTAAGTCCACAGAGCAGAAAACAAACAATATCTAATCTGGTCTCAACTCTGCCTGAGTAGCCAAGCTTGGATTCTTTCAGTGGGAGTAATTCTCCTGCCCATGATGTGAACAGGAAGAGCAGCAGGGCCCATTAAGCCTGTCTTTCCACAAACGATGGCTACCCTCAACAAACCCTGTTAATATGTTGCAGTCAGCCAGCAGAGTAGAGCCCCTATTAGACACTTCAGTACCACAAATACAGTCCTGTGCCCCAACACCAATGGTGGCCACCCCTGTCCTCGGTCTGGTTAGTACAACTTCATCTACACTGTTGCACAGCCAGGGCAGAAAACATCTATGGCCAATCACTCAAGAGCACAGGGCCATTTGAAAACCACTGGGACAGGACCTGCTGGGGGGAGGGTGGCCAAGGAAGCAACAGCAACAGCTCAATCAATGGGTCAAAATCCAATGTGTGCGGCTACATGGTAGGAGGAACAGTTGGGCCAGATAATTGGACTTCTGAGGGGAATAAAATGACCTTTTGAGGGCCCAAAATGAGATCAACATGGCCCAAAATGATTAGTAGGATCAAAATTTGAATTTCCAAACTTTACATACTATGTGGTGCAGGATAGACACAAACCATTAGAGGCAGCAGTGTCAAGTTCAGCAGATTCTTTCTGTGTGGAAGCACATTATCAGCAAGGGCAAATTCACCTATCTCTCCAGCTAGCAGTCCATGGAAAGGGGGACACTGTTGACTCTTGAGTCACATGTTCACAACCTTCCATATTGCTACTCATGCTGCTCCAGTGGCCCTTAGGAGGGGTTACTCATCTGGCCCAGTTGAGGACAATACCAAACAAACCATCACCAAGAGGCAAAAAATAACTTTCTGCTGTGAATGCCGAACAAAAGACTGTATCCACATTCTGTTTCACATTTTCACATTGACTCAGGGACTGTTGTCTGGATCAAGATTTGCTAATACTGTTGCATCAACATACTTCTTTCATCCACCACAATATTTGTTCATTTATGCATTGATTTAATGGATTTTGTGTTGAAATTATATTGTTGTTCAGTTTTGATTCTACATCAGTTATAAATATTAACTTGTCTTATATTATTTTTTATGCCATTATATGTTCTTCATTTGGAACACACATTCTTTATCCATGCACACATAAATACTTTTTAAATATATAAGCACAAAACTATTTTTTGTTTTAACTAAGATTATTACTAATAGTATTGATTCAATGTGTGTCTTTTGCAGAAGATTGTTCCATTACCTCCTTTAAACACCGACACTGAACAAGGGAGATAAAGTAGTTTTAAAAATGTACTAATACTTCCCAATATGGATATCATGCTTTGAAAACTACACTTAAAAACAATATTAAAGCAATAACCATCAATGTGATGTTAAAAGGTAGTATCGTCCTATTGTGAAGATAATAGTAATGATTACAAAGTTGTACATTAGTTCATCATAATGCTATTTTAACCCCAATGTTCACAAATACTTTAAAGCCTGCCCCCAGGTTTGCTAAAGAGATGATGTTCCGGTAATATCAGCAACTACATACCTTATCTACATACATTGCACAAATCAAAGACAATATCCATTGTTAGACAAACAAAGAGATGTGTCAGAAATGTTAGAATAAATGTCATACTATTAGCACCAATGCATGACATAAAGCAGGAGTACAGGTGAAATTATTTCTCACAATCTAACAATGTTGAGGCAACTTGCAATCTATATCTGTTCATCAGCAAGTTGTGTGCAAAGATTAAACTGTACCCACCTAAAACCTACTAGTACTTTAGCAGATGATATAACATGAACTTGGAAAAAATGTGAAATGTTACATGACATTATAATGCAAATCTAAATTGTACCTCAATACCTTTTGATATCCTTGGGAACTCAAAAATATCCAACATACATGCCTATAACATATAGTAATTCACATATTTTATCAGTATTACATTTCAACATCTGCCTTAGTCAAATTGTAACATGTTGCTCATTCTAAAATATCTTTTTTGTGCTATGTAGTTGGTTTTGATTTTAAATACCTAAATTTTAGTGATCATTGATTTATAAATGAATTAAACATGTAGCTGAAGCTGGTTATAACACAGGAACGAGGATAGTTTTTAAAATTTCAAAATATTGTCTTGCCAACAGGCAAAGATATTCTCAGTGGGCCCGATTCACAGAACTAACTTACGACAAAATCCTAAACTTACTACCATTTTGGTATTCACAGAATGAACTTACTCATTTTGGTATTCACAGAATAAACTTACTCATTTTGGTATTCACAGAAGACACTTACACATTTTGTGTAACTTACACATTTTGTGTAACTTACTCATTTGTGTAACTTACACATTTTGTGTAACTTACACATTTTAGTATTCACAGAAGGCACTTACTCATTGATGAGTAAGTGCCTTCTGTGAATACCAAAATGAGTAAGTTAATTCTGTGAATACCAAAATTGTTGTAAGTTCATTCTGTGAATACCCAAATGTGTAAGTTCATTCTGTGAATACCAAAATTGTTGTAAGTTCATTCTGTGAATACCCAAATGTGTAAGTTCATTCTGTGAATACCCAAATGTGTAAGTTCATTCTGTGAATACCCAAATGTGTAAGTTCATTCTGTGAATACCAAAATTGTTGTAAGTTTAGGATTTTGACGTAAGTTAGTTCTGTGAATCAGGCACAGTTTGTTTACACCTGAGTTCATTTCCTTCTTTGTAATCACTGTCATCTTACCGATGCAGCTCAACAACATCAAAGTGTAGCTGCCATTGATAATCTTCATTAGTTAGTTGAAGGGAATTTTCCTACGCATCCAAATGTTATGCAGCGTACACCATAAAACCAAGATTTTGCAGACTTTGGAGGGCCCCACCCGACGTATCCAGGCATGGCAGCCCAAGTGTCCACTTCACAAGTCCCCTAGTTCATAAATGGGCATAATTGAGTGGTTAATAGCCATGTGTGGCTAGGATATGCAAAATCCTCTAAAATATAACATAATAAACATTTAAAGTAAATAATTAAACATGTTTAAAAAAAAAAAAAATATAGCATTATAAAGAAAACTTACCAACAAGCCAGGTCCTCATTACTGTCTAATCTGCCATCTATTTTGGTATGCTGCTGTTGTGTAACACTACTCAGCCATGAGTAGATCCTTGAAATCTTGCCTACACATCAATAATGTAGAGATCTGGTAAGCAAACCACCTTAACATTGATGGAGTGGAAATGTTTCCGATTATGATCTGCTCACGGTCATAAGGTGGCTCCAATGTTATGTGTGTTCCATCTATGGCACTAACTACATGTTGAATGCTTCCCAAACCATAGAAATCATTATCTATATTGTTCAATGTTAAATTATCTGATGGAAATTTTATGTAGTCATTCATACATTTGAACATCAGCTCCAAAACTTTGCTGAGGGCAGCAGCAAAAGTTGGCTGTGATATCCCATTAGATACACTACCAGAATATTGGAATGATCCAGTTACAAAGAAATGGAATACAAGCATTATGTTCACAATAGGAGGGATAGCAGTCAGTTTTCTTTGTTCTGGCACTAATTCTGCTTCAGGTATTTGGCTTAATGCTTAATTGTTGCTCAGTTTATTCTAATTGTTTTAATAATATGTCTCTCTTGCATGGTATCTGCTGTAATCTAATTTGGGCCTCATGGGTCTTCCGCCTCGCAGTTGCCCAGAGTGTTCTATGGTCTTTATGACGGTCTTCGGTGTGGCGTTCTCCCACTGGCAGTTGCTGCCACGTCACCCTCCACAATCGACACTGCTCCAGCCTCCCTGACTTCTCTTCATTCCATTTCCTTCATGCAGTATTCATATTCCTCCACCACCTTTGCTATTTCAATGTTATTTCACATCCTCATAGCCAAAATTGTTGTAAGATCCTTCACACCAGGTTTAAGTTAAACCTAAATACTTTTATTGAAGGTTGTAGCAGGAATGGCTCTTAACGTGGTGCTCCCTCCACCAAGCAACAAACAACTGCCAGTAGGAGAACGCCACACCAAAGACCATCATAAAGATCATAGAACACTCAGGGCACCCGCTAGGAGGAAGCCTCACGAGGCTCAACTTAGATTACAACAGTATCCATTTAAGGAATACTCTTTCTCTTCTGTGGCTGTTTCTCCCTTGCAATGTTCTATCTGTCTATCTATCTATCTATCTATCTATCTATCCATCCATCCATCCATCCATCTATCTATCTATCTATCTCTATACAATTCCATGATTTACACAATGAAAATAGAAATGATCTGCATTTGTTATGTCTTTAATCATATATTATATTTTGTTTAATTGCATTCATTGTAACAACTGATACAGCTATATATTTTATTTTTTAAAACTGAAATCAGTGTATGGGAAAATTAAATAAAAGTATAACATAAGTTTATCGTATTGTTTGTAACAATAAATCCACAACTAGGCCCACATTTCTTTATCATTTAAACTATGAAATAGCAGATGCTTAAACTATTATATATCTCAGTGTGGTGTTACAGAGTTTGAAAAATCAGTCGTAAAGGATGACGGATCCTTACGTCAACATCATAATTGTTATCTGTCATATTGTCAGGCATCACAATTGCAGACAATGAAGATATATGTATAAATCAGTGCCATTAGTACCATGGCGGATGATTGACATGTTCATCATTGAAGACGGACTATTAACTTCAGGATATCTTTTTATTTGAGTCCATCTAAAAGGAGGTATTGGTTGAAAACATCTGTGATCTGTGATCTGTGATGGATGTTGTACACTGTTCATGTTTACATATATGGTTACATAAGTGTCCGTCAGGCTGGTTTACATGCATCCAGCGGCTGTTCGTCCGTGGGAACGGAGGAGCATTGCCCCCCCCACACTTCTGGACAGAAAGCATCTAAAAGGAAATGGTAATTAAATGATTTTATCACCATTTTATTTTTGATGCTTTCTGCCAGCAAACGAAGTGCAACGGCCGGGTGGGGCCAGTGCGTCACTGCTGCCAATGATGGGCAGCAGTGAGGAGTGGGCATTTAAGTTTACATTACGCATGTTGGTTTGGCCGGCTAACTTGCTTCGGCCAAACCAACATGCGCAATTCAAACCTCTCTAACCCGGCTGTCTTGGACAGCCGGGTTGGAGAGCAGGCACAGGCATCTTTCTAGCCATTTTATCACTTGCCTCCTAGACTCTAACTGCGCAACACCTCTTCAACTGTTGCTGTTCTTTATATGCTGCTGGAATACACAATGGCTGTGTCGATTGGTGACAGGCCCCCAATTTCACAGGAGAAAAATAACTGAAAATTGTGGAAAAAGTGTGAGTAAACTCAGGAAAAGGTGTGGTATCTACTACAAAGAATTTTTCTTAGTCTTAACATTAAGGGGCCGATTCCGATCTCGGCCGGTAGGGCTCCGAATCGGATTCGGCTTTACCGGATCCGATTCGGAGCCCTGTTTCCCGACCGAATCGTACGCGGGTCCGGCCGAGCGAGTACGATGCGAGTCGCCGACCAACTCGTCCGGGTGTCCCGACCGCTCCGACCGACTCGTTCCCGGCTCGAACCGCACCGACCGACTCGCTCGGACTCGACTCGCACCGCGCAATGGAGACGTTCCCCGGCCGGGTAAGTACGATGCGCGCCGCGAGCAGTCCGACCGAGCCGCGCACTCCGGCTCGAAAGAGCTGTCGGAGCCGTACTTTGGGGGTCCTGTACGCGTAGCTGCGCGAGTCGCACACAGGGGGGACCCATGGGTCCCCCCTACCTGTGCGTGTACTGGCGCGAATCGCTTCGCCGCGTACCCGCTGTAGGGGCGCACTTGTCCGACCTCGCACCCATTGAGTCAATGGGAGCCCGCGTACGCGTTGTACGACCGGCTCCCATTGACTTCAATGGGAGTCCGACCGACTCGAGTCCGATAGCATACGGACGCATCGTACTCGTTCGGTCGGACTGCACGGGTCCGATTCGGTCGGAAATCTCTCCGGGTCCGGCTCGGTCGGAGAAATTTCCGGCCCGAATCGGAATCGACCCCTAAATTTTTATGTTAATATGTCATTTTTTTAAATTTAGGTAAGATTAATTTCCTTTTTTAAATTGAAAAATAAGGATAAAAGGCTGTCTTTCACACATGCAAGTACACTGCATGTTGGCCTAAATTCATATGTTTAGCTAAAAATTAATACACAATGGCATTTCAATTTTCAATCTGAAGGTTGTATTGAAAATATGAATGTAAGTAATGTGTTTAACATATTTAGTTTTAAGTAACTACTTATTTTTTATTCTCAGGTTGACATATCTGATTAGTTCATTTGGATGTCATGTCCATATGTATGCTCTTATTGAGGTATGTTATTAAAGATTTATATGTGTTGTATTTCGTTAAAACAACCCTTTCCTCAATTACGCCTTAGTGAATTAATTGTATTAATTTAATTATTTTTATTGTTTAGGTATGCTGTTTATCAGGGAAAAATTATATTTGTTTTTTAGTTTGATCTCTCCGGGTCCGGCTCGGTCGGAGAAATTTCCGGCCCGAATCGGAATCGACCCCTAAATTTTTATGTTAATATGTCATTTTTTTAAATTTAGGTAAGATTAATTTCCTTTTTTAAATTGAAAAATAAGGATAAAAGGCTGTCTTTCACACATGCAAGTACACTGCATGTTGGCCTAAATTCATATGTTTAGCTAAAAAATTAATACACAATGGCATTTCAATTTTCAATCTGAAGGTTGTATTGAAAATATGAATGTAAGTAATGTGTTTAACATATTTAGTTTTAAGTAACTACTTATTTTTTATTCTCAGGTTGACATATCTGATTAGTTCATTTGGATGTCATGTCCATATGTATGCTCTTATTGAGGTATGTTATTAAAGATTTATATGTGTTGTATTTCGTTAAAACAACCCTTTCCTCAATTACGCCTTAGTGAATTAATTGTATTAATTTAATTATTTTTATTGTTTAGGTATGCTGTTTATCAGGGAAAAATTATATTTGTTTTTTAGTTTGATCGTTGCCTTTTGCATGTATGTGACTTATTCATGATTTTATTGTGATTTTTTACTACAATAATATCTATACTCAAGCAAATATCCGAATTTGGTATATTATAAATAGAAATGATAATGTGGCAAATATTGTAAAAAAATATTAATCTATTTTTGGAATGATCTATGTTATATTTATTTTTTATAATTCATTTTGTAAATTATTGCATCTTTGCACAAATGTATTTAAATAGATTAACATTTAAATAAAAAAACATTTCAGGAATGTTATTTTAATGTTTGGAATGTGCTAACATTCATAATGTTTATAAATGAATGATAAAAAATATAAAAAGAATACATATTTATTTCTTAATTATAATTTATTTTGGAAAAATATTGTAATAACTGATTTTGAAATTAAAAAATAATGTAACAATAATGTTTATTAAAAAGAATTACATGAATTTTAATTAATCCTGTACATCCCCTTTTAATAATTATGAATGTACATTAAACAGCATGTTTTTCTATAAATGTTGATTTGTATTTAAGATTAAACTGCAGAAAAATAATTAAAAGTTTATTTATTACATTCCAATTAATGAATGTTGATAATCAAAATTAATGTAAAAGTGCTGTTGCATTTTCTATTTTGTTCTACATTTAAAGTAAATGTATAAAATGAAGTTACATTAATATTAACCATTAAAATATTCCTAATATGAGTTAAAAGCCTTTTTTTATTTTACCATAGGAAGACTCAGCAGTTGGGGCATAGATCCATAGTACTGTGAATTTAGTTGTGAGTTAGTTATTGTTATGAGGATAAGGGGTTAGTGTTGAGATGAGGGGTACCTACCTATCACTGAGTTTGAATGGAGATATGATAGCCATTTCCAACACAATGCCCTATCAAATCTACCAGCTATGCCGTATAATCTACCCAGGTATCCCCAAATAGCTCACTAAATAATACAATGGATGATTTATTAAAGATTGTGAGCCTAAGTGTAACAGGGCTCGATGCCCCAGCCAAGAGACTCGCAGGGCTCCTGCAGGACTCAAACAGTCATATTTGCTTATTACAGGAGACGCACTTGCTCAAAAAAGGCTGGCCCCATTTATGAACCAGTGGTTCCTGCACCAATAATTTTTCTCCCACAGCAAGATGCTATTTTACTTTTAAGTGCCTTCACATGGGAGATTAAAGAGGTGGTTGCTGACCACATTGGAAGAACTAGCTCTTAGACTGGTGATGGAAAACTTTACATTTATGATAGGGCCTATATTTACGCACCCAGTGGGGGGGGGGGCGTATAGATTCTTAGCATCAAAACTGCCCCTGACTGTGCAATCCTTGGACAAGGATCTAATATTAGGAGAAGACCTCAGTGATGTCATGAGCAACAGGGAGGACAGGTCAGTTCTGAGAATAGGAAACATAGCTGAGCGTTTGGAGGGATGTAAATAATTGCATGATGACATTAGATTGACTGACATCTGGAGGACCATGCATCTGACAGAGAGGGATTTTTCTTCTTCTCGTACTATCCACCAGGCTAGATTGGATTGTCTCCTGGGTTCCCTTCACTTGATGGAAAAGGTATTCAAAGTGGAGATAGAGGTTAGAACAGTGTCTGACCATGCCCTGATACACATGGATCTTTGAGTCCCTAGGTATAGGGTGGAAAATGGAGATTGCGTGAAAAGCTATTTCTTAATATGAATAATGTAACACAGATCGCAGTGGTCCTGGAGCTGGAGCTGTTCCATAAAGTGATCGATAGAGGTAACTAAGATTCATTCACTATGGGACACCCCAAAAGCCTTTATTCAAAGACACTTGATTTCCCTGTCAGTTAATCATAATAAGGAAAGGAAAGAAAAGAAAAGAGGGAGGAGCTTGAGGCACTGATTCAAAAATTGATTAGAATTAAATGAACAGAAACGCAATGAATCTGGCACCAATTTGAAGGAGTTTGCATGTAATTTAAGCTGCTGAATACGACAAGGCAGAGTATTCTCTCTTCCGGATGAAACAGACTTATTACAAAGATGGAATAGGGCCAGAAACCTACTTCTGTGCAAACTGCAGGCCCAAAAAAGGTGGTAGACGTCCTCTTCTTTGATTAAGACTAAGGCTGGGGTACTCTCTACCAAAGACATAGAAATTAGACAGGCATTCAAGGATTACTACAAAGACCTGTATGCTGCAGAGACAGTGAGGGAAAGTATGGCTGCAGAATACCATAATAGCTCAACATTCACATGCCCAAGCAGCTATGTTCGACACACTTATTGAAATGGAGGAAGACATAGTGGGCATTTCTAAACAATCTCATAAACCCCCCCAGCCCAGATGGGCTTACAGGCATATTCTAGGCCTGGGTAGAACTAGCAGATGCTGCTTGTGCTGCAAAACAGCAGCCAAGTGGCATCACACAACACGCCAGAGGGTGCAGCTTAAAAAGTTGGTTTTGCTGCCGCTTGAGTACATTTTCTACTCAAGCAGCAGCTTTGTGACCGCGAACGGTCGCAAAGGGTCGCGCATGCCCACGTTCACAGGGCCTGAACCTTTCTGTGCTTCCTGTGCCTTTCACCGCTTATACCACCTCATAGCATAGACTTAGCCTGATATGTCGGCGGCTGCCGACTAAAGTGTTTGATTTTAGAGTTGATGTGGGCTCATGCACTTTGGATTGCGGTTTTGGGGTTTTGAATAGGCCACAAGTTATGATCAGGGTGATGGGGTTTTCTGTTTTTTATATTTTTATTTAGATCACTTTTTTCACTTGATTGACACTCTTTAGTTGCAATAGCTTGGTATAATGACAAATAATATTATTAGATAATTTTCGTGTAATTGTAGCTTTCAGAAAACATTGCTATTTGTCGTTCATACATTCGTAATGAGGATTGGACGTATCATGCAGGCGACAATTAATTTGGCGTAGGTAGATTGGCCACTTAGCAGGATTAGCTAACTCAAACAAGCGTTTGTAATATGAAAGATTTAGCCACTTGGCTGGATTTGGGGATTTGCATATATGTGACTGAACACATGTAAGATACACGTCAACAAATGTAAATTTACATGCATTTAATTTTTAAGTATCTTGTGCTTGCTATTACAAAAATATATTTGGCACTGAATAGCAATAACGAATTGATTGTGTTTATGCAACATACAATGCCAATATTTTCACATTTCATCGAAAAAACTGCTTAGATTGCACATTTCACACAGAAAGATGAATTTTGGTTCTTTGAAATATATATATATATATATATTCACTGAAAAAACCATAGGTTTCAGACACGTTATAGTTAGAAATTAGCATTTAAAAAACCTTTGAAATTCACAGAAAAAACCATAGGTTTTAGGGACAGTTATAGTTAGTTGGACATTTCACTCGTACAAAACCATAGAAATTCCCCCGTTATAGTTAGTTCAGCTAACTATAACTCGCGCCCATAATGCACTGCTGATGACGTCACATATTACATCACTCATGACATGGTCAGTGACATCACTGATGACATCACTGATGACATCTCAAATGACATCACTGATGACATCACTGATGACATCATCCAGTGACTGTGTGTTTCTGTAAAGTTTAAATATGTTTAATATATATAGGGAAAGGCGTATTGAAGAATGAGTGGGTGTATAAGTGTCTGAATGGATGATTTAGTACGTGAGTGACTGACTCTACAAGTGAGTGATTAAATGTATCTTACTGAATGCATGGGTTAGTGACTAAACTGTGTGAATGTCTGTATCCGTCTGTCTGTTGGTTTGTAAGCGGCTGCATGGCTTTCTGAATAGCTACATGAGTGTCTACATGGGTTATTGATTGATTGTCTGAGTATCTGTATGGGTGCCTGAGTGTTTGTGTGGGTGGGGTGTGTGTGACTCTGTGCATAGAAGTGTGAGTTGGTGATTCACTGGGTGCATGGTTTCAAGAGTGCATCTGTGATGGACTGTATGGGTGGGTGAGTGTGTGTATGGGTGTGTTAGTGATTGAATGTATATCTCAGTGGTACATGTGTGAGTAACTACATATGTGAAAGGCAGTATATATGTGTGTTGGAGTATATAAATGGCTATAAGTGAGAGTGTGTGATTGTGAGAGTGGCTGTATGGATGAGTGTGTACTTGTATCAGTGATTGTATAAGAGCGTAAGAATGTGCTAGTATTTGTATGAGTAAGTGAGCTGGTGTGTGTATAACTGTATAGGTGAGTAAATGGGTGTGTGATTAAGTTTTTGCATGACTGACTAGGTGTGTGAGTACCTCTATGGATGAGTGGCAGTGTGTGAGTGTTTATATAGGTGTATGAGTGCATATGATAGTCCTGTACTGAGTGACTAAGTATGAGTGACTGTACGGGTGAGTAAGTGGATGTGTGTGTAGACCTAAGAATCAGTGAGTGGGTATGTAGTTTTTGGTGTTGGAGTGTCTATGGTTTTGAGAATGGCAGTCTGTAATTTAGAGTGGGTGTATCAAAAGTTATATTAGGGTGTGAGAAGATGCATGAAATTATCACATGGATGATGTCATCAGTGATGTCATTTGAGATGTCATCAGTGATGTCACTGACCATGTCATGAGTGATGTAATATGTGACGTCATCAGCAGTGCATTATTTTTTTTTATTTTATTTGCAGAGTTTTATATAGCGCTGGCTAGACCCGGAGGTATCAGAGCGCTTTACATGAGGATCAGTGAGTTACAGGATTACAAAAATTACATCAGTTACAGTTTCCGATTAACAAGTATAGGCATAAGATAAAAACATGAGATTACAACATCACAAAAGTTATTAGCACGTTGCATAGCCAAGAAACAACACATCTTATGGGGAATGGAAGGTATAGGGGGAAAGGTAAACAGGGGAAAGGAATGCAGATAAAATCAGGCAGATCAGAAGGGAGAAAGAACTTTAGGGTAGACAAAGCAGTCCGAGCAGTCAGAGTAAAAGACAAACAAAAACCGTGACGGAAACCGTTAAAAACAATGTCCGATGTCCGGCTGGGTAGGTGACGGCCAAGGGGGTGAACCAGAGCCAGACTCCTCTATAGCTGAGTAGGACAGCTCCACCGGGCAACGGCCAATGGTTCTCGGGCTCCGCTAAACGCTAGCGCTGATTAGACCCAGAGGTTTCAGAGCTAAGAAAAACTAAGAGTAAGCAAGTCGGACAAAATCGGAGAGGGTCCAGGTATCAGCAACAGCCAAAGCCAGACTTTAAAACTGGGTCAGGTGAAGGTAGGAGTGGAAAGGGGTGCATCACCAAGTCCAATGAAAAGGGAGAGGTGTTGTTGGCTCCAATGGGATTGGTGAAGGGCGCTGCTCGCTCCGGCAGCAACAGGCATCATGGGGACAGTCAAAACCACAAAATGGAGAACTGTGTCCGATCAAGTCCGTTCATTTTAAAGTCAGGCAGAACAACTAGATGATATGGAGGAGTTAGAGTTTATTGAATTTTATTTTACATTATTGAGTTTCCAGGGAATATGCCGTAAAACACAGCCCTCCGTCATACCTTTTTTGTACGGAGAGATGAACAATGCCAGTCGATCATCAGATAAGAGCCCAGAACTCCACTGTGTTGCTTACTTGGCAGGCGCTCCGGACGCAGTTTCCGTTGTTGTGTCGAGACGGCGGCCATTTGCCCTCAGTTCTGCAGCGTTTGCCATCAGTTGTGATCTTAAGAGTGAAATATGTTGTTTCTGTTCTTGAAGGAGAGGCGCCTATTCCTTTAAGGCATAGATCTTCAAACTGTGGGGTGCGCCCCCCTGAAGGGGCGCAGCATCCCCTCAGGGGGGGCGCGCACTCCACCCACCACTTCACTTCCATTGTTGCTTTCGGGGGCGCGAGTTATAGTTAGCTGAACTAACTATAACGGGGGAATTTCTATGGTTTTGTACGAGTGAAATGTCCAACTAACTATAACTGTCCCTAAAACCTATGGTTTTTTCAGTGAATTTCAAAGGTTTTTTAAATGCTAATTTCTAACTATAACGTGTCTGAAACCTATGGTTTTTTCAGTGAATTTCAAAGGTTTTTAAATGCTAATTTCTAACTATAACGTGCCTGAAACCTATGATTTTTTAAGTGAATTTCAAAGGTTTTTTAAATGCTAGTTTCTAACTATGCCTACAGAGGTAGGACATGTGAAGAAAGAAGAAAAACGCACAGAAAGAAGCAAAAGATGTGCAGAAAGAACCAACAGAGGAGCAGAAAGAGGCCTTGTTGCAAAATCATCCTGTGCCCACAACTTTTTCAGACGGGTACTGGTGGTAACTGACTCTGACTAACCAGAGCCAGTGCTATGCTAAAAGACACTTAGAATACAGTGAAAACACCTACATACACTAGGGAACACTATGCGTTGGGGTACCCCTGTGATTAGCATGACCTCCTCTGCAAGTTCCTAGTACATAATAGGGCAGGGGATTAAAACTACCTCTTAAAACGCGCTACAGGGCGCGTTTGCACAGTGGTGAAGGGAGGGGGCCTGAGGTGACATGTGTGCAAACGCACCCCGTGGCGCGTTTTAAGTTGCGGGATTAAGTCCCCTTGAATTCTGAGGGTCCCTAGGGCCCAACTAGCCCCCAGGTACCTACAGTTAGGACCACAGAGCTGAGTTGCAGAGAGGCGTTCTGAGGCCACGCACCTTTTTCACCTCTCTGCAACGCAACTCTGTTGTGCTTACTGAAGGTACCTGGTGGGCTAGTTGGCCCCCAGGGTCCCTCAGGATTCAAAGGGAATTAATTCCCCAACTTAAAACGCACCACAGGGCGTGTTTGCGCACATGTCACCTGAGGCCCCGCCCCTCCCTTCACCACTGTGCAAACGCGCCCGTGGTGCGTTTTAAGTTGGGGGATTAGGTCACCTTGAATCCTGAGGGTCCCTGGGGCCCAACTAGCCCACTAGGTACTTCCAGTAAGCACCACAGGCCTGCGTTGCAACGCCTGTAACAAATTGTGCAGTTGTGTTTAGGTAGTGAAGAGGGTCGTGCTGGGGGTAGTGTTTTAGGGTTTAGGGTAGTGCAGTGGAATTTGTGTAGTGTAGGGGGTCATGCTGGGGGTAGATTTAGGGTTTAGGGTAGTGCAGTGGTGTTTGGGTAGTGTAGGGAGTCGTGCTGGGGGAGTGTTTTAGGGTTTAGGGTAGTGCAGTGGTGTTTGGGTAGTGTAGGGGGTCGTGCTGGGGGTAGTGTTTTAGGGTTTAGGGTAGTGCAGTGGTGTTTGGGTAGTGTAGGGGGTCGTGCTGGGGGTAATGATTTAGGGTAGTGCAGTGGTGTTTGGGTAGTGTAGGGGGTACTGCTGGGGGTAGTGTTTTAGGGTTTAGGTTAGTGCAGTGGTGTTTGGGTAGTGTAGGGGTACTGCTGGGGGTAGTGTTTTAGGGTTTAGGGTAGTGCAGTGGTGTTTGTATAGTGTAGGGGGTAGTGTTTTAGGGTTTAGGGTAGTGCAGTGGTGTTTGTGTAGTGTAGGAGGTCATGTTTTAGGGTTTAGGGTAGTGCAGTGGTCTTTGGGTAGTGTAGGGAGTCGTGCGGGGGTAGTGTTTTAGGGTTTAGGGTAGTGTAGGGGGTCATGTGGGGGGTAGTGTTTTAGGGATTAGGGTAGTGCATTGGTGTTTGGGTAGTGTAGGGGGTCATGCTGGGGGAGTGTTTTAGGGTTTAGGGCAGTGCAGTGGTGTTCGGGTAGTGTAGGGGTCGTGCTGGGGGAGTGTTTTAGGGTTTAGGGCAGTGCAGTGGTGTTCGGGTAGGGTAGGGGGTCGTGCTGGGGGAGTGTTTGAGGGTTTAGGGCAGTGCAGTCGTGTTCGGGTAGTGTAGGGGGCTGTGCTGGGGGTAGTATTTTAGGGTTTAGGGTAGTGCAGTGGTGTTCGGGTAGTGTAGGGGGTCGTGCTGGGGGTAGTGTTCTAGGGTTTAGGGCAGTACAGTGGTGTTTGGGCAGTGTAGGGGGTAATGCTGGGGGTGGTGTTTTAGGGTTTAGGGCAGTGCAGTGGTGTTCGGGCAGAGTAGGGGTCGTGCTGGGGGTGGTGTTTCAGGGTTTAGGGCAGTGCAGTGGTGTTCGGGCAGTGTAGGGGGTGGTGTTTCAGGGTTTAGGGCAGTGCAGTGGTGTTCGGGCAGTGTAGGGGGTCGTGCAGGGGTGGTGTTTCAGGGTTTAGGGCAGTGGTGTTCGGGCAGTGTAGGGGGTCGTGCTGGGGGTGGTGTTTCAGGGTTTGGGGCAGTGCAGTGGTGTTCGAGCAGTAAAGGGGTCGTGCTGGGGGTGGTGTTTCAGGGTTTAGGGCAGTGCAGTGGTGTTCGGGCAGTGTAGGGGGCGGTGCAGGGGTGGTGTTTCAGGGTTTAGGGCAGTGCAGTGGTGTTCGGGCAGTGTAGGGGGTGCTGCAGGGGGTGGTGTTTCAGGGTTTAGGGCAGTGCAGTGGTGTTCGGGCAATGTAGGGGTCATGCAGGGGTGGTGTTTCAGGGTTTAGGGCAGTGCAGTGGTGTTCGGGCAGTGTAGGTGGTCGTGCTGGGGCTGGTGTTTCAGGGTTTAGGGCAGTGCAGTGGTGTTCGGGCAGTGTAGGTGGTCGTGCTGGGGCTGGTGTTTCAGGGTTTAGGGCAGTGCAGTGGTGTTCGGGCAGTGTAGGGGGTCATGCTGGGGCTGGTGTTTCAGGGTTTAGGGCAGTGCAGTGGTGTTCGGGCAGTGTAGGGGGTCTTGCTGGGGCTGGTGTTTCAGAGTCTAGGGCAGTGCAGTGGTGTTCGGGCAGTGTAGGGGTCTTGCTGGGGCTGGTGTTTCAGGGTTTAGGGCAGTGCAGTGGTGTTCGGGCAGTGTAGGGGTTCATGCTGGGGGTGGTGTTTCAGGGTTTAGGGCAGTGCAGTGGTGTTTGGGCAGTGTAGGGGGTCATGCTGGGGCTAGTGTTTCAGGATTTAGGGCAGAGCAATGGTGTTCAGGCAGTGTAGGGGGTTTTGCTGGAGGTGGTGTTTCAGGGTTTAGGGCAGTGCAGTGGTGTTCGTGCAGTGTAGGGGGTGTTGTTTCAGGGTTTAGGGCAGTGGTGTTCAGGCAGTGTAGGGGTCTTGCTGGGGTTGATGTTTCAGGGTTTAGGGCAGTGCAGTGGTGTTCGGGCAGTGTAGGGGGTCGTGCTGGGGTGGTGTTTCAGGGTTTAGGGCAGTGCAGTGGTGTTCCGGCAGTGTAGGAGGTCGTGCAGGGGGTGGTGTTTCAGGGTTTAGGGCAGTGCAGTGGTGTTCGGGCAGTGTAGGGGGTCATGCTGGGGGTGGTGTTTCAGGGTTTAGGGCAGTGCAGTGGTGTTCGGGCAGTGTAGGGTGTCGTGCTGAGGGTGGTGTTTCAGGGTTTAGGGCAGTGCAGTGGTGTTCGGGCAGTGTAGGGGGTCGTGCAGGGGGTGGTGTTTCAGGGTTTAGGGCAGTGCAGTGGTGTTTGGGCAGTGTAGGGGTCGTGCAGGGGTGGTGTTTCAGGGTTTAGGGTAGTGCAGTGGTGTTTGGGTAGTGTAGGGGTCGTGCTGGGGGTAATGATTTAGGGTAGTGCAGTGGTGTTTGGGTAGTGTAGGGGGTACTGCTGGGGGTAGTGTTTTAGGGTTTAGGTTAGTGCAGTGGTGTTTGGGTAGTGTAGGGGTACTGCTGGGGGTAGTGTTTTAGGGTTTAGGGTAGTGCAGTGGTGTTTGTGTAGTGTAGGGGGTAGTGTTTTAGGGTTTAGGGTAGTGCAGTGGTGTTTGTGTAGTGTAGGAGGTCATGTTTTAGGGTTTAGGGTAGTGCAGTGGTCTTTGGGTAGTGTAGGGAGTCGTGCGGGGGTAGTGTTTTAGGGTTTAGGGTAGTGTAGGGGGTCATGTGGGGGTAGTGTTTTAGGGATTAGGGTAGTGCATTGGTGTTTGGGTAGTGTAGGGGGTCATGCTGGGGGAGTGTTTTAGGGTTTAGGGCAGTGCAGTGGTGTTCGGGTAGTGTAGGGGTCGTGCTGGGGGAGTGTTTTAGGGTTTAGGGCAGTGCAGTGGTGTTCGGGTAGTGTAGGGGGTCGTGCTGGGGGAGTGTTTGAGGGTTTAGGGCAGTGCAGTCGTGTTCGGGTAGTGTAGGGGGCTGTGCTGGGGGTAGTATTTTAGGGTTTAGGGTAGTGCAGTGGTGTTCGGGTAGTGTAGGGGGTCGTGCTGGGGGTAGTGTTCTAGGGTTTAGGGCAGTACAGTGGTGTTTGGGCAGTGTAGGGGGTAATGCTGGGGGTGGTGTTTTAGGGTTTAGGGCAGTGCAGTGGTGTTCGGGCAGAGTAGGGGTCGTGCTGGGGGTGGTGTTTCAGGGTTTAGGGCAGTGCAGTGGTGTTCGGGCAGTGTAGGGGGTGGTGTTTCAGGGTTTAGGGCAGTGCAGTGGTGTTCGGGCAGTGTAGGGGGTCGTGCAGGGGGTGGTGTTTCAGGGTTTAGGGCAGTGGTGTTCGGGCAGTGTAGGGGGTCGTGCTGGGGGTGGTGTTTCAGGGTTTGGGGCAGTGCAGTGGTGTTCGAGCAGTAAAGGGGTCGTGCTGGGGGTGGTGTTTCAGGGTTTAGGGCAGTGCAGTGGTGTTCGGGCAGTGTAGGGGCGGTGCAGGGGTGGTGTTTCAGGGTTTAGGGCAGTGCAGTGGTGTTCGGGCAGTGTAGGGGGTGCTGCAGGGGGTGGTGTTTCAGGGTTTAGGGCAGTGCAGTGGTGTTCGGGCAATGTAGGGGTCATGCAGGGGTGGTGTTTCAGGGTTTAGGGCAGTGCAGTGGTGTTCGGGCAGTGTAGGTGGTCGTGCTGGGGCTGGTGTTTCAGGTTTTAGGGCAGTGCAGTGGTGTTCGGGCAGTGTAGGTGGTCGTGCTGGGGCTGGTGTTTCAGGGTTTAGGGCAGTGCAGTGGTGTTCGGGCAGTGTAGGGGGTCATGCTGGGGCTGGTGTTTCAGGGTTTAGGGCAGTGCAGTGGTGTTCGGGCAGTGTAGGGGGTCTTGCTGGGGCTGGTGTTTCAGAGTCTAGGGCAGTGCAGTGGTGTTCGGGCAGTGTAGGGGGTCTTGCTGGGGCTGGTGTTTCAGGGTTTAGGGCAGTGCAGTGGTGTTCGGGCAGTGTAGGGGTTCATGCTGGGGGTGGTGTTTCAGGGTTTAGGGCAGTGCAGTGGTGTTTGGGCAGTGTAGGGGGTCATGCTGGGGCTAGTGTTTCAGGATTTAGGGCAGAGCAATGGTGTTCAGGCAGTGTAGGGGTTTTGCTGGAGGTGGTGTTTCAGGGTTTAGGGCAGTGCAGTGGTGTTCGTGCAGTGTAGGGGGTGTTGTTTCAGGGTTTAGGGCAGTGGTGTTCAGGCAGTGTAGGGGGTCTTGCTGGGGTTGATGTTTCAGGGTTTAGGGCAGTGCAGTGGTGTTCGGGCAGTGTAGGGGGTCGTGCTGGGGGTGGTGTTTCAGGGTTTAGGGCAGTGCAGTGGTGTTCCGGCAGTGTAGGAGGTCGTGCAGGGGGTGGTGTTTCAGGGTTTAGGGCAGTGCAGTGGTGTTCGGGCAGTGTAGGGGTCATGCTGGGGGTGGTGTTTCAGGGTTTAGGGCAGTGCAGTGGTGTTCGGGCAGTGTAGGGTGTCGTGCTGAGGGGTGGTGTTTCAGGGTTTAGGGCAGTGCAGTGGTGTTCGGGCAGTGTAGGGGGTCGTGCAGGGGGTGGTGTTTCAGGGTTTAGGGCAGTGCAGTGCTGTTTGGGCAGTGTAGGGGTCGTGCAGGGGGTGGTGTTTCAGGGTTTAGGGCAGTGCAGTGGTGTTCGGCCAGTGTAGGTGGTCTTGCTGGGGGTGGTGTTTCAGACTTTAGTGCAGTGGTGTTCGGGCAGTGTAGGGGGTCTTGCTGGGGGTGGTGTTTCAGGGTTTAGGGCAGTGCAGTGGTGTTCGGGCAGTGTAGGGGTCTTGCTGGTGCTGGTGTTTGAGGGTTTAGGGTAGTGCAGTGGTGTTCGGGCAGTGTAGGGGTCGTGCTGAGGCTGGTGTTTCAGGGTTTAGGGCAGTGCAGTGGTTTTCGGGCAGTGTAGGCGGTCGTGCTGGGTCTGGTGTTTCAGGGTTTAGGGCAGTGCAGTGGTGTTCGGGCAGTGTACGGGGTTGTGCTGGGGCTGGTGTTTCAGGGTTTAGGGCAGTGCAGTGGTGTTCGGGCAGTGTAGGGGGTCGTGCTGGGGGTGGTGTTTCAGGGTTTAGGGCAGTGCAGTGGTGTTCGGGCAGTGTAGGGGGTCGTGCTGGGGCTGGTGTTTCATGGTTTAGGGCAGTGCAGTGGTGTTCGGGCAGTGTAGGGGGTCGTGCTGGGGGTGGTGTTTCAGGGTTTAGGGCAGTGCAGTGGTGTTCGGGCAGTGTAGGGGGTCATGCTGGCGGTGGTGTTTCAGGGTTTAGGGCAGTGCAGTGGTGTATGGGCAGTGTAGGGGGTCTTGCTGGGGGTGGTGTTTCAGGGTTTAGGGCAGTGGTGTTCGGGCAGTGTAGGGGGTCTTGCTGGGGGTAGTGTTTCGGGGTTTAGGGCAGTGCAGTGGTGTTCGGGCAGTGTAGGGGGTCGTGCAGGGGGTGGTCTTTCAGGGTTTAGGGCAGTGCAGTGGTGTTCGGGCAGTGTATGGGTCGTGCTGGGGCTGGTGTTTCAGGGTTTAGGGCAGTGCAGTGGTGTTCGGGCAGTGTAGGGGTCTTGCTGGGGGTGGTGTTTCAGGGTTTAGGGCAGTGGTGTTCGGGCAGTGTAGGGGTCTTGCTGGGGGTGGTGTTTCAGGGTTTAGGGCAGTGCAGTGGTGTTCGGGCAGTGTAGGGGGTCTTGCTGGGGGTAGTGTTTCAGGGTTTAGGGCAGTGCAGTGGTGTTCGGGCAGTGTAGGGGGTCTTGCTGGGGGTAGTGTTTCAGGGTTTAGGGCAGTGCAGTGGTGTTCGTGCAGTGTAGGGGGTCGTGCTGGGGATGGTGTTTCAGGGTTTAGGGCAGTGCAGTAGTGTTCGGGCAGTGTAGGGGTCGTGCAGGGGTGGTGTTTCAGGGTTTAGGGCAGTGCAGTGGTGTTCGGGCAGTGTAGGGGTCGTGCTGGGAGTGGTGTTTCAGGGTTTAGGGCAGTGCAGTGGTGTTCGGGCAGTGTAGGGGGTCGTGCTGGGGGTGGTGTTTCAGGGTTTAGGGCAGTGGTGTTCGGGCAGTGTAGGGGTCTTGCTGGGAGTGATGTTTCAGGGTTTAGGGCAGTGCAGTGGTGTTCGGGCAGTGTAGGAGGTCTTGCTGGGGGTAGTGTTTCAGGGTTTAGGGCAGTGCAGTGGTGTTCGGGCAGTGTAGGGGTCATGCTGGGGGTGGTGTTTCAGGGTTTAGGGCAGTGCAGTGGTGTTCGGGCAGTGTAGGGGGTCGTGAAGGGGGTGGTGTTTCAGGGTTTAGGGCAGTGCAGTGGTGTTCGGGCAGTGTAGGGGGTCGTGCTAGGGTATGTGTTTCAGGGTTTAGGGCAGTGCAGGGGTGTTCGGGCAGTGTAGGGGGTCGTGCAGGGGCTGGTGTTTCAGGGTTTAGGGCAGTGCAGTGGTGTTCGGGCAGTGTAGGGGGTCATGCTGGGGGTAGTGTTTTAGGGTTTAGGGTAGTGCAGTGGTGTTTGTGTAGTGTAGGGGGTCATATTTTAGGGTAGTGCAGTGGTGTTTGGGTAGTGTAGGGGGTCGTGCTGGGGGTAGTGTTTTAGGATTTAGGTTAGTGCAGTAGTGTTTGGGTAGTGTAGGGGGTCGTGCTGGGGGTAGTGTTTTAGGGTTTAAGGTAGTGCAGTGGTGTTTGTGTAGTGTAGGGGGTCGTGCTGGGGGTAGTGTTTTAGGTTTTAGGGTAGTGCAGTGGTGCTTGTGTAGTGTAAGGGGTCGTGCTGGGGGTAGTGTTTTAGGGTTTAGGGTAGTGCAGTGGTGTTTGTGTAGTGTAGGGGGTCATATTTTAGGGTAGTGCAGTGGTGTTTGGGTAGTGTAGGGGGTCGTGCTGGGGGTAGTGTTTTAGGATTTAGGTTAGTGCAGTGGTGTTGGGGTAGTGTTTTAGGGTTTAGGGTAGTGCAGTGGTGTTTGTGTAGTGTAGGGGGTCATGCTGGGGGTAGTGTTTTAGGGTTTAGGATAGTGCAGTGGTGCTTGTGTAGTGTAGGGGTCGTGCTGGGGTAGTGTTTTAGGGTTTAGGGTAGTGCAGTGGTGTTTTTGTAGTGTAGGGGGTCATGTTTTAAGATGCAACGCTCCAATACCTGACCAGTCTGCACTACATAAAACTGCAAAAAAACTAAAAATAAAAAGTGTTTATATATATATATTATCTACTGGCGGTCGCCAGTAGATAGTTATAGTTAGGACCTATTATCCATAGGAAATCCGCGACATTCTATTTGAAATAACTCTTGCGCCGGTTGACGAATCTTCGCAAAGCTTCCAACTTGTTGGGGCGCTCCGCTCCGCTCCTACCCTGAAAGTCTCGGGTTGATTCATCAAGCGGGGCCGAGAAAACGGGGGTCCCAAACGCGTTTTCCCCATTCATTTTTCCATAGGAACCTTTAGTCGCAGCTACAGCCCGAACTGCTGAACGGAATTACACCAAATTTGGCAAAGAGGTAGCCCTTGGTTCAGTGTCGTGCCTTTTGCTTAAATGGTGTAAATCCGTTCAGTAGTTCCTGAGAAAATCAAAAGTAAAGTCACATATATATCTATGGCCGAGTAGGGTCCGCGTACCCTCCCGATCACGAGCTGTATGCTAATTGGCTGTCAAGTGGCTGTCAACACTCCAAATCAGGAAGTGTTGGCAGCCATTTTGTCCCTTGGTAGAACCGAGAGACAGAAACAAGTGCGCAAAGCGCAAAAGGGGGCAGGGTAGAAACACCCTGACCCCTAGGTCTGCTCAGGGGTCCCACTAGGACCCCTGGGCAGAAAAGCATTTTTTTAAATCGGCGGGATGCGCTTAGGGTGCGCGAATCCCGCCGAGAAAAAAAAAGCACAGAAACAAGTGCGCAAAACACACAAAGGGGCAGGGTAGAAACACCCTGACCCCTAGGTCTGCTCAGGGGTCCCACAAGGACCCCTGGGCAGAAAAACAACAAAAAAAGACCGGCATCGTGCCGAGGCCCCGAGCTCCCTGGGCGCGTTTTAAGAAGGAAGTAATTCCCCTTGAATACTGGGGTCCCTGGGGCCAAATAGCCCACCAGGAACCTCCGGTATGCGCCAGGGGCTGCGTTGCAGAGAGGTGTACAGAGGCCACGCCCCTTTTACACCTCTCTGCAACGCAGCTCTGTGGCGCTTTTGGAGGTACATGGTGGGCTAGTTGGACTCCAGGGACCCTCAGTATTCAAGGGGACTTAATCCCCCAACTTAAAACGCACCACGGGGCACGTTTGCACAGTGGTGAAGGGAGGGCGGGGCTTCAGGTGACATGTGTGCAAACAGGCCCTGTGGCGCATTTTAAGATGGGGAATGAAATCCCCTTCAATCCTGAGGGTCCCTGGGGCGAACTAGCCCACCAGGTACGTCCAGAAAGCGCCACAGAGCTGCGTTGCAGAGAGGTGCAAAAGGGCATGGCCTCTGAACACCTCTCTGCAACGCAGCTCCTAGTGCATACTGGAGGCACAGGGTGAGCTAGTTGGACCCCAGGGACCCTCATGATTCAAGGGACTTAATCCCCCAACTTAAAACGCGCCACGGGCGCGTTTGCACAGATGTCACCTCAGGCCCCGCCCCCTCCCTTCACCATTGTGCAAATATTCCTCTAAAATCAGCCGAACTACGAATTCCGATTTACTCACCTGTTATCAGGAGAGACCTCAGTGCTGCATCTTTCAGCCCAGTACTGATCCTGAAAAGTAATTTTAACCGTACTTACCAGTAACTTGAATTTCCTTCCATAGGATATCATTGACTGGTTTCACTTGGAAATTCTTCTAAGTGTGGAGTTTTGGAACTTTATAATATTCCTCTAAAATCAGCCAAAATACGAATTCCGATTTACTCACCTGTTATCAGGAGAGACCTCAGTGCTGCATCTTTCAGCCCAGTACTGATCCTGAAAGGTAATTTTAACCGTACTTACCAGTAACTTGAATTTCCTTCCATAGGATATCATTGACTGGTTTCACTTGGAAATTCTTCTAAGTGTGGAGTTTTGGAACTTTATAATATTCCTCTAAAATCAGCCGAAATACGAATTCTGATTTACTCACCTGTTATCAGGAGAGACCTCAGTGCTGCATCTTTCAGCCCAGTACTGATCCTGAAAAGTAATTTTAACCGTACTTACCAGTAACTTGAATTTCCTTCCATAGGATATCATTGCCTGCTTTTTGCTGAAAAAGTTTCTAAGTGTCGATTTTTGAAACATACAAATGTTCCTCTAAAATCAGCCAAAATACGAATTCCGATTTACTCACCTGTTATCAGGAGAGACCTCAGTGCTGCATCTTTCAGCCCAGTACTGATCCTGAAAAGTAATTTTAACCGTACTTACCAGTAACTTATATTTCCTTCCATAGGAATCCATTGTCTGGTTTTCAGCAGAAAAGTTTCAAAGTGTTGATTTTCACAAACTACAAATATTCCTTAAAAATCGCCTGTATGACTTAAACGCATTCTTTCAACTGTTTACAGGAGATGCACCAGTGCTGGATCTAGGATCCACCACTGAGTAAGAAAAAGTAACGATAACACTACTTACCTGCTAAGTGAATTTCCTCCCATAGGATAACATTGGTGATTCTATGTGAAAAGTTTCTAAGTGTCAACTTTTAAAATACAATAATATTCCTTAAAAATCACTACTGTAACCAAAACGCTTTTACTCAACTGTTTACAGGAGATGTCCCAGGACTGAATCTAGGATCCAGTCCTGTGGTTAGAAAGGTAATCCATAAAGTAACTAATTGCATTTAGCTAGAAATTCACATTGAGCTCAATGTTGCATTGTGTTTGAAATTGTGTTGCCCATTGCAACAACTGTAACTACTGTACTTAAAAGTCTATTGCCTATTTGCAAAGTATTTAAACTAAAGTAATTCATTCTGAGAAAGTATATTTTGTAATGTAATGTATAATGTAATTACAATGTAATTTAAAAAATAAAATATCTAAAAATAAATAGTTTAAAAAATGTAGTAAATCAGTATAAAAAAAAATAAATATAACAATTAATACATTTAAAAATTGTCATTTACAAAACCTTTGAAATTCACTGAAAAAACCATAGGTTTCAGACATGTTATAGTTAGGAATTAGCATTTAAAAAACCTTTGAAATTCACTGAAAAAACCATAGGTTTCAGGCTTGTTATAGTTAGGAATTAGCATTTTAAAAACCTTTGAAATTCACTGAAAAAACCATAGGTTTCAGGCCTGTTATAGTTAGGGTTTAGCATTTAAAAAACCTTTGAAATTCACTGAAAAAACCATAGGTTTTAGGGAAAGTTATAGTTAGTTGGACATTGCACTGGTACAAAACCCGTGAAATTCCCCCGTTATAGTTAGTTCAGCTAACTATAACTCGCGCCCCATAATGCACTGCTGATGACGTCACATATTACATCACTCATGACATGGTCAGTGACATCACTGATGACATCTCAAATGACATCACTGATGACATCATCCATGTGAGAATTTAATGCATCTTCTCACACCTAATATAACGTTTGATACACCCACTCTAAATTACAGACTGCCATTCTCAAAACCATACACACTCCAATACCAATAAGTACATACCCACTCACTGATTCTTAGGTCTACACACACACATCTACTCACTCACCCGTACAGTCACTCATACTTACAGTCACTCAGTACAGGACTATCATATGCACTCATACACCTATATAAACACTCACACAACGCAACTCATCCATAGAGGTACTCACACACCTAGTCAGTCATGCAAATAATTAATCACACTCCAATTTACTCACCTATACAGTTATACACACCAGCTCACTTATTCATAAAAATACTAGCACATTCTTACGCTCCTATGCAATCACTGATGCAAGCACACACTCATCCATATAGCCACTCTCACAATCACACACTCTCACTTATAGCCATCTAAATACTCCAACACACATATATACTGCCTTTCACATATGTAGTTACTCACACATGTACCACTGAGATATACATTCAATCACTAACACACCCATACACACACTCACCCACCCATACAGTCCATCACAGACGCACTCTTGAAACCATGCACCCAGTGAATCACCCACTCACACATCTATGCACAGAGTCACACACACCCCACCCACACAAACACTGAGGCACCCATATAGATACTCAGAGAACCAATCCATAACCCATATAGACACTCATTTAGCTAGTCAGAAACCCATGCAGCTGCTTGCACAACAACAGACAGACGGATACAGACATTCACACAGTTTAGTCACTCACCCATGCATCCAGTAAGATACGTTTAATCACTCACTTATAGACTCAGTCACGCACCTACTAAATCATCCATTCAGACGCTTATACACCCACTCATTCTTCAATACGCCTTTCCTATATATATTAAACATATTTAAACTTTACAGAAACACACAGTCACTGGATGATGTCAGTGATGTCATCAGTGATGTCACTGACCATGTCATGAGTGATGTAATATGTGACGTCATCAGCAGTGCATTGCGGGGCGTGAGTTATAGTTAGCTGAACTAACTATAACGAGGGAATTTCACGGGTTTTGTACGAGTGCAATGTCCAACTAACTATAACTTTCCCTAAAACCTATGGTTTTTCAGTGAATATATATATATATATACATATATATATACACATATATATCTTCTCTTTTTTCCTCCTTCTCCTTGGTCGAATTTGAAACGGAATACTGACTTATCCCTGATTCGGTTGATACTCCTAAATATAGTTGATGTGTTGTTGCTTAAAATGGAAATTGTTTTTTCCAAAAGGATCTCAGTATTATGTATATGCTTATATTCAGATTTCACGATATAACGAGGTATATACTGCCCTCCAGTCTATGCCACTCCACTGTACACTATTCCACTCTATGCCACTCCACTCTATGTCTCTCCACTATATGCCAATCCACTCTATGTCACTCCACTATACGCCACTTCACTCCATGCTAATCCACCGCATGCCATTCCACTGTAATCCCTTCCAGTCTATTTCACTTCATTCTATGCCACTCCAATATATGCCGCTCCACTGTACGCCACTCCACCTTATGCCACTCTACAGTACGCCCCTCCACTATAACCACTCCTCTCTACCTCACTCCACTGTACGCTATTACACACTACACCACTCCACTCTACTCCACTCAACTCTATGCCACTCCAGTCTACGCCACTCTAATATACACAACTCCACTCTACGCTACTTCATTCTATGCTATTCCACTGTACGACACTCCATTCTACACCAGTTCACTCTGTGCTACTCCACTGCATGCCACTCCACTCTGCAGCACTCAACTCTATGACACTACACTCTACACTATTCCACTCTATACCACTCCACTCTATGCCGCTCCATTCTATGCCATGCCATTCTACACTACTACACTACTGCACTTTACACCACTACTCTCTATCCCAGTCCACTCTGCCCCAGTCCACTCTACAACATGCCACTCTATGATATTCTGCTTTATGGCACTCTACTCTATGCCACTCCACTGTATGCTATTTGACTCTATGCCACTCCACTATATATGCCACTCCACTCAACACCACTCCACTGTATGCCACTCCACTCTAAGTCACTCTACTGTACACTATTCCACTCTACATCACTCCACTCTATGCCACTCCACTCTACACCATTGCACTCTATGCTGTTCTACTGTACGCCACTCCACTCTACCACATTTCACTCTATGTCACTCTACTCTACACCACTCCACTGTACACTATTCCACACCACTCTACACCACTCCTGTCTACACCACTCCATTCTACATCACTCCTATGTACACTAAACCACTCTGTACCACTCCACTCTATGCCACTCCGCTCCACTCCACTCCACTCCACGCAATTTCACTGTGTGCAACTCCACTCTACACCACTCCACTCTACGGTATTCCACTCTATGCAACTCCACTCTGTGCCACTCCACTCTACACTATTCCATTGTATGCCGTAACACTACCTCACTCCACTTCACGCCATTCCATTGTACACCACTCCACTCTGCACCAATCTACTGTATGCTATTCAACTCTACATCCCTCCACTCTGTTGCCACTCCACTCTACACTATTCCACTGAATGTCACTCCACTCTACCACACTTCACTCTATGCCACTGCACTCTACACCACTACACTGTACGCTATTCCACTCTAATCCAGTCTACTCTACTCCACTGTACGGTACTGCACTGTTTCTCACACCACTCTACACCACTCCACTCTACGCCACTTCAATCTACACCACTGCACTCTATGCTATTCTACTGTACGCCACTCCACTCTACCACATTTCACTCTATGTCAATCTACTCTACATCACTCCACTGCACACTATTCCACACCACTCTACACCACTCCTGCCTACACCACTCCATTCTACATCACTTCTCTGTACACTAATCCACTCTGTACCACTCCACTCTATGCCACTCCACTCCACGCAATTCCACTGTATGCAACTCCACTCTACACCACTCCACTCTACGGAATTCCACTTTATGCAACTCCACTCTTTGCCACTCCACTCTACGCTATTCCATTGTATTCCGCAACACTGTACCTCACTCCACTCTACGTCACTCCATTGTACACCACTCCACTCTGCGCCAATCTACTGTATGCTATTCCACTGTACGTCCCTCCACTCTGTTGCCACTCCAGTCTACACTATTCCACTGAATGCCACTCCACTCTAACACACTTCACTCTATGCCACTGCACTCTACACCACTATACTGTACGCTATTCCACTCTACCCCACTCTCCTCTACACCACTCCAGTCTACTCCAATCCACTGTACGGTACTGCACTGTTTCTCACACCACTCTACACCACTCCACTCTACGCCACTTAACTTTATGTCACTCTACTGTGCACTATTCTACTCTACACCACTCCACTCCATGCTATTCCTCTGTACACCACTCCACTCTACCTCACTCAACTCTATGCCACTCCACACTACACCACTCCACTGTACGCTATTCCACTTTATGTCAACCCACCGTACACCACTTCAGTAAACGCCACTCCACTGTATGCTACTCTACATCATTCCACGCTACGCTACTCCAGTCTACTCTATTCCACTGTACGCAACTCCACCCTCCATCACTCCACTCTATGCCACTCCATTATATTCCACTGTACTCCACTCAACAATAGTCTATGCCCATTCACTCTACCACAATATACTCCACTCTATAGCACCCCACTGTACAACAATTTGCTCCAGTCAAAAGCGAGTCTACAGCACTCTACTTTATTCTATGACGATACTACAGGCTACTCCAGTCTACAACACTCAAAACAACTCCCTCTATGGCACTCAACCCCACTTTACTTTACTCTACTCAGTGAGACACTACTCCACTGCACACTTTTTTTTTTAGATTTAACATTCAATGAAAAAAACAAAGGTTAAACCTTACTTATAGTCAGGAACATTTTATTTATTCTTTCTATAGAAATCAAACTTAACCTACCCAAACATTAGAAATTCTAAAATTGTAGGTATACTTTAAATTTATTATTTATACACCACCTTTAAATTAATATAACTTTATTCTTTTTTATAAACCAAACTTAAACTGCACAAACATTAGAAATGCTAAAGTTATACTTATACATTTATAATTTATGCAACACCTTCAAATTATTATAACTTATGCACCTCCATACACAGTATATTGAACTCGGTAGCCTCACTACATTAACTATAACTTGCCACTCTCCCATACACTGTCGTCTCACAAATAATGTGATTTGTAATGTCATAAGTGTTGTTGTAAATGCTATGATTTCAGATGGTTTAAGTGATATAATATGAAAGGGTATAAGCAGTACATGTAGAAGGCGTGATTTATAGTTAATGTAGTGTGGCTACAGCGTTCAATATTTGTTTTATATTTATTTGAAATGTAGCCCAACAAAGTTACATCATAATAACCCATTATAAATTTAAAATAGAATTATTGTGAATATTTTACATGCAATTTAAATTACTTTTCAGAACTTTAAATTAAAAGTAATCCAACTCAAAAAAACAAAAGTTATATTAATAATTAGTAAAATTATTGTACAGATTTATTTACAAATCATTATTTGAATTTTAATACAAAAGTGATGTTACCTTAAATGTTAAATTTAAAAGGTTAATAAATATATTGAAATAAAATTAAAAATATGTGTTATTTTTAGATAATATTTAAACATTAAATTAAACTTAATCACTTTGTAAATTTTTTAAACAATTTAATTTAATTTAACATGATTTCCTATAGGGCTTTACTTAAAGTTCCTACCGTCATTATTTTCTATGGGAGGGTTTTGCAGCACCAGTGATTTGTCATGTATGGTGCTGGACTCACACCAGCTCTGAGCTGGATTACGCATAAAATGCTTTTTGTTTGCTTTTTGGCTGTAGTAGCTTTAGAAACTCAGATTGTGAATGGGAATGGACTTCGGCTTTTGTAAGTGGATGCACATCCCTCCAGAAACCCCTCCTTAGCCTTCCCTTAACCCTTTTTCCTCCTCTCTAAAGCTTATCAATTTTCCAGTAAGTACACTCCAATGTTCAATCACTCCCCTTAGCCCTTCCACATTGACTACTAAGAAGTAAACCTACATATGTGATGATCTCCCAAGAGAAAAGATAGCAGAAGTGGAGGTGGAGATTTACGTTCATAGGTTTGGTAATCACATTTTGTAGTACTTTAGTAGTACTACTATTGCTGCAAAACATACTACAAAATGGAGTATGTGAATAGGTGTCTTAATAACTGAGAGCTGTAGATTCCTCATATGGTATGATCACCACTCCAAAATAGCAAGCCAAAACAGGTGGGAATCTGAGCTTTGGAGGACACTGTTAGAGAAGGAATGGGGGCAATCTACTCGAGACCTAAAGCAAGTGTTTCTAGCTCCGCCATGAAAGAAGCACTGATGAAAAGTACCCCCATTGGTATTGCACCCCTACCAAAATATACGACTGGGGCAGTCCCAGGAGTGAGGTCTGTTGGAGGAATTGTGGGAACTCAGGCTCTCTTTTCTATCTGTTGTGGCACTGTCCCAAACTTAAAAGATAACAGGGGTACATTTTAGATGACAATGATCTGACATTTAATATCACAATGATTAGTCTCCCGGTATATGTCATCTTATGAGTGACTGATCGACATTCCTGTCCCTTAAAAGTCTTTGTGGGGTCGCCTGATTAGTCTGGTGCTATGTGCTGAAAAGCAGGTGATTGTAGGGCTGCAACGTAAGGAAAATGCACCTAGTCGTACAGCATGGCTTTACGGTTTAATGGGAATTGTTGGGTATGGAAAAGATATGAATCTCGATGGCAGAAAGAGGTGAAGAGCTCAGTGTACTATGTATAGCTTTGTTAATGTCAAAATTTAGAGAGGCAATTTGCCCCATGGCTGTTATGTATCACAGAGTTACACTGAGTGCTGAGTTTTATTCCTGGGGGCTGGTCAACATAAATGCATCAATTGACAGAGGTGTGATAGAGACGTACGTGTAGAGCTGCAGTAGATGATTTTGGTGGTGAGGGTGGGGAGTATTAATTACTGGATGTTTTACTTAATTTTCCTGCTTTGTTTGTTAACCTGCTTCTTCCTGTAAGGGGTGTGTGGCTGTATCATAAAGCAACTAACAAAGATGATCTTCAGTGTGTAATATGACCCTGCCAGCTGCAGGTTGTAGGCGGGTGTAATTGCACTTTTTTAAAACCAATAAACAAACTTGATCCTAAATATTTTGCTGCTGACACTCCTTTTTTCTGTTTAATTTGAGATCTTAGTCCAATCATTTTTTAATGGGTACACTTCCACAATTTACATTAAACAGTGCATTCTTTGCAGCATTTAAGGCCCCATTGTTTTGGGGGGTCCTGCCTCAGTTGCCCTCCCTTCTCAACCAATCAGCCTCTTCCTTCATAAGCGCAACAAAACACAACAGTTGATTCACTTGATCGCGTGATTGAACGTGTTTTTCTTCTTTCTACTCGATTATCGTATTGTAATAATTGGATGTCGGCCTTGTTAAGATATTTATTGCTGAAGAATTTGGATCGCTCTTAACACTTTTTTACATTGATTGTTATCACTTAAAGATGGCTGCCGCACTTTCTTACCTTTGGACGACCAGTCATCTATGACCATATGTCTTCCGTTACCGGGTCACATGAGATTGACCTTTGTGATTATATATGGTATGGAGTAATGGCGTGGCTTCTTCCACTTTGCTCCGTTATTGTTTTTTGAAAAGAAGGGATATTTATTAAGGTACGGCATCACAACATATAATGGCATTATGACGTAGGATGGATTTTTATCACTTTGCATGAGTTATGCGGGATTTCGTAGTAGTTTAAACCTTTCTCTGCATTTTGCATTGAGAGAACATACTCGTACTCTCAGTTTACAAATTCATCTGACTATGGTTGTTTATATACATTATGCACCATATATCAATCTGACTGGGCATTTTGAAACATACGCTAAGATGTGAGCTCCATTGTTGCTTTTATATTCGGGTTTGCGAGACTTTTCTGTTAGATTTGATTTTCAAGTCAGAATAGGTGCACATATTGTGGTAACTTTCGGTTGGAGGCTTTTTGTGATGTTTGTAGGCACAGACACCTGGTGGCCTTGAACTCTTAGTAGTTGTTTTCCTTATCGAGTTACTGGTGTTGGGCCTGCCTTTTTATTCCTATTTTCTATTGTATTTAGGGTATACTGAGATCATTTTATACTATCTGTGCAGATATCGAACAATGATTTATATTATTCAGATCGGTTCAAGCCGTGACAAATCAACTTTATCTACAATGAACCATTATTGATTACATTTTGGATGGAACATTCTGACCTTGATACATAATCTACGAATGCGCTTTCATGTTATCACTTTCAGGTGAGATATTTATGTAAAATAAGTTTATGACATGATGTAAGATTTAGTTACCAGGCGGTTGCTAACATGAGTAGCTCTCTATGTTTGTCTAGTACCCCCCCCTTTCTTTGTTTTGCTTTTTCTGTTTTTCTTAGTTCATGTTCCTTATGTACAAATGTTGGCAACATTGAAGGATGTTGTTGTCCTATATAATATTATTGTGATGACAAGATATATGTTTAGATCGTATTGGGTGCGTTTCTGACATAGGTATTGTCTTATGTTCAGTGTGCCATTTTGAGTAATGCAGGTATCCGAATGTTCTATTGTATGTAATTTTTGTTATCAAAGTTGAATATACATGTATTACTGAGTGATGTATCTGTGCTGAATGGGTAAATTGTATTTGATATGATTTTGCATGTTATTTTCAGCCCTGATGAAGTTATAGAAGTAGTTGGAACGAAACACGTTGGCTGGATTTTGTATAATTTAAACAAAGAAGAATAACAATAAATAGCATATTTGGAATATACACATTGGATATTCATTGGACTTCAATTTTTGCTGGTGCACCTATCCATTCACTTTTATCTTTGATCTGCTGGACAACGGAAGGTGCCGGATAAGTAGTGAACAGGACTACATACATTGTACAAATTTTGATTGAGGTGCAGTCTTTATAGTCCGCCGTTGTTTCTATTGTTTCTTTTATGTAAATTTGGACGTGACTGCACTCATCATTTGTTATTGTATATACATCATGCCACGGGTCAACAATAGAAGGGAAGAACTGGCACAGGATGTTTTTGACAGAGGGTTTACCTCAGCGCCACCAGTGCAGGGTGATCAACAAAATAAGGGGTTACGTTCACATTTCTTAAAGTCAGAACGCCTTAAGAAACAAGAACTAGCACGGTGGTTGGGATTGGGTTACACTTCAACAATATGTTGAGAACAAAAAAATCCCTAGGGAATACGTATTTTAATATTCCCCACTTTTGAGGATTTGAGTGATGAATTGCTGGCGGAATGGGAGAGTAATCTAGAAGGTACGTCATATACAATGATGCAGATACTTAAAAAACATGCCAGTGAAAAGGGGCAAAATTACAATCTGAAATTGAGACTATAGAAATGGAAATTGATGCTATGGATTGTAAGGACTTAATGGAGAAGAATTACGATATACTAAACACAGTGATTGATAATCATCAGCAGTACCTAAAAGACAACAAAATGAGTAAGATAAGCGTGATAATCTAGACTACAGAGAAGGGCATATTTATGCCTTTACTAAAAAATACGATAATGTTAACACTATGGAGGATAGGAAGAGGGCCAGCGAGGAGACTGATGAGACTAAAACAGCTAGTAATAGTTCTATTGCATCCTTAAGTAGCACCACCTCCAGTATTGCTACATTTGAGAACCCTTTAGGGGAAGGTGCCTCATCTTTTCAAAAAGAGTTGGCAAGATTACAGATAAGCAACAAACAATGGAAGAAGGAAGTAAAAACAACAGAAGAGGGTGTAAGAGGGGCAAAGGGAAATACAACAGCAAAGGTGGGCGTTCAAACAGACTCAAAGATAAATTAGGGGCCATGGGGTCTGGGAACCAAGCAGACACCAACTTGGATGTTGATGATATGAGCATGGATTTGGAGATTATTAATTTATCAGACAGAGTACTTGATGTAGATGAGACCAATCTACTGCGGAAGGGTTTACACTTTTGTCCAACACAGAGTGGCGACTTGATTGATATACATGTTGATTTATTCAAGTTCATAAGATCTTTGAAATTAAAATTATTTTTCTCTGGACGAACACCAAGGCCTGAACCTCATGTTTCTGAAGGTCTATCAGCATTACATACTATCTCTGTTGTACGTGATCTGCAGTCTCTTCTCTCTATAGAAAATTATGTCGCTATTGACATAAGATCGCTGCTATGATGCGAGCTCCATTGTTGCATTTATATTCGGGTTTGCAAGACTTTGCTGTTGGATTTGATTTTCAAGTCAGAATAGGTGCACATATTGTGGTGACTTTCGGTTGGAGGCTTTTTGTGATGTTTGTAGGCACAGACACCTGGTGGCCTTGAACTCTTAGTAGTTGTTTTCCCTATCGAGTTACTGGTGTTGGGGCCTGCCTCTATATTCCAATTTTCTATTGTATTTAAGGTATGTTGAGATCATTTTATACTATCTGTGCAGATATCGAACAGTGATTTATATTGCTCAGATCGTTGCAAGCCGTAACAAATCAACTTTATCTACAATGAACCATATTGAATACATTTTGGATGGAACGTTCTGACCTTGAAACATAATCTACAAATGCGCTTTCATGTTATCACTTTAAGGTGAGATATTTATGTAAAATAAGTTTATGACATGATGTAAGATTTAGTTACCAGGTTGTTGCTAACATGGGTAGCGCTCTATGTTTGTCTAGTCCCCCCCTTTCTTTATTTTTCTTTTTCTGTTTTCTTATTTCATGTTCTTTGTGTACAATGGGTGGCAACATTGAAGGATGTTGTTATCCTATATGATATTATTGTGATGACAAGATGTATGTTTAGTTCGTATTGGGTGCGTTTATGATGTAGGTATTGTCTTATGTTCAATGTGCCAGTTAGAGTAATGATGTATTCAAATGTTCCATTGTATGTAATTGTTTTAATCAAAGTTAAATATATATGTATTACTGAGTGATGTATCTGTGTTGAATGTTTGAATTGAATTGTATTTTATATGTTCTTGCATGTTATTTTCAGCCTTGACGAAGTTCTAGAAGTAGTTGGAACGAAACACGTTGGCTGGATTTTGACTAATTTGAACAAAGAAGAATAACAAATAGCATATTCGGAATGTACACATTGGATATTCATTGGACTTCAATTTTTTGCTGGTGCTCCTATCCATTCGCTATTATGTTTGATCTGCTGGACAGTGGTACAAAACAATTGCAGGTGCTGGATAAGTAGTGTACAGGACTATATACATTGTATAAATTTTGATTGAGATGCTGTCTGTATAGTCCACCGTTGTTTCCATTGTTTCTTTCAGTTGATTCACATCTGCCCAGTTAGATTTGTACACTTTGAACACACTTTTCCATTTCCCACAGACCTGTGGAGGGTTTTCTCAAATATTAGGGAGTTGTTTCTTAAAACTCATCAAATCAGAATTGGCCAGGGAAAATGAACTGTAACTGTATCTATAGCTCTGAAGTAGTCTCTTAAAGGGAGGGGAGAGTTTGGGGCTGACAAAGAGGGACCTTTATCATCTGTGTCACTAGACTGCTGGGATGCATCTTCCTTCGTGCTTAGAATCCTACTCCTAGCCAGTTTCTCAATGGTTTGTCTTACACTGTCTCAGGTGATAGTGGGGATGTGTTCCTGTGGATCCCTACACCCAGCTGGGACTGAACAGAATCACTGTCAGGACTGGTATTCTGATGTGGGGTGTCATCTTGTCTTGCTTACTGGATTCTCTTTTTGCATCCTACTATCAGTCTCTTTTATAGCAGTGCTCACTTGGCATCAGCTTTATGTACTTCTGCCACTTGTGGTCCCGCTAGCACTACTTTGTTTCTAGGCACCTCCACTGGTGCACCTTCAGTTTAATTGGCAGGCTTTTGAAAGTTTGAAATGTCCAATAAATCCCTCTTCTCCCCTTTGTCCTCATTTTCTGTCTCTTGTTTTGTGGCAGTGATCTGGGGAATTAGATAGAGCGGAGACAGTAGGAGCACAAGCCCAACCTCTGTTCCTAAGGTGGGTTATTGGTATTCCAGTCTCTCTTGAGTCTATATAATACCATGGAATTGTGATATATGCTTTTAGTTGTTCTCTTCCTCATACCAGTTCAAAAATGCTGGTCATCGGTCTGTGTCTCTTTTACCTGATGTTGTGGAAGAAAGAATAAAAGGTATGCACTCACACTTAAATATCCCCTTGCTTTCAACTGGTCTTTGGTTCTGTGCCTGGAGGGGATAGTAAAGGGGTAGATGTTGCTAAATCTAAGACCCACTTTCAGCAGCTTGAGCGCTGTGGCACAGTGAGCACAGGACCCACATCCGACCATACTTATCACACTTAGGGCGTGGCATTCAGAAAAGAAATGATGTGTGGATTTCTTGAATTAATCTCAGCCACTGGTAATTACTATGGGCTACAATCCAGTCCATCATTTTTTGGCCAACTATGCCACCTCACACAGGGTTCCACGTAATGCCTGCAATATGCAAATTAGTCTTGGTGCTGCTCTAATAGGAGCCGTCCAGATCAAACTGCCAGACCAAGTGCCCTTTGATTTGGAACACAAGCAACCCCAGACCAGTTTTGGCCTATTTGAGCCTCGTCAGTAGGGTGGCACTTAAGTCCTTTGCACAGTGAGAATGAGACCCAGGTCTGGGCCTACCTGCTCCACTTAGAGCTTCACACTGAGAAAAACAAAAATTGATGGATGGATTGCATAAATTATTCTCAGCCACTGGTAAATAATCTTGTCCACAATCCAGTCCATCATGTTTTGTTCACCATGCCACCTCAGACAGGAACTAGCCATATGCAAATCAGCTTTGGTCCTACTACAATAGGAACTGTCGAGCCCACAATTATCCAGCAGAAGGCAAATTTGGAGTAGTTTCTTGTCAAGCGGGCCACAGCACAGAGATGGTGAGCTGTGACTGATGATAACTAATATGCAGGGTATTCGCAGCCCGTAGAGGCTGATGGAAGGTTGACATCTTTTTGCTGCATATTTTTGTTATTTTTTTAACTTTCACTAGTTCCACAACTGTGCAATGCAGGAAAAGGTTTTAAAAAATACATGAAGTTATTGAAGTTGTGAAGTTCTTGTCTGAGCAATTTCACACCATACCAATAATTTCAGAGGGATGCTCTGGAAAGAAATATCCAGGTCACACACACTACAAGTTAAATAGTTGTTACTTATAACATGACTATTTTGAATTAAATATTAAACCAGACATACCAACTTGCACATCACCATCAATGCTGAAATCCAACAACGTCCAGTCAATAGTGTTGGACCTGGCACAGGTCCATGAATCACTGGGCTTGACTTGCTTGTACTGATGAAGAAGCCCCCGCACCACATGCCTCTCTGAGAGGAAGGCTTTACAAAGCAACAAGAGCAACCCATAAACCCACAAGGCCAGAGTATAACTAATAAAGAGAAACAATAGCACTCTAAGTATCATTTAACGAAATCAATAGAATTTCAGTAGTCTGAAAACCTCCACGCATTTGATGTTGAATGATAAATTCATGCACACAACCATCAAGACACATCAAAAATGTGCATTTATGATATCCATTGATATACAGAATTATACAAAATGACAAGAGACAACCATACCAAACAAATACATAAGGTGTATAGTGTCCCCAGTGCTATATATATGTACAAGGTGCCGTGGGCATCATTTCTTGGGTGGGAATCACACTCTCAATTAGTGATCCCCACACTTGATACAATTATTCATACATTATAGAGAAGATTTTTCTCAATTATAAAAATATATAGTAGTATAGTAGAAGTCGAGGCATGTTTGTCAAGCGAGACACAGACGGTAACTGCAGGTGTCTGCTGAAGGAGGTGGTTACAGTAGAGACCCCTCTGCTTACCATTTGTTTACAGGATATCTGGTTCATCAAGGGAATTCCTATGAGGCTCTTAAAAGGGTGGACCCCACAAGCCCCCGGAGTGTGCCTATCTATTAGTGAATATACAATAACCGGACTAAGGAGACGCGATACACACCTATTGGTCTTAAGCCAAACGACTTGGTCCTGATAAGACCCTTCAATTAAATCAGGTTCGAAACATCAACATTCTATCCCTGGCTCACACTTTGACATTGATCATTACAAATGTGCAATATTTGCCTAATTGTCGTTCACAAATTAACCGATGAGCTGGGGTTTGGCAGTGTCTTATGTTTATATTTTATGTATTGTCACATTCACTTGAGCACTGCGTCGTTTGCACTTTGTATATAATGAGTACACTAAAGAATGCTGAGAACTGTTGAGAATATATATCAGCAAAGGAAACCTTTGGTCAGACCTCTGATTTATTACTACTATATATTTTTATAATTGAGAAATCTTCTCTATAATGTATGAATAATTGCATCAAGTGCGGGGATCACTAATTGAGAGTGTGATTCCCACCCAAGAAATGACGCCCACGGCACCTTGTACATATATATAATACTTACCCCTGTCCCGTTGGGTACATAGGGTGTTCCTTGTTTTTCACTCAGATAGTGTCCGCAGTGCAGCAGAACCATAAAAAAAAAGTATAGGCAACCTTCCTGCAATGTAAAATTTCATATGTGTTACACGTAATAAACAACCACATAAGGTTGGTGAAAATTCTCCACCAGCCTTAAAGCAGCGCCATATTATTTGTTTGTTTGTTACACCTTGTCGACGATGTTCTGACCCAAAACAGAGGATGACTGGGTCTCATTGGGACCAAATATGACATGGGAACATCTTCCATCTGAACAATAAGGAAAGAGAATGCCATGGATAACACACCCTCATGAAGAAATTAAATGAGTTACTTACTCGGGGAGTTGTATAACCTGAGTGTGGCGAAAGCTCAAAACATAGGTGAGGACCACGATGTTCCAAAATTACTTGAACGCCAAGGGAGATTCGCTTTCTCTCCTGAGTAAGTAACTCCTATTTCCTATATCAGGGTCAAAATTGATTTGCATATAGCTGTGTTCAAACTAAGGGTGGCATGGTGTGCAAAATAATGATGGATTGGTATGTGACCCTGAGTGATTACCAGTGGCTCAGATTAATTCAAGCATTCCATCCATCACTGTTTTGTATTGTGGCGCCCTATGTGAGACGGGTATGCCAAGATGTGGGTCCCGTGCACACTGTGTCACTGGAACTAAGATGTACCCGGCTGATGAGCCCATAACTTGGGCAAAGCTGGTCCTGGGGTGCTTCTGTTCTGTTTCAGAGACGGCCTGGCTTAGCAGTTTGGGCTGGACTGTCCCTACTGGAGCAGGGTCAAGACTGATTTGCATATAGCTGGGTCCAAACTGAGGTGGCATGGCTTGCAAAATAACAATGGATTGGGATGTGGCCTGAGTGATTTCCAGTGGCTGAGATTAATTCAAGGATTCCATCCATCACTGTTTTGTATTCTTATTGTGTCGCTCTAAGTGGGACGGATATGCCCAGATGTGGGTCCTGTGCACACTGTGTCACTGTAACCAAGCTGAACCCGGCTGATGAGGCCATAACTAGGGCAAAACCAGTCCTGGGTTGCTTGTGTTCACATTCAGGGAGGGCTTAGCTTGGCAGTTTGGGCTGGACTGTTCTATTGAAGCAGGGTCATGACTGATTTGCATATAACTGAGTCCAAACTGAGGTGGCATGGTATGTAAAATAACGATGGATTGGGATGCAGCCCCGAGTGATTACCAGTGGCTGAGATTAATTCCAGGGATCCATCCATCACTGTTTTGCATACTGAATTTATTATTCAGCATCAAATGAGTAGGGCTATTTTGCCTATCCAATTTCTATTGATTTCGTTAAATGACACCTATGAGTGCTATTGTTTTTCTCTAATGATCTCTGAAAGGAAGAAGCTCTTCCAAGGCCTATCTCTTGCCTCTAAAATAAGGGGAAGTGTTCGCAGAGAAAAAAGAATGCTGCCACTTTCCCCATAAAGAAATATTCCACCGCTTCAAAAAGTTGCAGCAGCAGGCCAGCAATGAAAACAAAAACTGAATAATTAAAGATCAAAAAATCCTCAAAATCAAAGGACAAAGAAAATAAAAACAGGAAAAGAGTAAGGTATTCCAATTGAAAACCAGAGAAAAGGTATAGAAATGGCATGCTGCAGGTGAAGAAAAACACAAAGTTACAAAGAATGAGTCCTCCGCAGGAATGAGCCACTCTCTTAGTAGAAGAAAATGAAAGAAAATTACTAATTCACGCATTGCACATACATGTCTTCAAATAAAGTCCCTCGGTTGTACCTCATCAAACCTTGCTGTACATGAATGCTTACTACATGTTCATTTACGACTCCCTTATATCTGGAATTCTTACTAGAATAATGTATATTTAGCAATTTTGCCTAGGCCTAATTTTGATCGTGCAGCTTTGGTTGCTGCTATGAATGTCATGGATGTTAGTTCATCAAAATGCCAGAGGTAGTGGAAGTGACATCAAAGGTCACATGACCCCAATCACCTCACCCCCACACCCTCCCCAGGAAGTGAACTCACATGGCCTTTGAGGTCAAGGACATCACATGAAGTTAGATCATGTCGGGTCTGATGGGTTAGCAGACTAATGTGTCCTCTGTAGGGGCCTATGTTCGACTGCATAGTCACAGGTTCAAAACCGGGCAGGTCCATTCAGCCTTTCATCCTTCTGAGGTCGATAAAATGAGTACAATTGAGCTGGGTAGCAATAAACTTCTGTTATTCAGCGCAAAGATACCCTTGGGTGAACGTGCGCATTACAAATGCACATTATGTTATCTTGCACCCTTTAACCTTGGTGACAGAGATGACTCGACATGTTCTTTGACTCTGGAGTGCACTTTTCACTGTGCAGTAATAAGCACACAGACCCTTATCAACAATAAATAAGTCATCCAGTGAATAATGTCACAACAGATCTCATAACACCCACAGGTTCCAGCAGACAAAGCAATATTATAGAATACTTATAGCTGATTATTTTTAGTGATGTAAGACTGGGTGAGAGAGAGATTTATTTCCCTTCACTGTATGTCCGTAAATGGCAAAGCACACAGAAATGCTATTTGCAAAATCCTCCAAACAAATATGAAAACAACTATTTTTGTCTTACATGGAAAAATGCGGAAATCTGCATAAAAAGGACTGCGCTGTCAGTTCTCACCTAGACATATTTGAAAAATTTAAAGTAAAAATGCCTTTGTGCAGCATGTAACCAGATTGCTGCAGACGACAGTTTTCAAATTTATATTACAGATTTTTTTATTTTGAAAGTCTCTCCAATGTTGAAACTTTCAAATAAAAAGATGAAAAGACCTGAAATGAAAGTAATAAAAGTGAAAAAATCAAGAGAGGGGAAGAGTTGGAAACATGGAAAGGAATTAAGTTTGACATAGAGCCCTGTTTAATCTGTTTCCATGGCAAGGTCTGAGCCAGGGTAGCAAAGGTAATGCTAAGCGTCACAAGAGAGAAGCTAGGGGGCGCAACTGCGACCCCTAACAGACATCCGTGATGGCTGTGGGCTTATTTTTAGTGGCCATAGGTCACTTGTAGATTGGAAATGATTTCATTGGTGCCACTGACGCACTATTCAATTCATTGTGAATAGTCACATGGGGTTTTCGGTTGTCACTTTCCTTAATTACTGGTGATTGTGCAATCAAGGCCCCATTACCAGCTGCCTGATGATTCCAGTGGGATCAACAATAGGAGCCACTGGTCACATCGGAATTATAATGTAAACAACGTTTACCACGAAAAGTTTTCCCCGCAGGGAATTACAACACGGTCGTTACAACGACCACATTGTAACCACGCATACCATTACTCCGCAAGTCGGAACAACGACTTGCGGAGGGGGGAGAAGGTGTTGGATTTAAAATCCAAAACCTTCCCTACTGTCCGCACAGACTGGAGTTGGAATACTAAATTATACTATTCCAACATCCAGCGCCCCCCCTCCGCAAGTCGTTGTTACGACTTGCGGGGTAATGGTATGCGTGGTTACAACGCGGGGAAAAATAATGCGTGAAAATGAGGTATATTTGAATTATAAATGTGGCGGGAATACTGCATGACCAGAGTATATCACCCAGGAATTCACCTGCTGCAAGCATACGAAAACTCTAGATGAAATTAAGAAAGAAAAGTGGTGGAAACCAGGCCAGAAATATCAATTCCAGCATGTCTGGAATATTTCACCAGCTGTAATTGGGCAAAATCTCTGGGTGAAGGAACAGGGTAAATCTTACAGGAATCAGTTTAGTAACTCCGAATTCCTCATGGTAGTCCCCAACATGTCATAATACAGATTACTTACCACCCACTCAGGAATCACTAGTGTCACCAATATCGACAAGTCCTGGTGGTGGTGTAATAAAACAATAACAAGCTACTTCAAATGAAGGTCCCAATGGTATGAAGGTGCTGTGCAATTGACTTCCATTTAAACATTTTCTTTTTCACTTGATACACATTCAAAGTATTACAAAGTCAGTTTTCAATTAAATATATTTTGAACACGCATGTTGTGGCTTCTAATGCTACACCATCGACCACTGTAGCCTATGGAGTATTGTTTTATGTACAAGTGAAGTTGAAAAACTCAACCTCACATCAGTTTTTTTTTTATGATTTTCAAAACCGGATTCTGTTGACTTTTTGTGACTCATGCTTCATTGCAATGTCAAGTTTGGTAATTTCCTTTTCTTCCATTCACAATGGCCACAAACTAGAATTGTCACAGGAGTTCTGCTGGTAAAGCAGAACTGTGCCTTGGGATGACAGGAGGTCAGAAGGTAGGGACTGAGGGGCATATTTACAAGCCCCTATCGCCACAGGAACGTTACTTTTTCCGTTTTATAGAGAAAGGTGTGGGCAATGGGTGCTGCAGTGGCCGTTCCGCCACAACACTCATTGATTTTGATGCTGGCCCATATTTACAAGGGTGGTGTAAATATGGGGCAGCGCCAAAATTAAGACCAGGGAAAACCTGGTCTTAACATGGCGAAAATAGTAGGAATGCTTTATTTCTCCTAGTTTTTGCTGTTTCGATGTGCGCTGCATTGTGCAGCACACATACGAACAACAAAACACCTTTGAAGGTTTATGTGCAGTAAGGTGTCCCTTCCTGCACATAAACAATCATTAAAATAAATGATGAGTTGCAACTTCTATGTGTGCTGACTTTTGGAGCACACATAGAAGTTACAAAATGCCATTACTGATTGTCTATGTGAACGAAGGCACACCTTCCTGCACACAAACAATCTTTCCCTGCAACGCAGGCAATCTTGCACAATGGTGCAAGAGTGCCTGTGTTGGTGCTAGGCAGCTACATTTAGCGCCATTGTTAAGGGAAGGGCAGAGGTGCACCGTTTTCTTGTGAATACCTTGCATCCCTGCATTTGGAAACTGCCAGAGCGCGGCGTTAGCCTTCTTGGCTTAACACAGCGCTCTGGCAGTTTCCTAGTAAATATGCCCACTCAGTCTCTCTACAACGTTAGTATCTGTCGGCTCAAATCCTGGCTAGCTCACAGTGCCTCATCTGAACTCCTAACCTTCCCAGAGTAGCAGGTGATTTTGGCAACCTAGAAGATGACCCTCTAGTCCTCAAGGGAACCGTGGAAACAGATCCTCACCTTTCATCACTCATGCATGCCCATAGTAAACATAAGAAAGACACGAAGAAAGTTTACAATACATTTATTGAAACTGTTGTCTATAATGAAGCAAATGTGCTGCGATCCCTAGGCAGATGAAACTTAACAAAGTAATTAACATTAGTATCGGGCTGTAAAAAATAAACATCACCACCATGGCAAATTATCTATCTGTCTAGGCCTACCCTTACTGTGTGAGCACAGGGATATATGTGATCTCTGGGATTTTCAACAGACCCCATACCTGGTGTATGTAGCTAGGTGGTCCGCATTATGAGTGTAAACTCAGTTTATGCAGGACTGCATGTCAGGATTTGCATGCATTCATTCCAGAACAGTTGCTCTTCAGAATTCTCCTCTCTGGACCACAAGGGGATGAGACACATTTTATATGATGCGAACTACTGTGCTGGAAACCTGCAGCTGTGCTACCATGTTATGTCTAAAGCATTTGGTGCTGTTGCTGAACGAACAAAGAAAACAGTACACCATGTTGTTATGTATTCTAGTCAACCTTGAACAAAATGTGCTGACTGACTCCCAAGAAGAATCACTGAATAACAAACAACATTTACAGGGTATTCCTAAAATAATGTCATGAAAGCAAATGTATTATGTATAGCTGTGCAGAGCAGAGGAAGCCTAAAACATCTAATAAGCAAAATTAAGGGAAACCTAAGTGGGCCCAGAAGGGACATTACTACAGCGTTGTTCAAGTACATCTCAACCTACGGTAAACAGCACACACACACCTTTACGCAATGGTACAAAAAAGTAAGTGGTACTAGGCTGCCTGTTTGTGCACCAGCACTGGGGAAGAGAGCATTAATGCAGTATCTTGGTAGAGATGGCTCTGTGCTGCACTCTTCTCCTAGCAAAACGGAGAGAAGCAACTGTGGTTGCTGTGCTGTGTTGAGCTATTTTTTAATAAATGTTCTCCGAATAGCCATTTTTTTTTTTTTTTTTTTTAAAGTCTTGGAGATACTGGTGGAGCAATTTCTAGCACATGGGGCGCTACTGTCGAGATCATGGTGCCCTAGGACACTTCTATAAGTTGAACGTAATTTAGAGTGAAGTTACAAACGAGGACACTATGTTTAGTAATAAGCAAATATAGATAAAGAGTTGAAACTTGTCGCAAAAGTCCTTTGAAGCAAAGGAAACTAGATCAAGGTGCTGTTTGTGCACCAGCGCTGGGGAAGTGGATGATAACTATATATACGCCACAGTTTGAATTCAGTTAGGAAGTATACTGCATGCGTGTTTTGGGAATCCTGACGAGACGACGGTTTCGAAAAATAGTTACATTAAGGTGCATATATACCCGCAACGTGCAAAGAGGAAATATTGTATTTAAAGGGGAGATACAGCAGTGAAGTTACTCACTTAGGTTTTGAACAGAAGTTATTTTTTGATATACAAACAGCATGGCAGATAGCTGGAGTAAACGGGAGCTCATGTTAAAAGACATGTTTAATGAAAATGGAGACGCCAAGGAAGGACCAAGTCAAAGCCAAGGTCCCAATATGAATAACACACCACGGCAACAGCTAAGGGAGTTGGAACAAGCTAGGACAATGGAAATTAATAAATGGTGGGAGAGTGTAACTTTAAAAAAATACATTGAATGCAAGCGCATTCCCAGGGGGCTGAGAATCTTTGTCCTACCAACTTTAAGTGATTTGGACTCTGACCTACTCCTTAAATGGCAAAATGACACCACTGAGTGTTCCATTAAACTAATAGAGACACTCATTATACATGCAGAAAGAAGATTGAAAAGTGCAATGGAGAAAATTGCTGCCATAGACAAATCGCTTGAAAAATTCTTTGAAACCCCAGAAGGGAAGAAATTAGCGGAAGGGTTGGAGAATAGGTTAGAGAAACACGAAAAAGAGATACAGATGAAAAAGATGAAAAAATTCAATAGAGACAGAGTCGACTACGCCACTGGAAGGGTTTACACTTTTGCCCGCCGATACGATTCAAATTTCAAAAAGCAAACCATGGAACAAATTCAAGAACATGAACAAATAAGGCTCTCAAGTGCAGAAAGTTCTGTGGTCAGCTCAGTGACGAAGGTGCCCAGGGTGGCAGGCCAAGGATGGATTTTTTGGGGGGAAATGCGACTGCTGCGAATTGTGACATGAGGGAGAGGTGTGATACCTCTTCCTGTGGCAGAAGAACAAAAAGAACCAGGCGCAGCAGGAAGAGGCAGAGGGAAAGGAAAGAAAGGAAAAAGATAAATGAAAATAACCTCATCAATACAAAGGAAGATAATCTGGTGATTAACTTATCAAGTAAGATTCTGAATGACAAACACATCAACTTACTCAATAAAGGATTAACTTTTTGCCCTGAATCAGGCTTGGATCTAGCTTCCGCTAGAGTGGACCTCTATAAATTCTGCAGGAAACTAAAATTAAGAACGTTTTTTGCCACAAGGCCCACCTCCAAACTGAGATTGGAATCAACACAACCCCTGTCCAACCTTACTGGAGAAGACATCGAACCTTTGAGAGTCCTACACAATCTGATCAATGAAGGAGACCAACATGACACTGAATATGATGGAGCATCAAATCTTGATTACTGTGCATCAATGGGCATAGAAACGGATAAATCTGTAAGCAGTAAATGCAAAGGAAAAATCGAAATTTTGCCCACAGCTACCTCCAGGTAATAGAGTGGATGTCTTCCAGGAACTTGTGGCAGAAGACCTGAGGGACAGCTACATCAAAGAAAAGAAAAACTGGAATTATGGACATTCCAATATGAAAACCGAGGATTGGTGGGCACTCACAGATTTACGTAGAGACACGAATATTATAATTAAACAATCAGACAAGGGCGGGAACATTGTTGTGATGGACCGTACCAAATATCATCAGGAAATCAGGAGACAATTGGGGGACACTACCAATCATGAGAGGTTAAAAAATAACCCCACTAATCAAATTATGTCTACCTTTCATACCAAATTACAATTATGGCATGATGAAGGCCTGCTTGATGAGGATGAATTGCAATATCTTAAAGTAACCCATCCCATTGTCCCGACCCTATATGTGTTTCCCAAAGTGCACAAGAGCTTAGAAAATCCTCCAGGATGCCCCATCGTCAGTTCATGTGGTTCTCTCCTAGAGTACACTTCCAGATTTGTGATATCTTTTTGTTCCCATATGTATCTACCTTCCTACATATGCGATTCCATGGACTTTCTGAAGCGCATCAATGATACCCCTTGGAAACCTGGGTACATCATGGCCACAGTGGATGTGGTTTCTCTCTACTTCGATAGTCCATGATGACGGACTTATGACATGTGAGCATTTTATGAGATCTCGGTCCCTGAGTTTGCTCAACCACACAAAAATGCTCTTGGAGATGATGTCCTTTTGTCTAACAAACAATGTGTTTATCTTCAATGGCAGATTCTATAGGCAAAAACAAGGAACTGCCTTGGGCACCTCATTCGCCCCAACATACGCGACCTTAACAATGGGCTTTTGGGAGACAGAATGCCTGTGGTCAGAGAATAACAGAATGAACTTGGAAAGGGTGGTTCTATGGGTCCGTTATATCGATGACCTCTTTCTTATATGGGAAGGAGAGGAGAATGATTTGAAAGATTTCCTAATATCATTAAACAACAACTCCCTAAACTTATGATTTACTTATACATATGGCAAGAGCTCGATTGACTATCTAGATATACGGATCTACATTGAAGATGAAAGAATTTGCACCACTCTATTCCGCAAGACCACGGCATGCAACAGCTATTTAGCAAGTGCAATTTAAGGAGGATCACAATCAGGGGGTAACCATGAGTGAAAATGCCATACAGGTGCAAATCATCAGAAACCTACTTAAACCGACCCAGGAGGCCTCTGAACCTTTCACAATGGCAGCGCTCTACCTGATGGCGAGGAGGATGAGGCTCCAGGCAGCAGCACAGCGAAGAAGGAGAATACAGGAGCGCTTCTTCAGAGTGCGCATCACATTGTTAGGACAAACAGATGAAGAAATCTACGACAAGTACAGGCTGAATGATGCCATGATCCTTGACCTAATAGCAGAATTGGAACCCCTAATGCAGTGCCACACTCGTAGGACACATGCCATCCCCACTCATGTGCAGGTCCTATGTTGCCTACACCTACTTGCGTCTGGCAGTTTCCAGGGGGTAGTAGCTGTTGCTGGAGGGGTGTCACAAAGTTCCCTTTCACGTATCTTTAATTCTTTCCTGAACGCCATGATGACAAGGATCCATAACCACATTAGCTTCCCCACAACCCCACAGGAATTGAATAAGACCAAACAGAACTTCTACCAGGTAGCCCGGTTCCCACACGTAATAGGATGCGTAGATGGTACGCATGTTGCCATATGTCCCCCAGCAGTGAATGAATATATTTTTAGGAACCGTAAATCCTATCACTCACTAAACATACAAGTAGTCTGCAACGCCAAGCATATCATCACAGACATTGTGGCTCAATACCCTGGAAGCACACATGACTTCTATATATTCAGACACAGTGGCATACACACCCGTCTGCTCAGGGGTGAATTTGGCGAAGGACATCTGCTTGGTAAACTCATCTTATGATTCCTCACACACAATGTCCAAATGGCAATGCATAACTGTTACTAACCCTATGCTCACTACCCTGTAGGTGACAGTGCATATGCCGTGCGAAACTACATATTGACGCCTTACCTCAACCCAGCCACCCCAAATGAGCAGAGGTACAATGCAGCGCACATCGCCACACGAAATGTAATCGAACGCACTTTTGGGCTGATTAAAAGTCGCTTCCGCTGCATCCACAAGACTGGCGGTGCATTGCAGTACCGGCCCGACATCTGCTGCAGAATTGTGGCTGCATGTGCCATGTTGCACACTATTGCTACCAGGAGGGCCATACCCATTGAACTGACCAACAGTGAACCAGAGGAGGACAAACAGCAGGGGCCACAACTAAGACCAGCACATGGGGCAAGCTCAGCAGAAGGGCGAAGGAGACGTGCAGAAATCACACAACATTATTTCGGAGGTGAGTAATGATGAGACAAGACACAGCATTTCTGAACTGTACTATATTTATCATAATTAAACATATTGTGGTGTTGAAGCACGCGTATCAGGTGCCAAGTAGCACAGGGATTGCATTCTTGAAAAATAATACAATGACATAATCATAGGACTTGAAACTCAGTCACTAGTGATGTCAGTGCCAATGGTTTCCTCACCATGGTTGATTGGCTCTGGACATGCCTGTCTATGTCTTCCTACCACGCACCCCCAGTCGCCTTTCGCCTGCTTCATCTCCATCCCTCATGGAGGCTACGGAGGGTGTCGTGCTTCGAGTGGTGCGCCTCCTGCAAGTGGTGACTGGCACTGACAGGCTACTGAGGCTTGAGGCCTCCTCACTCCCCTCTACCCCGTCACATAGCTAGCCCCAACAGTGGCAGCCTGCATTTGTTCCACGGCATTGGTTACCTGGCCCAGTGCCTTGGCCACATCCCCACAACAATGGGTCATCTCTATCTGCATGGAGACGGACCTACGGGACAGCAGTGCGGTGTTGCTGCTCAGGTGATTGTTCGATTGGGTATAGCCTTGTAAGCGCTGCATCAACTGGCGATGCCATCTCCTATGTGTCACCTGGCCCTCCTGCATCACCCTGGTCAGCTCCTGCATGGCCGCATTTGACTGCCTGTTGCCCTCCACCACAGCTGTAGTGAGTTCCCTCACGCAATCACTCATTGCAGCGATGTTACTTGCCATCTTGCTGATTTGGGCCTGCACTAATCGCATGTTTTTGGCCTGCAGGCACTGCACCCGGAGCATCTGGGCCTCCAGCCCACCCCAGACATTAGTAGATTGGTCCTCCTGCGGTGTGAAGTGTGACCTTGCTCTGCGCCTCCGGCTTTGGACTGTGCTGCGCTGGACCTGTGCTTGGGGTGTTGTCGTGGGGGCACCTTGAGGCTGGCTTGTCTCTGGTGTTGTTCCTGGCTCATCATCAGTTTCCATGGTCTGCAGTGGTGGAACTGTGGCCCTGCGTGTAGTGGGGGCACGGGCTGTTGTTTGTGGGACCACAGGTGTTTCAATGTCAGCCTCTGCCAGGGTATCCTGGGTGTCCACGCAGTCACTGTCCTCAGCCTCTCCTTCTGCTGCATCTGTGATGTTGAACAGTGCAATGTTTAATTTATTTTGAAGGGTTATGTCAAGTCACATTAAACATACTTTGGCTCTCAATAAATTATTGACTGTCACACATTGTTCACGTGTTTTGACTTCCTATTGTGTGTTTGCCTACGGACCTGCATAACCTGCCTGTGTGTCCCATAATGCATTTGGGTGTGGGTGGAAAATGTGGACTGGAGTTGCCTTCAGTACACTTGTGATGAACTGATGTGATGTGCACATTTTGATATGTCTCTTGTAATGGTCACTTGCATGCATCTTACCTTGAGATGTGCTGGGCGCTCTGGATGTGTCCAGCTGGGTCACTCCCACCACAGCTTCTGGCTGGAGTGTGGACTCCACCAGGTCCTCCATGGGGTGTGTTTACAGGCTGTGTTGCTGGTCCCCCTCCGGTCTTCTTGGCCTCCTTCAGCCACTCAGCAATCCTCTCTTTGGCACGGCTGCGCAGGTCATACCAACGCTTCTTTAGGTCGTCTATTGAGCGGTGGGTGACCCCCACTGCATTAACTTTATTCTGCATCCTGAGCCAGATTTTCCGCTTCTGTGCCTCTGGGACCTTGAGTGACACTTTGCCAAATAGCTTGTCATGGCTGATGACTACCTCCTCTATGAGGGTATCAATTTCCCTCTCACTGAACTTCAGCTTGCGTTTCCTGGCTGGTGTACTCTCCCCTGATGCTGATGGATCCATATTTTGGCAAGGGACAGGTCTGCAAGCGAAGTAGTTGGAAGTTCAGTTCAGCTCCTGCACTCAGCCTCCTCCTCTCACTCTCACTGAGCACTGAATGAAGCATGGACTGGATGACTTCCTGGTTGTGATGTCATCAGAATGCATCAAATGCGACTTCGCTAATTGCGATTTCGCAAATAGGGTTTTTGCATTTTGCATGGACGCAAAAGGGCTTTTCGGAATTAGCGCAGCTCGGCGGCAGTATCGCAATTTGCGATTGCGATTTTTACCGATTCGGTTAAAATTCGCAGAATAGGTCATGCATTGGGAATAGCGAATCCTAATTAGCAATTCCTTATTTTTCGCTATTTAGGAATCGCTATTTCTTGGTTTGATGCATGTGGGCCTAAGTCTCTAAGAGGATGAAATTGAATTCTGCAACCTAGTCACCTTTTAATAACAAGCACAAGACACTTTACCAAGTTTTGGATAACAACACTGCACTTTAATATTACGAGTGCAATAGAAGAGTGAATGTAGGAGTGGCATCATCACTTTCCATTTTCTGTACTTTAGAGAAAAAAACACGTTGCACTTTATATTTGTGTGCAACAATGGAACCTTCAGTGATCGAACATGAGTCGAATAGTGGAGGTGACATTAAAACAAGCACATAGCACTTTTCAATCTGGGTATTCTACAGATACAGCATTTTTCATGAATCTTTTCTATATATCTTTATATGTGATTTGTGAATGAAATATCAGAGCTATTTTACATCCGAGTATTGGTGCATTAGAGGAGAAGCAATAGGAGTGGCTAATGGCTCTCTTTAATCTGTACATGGGACAGATAAAGCACTCGGCATTTTATATCCAATACTGAAATGATCTAGAACTGAATACTAGGTAGCCTGCTACTGTATATCGCACCTCCTATCCCTGGTACTTTACAAGGATAGCACATTGCACATTGCACTTTATAATTCATATAATTCATTTTATCTATGTACTTTACAGTTTAATACTTGTTTTGTAAAATACTTTGCACTTTTTATATGTGTGTACATCACACGGGTTTAACTGAATTGTTCCAGTTGTAATAGGTTTCTTATGATGCGGCTAGCACTGGTCCATTCTTCTTATTTGAAAATATATCGTCTAAAATATGTTTTTAAAAATATCTAATTAGATCATTATAAATCATACAGCTATCCCCAAAAAAACAACTGCCCAGTAGAACTGCTTATTTGGCTTAGCGCAAAACCTGTTTGAAAAAATGTGTTTGTTTGAGAGCCTAAATCCTATGACTTTGGTGAATCATGTTCTTTAATAGTGTACTTCACAATGATGCTCCTAACCTTTTGCATTACGTATGTAACGAACTGCAGCAATTATATACTTTATTGGACAAGAATTAGGAATGTGGTATTTCCCCTTTAAATACTTTATGAAATTTTTAATTGGTGGTGGAAAAAAGTACGGCTGTCCCTTTAAAATGACACTCTGTGCACTGAACTCTATGACCCAGTAGAAGGATACGGCCGAAACGCGTAGGTCTGTTTTGTGGGTTAATATGCACCTTGCACTTTTCTGGTTATTTGCATGATAAATTATGGAAGCATTTGAAGCCGAATAAATCGCTTCTGTAAAGGATTCCTGTGTGCCGTCCTTCTGTTGGTCCTGGTGATGGAGTGGTAAAAGCAGGGCTTTATACTGAAGTGTTCCTGAATATATATATATACATATATATATATCACTAACAAGGCCCCCCACAAGGAAGGTCCAGGCACACACAGTGGCTTGCTTAAACCGGCAAATTTATTGGAATGGCATAATGCATTTCGGAATAGTTCCTTCTTCAGATGCCTTCCCCCAACAAACAGTGCTGTCAGTGTCCAACCTTAAATGGCGCCTGCTTCGCTGCGATAGGCGAAAGTCACTCGGTGGGCGTAGCAGAAGTTAGGGCGCCTTAGGTAAGTACCTCCTCCCCATGTGGGTGGCGCTCATGTTCCTGCCAGTAGCATCAATGACCCAAGCGCCACACTGCCGGTCCCACAAGCCAACATCCTGCCGCTTCTGTGCCCCTCGGGAAATCCCGACCTGGCGTCTTGGACTGGAGTCAGTCCCAACAATTGTTGCTGGATGTTCAGGCAGCGGCAGTACGGCAGTTTTCCAAGCACGTTGAAAACACCACAAATTGCCACTCTACCTGCCGCACTTCTTAAGGATGGGGTGCCCAAGGTGCTTAGTGGCCACTCACCAAAATATCACGAACAAGGCCCCCCACAAGGAAGGTCCAGGCACACACAGTGGCTTGCTGAAACCGGCAAATTTATTGGAAAGGCATAATGCATTTCGGAATAGTTCCTTCTTCAGATGCCTTCCCCCAACAAATAGTGCTGTCAGTGTCCAACCTTAAATGGCGCCTGCTTCGCTGCGATAGGCGAAAGTCACTCGGGCGTAGCAGAAGTTAGGGCGCCTTAGGTAAGTACCTCCTCCCCATGTGGGTGGCGCTCACGTTCCTGCGAGTAGCACCAATGACCCAGGCGCCACACTGCCGGTCCCACAAGCCAACATCCTGCCGCTTCTGTGCCCCTTGGGAAATCCCGACCTGGCGTCTTGGACTGGAGTCAGTCCCAACAATTGTTGCTGGATGTTCAGGCAGCGGCAGTACGGCAGTTTTCCAAGCATGTTGAAAACACCACAAATTGCCACTCTACCTGCCGCACTTCTTAAGGATGGGGTGCCCAAGGTGCTTAGTGGCCACGCACCAAAATATCACGAACAAGGCCCCCCACAAGGAAGGTCCAGGCACACACAGTGGCTTGCTTAAACCGGCAAATTTATTGGAATGGCATAATGCATTTCGGAATAGTTCCTTCTTCAGATGCCTTCCCCCAACAAACAGTGCTGTCAGTGTCCAACCTTAAATGGCGCCTGCTTCGCTGCGATAGGCGAAAGTCACTCGGTGGGCGTAGCAGAAGTTAGGGCGCCTTAGGTAAGTACCTCCTCCCCATGTGGGTGGCGCTCACGTTCCTGCCAGTAGCACCAATGACCCAAGCGCCACACTGCCGGTCCCACAAGCCAACATCCTGCCGCTTCTGTGCCCCTCGGGAAATCCCGACCTGGCGTCTTGGACTGGAGTCAGTCCCAACAATTGTTGCTGGATGTTCAGGCAGCGGCGGTATGGCAGTTTTCCAAGCACGTTGAAAACACCACAAATTGCCACTCTACCTGCCGCACTTCTTAAGGATGGGGTGCCCAAGGTGCTTAGTGGCCACGCACCAAAATATCACAAACAAGGCCCCCCACAAGGAAGGTCCAGGCACACACAGTGGCTTGCTTAAACCGGCAAATTTATTGGAATGGCATAATGCATTTCGGAATAGTTGCTTCTTCAGATGCCTTCCCCCAACAAACAGTGCTGTCAGTGTCCAACCTTAAATGGCGCCTGCTTCACTGCGAAAGGCGAAAGTCACTCGGTGGGCGTAGCAGAAGTTAGGGCGCCTTAGGTAAGTACCTCCTCCCCATGTGGGTGGCGCTCACGTTCCTGCCAGTAGCACCAATGACCCAAGCGCCACACTGCCGGTCCCACAAGCCAACATATATATATATATATATATGTATACATGTGTGTGTGTGTGTCAGAGGCTTACACCACAATTGATCTATACAGGTTCAAAGGCAACAAAACTCTCAAATACAGATTAATCAATATGTTATGTCATCTCTTGGTGCAAAAGTAGACCTGTGTGAACTGAAACAACGTGTTAGTTTTTGTGTCTCTGTCTGTAGGTTCTGGCTGTCTGGCTGTCTTGATGGCTTTAGGATGCTGAGGATGATTCAGGAGTACGTTAGATTAAAAACTGAAAAAAGCAGCATGGAGAAACGTCTAACAGTCTTTCCCCAGGACTCAGGAAAACTGCAGAAACATTAACTGTGCCATTGTCATTAAATGATGAATTTAGAAATGTATTGCTGCGAGCAGTGGTGTTTAATATTGGGGAACTCAACCCAAACCAAAGTTTACCATACATTTGCAGTTCAGTTATACTGCCTTGACCTGGCGCAGTGGAAAAAGGATACTGTGATAGCCAGTTTGGACTCTGTACCAATACTGTAAAGTATTTATGCAAATTGGCAAGTCAATTAACAAATTACCAACATTATTATGGAAACTCAGATAGAGCAATGCTAAACTACAATGTGACAATTTGAGAGTCAATTCAAACGTCTTTCTTATGTAACCAAATGTTAAAATTAGAAAATCTCATAACGAGTTGTATGAAAGATAAAACAAAACAATGACCACTCTTTTGCAACAGGAAGAATCATTCTTGTCAATGCATAAGATCTTTAATAAAGAACATTTTACTTCAACCAATCCTTTTCTGTGACTGATTCACAGACAATACTATTTGATGTTTGTATTATCTCTATAGGTCACACTATTAAATCGTGAGCTGTTCAGTATTGACCAAGGCGTAACCAGTCAAAAGAAATGGAAAAGAGCCTTGGGTGAAAATGTAATTATGGTAGCAAAATTCAGGAATTTCCAGAATTTCATGTTACGAGAAATTCATGACATTTCTTAAAAATTTGCATTATCCAATTTTGCATAACTTTTTTACACAAGCACGCCTCGCATAGAAATGTCTTGCAAGATACCTGCAGGAGACTGGTTCACTCTTGAACAAGTCCCCCGCAGGTATCGCCTGAGGCTTTTTTTTTTTCTTTTTACAAAAGGTGCACACTGAGCTAAAAAAAAATGACGTGATTTACCAGCAAATTGCATCTTGCTACAAAAGCGTAATTTCCTGAAATTTGTATAGAATTTCATAAACTTTCACAAGAGAAAAGATTTGCAATTTTGCCCAGTGGGCCTGATTCACAGAGCTTGATTCACAAAGGGAACCTTATACTTTTGTGTAAGTTTACTCTTTCTCTAGTAATATTACTACTTTTTGTTATTCACAAACCACGAGCGTAATTTTACTGCTAGTACTACTGCACGATTGGTATGGTCTGCAGGGGTGCCACTCTAGAGTGAAGAGTTCTATTCTGTGAGTCTCTTTTAAGGTTTACTTGAATGAAAGATAGGCATGAGGGTGATGCAATATTAATTCAAGGAGGAGAGTAAGGCCATGAGTAGTCGTAGAGTAGGTGTAATGGCAGTGTAGTTGTGGTAGTTTACTTGCTGCTGTATTTTTGTTTGTTTTACGTTTTTGGAGTAGGATCAATAGGGACCATAGGTAGAGTCCATTTGCATAGTCATTGCAAGACAGGACTATGGTGTTTATGGTATGTAGATTTATGGGAATCCTAGGCATTGGAATAAGGGTATGCATGGTGTGGAAAATGAATTGCTTAACTAGATCTACGATCACTTACAGGTTTTTTACTTCAGATGATGTTGTCAGAGGAGTGTGGAGTTTCTAGGCCAAATGCTTAAAGGGTGTTAGTTCTTCATTTCGCTGCCAGTTAGGATCTGAGTTTTGAATAAGTAAAATTTGATGTGGTTACTCAGTGTTCGTTGATCAATGGCTCAAAGGCAATGGTCTGAGTCGTTCGGAGTCATCTAGGTCAGTCAGGTTTTACAGTTTTTGGGTGATCTGTACACCGTGGTGTAATTGTTTCACCCAAAAAAAAAAGCGATTAGTTGAATTGCTTGAATCAAGCTTAGCCAGTGGTTGGTAACTATTCTTGTTGCAATCCACCCATTATTGATTTTCTTATTGAGTCAGTGTAGAGAGTCTCCTACGATATGTAAATTAGTCTAGGTAGTGCTCTGATAGAAACAGTCCAGTCTAAACTGCTAGGCCACATCCCAGCTGATTGGGAACATAAGCAACCACAGATTGATTTAAGTCTTGTTGGACCTCTGTAGTGTAATGCAGCTTGAGACCTAGGGCATAGTGAGCTACAGGACCAGTGTCTGGGGATACTCAGCATACATAGGGTGTTTCACTGAACAAAATGTAAAAGAGGTGGTGGTATGCTTTAATTTATCTCAGCTATTGGTAGTTACTCTACACCACATACCAGTCCATTGTTTTTTGCTCTCTATGCCACAACAGACAGGAACCAGTTAATATGCACATAAGCTTTGTTCCTGCTCTAACAGTAAGGGGCATATTCATGAAGGTTTTGCGTCACATTGGCACCAAACAAGGGCGATGCGAAACCCAATTCAGATTTATCAAGCCAATCAAGGCAACCTTGCGTGACTCTGCATGGCTGGATAAATCCAGAGTAACACAACGCAGGGCAAACCGCTGAGCTGTGTTACTCTGGCCCAGGGAGGCATTCCATGCGTGGAGCGTGGGTGTTCTTTGTAGTTCCTTGAAAAGGCTTTGGTTTTGCACTGAGAATAGTAGAGTATTTTTTGCCTTCTTCTTGGATGGTTTGTAGATACTGTGGTGGCACAGGAGGCATATTTTGTCATTTTGGTTCCTTGATTTCTTCCATCGGTGTTGTAGTATGCTGGTTTTATTTTAAAACTTTTTAAGTCTTCAACTGTGCCACCAGGTCTTTTGTCAATGGTAAGAGTATATGGACATCTTGAGAGCTATCAGTCTGTGGAAACCTTCGGAAAGCCATCACAAACCTAGATAGACATATTAGAAATGCCCAAATATAGCCTCAAACGCACACTCAAGGCCCCAAATGCTCACTCACAATTCCAGCTTGCTACTTATAGTTAAAAATGCCTTGGCAGAACTACAATTTAAAGATCGTCACATACACACCAATCAAGAAGAGCAAAGGCAACATTAGGGCAAGCTTCAATCATACGCACAAACAGGATACATAATATACAACAACAGTGCCAGCATGCATTCTGGGATCTAGGCTGGGCTATCATTTAAAAAAAAAATCTTTTTGTTATTATTTTTCAAGCAGATTGATATAATAACACAAAACAAATGAAGGTGTGCTGGTATGGTAATCAAGGCAGTCGAAAATAGCAATAAATTCACAATAAAATAAAGTGCAGTGTGGAGCTTGTACTGTGTTGACCACCACAAGCAGTGAGCTGGCATGATTGTTCAATAGCACTTGTAGGAGGCAAGGCACGCCCCTGTATGCCCAAATCATCATACGCACTATCAATATGCCCATCAGTGTCCCACAACCTAGGACCTCCCCAGCTCAGGGAATCGCTGTATCATTATGTTGCTCTGGGGGTGTGGCCCCGGCCATCTGGGACTTCCCGGACAATCCTTCCTCCACCACAATCCTCTCCTGGGGATCTAGTCTAGGGCAAGCCAGTAACACCGCATCCCATGCCTGCAGGATTGCAATTCTGCATACACCCTGTACTCCTCCCTCTAGATTACCTCTCTCTCACAGTCCACCCACTTAATCGCTTCCTTCCACTAACTGTACAGATCTGGGCCCCCAGCCAATTTCTAGCTCATCGTCAACTATCTACAAGCGAGGATGAGGGCCAGATCTGTGACCCTGTCAGTGACCTTGTGAGCAGCGCTGCATTTGTGGAAACCCAGCATGCACAACTATGGAGTGCACTCAAAATATCTTTCCGTAGCTTTACGGACAACCTGTAACACCATGTCCCAATAGTGGGTAGGCACAAAACAGCTCCATACCAAGTCCGCATCCTCTACGGGACAGCGGGGGCATGCCGAAGATGCTCCGGGAAACATGGCGTGAATACGCCACAGGGTAAGATAGGCTCTGTGCAGGACGTAAAGCTGAATCAATTTAAACTGAGCATTGTGTGATACTTTAGGGGTGAAAGCCAGCATCCTCTTCCAGTATGCATCATAGAAAGGGGGTCCGAGGTCCGCCACCCATCGCTGATGTAGTGGAGTCAGGTTTGGCCAAGCTCCTTTCAAAAGGGCCCTGTAAATGAGGGCAATTGCCCTCATCTTCCCCATTATGAGGACTAGGTAACAGGGGCATTCGTGTTCTGGAGGTTGCACAGAACCTGAACACCACCAATTACGCACCTTACCCATCAACGCCCTATATAGAAGAAAATACCCAGCCAGAAGCTCACAAGATTCTTGCAGTTCAAAGAAGAGGGTGAGTTTGCCCCCTGTATACAGGTCACCCAGTATAGTAAATCCCACTTTGGTCCACATGTGAAGACCCACAAGGTTCCTCGGTGTAGGCCAATATTTCGTGATCAGAAAGGGGAGCTCTGAGGTATAGGGGGATCTCTTGTGTGTCCTCTGCAGTACCCTGGCCCAAACATGCCTTGCTGTTATTATTTATTATTATTATTATTTAAAGGTTTTATATAGCGCTAGCTAGACCCGAAGGTATCAGAGCGCTTTACATAAGATGAAGATCGTTCAATTGAAGTAAATACATATATACAGATCAAGCAAAAACTTTGTGCAGTCAGGGTAAATACAATATGAGGCCAATTAGCGCATCACAAGATAGTTGCGAGAATGAAATAGAAGAAGATTCAGCAATCAAATGACTTCCTAAAAGGGTCAGGAAGGATTGGGAGTGATCTTTGGGAACATAACTCAGATTGTTTGGGATTTAAGGAATTTGTTATGCAGTAGGTAGTTAAGGTCCCGTTTGAAGCAGGAAAAGGATGGGTTACAGCGGAGATCTCTAGGGAGTGAGTTCCAGATCCTGGGAGCATTTCCAGAGAAAGAGCGAGTCTGCGAAGATTTCTTTTTCAGTTTGGGAGGAATGAGAAGAAGTGCGTTGGAGCTTCTCAGAGCCCTAGCTCTTCCTGCTTTGGAAAGTTTGGAACCAAGGTAGATTGGATTGAGAGTGTGCAGGGCATTATGTACAATGCAAGCAGTTTTGTAGCTGCATCGCCCTTCAATGGGAAGCCAATTGAGGCTCTTGAGGGCCGGCGAGATGTGCTCAAATCATTTAACACCTGTCAGTAGTCGTGCGGCTGTGTTGAGAACAGTTGTAAGGTGAGAAAGGTGGGATTTCCGAGTTCCTGTGAGGATGGCGTTGCCATAATCCAATTTTGAGAGGACAAGAGATTGCACTACCAACTTAAAATCATCAGGCGTAATAAAAGTTTTGATTTTCTTGAGGTGTTTAAGAGTGTACAGTGCCACTTTGGCAGAGTTGTTGATGTGGTCTTTCAAAGACAAGTTTTTGTCCAGAGTGATACCCAAGGACTTTACAGAGTTGGATAGTGTAAAAGAACAATTTAGTGCGTCAAGGTTCGAGAGTCAGTCTTGTATTGGTAGAGGGTTGTTTTTCGGTGAGAAAAGTAGTAGTTCAGTTTTGTTGGGGTTCAACTTTACGTGGTTGTTGTTAAGCCAGGATTGTATCTTGTTTAGTGTTTCGTTCAGATGTATGATGTCATTCAGTGATTTAATATTGTAGTACAGTTGAGTGTCATCGGCATATAGGTGATATTTGACCCCTGCTTGGTTCAGAATAACAGACAGGGGCTCCATGAAGAGATTGAAAAGGGATGGGGAGAGAAATAAGCCTTGGGGAACACCATGGGGCACTAGTGTTGGTTTTGAGCAACAGTTATTGATTTTTATTTGTTGTGAGCGATGTTGAAGGTATAATGAGAACCAGCTCAGGACTGTGCCATTGATACCATTGCGGTTCTTGAGTGTCTCGATTAATGCTGGGTGATTAACAGTATCAAACGCTGCCGAAAAGTCAAGTAGGATTAAGAGGCATGCGTCATCTTCATCCAGGGATCTGCGAATATCGTCTGAGATATTGAGCAAAGCAGTTTCAGTGCTACAGCCTTTCCTGAATCCTGACTGGAAGGTGTCCAGGAGGTGAAATTCCTCTATATGTTGGTTGAGTTGTAGAAGAACGCATTTCTCCATTGTTTTGGCTAGGAACGGGAGGTTGATGATAGGTCTGAGATTATTGAGGTTGTTAGGGTCAGCCCCTGGTTTTTTGAGTATGGGAGTGATTTGGCCTAGTTGGAGGGAGGTCGGTACATGTCCTGAGGAGAGAGATGAATTGATGATTTTTGTCCAAAATGGGGCGATGATGTGGTTGAGGTTTTGTACTAATGAGGATGGGAGAGGTCATAGGTGTGGGATGTGGGCTTCAGGTTTGCAATTACATTAAAGACTTCACTTTCTGTCATGGGTTTGAAATCAGACCAATTAGCATAATTTTTCGGTTGAGGAAGATCATAGTCTACATTCGTTATTGTTGGGACCAATCGGTCATTAGTTAAATTTGGAGTGGGGGCAATCATGGAGGAAAGTGAGACAGTGGAGTGGGTAGGAATGGAAGATGGATTATCCACTTGGATGATGGATTGCTCAATTGTTGCTACTTTATCAATGAAGAAATTGGCAATTTCTTCACAGTTGTTCATTGGAGGCTGTTATTTCTAGAGGGGAGGTAAGGGTAGTTTGTCATTTGATGATGTTGAAGAGCTCCCTAGGTCTGTGCTTAGCGCGGTCAAGTTGGTTGCAAAAGAAGGTGGCTTTTTCCTTAAAGATGTGTTTCTTATATGAAAGTCTTGCAAATCTTAGAAGAGAGAGGTGCACTGTAGAGGGGAACTGTCTCCAAGTCCTTTCTGCTTGTCTAAGTTGTCTCCTCTCATTGTTCAGATCGAAGTTGAACCAGGATTTCGATTGTATTTTTCTAGATTGTTTTTATTTGAGCAGTGCTACTTGGTCGAGGACATCAATCATTTTTGTATTGTAGTGGGCGGTGAGGTCCTCAGCAGTGTGAGCGAGGGGATGATACTGTAACTGGGCCTGTACCCTGGATTCCAATTCTGTTACAGGAATTTGTTTGATATTCCTAGCCCGTGTGTAGGTTTTTTGTAAGGGGCTGTGTGAGCTTTAAGGAGGGTCTTGATATTAAAAAGTATGAGATGGTGGTCAGACCAGTCGATAGGTGTGATGGATTGAAGTAAGATCCGATCATTTTTGCTGATTATAGCATCTAGGGTGGAGCCTTTACAATGGGTTGGTTCATTGCAGAGTTGTTTGAGGTCATTTAAATCAAGAAGTTTAGCTAGGAGGTGAACAGTGGTATCTTCTGAGTTATTCCATTGAATATTGAAGTCGCCCAAGAAAACGACCTTCGAGTCCGTTAAGGAGAACCGTGTTACTAGGTCGGTTAGTTCCTCTGAGAAGAGGGTGCGATCACCAGGTGGGTGGTAGATGTTGTGAAGTTTGATAGGAAAGGTGCCTTTGGTTGCAAGTTCAACTCCAAGGTATTCGAAAGTTGAGTATTCTGAGGTCGTTAAGGTAGTAAGCTGAATTCCTTCTTTGTGTATGATTGCCAGACCGCCACCTAATCTCTTTGGTCTCTCCTGTCGAATAATGGAATATCCGGGAGTAATGAGCAGGTCTAGAATGGGTGTCAAGTGTTCATTGAGCCATGTTTCAGTGAGGAATGCAATATCTACATCATTATCCAGTATAGCTTCTGCAATATCTGTTGCATGTTTAACTGCTGATCTGCAGTTGAGGAGCATGCATGTTAGTAGGCTAGAGCTATTGATTGTGGTATGAAGTGTCTGAATAGTGGTATATTGAGCAGGCAGTCTAGGCGAGGTGCACGTTCTAGGGATTCTATTTGTGCCCATGATTACTGGGATTGTGGACAGAGGAGTGTGACTCGTATTCTGGTTCATAGTGATGTACGATTTTAAGAGAGCTTCGGCTTCCGAATCTGATACCTGTCTGCAAGCTCGTTGGGGTCTGTAGGATGCATGATTCAAGGGAATAGTGGTCCAGTAGGGATGTTGGCTGATAGCTGGAGAACCTATAAATGGAGACAACTTCTCCCTCCTATAAGTATGGTAGTGGGTTAACTTGGCCTGGATCAGAAGGTCCTTTTTTACATGTGAAAGGTCTGTAGCTAGTGAGTCAAGTTTTAGTTCTATTCGCTTTAGGAGCTGAGAAAGTCTATCAGTGAAGTTTCCATCTCTAAAAGAGGGTGTATATGCATCCGGTTTCGTGGTTAAGGATGGCGAGTGAGCTTCTCTATAGGGAGGGCCTTTGTCAAAGAGGTTGGAGATGCGGACATTTTGTGAGAGCAGAGAAGGGTCAGCATTGGTAGAGAGGGGCGAGCCCATGGCGAGTGGACTGGAGTTGGGTCTAGCGTCATCAGGTTCTTGGTGTATGTCTGTGAGTTTTAATACCGTAAATTTGTTGGTTGGGGTGGGTGCCGTTGAAGTCAATCTAGTAATTACTTGGTGAATGCGTGTGTCACGGGGGGCAGCACCGTTGATTGGTGTGTCAGAGGGTTCAACAAAGGTGCGTAACGAGTCAGTGGAGTTAGCAGCGTGAAGGTTCAGGTTTGGCAGTAGGGGGTAGAAGGGAGAGGGGAGATTGGGGCATGTGACTATGTTGTGATAAGCTAGCTAGAAGGGACGGGAAGTGCCGGTCAAAGGTGGTCAGGTTATGGTCTGTAGCTTGTATAAGTATGTTCCCTGTCCTAAAGATAGAAATGGAGAATTCCCCTCTAAAGATTAGGGAGGGGGAATTGGTGAGTTTAGTACCGTAGGGGATTTTGATAGAATTGGTGACTTTTAGTTAGAGAGGGAAGAAGTTTCTCCATTTTGCAGGGTGTTTAGAGTAGAAGACGAAGTAAGTTTTCTTGTTGCCATTGCTCACGCTGTAGTGGGTATCAGCTATTAGTTTTTCCGGAAGTTGTATTAGAAGTCTGTGTTTGAATTTCTTTTTAGCACTGTTAGATAGATTATTAGGATACCTGATGCTCCATGAGTTGGGGCCATATCTCTCAAGTGCAGTGTGGTGGGATTTGGGGAGGCACATAGTTAGAGAAAAAATTCACAATGTCTGGTCATCCAGCAGAGCTAGTAGAGGTAAGGATGTGCAGATGGTTACGAGCTGATCAGGGTTCTATGAGGGAGTTGCCTCAAAGTGCATAATCCGTTTGGCGGTAGTGCATCCGAGGTGGGTAAAGCGACCGTGGAAAAAAAGTCTGGTCATGCAGCAAAATTAGTCGATGTATGGGTGAGCTGATGGATGCTGGTTGATCAGGGTGCTATGAGGGAGTTGTCTCAAAGTGCACAATAAGTAGAGCAGGAGAAAAAAAAAATCAATTGGTATCCATAAAGTATAAAGATATAGGTTATGCACTTGGAGTCATTAAGTCACAACCAGCACTAAACCATTAGATGTCACATGGAAAGCTCCACTCCAAGATGCCTGCCATAGAAGATACAGGTTAAAATCAATCATTCAAAAGACTCTTTAAAGATGGCTGCTGTTTTGCAAAGATAAAGTCCTCTGATTGTTTTTATGCCCTCACCGTAAGCTGATTCAAGTACCTGGGGCAAATATTGGGAGAGAATATTGCCGGATCGCTGGTCTTTGGAGGAATTTGTAACAAACGCTCCCCTGAGGGGAGAGCCAGCTATATAACATATATGTGAGCGGGCAGCATAGATGCGGGATGCTGAATTAGATACCGCAGTGCGAGATAGAACGTGAGCGACGTGCTCGTTCTACATGGGACTCCCCAACCAGAGAGTAACGTCGGAAAGGCAGGCCAAGAGAAAAGACAGCAGACACCGAGATGACACAGAGATGCTCTTTCCTCAGCCCAGTGATCCTCGTTGTCAAGATATATTCACACCTCATACCATCGACATGGGAGTTGGTGAAACAATATCTGGGCCAAAAGATCCCCAGAGGTCAGGCCACGTTCTCCATGACATAGGGCGTCCCATAGATGTGAGAGCTACCTGACCCGCACTGTAACTGTGCTGCCAAATAGTAGAGTTCAAAGTCTGGGGCGACATTCCCCCCTCATCTACAGGAAGCCACAGATTTCGTAGGGCCACTCGTCATCTGGATGAGCCCTAATACAGGGTCAGGAGGACGCCACCCAGTTGCCAAAAGACCCCTCAGGGATTTCCGCTGGCAGAGCAGCAAACAAGTAAAGAAAGCACAGCAGTCTCACCATCTTGAAGACCACTGTCTGGCCAAAAGGGGGAGGGTACTCCAAAAGGCGATCGAGCATCACAGTGCCGATAGAGCCCTACCATAATTAATCTCAAAGCACAGATCCACTGTTCTATGTATTGCCACACCCAGGTATCTAATGGTAGTCTGCTCTCATCGCAGCGCCAGTGCAGCCCAAGAGACCCGCAGCTCCTCGGTGTCAGGATGCAGCTGGTAGGCATTAGATTTTTGCCAGTTGACCATGAGGCCCAACATCTCACCCACGAGGAGAGTGTCGCAAGTGCCCCCTCCAGGTTGGACTCCTCTCAACACATATACAAGACCATATCATCCGGATACAGCAAGATATACTGATTATCCACTACAAACTGCTGCCCCCAATATTGCCTCCCCTGCCATACAGTCAGCGTGAAAGGCTCCATAGCCAGAGTGAACAGTAGTGGGGAGAGGAAGCAGCCCTTCCTAGTGCCCCATTCGACCGGGTAGGAATCCGATATCACTAACCACGTCTGGACCCTTCCCACTGGTTTGGTATACAACAGCAGTGTCCATTCAATAAATTGAAACCCAAAGCCCATCATAATCATGGTGGCATAGAGGAAGTCCCAGCGGAGGGAATTAAATGCCTTTTGGATGTTTACTGACAGCTGCAGAGAGTGCTGCGAGAAGTGCTCATGCATGTCCAAAACTTTGATCGGTTGGCGTATATTGCGCATAGTGCTACGAGTAGGGAAAGCCCTGTTTGGTCCGGATGTATCAGCATACCCACATGGGGTAAAATCCGGTTCACCAGAATTTTGCTCAGGATTTTGTAATGCGCGTTGAGCATTGAGAGGGGGCGGTAGGAGTCTACCAGTCCCGAATCCTTGTCTTTTTCGGACAAAGACACTATCACGGCTTCACACAGGGAAGGTGGGAGCAGACCCCAAGCCAGCACCCCATTATAGACATCCATCAACTTAGGGGCTAACACTGCCACGTAGGTGGAATAGAGCTCAATGGGGAGCATGTCCTACCCAGGCACTTTACCCACGCCAAATCCTTAATCACGCCCCTCACCTCCTGGACAGTAATGGCATCACCTATTCGTTCTGCGGTCTTGGGGTTCAGGGCAATGGGGGAGGAGTCTGCAAAATACTGTAATAGTTCTGACCCCATAACCACCGCACCCGCCATATATAATTAGCGATGATAATGGGTGAGCACCCCATTAATTGCTACCTGTGTAAACACATTTCAGCCTGAGAGGGTCCTTAATATGGAGTATTGTGTGCCCCTGGTCTCCTCCTGGAGGAGCTAGGCCAGCATGCTCCCCTACATATCTCTGTCCACATGGGCCGGTGCACTTTAGGCTCTGTAATCATACTGCTTCAGGCGTTCCACCAAAGCAAATAGCATCTCACTTTCCTCCAGCAACCAAGCCCTGCCTTTGACCAACTCTCCCAAGTCTGGGGGCAGAGTATTCAGTACTCCCTCTTGCTGTTCAAGGTCAGCATGCAGATGGGTGTGTACGCCCAATTTATTGGAAATGCAATGCCCCCACACCACTACGTTGAGTGCCTCCCACTCTATCACGAGCGATGACGCCATCCCTGTATTCTCCAGCCAGTAATTTTGAATCACCTCTCCGAGTGATACCCGAAATGCCGGGTCCTCCAGGAGGGTGGGATCCAAGTGCCAGGGTTGGGATAATAGCCCTGTGGGTTGACCAAAGATAAATGCAAAGCAAGGGGTTATTGTCTGAGTATGTCCTCGCTAAGTACTCTGCATCCACTACTCGCTCAGCCAACACATCACAACAAAAGATCGCATCCAAGCAAACGTCTAATCCATGCAAGCCAGAGCAGAAGGAGTAGGCTTGTGCCCCGGGTTCTGTCCCTGCCAGAAATCTACGAGCCCCCAATACCAAATCAAGGTGTGTATGTACCTTGCTTTTTTATGCACAGGGGACATACGTAATGGGGGTAAGACCTGTCCAGGTGGGGGTCGGCCAGACAATTAAAATCCCCGCCAATTATCTTTAGGTATTGCAGAATGGCTGTCAACAAGGATGTCAAGCTAGTCAAAAAAGCTTGTTGGCCAGCATTCGGGGCATACATATTTAGCAGTGCAACATCCTTACTGGCCATTTGGCCCATTACTAAAACGTAGCGTCCCTCCGGGTCCACCATTACCTTATGCAATTAGAAAGGCCCACTGGGTCTAATCCAAATCAAGGCCCCAGTGCAAATGCAGAGTATGCAGTATAATAAAGTTGCTCCTCCACCTATTCCAGAGAGCCCTTTCCTCACTGTCCATCAAGTGGAGCTCTTGTAAAAACGCTATATGCGCCCCTCTGCATTTGATGTATGCAAGAACATTATAATGCTTTGATGGTGTATTCAGTCCCTGCACATTCCAGTTAATCACTCAAATGCAGTCAGACATTGCTGTATTAAGGCGGGTGAGTCTGTGCACCAGAGCCTCCCCTGCCATTCACTCACCTGCAGCACCACCATCCGATCACTCAACACAGCCTCGTTCACCACATGCACACCTATAAAGAAAGAATTATAACAAAAACCATAACTAACCCACTAAGTACCCACAACCCCCTCCCAGGACTGTGATATGAACACATCCTGTCCAAACAAAGATAGGCAAGGTCCAAAAACTAAAGCCCGGTTACAGAGGCAATCAAGGTCTTTTACAGAACGTTCTGTAGGGGAAAGAGAATTGCCAGCCCAATAGTGTCCTCTTAAGGAATATCCAATAAAGAATCTCGTAAACATGTTGGCTCTCTGCCCCACTCCACTCCTCCCCAGCCCCACCATGAATTGAGTAAATTAAACAAGAAGAAACAACAGCCCCATGAATACTCTCTCACAGGTATAATCCAGTCTACAAAATGTGGTCCAGTTTTGCCGGCATGAGTCAGATGAGGTTGTCTGCCATATTGTAACCCCTAATAGGGTGTGTTCCAGGCCTGGTATCACTGAGTTTGCTGAGCTCAAGGTAGACCCCCTGCACGAATGCGACCCAGGGCGTGATGAACCATCTCCAGATACAAATGAGGCCGCCACCTCCACCACCCTCATCTGCTCCTCATTGCCTGCTGCTTAGTGTGGTTGGGACACCCCTCACTTGCAGGATCTCTGTTGCCTTGGTCGCTGCGGATCAGGGCGTTCCAGAGGAGCAGGTCACCCGGTTGTCTTGTCAAAGAGTTACAGACAATCCAATGGCGCTGTGGGGTCTGAGAAGAAGTGGGTCTTACACCCTCAGGCAAGCCGGGAATAAAAGAGCCTAAAGCAAACCCAGCTCCCAGAGCCTCTTCTTCAGTGAAGGAGGCCCTCCGATTCTGGACCTGAATGGTGAAGTCTGGGTAAAGGGAGACCCTAGCGTTCTCCATGGAAAAGGGGTGATGGCTGTGTGCCTGCTTTAGAAAGAAGTCCCTGTCCCAGAAATGCAGTAGCGGGGATATCGCTGAATGAGATTGCGGCTCCGGCAAGGGTGGCTGGGCAGGGGCTCTATGAGCGTGCTCTAACGCAAAGGACCGCAATAAGCCCTCCGGGGCCACAACCTCCTGCCGTTAGTCCTCCAGAAAGCCCAGCATGAACTCACCCTCCAATTTTTCCAGCTGACCAACAATCCTGATATTATTGCAAAGAGCCCTCCCCTCCTGGTCATCAATCCTGGCCTCAAGTCGGCGAGTGTGAGCCTCTATGTCGGTGAGTCGGCGATCCATGCTCGTGGTCTCTGGCAGTAGAGTCTGGAGGGAAGCATCAAGGGCAGACACCTGAGCCGACATCTTCTTCGAGTTCTCCTGGATAAGGCACCTCTCCACCGCTATGGAGTCGATCTTGCCCTCCAACCACTCCCCAGTGGCATCGATCACTGCCAGCAGCTTATCAAACTTGTCATCCAATTGAGAAGGCGTACCTCCCCCGATGCCCTGCTTGATACCCTACTGGGATGTGCCCGTCAAGGCATCATCCTTTAGTCTCTGGGAATGGCCCATATTGTAGCGGGATAAAGGGAGTCAGCACACCACAAGTTCCAGCAACCAGGGAAGAGCCACAGTGTCAGTGATGAGGAGAGGTAATCTAGCAAGGACCAATGTGGCCTCCGAAAGGGGAGGGGAGAGAATTACCAACAGTCACAGGCAGGGGCGTCCCCCCATACTCTGCACTTCTTCAGAGCCATCTTGGAGCACACCTCTGTCACCTGTCCACAGCCCAGAACCCAGCCGTCCTGCCAGGTAAGACAAATAAGGTGGCCACAGGCCAGCCACCACCTCCCCAGGCAGAACAGCTAGAAAGACAGCAACCTCTGATTAGTGGCACACTCACTCCCCCACAGCTCCGGCATCCTCCTCACACAGACACACAGTCTGCCAAGGGTACCGGCGATGCACACCAGTGAAAGGCCACAAGCGCTCAACATTAAAATTAGAGAGAAAGGGCAGGGGTGAACAAGTTTGGGGACCCCCTGTTCATCAGCACTATGCTAGTATCACAGGCCCCCAGGCACTCTGCCCCAAAGTTCCAGCAGTTCTTATGACGGGGCCACCATCTGTTCACTGGCTGGCCCCAGTACATAGTAAAGATGCCCGGGGGTGGCGGCAATGAGGCAGCTATGTTGTACTGCAGACCCCTGCAGCCTGGCCTGCCAATACGGGCTGTTTCCAGGATAGGGTGCAGGGCCACCAGGCTCCAAGACATGAGCAAACAAGTCATGAGAGAAGCGAGCTGCCACCCTCACAGTGTGCGGCCCCCTCGCCAGCTCCAGCCTGGGCCCAGGTAATGCGGCTGAGGAACAAGAAATGACAAGCACCGCAGGCTCTGTAGTATTAGCTCAGGGCCACCATTTGCCTTATGCAGTTGGTGCCAATACGACTCGGTATGGCGCAGTCTTTGACGGCGACCCGCTCATTTTCTGAAGCCTGCTGTCACGGCGCATCAGCGTGGGGCACGGCCCCGGTCATGAACACTGCCAGAAATAGCATTTGAGTGGCATTGTTGATAGACGATCCCGTAAAGTCCTCTGAACTACATCCCCCATGTTTACTTGCGGTATCCTGTCTTGCGCTGGTATGCACACGTCAGAGGAGGAAACTTAACAAAAGAGCTTCTGGTTTCTTGAACTTTGCCTATTATTTTGTAGCTGGAATCGTGATTGGACACAGAGTGCGGTCCGGTGAGGGTGCGAGGTGCACCGAACTTCTATTTAAAGTTTGCTTCCTATTGACAAACAACATTGATCTGTTGGGAATCGCTCTAGTACGAGTTACGCATTGAGCGGTTTTGTCCTCCTCTCCAAGGAAATATTGGAGAGGTGTTCCACCGCTGTTCTCTTGTGTTGGCGAGTCGTGGGATCACGACTAATGCAGAGAGAACGGGCAGTTTGTTTGCTAAATTTAAATTGCTCTTGTGCGTGTAATGCATAAAACGTTTTGTCCTCCTCTCTAAGGAGTTATTGGAGAGGTGATCTCGCTGTTCTCTTGTGTTGGCGAGCCGTGTGATCACAGCTCATGCAGAGAGAACGAGCGGTTGTTAATTCAGGCAGTACAACAATCCACTGGAACTGCCTGCTTAAGTCCGCTTATGTTTATTGGTGTGATACAGAAACCTATTAGGGTTCTCCTGGTAACTCTGTATCCAGTGACTTGGTTTGCTTACTACCGTACCCAGGATTAGGGGGGTACCAACCTTTGCAAAGTGCTGCATATATTGTTGTTGGCTTGCTGGATGTTATAAGGACCCAGAACAGTTAACCCATTGTTGACAATATTGGTTGTTGTCCATATTTCTGTCTACTTACAGCAGGGGTTGTTCGAGAGCTCCTGGATTACTATGACTCTCCACCCCTGTTAGACGTTACCTCTACACATTGTGGGTAAGTGTGTTTCAGTTGGCTCTCCCACTCCTTAGAGTTCTGATAAATTGCATTACACTCTATTGAAGCCTCCATCTGACATAGTGTTTTCTCTATCTGTCCTTCTCCACCCCAGAACGCAGAGTGTGTCTCATGAATCCTTGCTTCCAGATTTCTTAAAAGGCAGCATTCTCATTTCTTTTGAGGTATCTCTAGTTGCATGAATACTATGCATTAAGAATTCGAGAGTACGCACATTACCATTGGTGTCATTATTGTTTTGTGTTTTGCAGGTCTCCTTTCCCGCTGTCCCCTTCCTTACCTTCCCCCACTTGATCACTTCATTAAGTCTGTATTACATTAACCAGACTCTGGAGCTATCAGAAGGTGGATCATACTTAGCATCATCCGATCCTGAGGATACAAGGCCTTGACAGAATAATCGTCCCAAGAATTCTTCCTCCTGGTCGAATGGTGCAGTATGGCTACCTTAGATGATGTTCTTGCAGCCTTAGCTCTGGTACAAACAGAATTAGCCGCCTCTTGTGCGGAAACTACCGCTTTACAGGCCAGAGTAGAGAGGCTGCAGGAAAATCCGTTTGATGTAGGGTTTGCCCAACCTCACCCTTCTGTTCCTGTTGGAGTGGAAATTCCTACCCCTGTTCCACTGGCAACTCCCGAAAGATTCCATGGAGAGAGCAGCAAGGTTCAAGCCTTCCTCACCCAAATATTGTTACACTTCTCATGTAGGGCCAAAGCGTTCACTACAAATCAGGCCAGAGTAGCGTTTTTAATCTCATATCTGGCAAGAGATGCAGGTCAATAGGCAGTACCACTAATCAAAAGAGATGATCCATTGTTATATGACTGAGACTCGTTTATCATAGAATTCGAGAAGACTTTCAACAGACGAACAGCCACGTTCTCTGCAGATCGGGAATTACTGGTGCTGAAGCAAGGGAATCGTGACTTGATAGTGTATCTAAATGACTTTCGTAGATTAGTAACCGAAACCGAATGGCCAGAGGCTAAATAACCCGCTATCTTTCATCAAGGACTAAAGGAAGAAATGAAAGATGTGTTGGCCCAAATCGTTCCTCAACCCACTTCTTGTGAGGAATTAATTAACCTTGTGTTACACTTAGATCATCGCCTCAGTGAACGAAAAGGAGAGAACAAGAGGAAGGAAAGATCAATACCACGGTTTGATCGCCCTAGGTCATTCGAAAATAGCACCTTACAGAGACACGAACCCATGGAGATAGGAACTGTGCGCGCCTCTAACTCCGGAGGAAAGGGACTTTTGACGAAAGAAAGGTCTTTGTTTATATTGCTGAAAGAAAGGTCATTTCATCAAAGAATGCGCATTGAAGCCAAGAAATCCTCGTACCGACTTCAAACAAGTGTCAGTGGTAACAGCCGAACAGACGGCAGGAAACGAACATGCTTGAAGAAGGAAGAAGGGACCCCTTCAAGCAATATCTTCATCCCTTCTCTGGAAGGAGCCGAAACGAGTAATAAAAAACATTTCTTTATCGATCTTAGCATTCTGATCCAAGAAGAGTGGCAGAGTATTCAGGCCATGGTTGCTTTGGGTGCAACCGGTTGTTTCATGGATCAAGACAAAGCCCAGACATTGGGGGTTACTCTACAGGAAAAGAAGACCCCAGAGTCCGCATTCGCTGTAGACGGAAGACGACTAGACTCAGGACCTATATGTTTCATCACTGAAAAACTTGAAGTCCTGTACGACTCTGATCATTTGGAGAGTTTGGCCTTTAATATTATCCAAGCTCTGCAGTACGGTGTGATCCTGGGATTGCCATGGTTGCAGTTACATAACCCGCACATTAACTGGAGGAAGAAATCACTTACACTTGATTCAGAGTATTGTTGAACGCATTGCGTAAAGAAGATGGTGGTCCCCTCTAAGGCGTTGGCTCTACGCCACCATATCGCTACCGCTGCAGAAAAGATGGTGGTGTTACCTGGAGAATACGCGGGATATGCGGATGTGTTCAGCAAGACAAAAGCAGAAGTCCTCCCCCCCGGCAATACGACTGCCAGATAGACTTGGTACGTGGGGCCATCATACCTTGTGGGAGAGTATATGCTTTACCCGAGCCCGAAAACATACACCTACGTCTCTACTTAGCTAAATATCTCTCATTGGGTTTCATTCGTAATTCCAAATCCCCCGCAGCTTCCCCACTGTTCTTCATACTCAAAGCTAATGGGGAGTTGCGCGCTTGCATCGATTACAGAGCTTTAAACGCCATCACGGTTAAAAATCGATATCCGTTACCCCTGATTACTGTCCTTTTGGAACAGGTGAAAAAGGCTGTGATTTATACCAGACTTGATCTCAAAGGAGCCTACCATTTAGTTCGTAAGCGAGAGAGAGATGAATGGAAGACTGCCTTCAAGATCCGATATGTCTTATATGAGTATTTGGTGATGCCCTTTGGCTTATGTAATGCTCCTGCAGCATTCCAGTTCTTCCTCAATGGCGTCTTGCGAGAATTTTTGGATCAATACGTGGTGGTGTATATCGATGATATCCTGATATACTCATCAAATGTAAGGCTACATGGCCAACATGTACGTTCCGTATTACAGACACTACGGAATAATCACTTGTTTTGCAAGATTAGCAAATGCAAATTTGGGGTAACTACGGTTGAATTTTCAGGAGTTATGCTGACTCCTTTGGGACAAGAGATGGCCGAAAGAAAGATAACGGCAGTTAGGGAATGGCCTATACCACAGAACATAAGAGACATCCAGTGTTTCCTGGGATTTTCTAACTTTTATCGTAGGTTTATCAGCCAATCCTCTAACCTAGTAGCACCCATCATGAAATTGTTGCAAAAGAGGTCACTATTTCAATGGAATGACAAGGCGCAGGAGGGATTTGAGGCATTTAAACTAGCCTTTGTGTCCGCTCCAGTATTGGCTCACGCTGACCCCGACCGACCATGTATTGTAGAAGCGGATGCTTCCGAAGTAGCAGTGGGAGCGGTGTTGTCTCAACGTCACAAGAGAACAGGTCAGTTACATCCTGTAGCTTACATGTCGAGGAAGCTTAACCCGGCCGAAAGGAACTATACCATTGCTGAGAAAGAGCTGTTGGCCATCAAGGACGCTTTCATGGAATGGAGACATTTTCTGATGGGAGCCAGGCATGTGGTCACAGTGTTTACCGACCACCGAAATCTCCAGTTCATGAAAGCAGCTCGGCATTTAACTCCAAGACAGTTGAGATGGATGTTGTTCTTCGCTGAATATAACTTCTTGGAGACATATTGACCTGGAAGCGAGAACAAGAAGGCAGACGCACTGACTCATCAGGAATCCTAAAATGCACCAGAAGTGGGCCCCTCACATGCAATAATTGATCCACTGAAGGTACTCTGTGTCACCTACACAGATACCTTCTTGAAGAGAGTAGCTCACAATGTTCAATCTAGGGAATGGAAGACCTGGTTGGGAAAACATAAAGAATGGCAATTGAAAAAAAGTTTACCTGTAAAAGGGAATCAACTCCTGATACCTACTCTTCCTCTACAAAAACAGGTGTTTAATTGGTGTCACAATCTACCTAGTGCAGGACACAACGGCACAGAAAAGACAATCGAGAGGGTTATAAGACAGTTCTGGTGGCCAACAGTAAGGAAAGACATCAATAAGTGGGTGAAGGAATGTGTGATATGTACTCAGATGAAGAGCGATAAAGCTAAGCAGGCAGGACTTATGCAACCCCTTCCCACACCGATAAAGCCATAGGAAAACATTTTCTTAAATTTCATCGTAGTGTTGCCTTGAGATCAAGTGCATACTGTCATATTGGTGGTAGTAGATTCACTTACAAAAATGGCTCATTTTATCACTTGCAAACACCTTCCTGGTCTACTTCAAAAGCTTCTGACCCAGACTTTCTGTAATACTTCAAAACATTTGATATAATCCTGTTGCAGGAAACATGGCTGCCAGAACCATTACACATACACGGGTTCCACTGCTTCACCATACCAGCTACAAAAGGCGGAAAAACCGGTCACTGTTCAGGTGGGCTGGCAACTTACATATCGACAACTACCATATCTACAGCAGCTGCAGTCGACCCTGGAACAGAGGTTGCCTTAGCAACCAAACTCATTCTTTCTCTGGCGGGTGCACAAAAAGAAGTAACGATCGTCAACGCATACATCCACCCGAAACGTTTAGCAACAGATTCGGCGAAGCTATTTGGCCAAATAATTACCTATATAGGCAGTACTGAATCATCAAATATCATTCTGTCGGGGGACTTGAACCAATACTTATTGGGATCATCGGACGAATATGAAGCAAGATTTCAAACTTCATACTGCAATATACCAACACAAGGCGCCTTCACCCACAGCAAAACCAACAAGATAAACAGAGGCCTTCTTGAGGATCTGGAACACTCCAATCTCAGGGCCCTCAACGGAAGATTCGCAGGCGACACTCCTCCTGTAGCCAGTTACTATACTGCAACAACTTCTTTGATTTTGGACTATACCTTTACTAGTCTCTCGCTGTTTTCATTCATTATTAATTTTAGAATGGGGGACAAGGGAGATAGTGATCACCGCCCACAAGAAATAACTTTAGCCGCAACTGCTCCCTCTGGCATCCAGCCTGCCCCAGTCGCGGGCACCATCTACACGTCAGACTATAAGAGAATTAAATTCACGGCAAATAAAACCGAATCCCTGTCAGAATCGGCATTGAATCCTATACTCTCATACCCGATCAACTTGGATTACATTCAAATCTGGGAATGTTTCACCACGACGCTCAGAGAACAACACCCGTCGCAAATAAAAATGAAGCGCACTCTGCCACTCGAGCAAGTGAAAAGGCTAACTGCAGCACAAGGCGCGCAAATTAAAAGCCTCAAAAGAACTATAAACGGCTCAATAAGATCCTTGCGTCATGACCCTGGCAACCTCTTGCTACTCTCCTCCTTGCGTCAGCAAAGAACTAATCTAAAGAAGTTGAAATGGCGCATTAATAAAAACCATGAAGATGACACCTGGGCCAAACTTCTCCAAAACATAAAACAAAATGACAGCGCCCGTTTCTGGAAAAGGGTTAACACAATCATTAACCCACAACGTGGGGGAATCTCATCACACATATTAGAGGAAACCTGGGCCAATTATCTGTATACCCACTTCAACTACTTCACAGCGGGCTCCCTTCATCTGGACCAGAGCGGGCAGCTTCAACTGATCGCGATGCGGCTAATCAAATAAACGATAGTCTCATATAAATCCTTAGACGCAAATCAACTGCTGGAGGAAACGTCAGACGAAGCTGTGCATCTGCTAATCAAGCAGCAGGTCACGAAGGGAAGAAAGGAAGGGGCGCCAGGCCCGAATGGAATCCCGCCCGCTCTGTTTAAACAGAGGGCGACAGAGTGGGCAAGAATACTTCATCCAATATTCCTGGAAGTGAGACAACGGGGTGTCATCCCTGATTCATGGAAAGGCTCCACGATCGTTCCTATCCACAAAAGTGGTGACAAGGCTTCGCCCGGCAATTATCGGTTAGTGGCACTAATCGATAATGATGCAAAATACTTTGCGGGTACGTTATTGGAAGAGCTTACAGCCTGGGCGGACACGAATGATATAATTCCACTAAATCAGACCGGCTTCCGCAAGAAAACAGGTACAACAACGAACATCTTGACATTATCCCTGCTTATAGACGCAACAATTCCGAAGAAAATGCAGCTACACCTTTGTTTTATCGATTTTAGTGCAGCCTTCGACAATGTGGACAGATCGAGACTGTGGGCGAAGCTAGCCAGCTGGGGTATCCCAAATGCTCTTTTAAAAATGATAATGCTCCTACATACTGATACCTGGGTACAGGTCAAACTAGGCACAGGGACGCATTTGACAAGGAAAGTAAAAACAACGAAGGGTCTCAAACAGGGCTGCGTGCTGGCACCCTTGTTATTCAATTTATTTATGGCAGACCTACCACTATTACTCAACACCAGCAATTCTCACGCATCCAGGATAGGGGGCACAACTCTGTCCAATCTCCTTTACGTTGACGACGTAATCTTGCTCAGCCACACAGCAGTCGGCTTGCAACATCTTCTCAACAGCATGCAGGATTACGCTGAAGCAAATAAGCTGTCAATCAACTTAAAGAAAACTAGAACTATGACAATTAACAACAAAAGGAAGGCAGTGAGAAGCTGGCAGCTGGGCGGTACACGAATAGACTCAGCGGGAGTCTATAAGTACCTAGGTGTATACATTGATAAAGAAGGAACATTTGCTCGACACCTAGAAGAGATTAAAAGAAAGGGGCTGGTGCTAGCATTAACCATGAAAAGCCTAACATCTAAACTATTGGGCCCAACATTGAGTCCCCTACTGAATGTAGCACAGGCTAAAATCCTACCCACAATAACTTATGGTAGTGAAGCCTTAAGAAGCAGAGTTGCAAAACTGTTGGATACAACGTTAGTAAAAGCATATAGAACCACGTTTAGCCTTCCAAACTACACTTCCCCGGCGCAAATTAGGCTGGAATTTGGCATACTGAAGCAATCATGGGCCAGATACGGCGCATACATCAACTGCTGGAACAAAATCAGACTATCGGCCCCTAAAACTCTAAATCAGCTTCTATGGCAAGATCTTCAGCAGAGGGAGGATTCTCCTGCAAGAAGTTATCTTCAGGAGGCTCTAGCATGCACTGGACTCTTGGCCCTTTGGAACACACAGACCCACCATTCAGCTTTTAAGAAATTAGTTTGGAAATCCCTGAAAAAATTGGCGGTGGTGGAGGACAAAGCAGCCTTTTCAGCAAGATCGCACGCCTGGATGACTGTGAACAGTTACAAAGTCCTAGCTCCCCAAAAATATTTTAATCTGGGCTACCCAAAATCACAGAAATTAAAATTCTTAAAACTTTGCCTTGGCTTGATCCCGTGCACTCAGAATCTTCCACCATGGAAGAGGGAGCCATCTCGAACATCTTGCAGTCTGTGCAAAAATGGTCAGGGCGACATTATCCAAATATTATGCTCCTGTAAGGAGCTGATACAGGAAAGGAGACAGCTGCTAAGAGTCCCCCTAAATCAAAGGAGTATTCGCTCAAGGAGACAAGCAGTTTTGGCATGCTTTGACCCAGCAACACCTCAATTAAACTGTAGACTTGTGAGATTCCTAGATGCAGCCGAGAAAAAAATGCCATCAAACACCTAAATTCCTTCCAGGCCAACGGGTAAGCTGCTAGGCCATCAACTCGTGCAGGTGGCCGGAAATCGAGATATCTGGGACTACTGTGTGCACTCTTTTAACTATGATACGAGACTGCCTCCAACAAGGTCGACTTGGGAAGCCTCCATATAAGCACTTGGACTGGTCTCTCAATAACGTCCCCTCTTGGTTAATAGAACTGCCCAGACAGAGTAATGAAGCCGGGTAGAACGCACAATTTATATTGAGAGCTATGCGTATGAAGAACAAAGCATTTTTAATCAGAAAGTAATTTAACTGATTTAAGCTTTTAAGGATACATGAATTTGGCAAATGTGTAATTAATATCTCATTATGATTTTATTGTCTTAATTGAAATTCGTATTGCAATGGTTTTAAGTAACTATGCAAATGTAATAAAATCCCAAAATTCAAATTCAAATTCATCCCTTCTCTGGAAGGAGCCGAAACGAGTAATAAAAAACATTTCTGTATCGATCTTAGCATTCTAATCCAAGAAGAGTGGCAGAGTATTCAGGCCATGGTTGATTTGGGTGCAACTGGTTGTTTCATGGATCAAGACAAAGCCCAGACATTGGGGGTTACTCTACAGGAAAAGAAGACCCCAGAGGCCGTATTCGCTGTAGACGGAAGACGACTAGACTCAGGACCTATATGTTTCATCACTGAAAAACTTGAAGTCCTGTACAACTCTGATCATTTGGAGAGTTTGGCCTTTAATATTATCCAAGCTCTGCAGTACGGTGTGATCCTGGGATTGCCATGGTTGCAGTTACATAACCCGCACATTAACTGGAGGAAGAAATCACTTACACTTGATTCAGAGTATTGTTGAACACATTGCGTAAAGAAGATGGTGGTCCCCTCTAAGGCATTGGCTCTATGCCACCATATCGCTACCGCTGCAGAAAAGATGGTGGTGTTACCTGGAGAATACGCGGGATATGCGGATGTGTTCAGCAAGACAAAAGCAGAAGTCCTCCCCCCCGGCAATACGACTGCCAGATAGACTTGGTACCTGGGGCCATCATACCTTGTGGGAGAGTCAGGACACTCTGCATATATTTTCTTGTGTAATATGACAGAACTGTAATATGCTCTGACGTTATAGGAGCATTTTTACTGATATATCTATTGTATTTGTTGCTTATATGTTCATGTAACATTTGTGGTTTATATGTGCATGTAATGCTTGTTTGACCTGCACCCTCCATGCTCCTTCTGCTCGATCACTCCTTTGTTCGATCCTTATCCGGCACGAACCCCTATGTTCTTCTATATTCTCTGTACTGCCTATTTGCACATAAGTTACTTGCTATGAAGCGCTCTGATACCCTCGGGTCCAGCTAGCGCTATATAAAACTCCTTAAATAAATAAAATAAATAAGTATATGCTTTACCCGAGCCCGAAAACATACACCTACGTTTCTACTTAGCTAAATATCTCTCATTGGGTTTCATTCGTAATTCCAAATCCCCCGCAGCTTCCCCACTGTTCTTCATACCCAAAGCTAATGGGGAGTTGCGCGCTTGCATCGATTACAGAGCTTTAAACGCCATCACGGTTAAAAATCGATATCCGTTACCCCTGATTACTGTCCTTTTGGAACAGGTGAAAAAGGCTGTGATTTATACCAGACTTGATCTCAAAGGAGCCTACCATTTAGTTCGTAAGCGAGAGAGAGATGAATGGAAGACTGCCTTCAAGACCCGATATGGCTTATATGAGTATTTGGTGATGCCCTTTGGCTTATGTAATGCTCCTGCAGCATTCCAGTTCTTCCTCAATGGCATCTTGCGAGAATGTTTGGATCAATACGTGGTGGTGTATATCGATGATATCCTGATATACTCATCAAATGTAAGGATACATGGCCAACATGTACGTTCCGTATTACAGACACTACGGAATAATCACTTGTTTTGCAAGATTAGCAAATGCAAATTTGGGGTAACTACGGTTGAATTTTCAGGAGTTATGCTGACTCCTTTGGGACAAGAGATGGCCGAAAGAAAGATAACGGCAGTTAGGGAATGGCCTATACCACAGAACATAAGAGACATCCAGTGTTTCCTGGGATTTTCTAACTTTTATCGTAGGTTTATCAGCCAATTCTCTAACCTAGTAGCACCCATCATGAAATTGTTGCAAAAGAGGTCAATATTTCAATGGAATGACAAGGCGCAGAAGGGATTTGAGGCATTTAAACTAGCCTTTGTGTCCGCTCCAGTATTGGCTCAAGCTGACCCAGACCGACCATGTATTGTAGAAGCGGATGCTTCCGAAGTAGCAGTGGGAGCAGTGTTGTCTCAACGTCACAAGAGAACAGGTCAGTTACATCCTGTAGCTTACATGTCGAGGAAGCTTAATCCGGCCGAAAGGAACTATACCATTGCTGAGAAAGAGCTGTTGGCCATCAAGGACGCTTTCATGGAATGGAGACATTTTCTGATGGGAGCCAGGCATGTGGTCACAGTGTTTACCGACCACCGAAATCTCCAGTTCATGAAAGCAGCTCAGCATTTAACTCCAAGACAGTTGAGATGGATATTGTTCTTCGCTGAATATAACTTCTTGGAGACATATTGACCTGGAAGGGAGAACAAGAAGGCAGACGCACTGACTCATCAGGAATCCTAAAATGCACCAGAAGTGGGCCCCTCACATGCAATAATTGATCCACTGAAGGTACTCTGTGTTACCTACATGGATACCTTCTTGAAGAGAGTAGCTCACAATGTTCAATCTAGGGAATGGAAGATCTGGTTGGGAAAACATAAAGAATGGCAATTGAAAAAAGGTTTACCTGTAAAAGGGAATCAACTCCTGATACCTACTCTTCCTCTACAAAAACAGGTGTTTAATTGGTGTCACAATCTACCTAGTGCAGGACACAACGGCACAGAAAAGACAATTGAGAGGGTTATAAGACAGTTCTGGTGGCCAACAGTAAGGAAAGATATCAGTAAGTGGGTTAAGGAATGTGTGATATGTACTCAGATGAAGAGCGATAAAGCTAAGCAGGCAGGACTTTTGCAACCCCTTCCCACACCAATAAAGCCATAGGAAAACATTTCCTTAAATTTCATCGTAGTGTTGCCTTGAGATCAAGGGCATACTGTCATATTGGTGGTGGTAGATTCACTTACAAAAATGGCTCATTTTATCACTTGCAAACAGCTTCCTACAGTGAGTCAGCTGGCCCACTTACTCTTAGTTAACATTGTACGACTGCATGGGTTGCCAACGGTCATCATATCTGATCGTGAGTCACAATTCACGGCTCATTTCTGGAGGGTCTGGTGTTCATCATTACAAATCTCATCCGATCTATCCACTAGCTTCCACCCTCAGACAGATGGGCAGACAGAGAGGGTATATCAGACATTGAAGCAATATCTCCAATGCTATGTTGACATTAACACCGAAGCATGGTTGGATAGCCTTTGCTTAGCAGAGATTGCGTACAATAGTGCAAAACACAGTTCTATACATCAAACACCCTTTTATTGTACATATGGGTTTCATTCCTTTCCTGACCCCCTTAAACACCAATCACATCACAGAGGTGAAGGATAGAATATACCACATACAGAGTACACTGAAGGAAACACTGAAACGTTTAAGAGAGGCTAAGTGCAGCTATAAGGCATATGCGGACAATCGCAGACGTGCTGGGCCAACATATCAGAAAGGGGATTATGTATGGTTATCCACAAAGAATATCAGGTTCAAATATACAGTATCTTTAATCCCAAATATATAGGGCCCTATAAAGTGATCAAACACATTAACCCGGTGGTGGTGAAGCTCGCTTTACCGTCTAACCTCCGCATACATCCTGCTTTTCATGTATCTTTGCTCAAACCTTCTCATACACCTACGAAAAGAGTACCATTGCCAATCCGGGTAGATGGTGAACCAGACCATGAGGTGCGAGGAATCGTAGATTCTAAAATCTGCAGACGGAAACTCTGGTATCTTGTGGCCTGGAAGGGGTATGGGAATGAGGAAAACTCATGGGAACCCGCTTCAGGAGTACGTGCCCCTAGATTTGCTGCATCCTTTCATAAGAGTTATCCCAGAAAAACCTTTCTTTATCAGTGCTCTCCGAGGGGGGGATGTACTGTCACGGCTCATCAGCTTAGGGCATGGCCCCGGTCATGAACACTGCCAGGAAAAGCATTCGAGTGGCGTTGTTGATAGACGATCCGGTAAAGTCCTCTGAACTACATCCCCTATGTTTACTTGCGGTATCCTGCAGTGCGCTGGTACGCACACGTCAGAGGAGGAAACCTAACAAAAGAGCTTCCAGTTCCTTGAACTTTGCCGATTATTTTGTAGCTGGAATCGTGATCGGACACGGAGTGTGGTCCGGTAAGGGTGCGTGGTGCACCAAACTTCTATTTTAAGTTTGCTTCCTATTGACAAACAACATTGTTCTATTGGGAATCGCTCTAGTACGTGTTGCGCATTGAGCGGTTTGGTCCTTCTCTCCAAGGAGATATTGGAGAGGTGTTCCACCGCTGTTCTCTTGTGTTGGCGAGTCGTGGGATCACGACTCATGCAGAGAGAATGGGCGGTTGTTAATTCAGGCAGTACAACAATTCGCTGGAACTGCCTGCTTAAGTCCGCTGATGTTTATTGGTGTGATACAGAAACCTATTAGGGTTCTCCTGGTAACTCTGTATCCAGTGACTTGGTTTGCTTACTACCATACCCAGGATTAGGGGGGTACCAACCTTTGCAAAGTGCTGCATATATTGTTGTTGGCTTGCTGGATGTTATAAGGACCCAGAACAGTTAACCCATTGTTGACAATATTGGTTTTTGTCTATATTTCTGTCTACTTACAGCAGGGGTTGTTCGGGATCTCCCGGATTACTATGACTCTCCACCCCTGTTAGACGTTACCTCTACACATTGTGGGTAGGTGTGTTTCAGTTGGCTCTCCCACTCCTTAGAGTTCTGATAAATTGCATTACACTCTATTGAAGCCTCCATCTGACGTAGTGTTTTCTCTATCTGTCCTTCTCCACCCCAGAACGCAGAGTGGGTCTCATGAGTCCTTGCTTTCAGATTTCTTATAAGGCAGCATTCTCATTTTTTTCAGGTATCTCTAGTTGCATGAATACTATACATTAGGAATCCGAGAGTATGCACATTACCATTGGTGTCATTATTGTTTTGTGTTTTGCAGGTCTCCTTCCCCGCTGTCCCCTTCTTTACCTTCCCCCGCTTGATCACTTCATTAAGTCTGTATTACATTAACCAGACTCTGGAGCTATCAGGAGGTGGATCATACTTAGCATCATCCGATCCTGAGGATACAAATCCTGGACACCTGCCTTGTGCCCCCAGTGATGCAAAGTTCGGTGTCCCCATGGTAGGCAGGTTCGGGTGCGTATACGGGCCGTGAAGGGCTGGGAAGTCGTCAGGTAGCCGGGGAGCTCTTCTGCAACGTTACATATAGCATGGCAACAAGCTCCGACCATAGGCTAAGGTTATCATGTTGTGCAAAACTGCACTGGCTGCCAGATGTAGAAGAAACTATGACAGATTGTTTACAACACATAAGACCAGAAATAATAGAAAGAAACTGCTTCAAACACCCCAAAAGAAATCAATCAACCAACAACATTTGTAAAGCGCAACACTGTCACCCCTAGGAATATCTGGGCGCTGTGTGTCCGTCCAGGTCTTGAGTCTCTTTCTGAGGTCTGCCAGTGAGGGAGCTGTACAGAGCTGGAGGGGAATGTCATTCCAGGTCTTGGCAGTGATGTAGGAGAAGGAGCGGAGACTACTGCGGATGTGACAAATGCGGGGGTGTGTGCGAGGGCAATTGAGGAGGAGTGCAGGTGTCTAGACGATTGGTGGAAGTTCAGTCGATGATTGATGTAGGCAGGTCCTAGGCCATGGAGGGCTTTGTAGGCGTTTGTGAGGATCTTGAGCTGGCATCTCATCTGGATGGGGAGCCAGTGGAGGTCTATCAGGTGTGGGGCAATGTGGGTTCATTTGGGGAGGTCCACGATGAGTCTGGCTACTGCGTTCTGTATGGTCTGGAGTCTTCTGAGGAGCTGGGTGGAGATGTCGGCGCAGAGGGTGTTGCCGTAATTGAGGCGGCTGGTGATGAGGGCCTGAGTGACGGTCTTTCTGGTGTTGGTTGGGATCCATCTGAAGATCCTGCGGAGCATCAAAGTGTGTTGAAGCAGGAGAAGGCGACTTCGTTGACTTGTCATTTCATAGGCAGTTGGCTGTCGAGAATGATGCTGAGGTTTTGTGCATGGTTGGTCGTTTTGGGGGTAGGTTCGAGCTCTGCAGGCCACCAGTTGTGATCCCATGTGGAGGTGTTCTTCTCGGAAATCAGTACTTCAGTTTTGTTGGAGTTGAGTTGGAGGCAATTGTCTCCATTTGACTACGTTGGTCATGGCGTTGCAAAAGTTGGTTTTGGTGTTGGAGGGGTCCTCAGTGAGTGTTGTCTGCGTAGGAGATTATGTTGAGTCCATGGGATCTGACGATGTCTGCGAGGGGGGTCATGTAGACATTAAACAGGGTGGGGCTGAGGGATGATCCTTGTGGTACGCCGCATATGGTGCCTTTGGAGGCGAAGGTGAAGGGAGGAAGTCGGATGCTCTGTAACCATCCTGTAAGGAAGAAGGCAATTCACCTGAGTGTGTCTTGCTCTATGCCTATGTTGTACAGTCTGTTGATGAGGGTGTTGTGGGAGACGGTGTCGAATGCTGCGGAGAGGTCGAGGAGGATCAGGGTCACAGTTTCTCTTCAGTTGAGGAGTGTTCTGATGTCATCAATAGCAGCAAACAGAGCGGTCTCAGTGCTGTGGTTGGCATGGAATCCTGATTGCGAGGCATCCAGTAGGTGGTTTTGTTCCAGGAATTCGGTGAGCTACTGGTTGATGGCTTTCTATAGTTCTTTGGCCGGGTAGGGTAGCAGGGAGATTGGATGATAATTTCTTTAGATCGCTGTGGTCGATCAAGGCTTTCTTTAGGAGGGTTCTGACATCTGTGTGTTTCCATCTGTCCAGGTAGGTTGCTGTGGAGACGGTGGTATTGAGGATGCTGGTGAGTTGCGTGCTGATTGGGTTTGTTGATAGGTTATAGAGGTGGTGGGGGCAGGAATTGGTGGGCGCCCCAGAGTGGATGGAAGACATGATGGCTGAGGTGGTCAGGGGGGTGAGTGGAGACCAGGTGGTAATGGTTTGGCTGATGTTCGCAGGTTGGTCGAGGTCGTTGGGGTTGAGGGTGGTGGTTTGGAGGGTGAAATTGTTGTAGATGTTGGTGATTTTGCTGTGGAAGTGGTCTGAGAGGGTGTCGCAGAGTTCTTGAGAGGGATGAATGGTGTTCTCTATGGCTGTTGGGTTGGAGAATTATTTGACTATTTTGAAGAGTTCCATTATATGGTTGGCCATGGAGTCAATGCGGGTGGTGATGGCTGCTTTCTTGGCTTCCTTGATGTGCCGGTGATATTTGCTAAGGACTGTTTTGTGAGCTGCTCTGTTGCTGGGGTTCTTAGTGGTGCGCCACTCATCTTGAACGCCTCACATGGTCAAAATTGTATTAAAGGAGAAATTTTTGTGCATCTTAAAATGATCAGTTTCCACTCCCCTCTCAGTTATCTCTAGGGGGCAAAGCTTATTTGTAATACCACAGATGACACTGCTTATTAAACCTAATCCAGAATCCTGCCTCAAACTGTGGGCAAATAACACTTCTGTTACCCTTAGGTGATATTAGTAGGATGAGATGAAAATATGAAAGCTACAACCGTTCTTGCTCCACATTTACTCCCGGAACAGTATGATGTGTTTTGCCTAATTTCCAGTCTTAATGACCTGATTTGATGTTTTAAAAGCTCTTTAAGTGTGCTTTGGTCTATTTTATACACCAAGGAATTTTGTTTTATATATTGTCACTCACTGACCATGCCAACATCACAAAGCACTTTTTTGCTGAAGGAAAAATGTCTCTGATCCTAACAAATTTCTAAGTCCTCTTAGATTTCACACTGATTAAAAAGGAATGAAGATCATAACTTTTTGTTGCTTAAAATAAAATTACACAATCAACGTAACCAAATTCAAAACTTTAACTCTACCTGTGCTGCCTATAAAGCCAGGGAACTAGTACCAAGAACCCTTTCAAATTGACCAATAAATCTATTAGATGCCTTGAGATTAACATAACATCTAAGATACCAGGGGAGATATTTACAAAAAAATGTCGGAGCGTGGTTTTACGCCAAAATTGGTAACGACGCGCTCCGACATTTTTAAAACGCAGGGATGCGTCGTATTTACAAAAATATGGTTCACCCCTATTTCCCCCAGCTTCGGTACTAATAAAGCTGCCAAGCGCTAGCGCAGGCACCCTTGCGTCATGTTGCAAGGGTGCCTGTGCTGCAGATGTGGCAAGAGCAAAAAACGAGGAAAAATGTATTTCTCCTCGTATCGCAAGTCTAAGACCTGGTTTTAGTTTTTGGCGCTGCCCCAGCCTTATAAAAATGGGGCAGTGTCAAAAAGCAATGGGTGTTGCGGCGGAACACCCATTGCTCGCCCCTTTCACGCTAAGTGAAGCGTGAAAAAGGGCCTTATTTAAAAGGCAGCGTTAAGCCACTTTAAGTGGCTTAACTCCGCTTTGTAAATAAGGAGAAGGGGATATCGCCACCAGAACGTCGCTAAGAGTGACGTTCTGGTGGCGATATCCCCTTGTAAATATGCCCCCGCCGATGTCTAGAAGGTATTTGCTAACCTCATTGTGCAATGACTACAGCAGAAGTTCCTGTCTTGGTTATGTGGAACAAGTGCTGGAAAAATGAATCTGCCACGGAGTCCTTTACTTTCTCAAACCTGTCCCAGTAGTGGCCCATAAAGACTTATTTTCCAAACTCAGATAAATGACCCTAAAATTCATATGGCAGAATAGAAGAACTAGGTTAGCATACATAAATTGTCAGCTTTCAGAATTTTTAAGTGGTTTGGCCCCCTATAGATTTTCTAGTATATTATAGAGCATCATAGGTTTGTGTGGTTTCGAATGGTCCTGAGAGAAACAAATAAATACTGGACACACATGAACAGAGCGATAACAGAAGGAATGATTTGGGACTTAATTTGGATGCTGAATCAAGATAGACCCTCTAATACGTTCCTTACCACGCCCATAGCACAACACAACAATATGGAATGTTCTTAACAAAAATTATGAACTCACCAACTTCACCTTCCCAAACTCGACAGTTCCCTACAATTGAGCATTTACCCAGAATTAGAACTGGGCCAACTTGGCCCATGGAGAACCGACAACTCCCTCAATATCTCAGATATGTATAAAGGCCAAAATATAATAACATTTGAGGAATGCAAAAGGAAATTCTAATTTGGACAAAAATGAGTGTTACAACTATGTAGAATTAAGACACTGGGCCATGCACCCAACAGTAAAATCTACTACCAACTAGGGAACTTACCCCCATTCAAAAAATTTGTTAGAACAGCGGGTGACACAAAAGGGCGAATAAGCACTCCACAAAACCTAATTTTAAATAGTATTCCATTGACATTTCTGACTTTCAAAACAAAATGGAATACTGCACTGGGGATGAAAATAACTGAAGAACAATGGAGTAAGATCTGGCAAGACATTTAAAAAACCTTTCACAGCATAACCGACTAGGAATTCCATGGTAAGGTGGTTGTGGGTTGATACTTGTAACCCACAAAGCTTAATACATTTTACCCACAATCCTGTGTACTGTGCTGTCGATGACGTGGGTTGCTTGGAGACTTTTTACACACATGGCGGGTCTGCCTGTATACACATATAACGGGACATCCTGCACATAAGACCCTATTGGAAACAAATCTTAAGCAGCAATGAAGTAAATTCTTGGTCAGCATATATCGAAAGACATTGGGGCATATTCTCAAGGAGCCATCGCCGATTTATCGGCACTTTAGCGCCGCAAAAGTAGCGATAGACCTATCGCCCCATTCACAAGCTGGTGCAAACTGTCGACATCGCCAGTTTTCCTGCGATAGCTGCCGCAAAACACATCGCCAAGGATGAGAGCGACAGACAACGCTAATGACATGCAGAGTAGGCATTCCCGTGCAAAAACACACGAAAACACCACTTCGCGATATTCTCAATGACCAGCCAGATCTTCGATGGCGTACAAAAGCTTGCGATAAGGCGCATTAGCAGCAGGGACTTAACACCTGCTCATTACTGGTCTTAAGTAGGACGAAAACCTGCAGTACAGAGGGAGCCCAGGCCAGAGCCACATCTGAAGACCAACACATGTCATGGATCAAATGATCATGCCACTCGGAGACCCAAGAGGACCACAACACCCACGGCCACCCCCCCCAGGCCCCCCCCTCCCTCACCCCCCTCCCCGGACTACCACCGAGGCAGCGCAGAACAAGACAGCTGACCTCCCAAAAACGGCATGGCCCCTCAGCCACACAATTGCAGAATGTGGGGAGAGGTGGGAACCAAGTATGTGTGAAGGAGGCAAGTCACCCATGAATAAGAATGTACACAATGCCAAGTGTGGCGGTGATGTGTTGGACAGACTCCAGTATGCAGAGCACAGACATGTCCCTGTGGACACATACTGCTGGTGTGTGCAGTGTTGTGGACAGTGGACGCAACCATCTTACCTCAGGCAGTGGGGAAGACCTCGCTCATGTAGCTGCGTCATCCCCCCCTGTACGCGGAAGCGCAGTGGGCTGGTCCGGCGTATGCCACACCAGCGTAGGAGTGTGAATAAATAGACTGGGGTACTGGGCGTGGTTCACTTCCGGGATGGCCAACACGTCTACCAGGGCGGCGCCCCTCACCCTGCCACGAGTCTGCCGCCGTGACCACCAGCCTCCTCAGCCGAACGCTGGCTTCCGCAACACAGGGCCCCAGCGCACCCAGTGGCACAGCACCGCGGAGTAATGTGTGCGCTGACTACTGCCTTCTGCCTACACTGCGGTCAGCAGGGCTCACAATTCAAATTGAGTCTTGATTTATTTATGGCAGAGTCCAGAAGGCAACAGACATTGCTTTCAGGGCGGCCCGCCCGGACGACGCATCATCGCAGGCCGCGCACCCGCCGAGCGCTCCAGGTGCCACTAACTCTGTGCAGCTCAAGTCATCGCCACGTGGCTGTGGGCCCTTTCTGACCGCTGCCTCCGGCCTACACTGCGGTCAGCAGGGCGCTCAAATTAAATCCAATCCTGACCTGCGAGGACACGCCATCATCGCTGGCTGCACACCCACTGAGCGCTCCAGGTGCCACTAACTCAGTGCACCACAAGTCATCACCACGTGGCTGTGGGCCCTTTCTGACCGCTGCCTCTGGCCTACACTGTGGTCAGCAGCGCACTCAAATTAAATCCAATCCTGACCTGCGAGGACACGCCATCATCGCTGCCTGCACACCCGCTCAGTGCTCCAGGTGCCACTAACTCAGTGCACCACAAGTCATCGTCACGTGGCTGTGGGCCCTTTCTGACCGCTGCCTCCGGCCTACACTACAGTCAGCAGGATCCCCAAGTCAAACGATGCATCATCGCAGGCCGCGCACCCGCTGAGCGCTCCAGGTGCCACTAACTCTGTGCAGCTCAAGTCATCGCCACGTGGCTGTGTGCCCTTTCTGACCACTGCCTCCGGCCTACACTGCGGTCAGCAGGGTGCTCAAATTAAATCCAATCCTGACCTGCGAGGACACGCCATCATCGCTTGCTGCACACCCGCTGAGCGCTCCAGGTGCCACGAACTCAGTGCACCACAAGTCATCGTCACGTGGCTGTGTACCCTTTCTGACCGCTGCCTCCGGCCTACACTGTGGTCAGCAGGTCCCCCAAGTCAAACGACGCATCATCGCAGGCCGCGCACCCACTGAGCGCTCCAGGTGCCACTAACTCTGTGCAGTTCAAGTCATCGCCACGTGGCTGTGGGCCCTTTCTGACCGCTGCCTCCGTCCTACACTGCAGTCAGCAGGGCTCACAATTCAAATTGAGTCTATATTTATTTATGGCGCAGTCCAGTAGGTAACAGACATTGCTTCCAGGGCGGCCTTCCCGGACGACGCATCATCGCAGGCCGCGCACCCGCCGAGCGCTTCCGGTGCCACGAACTCAGTGCAGCTCAAGTTATGGACCCTACATGATGTAATCTTCTGTGTGTGAGACCAGTTCTGTTGCCCCTACCTCAGTGCACTGCAAGTCATGGACCCTTCATGATTGAATCTTCTGTGTGTGATGTCAGAGCTGGTGCCCCTGCCTCAGTGCACCACAAGTCATGGACCCTTTATGATTGAGTCTTGTGTGTGTGATGTCAGAGCTGGTGCCCCTACCTCAGTGCACTGCAAGTCATGGACCCTTTAGGATTGAATCTGTGTGTGTGATCCGATGATCACTGTTCTAGTTGTTGCCAGCACCAACCACTCCCTGAGGGCTGGCTAACACTCACCCCACACCCATCCAGCACAGGCGTCACTGGACATGTGACCCTGGTAATAAAAAGGGGCCGGGCGCACGTGCCCGTAGCCAGTTCCACCATACATCTAAGTGTGTCTGTGTGGTCATTATGTATGCGTGATGGCCCCTGGCCCTACCACATCACATCGTGCTGTGGACAGCGGACGCAAACATGTCACCTCAGGCAGTGGGTAAGACCTTGGACATGTAGCTTTCTCCTCCCCCCCTGTAAGCGTAAGCGGAGTGGGCTGGGCCGGCGTACGTCAGTCCAGCGCAGGGGTGTGTAGAATTAGCCCGAGGCTCAGGGCGTGGTTCAGTTCTGGCCTGGACAAGGAAGTAACTAATGCGTGTGTCTCTGTTGTAGTGTCGGCGCCACCCGGCCCGCAATTGACAATGTTGCAATGTAGCATGCACCCGGAGGGCGGTCTTGCACGAACGGAGAAATGAAGGAGTGCAAGACCGCTCTGGGTCTTGGCTCATACATGCCAAGTGTTGTGTGTATCTGTATTGCTGCAGCATGAGCCAAATGCCTAGCTTTAATCGCAGCGTGAGTTCAGCCAGGCATGAACTCTACATCTGTGTCCGCACTATCCTTACCATAAGCATACACTCATGTGGCCGCCCACCTTCAACGGCCAACATCACAGTGTCGTTGTAAGGCTTGTGGACATGCGCAGACAGGCATGACAATGGTTTGCCTTTGGAGTGCAAGTGATGCAACCGCGCAGCGTACACAAGTGAATAGGCTCGGGGGAGGGAGGAGCAGCTGTGAGGCAACGTAACACACAGTGATGCCGCTCATTTGCCACATGCAAGTCATGTCAAACATGAATCCCAAAGTCGCACACATCCCACCCCACACCCAACAAGCCACATCACAATTCCTGAATGCAAGCAGATGACAAACTGACATTAGGGATGAAAGCTCCTTTGTCTGAACTATCAGGCGGAAGCACATCTGCACCTCCGACCTCGGAATTGCATGTGCCCGGCACCCCCTGACAGATACGATAGCAGTTGAGGACGACTCCCACACTACGCACAGCCCGACGAAAGACCAACGCATACACACCCCACACACAGAAGTCCTTTCTCAGAGTTATCTTGCATGGAATGGCCTTCACACTTCCTCCCACTCCATCCCAGGCATACAACCGTCGCACACTTAAACAACTCATTGATCCGAGCTGTGGCATTTCATCCACAGAACTGGTGCAGGTCAGAACAGTGCCGCTTCAACCAGGGCCACTAACGCAATGGCAGAACATCCCGGACACATGCACAACCCCTGTCACGTGGAACTGTACCATGCACGTAGGCTGCATTTACTGGGGGCACTGCCATTGGTAGTGCTGCGGGTCAGTTACCAGCTGAGCTTCCGCCTTGCCAACGTCACCTGCGTTCAGCCTGTGTTGCATTGTCGATCGTGCATATTCGAGTGGTCCATGGATGTCTGCCTATCCAACAGGACGGTAGCCGAACTGGATTTCGACATGTGTGTGCGCCCCCTGTTGGCCCACTGACCAGGAGTGTCACCGTGATTCCCGTCTATGGGATGCCTGGATACTTGGCATACATGCTGGCAGCTGGACCTGGGAAATTGCAGAACTCCTCGATGTGCAGTGACCACATTGAGCCGCTCCCCTATTGGGCTGTAGTGCTAATTGGTGACAGGGGGTGGACGCAGCACATCTGTCCGGACCTGCTAATGGCTGGCCTCGCCATCCTGTTTGATGGAGTCGACAACAACCTCATGTTGGAAATGATTGCCTACGAAGCTGCACTCGCTTTCATGGACGTGTAACTATGTACCTGCAGCCACAACAGTTTGGAACCCATTGCACATGTCCCGACACCTTGTTGCATCTTGGGGTTCTGGTCACATATCCCACGACAACAGTGGACATGGCTGCATTCGCCTGGACCCCGAATACGTGGGCGGACAACCACACGGGGTAACACACACCTGTGAAAGGTGAGGCACTCCCCCGGAGTGGACAGCGGCGCTTGGCAACGTTCCTCATTCTGACATGCTGCTGCATTGGTCCGCATGTTGTGGCACTTCTCTTGCCCGTACTGGTATGCATATGCCAATAAAGTCTACGCACATTCACTTATTTTCAACTGTGATGTGAGTTGTTTTGAATGACGATGTGTGTCTCACTGCCTATCTGGGTCACGGCCATACATGCGCATTGATAGCATTACCCAGGGAGTACCATTTATGTGGAATCACTGTCCCTACATTCATCAATACTTTCATGCTTAATTGATCTGGGCCATGACACATCAGTGTGAATTTGAATATTTTATTCGCATTCAGTGGGGTGTTTCAGCTGGACCAGTACAGGGCCATGCAAACCCCACTTTCCATTGTCGCCCTGTGGAGGGCCAGCCAGAGTCCTTTAGGGATGGACAGGTTCATCGGGAGAGGTAGACTTCAGTCCGCAGTGTGATTGCTGTGTCATTGGTAACCAATCCAAATATGGCAGTCCATGTCGAGGTCCAAGGTGAGTGTAACTGAGTGTAACGGGGGACAGTGGAAGATGTTATTCCAGGGCATGATGCAGAGGGCAGTAACAAGCTGAAACAGGCCATATGGCGGTGATGTATGCTACCACTTCAATCTTGCCACCAAGCCAGATTCATCGTCATCTTCGTCCTCTGATGTGTCAGGTGCCTCACATGTGGGTGGTGGTGTTTGGTCTGCTGCACTGTGTGGCACGGACACTTCAGGGGGCGGAGATGTGGATGGAGTAGTAGCAGCAACAGTCATCCGCGCCAGGCAGTGTGGCGGCAATGCCATGACGAGGATCTGCACGGCATGGAAGTTCCCAGCTACATCTCGCTGGTGAGCAGCCATGGCAGCCAATCGTTCCGCATGCATCCGCTCCATGTTCTCCATGATCTTCCGCATGTGCCCCAACTCCCGGCTGACATCGCTGGAGCCACTCTGACTAGACAGTTGTTCTTGTCTCCGAGTCATGACTCCAGCGATTTTAGCCATGTATTGTTGGAGAGCATGGAGCAGACAGTGGGTGTCCGTTAGGGACTGTAAGTGGACCCTGATGAGACTTAGACACCCACGTATGGCATCTAGTTTGGCTGCCATGAGGTCGAACCCCACCCACAGCTGGCCAGCCATCTTCTCCTGGCACCCTAACACACGGTGCTGGAATGCCATGTGTTGGTCGTGGGAGCCAGCCGTGGTGGTGGGTGCTTCCTGCTGTGTGGTCTGTGCAGGGGGTGGGGTCTCCTCGATACAGCTGGGCTGCCCTGCTCCTGGAGGTGGGGTGCCGAAGCTGTCCATGTGCTGCTGGAGGGCGTCAGTGTCGATGTTGGGGAGGTCGTCTTCGTCATCAGTGCTGAGTTGTTGTGTCTGCTCTGCAGGAGGTGTTGATTCTCCCTCTGCAATGTGAAGGGGAGATGCAGATTGCCACTGTGTTCACATGTATGTCCGCGCATTGTACAAGTTTACTAACGGACTGCATGCCAATGTACATTGTGAATGTTTGTGATGAGATGCCTATTTGATGCGGGACAGTTGACATTTCTACACCATCAGGGATGTGTGGTTGTACTTGTCCATTGTCATCTCACAGTTTCCTGCTATGCCAAATGCAAATGGTCATTTACTACACACAAGCTGCAGCAGTTGTGTCCTCTGTTCTGTTGTGAGTGTTGCAGTTTGTGCCACATTGTTGTCAATGTTGTGGTGCTCTGATTCTTATGTGTGTGTGCTGCATTGTGGGTGTGTTGCCCCTTCAACTCTGATTTGGCTGGCCCTTCTCCCTCTCAGGCGGTGTGCCTTTCACTTCTGTGCTTATACAGTGCTGAGATGTTGCAGACTTGGGTAAATTGGGCTCTTGGTCGGTGTTGTGACTCTTGGGCATGGTTTGTCCGCAGATGTGCTCTGCTTACTTGTGCATGTGTGCCATTGTGCCCATCTCTCCCTGTCCCCCAGTCCCTGGTCGTTACTCACCCTGTTGCTGTTGGCTCAGGTCATGTTGTGCAGTGTCCGGTCCACCAACTCCTGCCACCGTCTCCCCAATGATGACTCGGGTCACCATTTCCTCCATCTCATCCAGCTCCTGGTGTGTCGCTGGACTCCCACCTCCAGTCTGCATTGCTGCTCTCAGGTTGGCAGCGGTTTTCAGCTTGGTTTTGCGCTTCACATCAGTCCAGCGCTTCTTGCAGTTGTCCACTTCCCTTCTCTTCACTCCGACTGCATTCACCTTGGCCGAGCTGGACAGCCATATTGTATTTTTAGTTGCCAATGTCACCACGGAGGTGATGAACAGTTGGTGGTGGTGTTCTGTTACCTCCGTAATGAGGATCCTGGTTCCCTGCGGACTGAGACGCGTCTTCCTCTTGTTCTTCTCCTTGCCCTTCCCTGTCCCCCGAGGTCCCAGGCTGGTCCTCCGTGTGGCTTGTGGAGTTCTGGTTGTCCTCTGTACTTGCTCCGGCTCCCTCCATGGTGCTTCGCAGTTGTTTGTGTTTTGTAGGTGTTTTTTTTTGCAGCTTTTGTAGTGTTTGTTCCCGCCTTGCTTGTGGGACTTGCGGGTCTGGCGCTGCTTTTCGCTGGATTTTTATCGCAGTTGGGCCCATCGCAGCTTTTTTCATGTTCGGGTTTCCTTTTTTATCGCCGTTGCGGTAGTTGTATCGCGGACATTTGTGGCGTTCTCGGGAAACTATTGCATGTTACCGCCGTGTTGAGAATGAGACATTGACACAGAGTTATTTTCCCGCGATAGACGGCGATATGAGAAATTGCGTTAACCTATTTTGGCGATGATTATCGCACGTTCTTGAGAATATCCCCCATTGTTTTTGTCTTACCCTCCGTTCTCTCATGCTAAACTATCAAATGAGATTGGACCGAATATTGTTGTGGAACTCTAGTCGCATTCTAGAAAAAGAAGGATTCCCTGCTAATTACATTTTGGTACCTTAAACTATGGAATACATAAGTAGCGGAAAGAATTTTTGGCACCCTGCAGAATAACAATAAATCCTTTGTAGGAACATGTTACCCGTTGCTGGTATTTTTCGTGGAAAGGCCTTCCAATGTCATGTTGTCCTGCAGGTCAGAAAGCTCTCCTTTTATTTAATTACTGAAAGAAATGCCACTATAATTCCAAACGATGTGTAATTTGAGGTATGAACCCAGGTCACATGCTTTCTATATTCCCCATGTATAGAAATTCCTTTGAGCTTGACCGGCAGTCCTGTGCCATGATGTTTAAGATGAGAATTAATAACACACGTTTTGAACTGGAGGGGGAAATGCAGGGCACGAGTCCTAAAAGAAATGAAGTGGGGGTACTAACCAAGTGAGGTAATATTCAAGTGACATCAGGGAGCGTGATATCACAGAGCATGATGTCAAGGCGTGTGACCTCGTATTTGGCATCACAGGAAGTGACATCACCAGAAATGACATCTGATATTAAGACCTCACACACATTTAGCAGATTTATTATGAGTACATTTAAGTGCATTACGAGATTTTACAAATTAGATTTTGCGCCAGGGTTGTGCCAAAAAAGTGGCGCAATCCTGAAACAAAATTTGTGCCTAAACTAATACATTACTAAGACAAGGAGAAACATGGTAGTAGATCTGTTCTGCTTAATTGGTTGCAAAGTCTGTATTTTAAAATACCTTATGGAGTTAAGGCACCTGCTGCAGAGATCTTTGTGTGCCCAGTAAATTTCAGGGAATAATAATAATGGTAAGATAGCTCTGGATGTCAACACTTTTGCTGGAGAGATCTATGTTTTGTCTAGTCCCAGATTTGAAGCAAAGTAGTATAGAAGGTTAATCTGTAACGCACATCATGTAACACGCAGATGACAGATTATTATTTTATGTAGATTGGTATGTGAGTTACTGCTTTTAATACAGATATTCTTTTCTTACTTGCAGTTCATAAATGGCAATCCTTCTAATATAGCACAGTGAGCTATGAAGGACATGTGACTCCTACACTTTGTAACCCACATTGTCTTACATAACACATCTTGTACATTGATTTACACACTTACCTGATTGTCAATGTATAATGTATATGTTATGTAAAGCAACCCAACACCTGCATTAGGATGAGTAGTGCTATAAAAGAAATAAAATAGTGGTTTTTAAATTATTTGTGTAAATATTGGGACAGACCAACACATTTGGACTTTCTTACAACGCATGCATATCTCTTATGTACGTGGACTGAACAACATCAAAAGCATGCAGCTGTTGAAGCTTGGGCCCAGTCAAACATTTATCTCTGACCTTACTAGCGGCCTTACTAGCAGAATGAGAGGTAAAGGGAGGTAAAGGGAGTAAGCTATCACTTGTTAACATCTCATTTTACTGGAACCCATGTAGCCACACGATGATCCACTCCACAACTTAATCTGAGTTTAGCAGGGTTTAATGATTAAATTAGAAACAATTCAATGTCGACCAATCTTAACATAATCATATCAAAGTACAGCAAGACCAAGATAAGACCAAATCTCCTGAAGAGATTTACCCTATATAATACAGAGCAGACGACTAACTCTATGATGATGATGCATACGATCAGGAAAAGAATCGAGTATTAAATTTAATCTGATGATTCTCCAAAGTAAATTTAAAAAAAACAATGGGGTGACCCTGTGTCCCTCAGAACCTGGGTATATATTAAGGAAAAAACAATGGTTCTGTCGGGGATGCAAAACTCATTTCTTGTACACGTAAATCAATTATCTTATTACTTATATGTAATCCTCACATGTAACACAAAAAACAATTCAATCATAAGGAACACACGAAAAAGAGCAGTTTGAATGGGTAAACAGTCGTTTTTTTATATAAATTACATCATTTATCAGTTACCCATGCTTGAATAAAGAGCTGTCAAAACAGGTGCGGTTTCAAGGTGAACAGTGATCAAGTGACATATCGTGCTCAGTGATACAATTGGGTGCGTAATATGTACAATGTGATTAAAATATGTACAAGGGAAGGGGAGGCCAGACTGAGAGGAATGACTCTGCTGCTAATCCAAGTTTAATTTCTCGCGCAGAGCCTTGAACTGGACCAGAAGGTAGCGTTGACGTTTCAACCCAATAGATCCCATCTGCCACCACGATTATTTACCTTGAACACACTGCTTGCACAGTAGTTTTAAGCGCGTACCCATTCCGTTTTCTCTAGACCATGTGTGATGGGGCCTGGAGTATGTAGACCTGAGCCCTTCTGTTCCACCACTCAGGATTCACTCTGTTTATACTAGGTGAGTCATGGCCAATTAATTTTGGTTTTGCATTTGGAACACACTCACTGAAAGATGACTAACTCACCTTCTTTCTAAATCTACAGGCTGTCATTCCCCCCCCTCTCCCCTCTTGTCCTGATGAAGACCCGCTATGACCAATCAATAGTGCTTATATTGGGTTGAAACGTCGACGCTACCTTCTGGTCCAGTTCAAGGCTTAGCAGCAGAGTCTATATTGAAGGTTAAATACGAATTACTTGTTAGACTCTAAATGTGAGCATGGACCAAACTATTTCTCGAGGCCCAGGGTTACAGAATATGTGCACATTTCTACATACAAAATAAATGCAGCTTCTTAATACATGTGTAAATTGTAAAGAATTACGAAGATGTCATTCTAAATGCACCTGCATGAAATAAATTCTTGTTACATGTATAAATGTTTAAACATTAGTTTATACATATTCAATTTTAATAACCTCACAATGGAACACATCTATGTTACTTATCCTGTCACATTGATATGTAAATGTCACATAAACCTTTATTAATCACGTTCTATACATGAGTATGTCATGTGGAATACTTTAAATATGCAATACTCAACTCTCTTTAGTAACGCTAATTACACAGAATATATTCAAGTGCTGACTACGCATGAATATGACGCACTCCTACAATATCTCAGATGGGATCAATATTACTTTTCTCCACCTCTCTTAAGTACCTGTGAAGTGATAACAAGCTGTGTGCGTTTTGTTTCCATTCAGTTCATTGCATCTAAGTGTAAGGCTCCAGACTTCGCCCAGGCAGGATCATATTGGAACAAAAAGAGGCCTGATGGCCCCTTCACTTCCACTGTAATCTTTGGCCCATCTAGAGGTGAAAATAAAAAAGCCTCCTCTCTGCCTGTACAATGCTGGTGGGATTAGAAAGATGACAATGGGCAGGCGCTGCTGAATGTGTCCTAGTGTCTGAAAATTACACCGGACAAGTTCTGCATATTTCTGTGGGACCCAACTTCTTGGCAGGGTGGACAGTGTCTTCCCTATGAAAATAGTGGGTGGGAACCTTCTACCCAGGTGTACCCTGGACTTGGTCACTGGGAAAGGGGGTATAGTTAATGGGAATTAACAATTATGTTGAGAGGAAAGGGAGCATATTTAAGGGGAAAGAACAGTTATGTTGTGCGTACACCCCAAGTTTTTCTCTCCAAAATGTCAAACTATTTAGCAACATCATTAGGACTTGTATAACGTTGGAATAAGACAACAGCTGAATGTGTGGTTGAAAACGTGAATAAAGATGGATTGTTTTTTTTTTTAATGTCAAAATATTTTTATTGCGTTTTGTTTCCCAAAGAACAAAATACAGCATGAATTAGCATATACTAAAAGATTACAATTCAATTGAAAAGAACAGTCAGGGTTGTAACAACAATTTGGCTATAAGTCAATGAATATAAGCCACTCTATATCAGAACTCAGAGAGCGAATAAGGCTTGTAAAATAATAAAAAATAAATAACACAATTACACTAGACCTCTTGTTTTTATTATTTTGATTTCTTTAAAAAAAAATAATGACGGTGAGACACCTCAGTGCTGTGTATGATTTTAATGGACATTTTTATAATGCATCCCATGATCTTAATCACCTGCAGGTGGTTACACTGATGACACTGCTAATAAACCAATGATGTTCACTTAACGGTCGTCAGTAGAGCAAAAACTACACTAGTTACTCCATGACTGAATTTGAACATATGACCCTCAAGCTGTCTGTGATAGGTGCTTTGAGCCTTTCTGTGGACAGTCAGTCCTAGTCCTCCCCATCCAAGTGATTGCCAATGTTCTTGACATTTGAATTGGCTTGGTAGTTACAGGAGGATGCAAGGAATGCATGCCCCAATTATGGAGATCAGCATAGTGTGGGCAGGGCTTGCACTTTCAGCACTCCTGATGTTTCCTGTCTCGGAGATGACTGGGATAAGGACGAGTAGAGTAATGAAGGCTTTGGTTAGACATTACTGTATGTGCCAATGTATGTGCTCCACAGAACAACACATGCTAAATTTGCACCTTTGCCTGTGCCCTTCCTATCAAACAGAAATCTGGATATTTGTTTCTTCCAAAAGCACATTGTTTTTAGATTTGGCTGCATAGTGCAGGTATTTGTGACCCATTGTTATTAGTTCTTTAAAATACTCAAAATGGGCTTTGGCTCCTACCATAGGAGTTTTTCTCTCTCAGTTACAGCTATTGACTCTTTAGGACATATTTACAACTAAAGTTGCGAAGCGCGGCATTAAGCCAAGAAGGCTAACGCCGCGCTCTGTCACTAGAAACGTAGGGCTGCACCGTATTTACAACAATACGATGCAGCCCTGCGTTTCTCACTGTACTGGAGCTAAATTTAGCTGCCTGGTGCCAAAGCAGGCACCCTTGCACCATAGTGCAAGGGTGCCTGCATTGTGGGAAATGATTGTTTATGTGCAGGAAGGCGTCCCTTCCTGCACATAAACAATCATAAATGGTGATTTGTAACTTCTATGTGTGATGCTTGTGCAGCACACATAGAAGTTGCAACTCATCATTTTTAAAATGATTGTTTATGTGCAGGACATTCCTGCACATAAACAATCATACATGGTGTTTTGCTGTTTCTATGTGTGCTGCACAATGAAGCACACATAGAAACAGCAAAAATGAGAAGAAATAAAGCATTTCTCCTAGTTTCGCCTGTTTAAGACCAGGTTTTCCCTGGTCTTAATTTTAGCGCTGCCCCATATTTATGCCACACTTGTACATATGGGGCAGTGTCAAAATCAATGGGTGTTGCGGCAGAACGCCCACCGCAAAACCCATTGCCCACCCCTTTCACACTAAGTATAGTTTGAAAGGGTGCCTTATTCACAAGGCGGCGTTAAGCCACGTAAAGTGGCTTAACGCCGCCTTGTGAATAAGTGGAAGCCCCTATCGCCACAGAAACGTCGATAAAAGTAACGTTCCTTTGGTGATAGGGGCTTGTAAATATGCCCCTTTGTGTGCCATTATAGAGTGCTTTCATTGCACCGTGTATGAGACTATTTTCCATCTCAAACGTACAATGAATCGTGACACATTAAATTATTAACAAATATTTATTTCAATAATGGATACACTGTATTTGGAAACCAACTGATTTTAGTTTTATTTGTCATTGCAGTAGGCTTTTTACAAATATTTTAGCGAGAACTCAGAATGCAAGCCATACCTTTGGCTTTGTCCATTTTAAAAAAAAATGCATTCTATATTCTAATGTGGAGCAATGTGCTGAATGAGGGTCCTTGGTAGTTTATCTTTCAGACTTGGAGTACCTGATGTACATGTAACAATACCCCTGAAAACACACATTATGTGCTTAATGTGGGGGTTCATGGTAAAATCAATGTTCTAAGAGAACAGAATATTAACATTCTTATGTTCAAAGTATAAGTTAAGCTGTTATCTATGTTGCCATTTTGCCCCTACTTTAATTTGAAAATAAAGAACGAATGGAAGTCTACAAGGGGGCATGTATTCATTGCTACACAGTGAATAATAGATTTATTATGAATTGAACTCAGTGATGCCCATTGTATCAGCCTTCGAAAATCAAAAGGCCCCGAGCAAATGCTAAGTGCTGAGATATCTGAAGTAGGCGGTAAGGCCAGTGAGCCATGCAGGATACATTCTAAACTTTACAAGGTTTGTGAACACAGCCTTCGCTCACAAAAAGCAGAGCTATAGTACACAAATCACACTGCTAAATAATCAACTAGGGGCCTAAGTACGGGTGAAGGTGCTATTTATTCCACCTCATAAATAACAATGCCCCAGGGTACGTTATTTATTGGGTGCAATAAATACAGCCTTTTATGAGTTTTTGAGGAATAACATGAAGATTTGGGTGTTTAATGCACCATTATCTGCATGATACTTTAAAGGCCATATACTTTTCCCCTGTTATATTGTGGCAGGGTTGACCTGCCCACATTTTACAAAAGTTGAGGTACTTAATACATTCGATAATTATCAGATGAGTTACATACAAACAAACTCAGAATTCCAACCCCTGAGCAAGCATGGCTTTATCCACGAATTGGCAACAGTGCACCAAAATCTGTATGGTACGGTAAACACCATATACTTTTACCCTGTTAAATTTGGGCAGGTTCACACCTGCCCAAATTTAACAAAAGTTGAGTTATTTAATGCATTCGATAATTATCAGATGTGTTACATACAAACAAAATATAATTCCAAACTATGCGCAAACAGGGCTTTAAGCATGGATCGTAAAACAACGACTCACTGGTAATCAGGCCCTAGGTAGCTCAAACCCTTCTGAAAGACAGTTGGATTTTCCCCAATATTGTGGGCCAGTGGATTCCACCCAGAATCTTTTAGAAAAGAAAACAAAAACACACAGAACATGGACGTCGATTCACAAAATGCCAGAGTTGATGAAAGTGACATCACATACCCTTCGACCATAATGACATCATATAACCTTTGACCCTGAAATTCTCCTAGGAAGTGTGAGCACACAGCCTTAATCCTAATGACATGACAGTAATTGACATTTCTGAAGTTCCATAATTATTGTATGATTAATATAACAACACAACATAGAAAAATGTTAGTTTTAGATAACACTAACATTGGGGTGCTGACATGATCTTTGAAAGTGGTGGGGTGCAATACTTACCATAAGCTGTAGTGATCAAGCGAGTTAATCTTATTTTTTTCAAAATGTGCTGTGGGTGTCTCCATATGTCAAAAAGTGATCTTCATTACGCCAGCGCCAGCATTTTGTCATGGGCGACCTAATGCTAAAAATTACAATAAATATTCCAGTGCCGGAATGTTGCAGTTAATGCCATCCCTATATTATGGGTGAACCATCTGTCAAAAAATTACCTCTAGCATGTCAATGCCAGAGTTTTTTCATGGTTGCTCCCACACATACCCCATGGGTGTCCTCCCTTATGCCAAGAATTACTTCCAATGTGCAAGCACTAGAATTTTGTCACGGGTCCCTCCTAGCCATGGGTGCCCCACTAGCCAAGAATGTCCTCAATTTTGCCAGCTCCAGCATTTTCTAAGAATGTCACAATGCCAAGGATTATATCAAGTATATCAGTGCCATTATTTTACATCGGAGCCCATTTTGACAAGAATTACTTGCAATCTGCCTGTGCCAGTATTTTCTCATAGGTGCCTGTCATGCTAAGAATTGCTTCCAGTATGCCAGAGCCAGTATTTTGCTATGGGTATCTCTATAAGGTGAGAATTACCTTCAGTATGGCCAGGGACAATGGCAGATTAACAAGGATAACACCATATTCACACTCACTTACATTCACTCATTCACACTTATTTTCATTCACACTCACTCGCTCATCCATTTTCACTGACTTGCATGTACTCATTCAATCTAATCTCACACTTTCTTACTATCACTCGTTTACTCTCACACATTCTTATTCCGACTCATTCATATTTTCTTATTCACTCACACTTGCACTCACTCATTCTCAATTCCTCATTTTTACTCAGTCTGACTCATTCATTTACACTCACTTTCACTCTCATTCACCCTTACTCTCACTCACTCCAACTTTCGCATTTGTTTTTCTCACTTTCACTCACTTCCTTATTCCCCCTTATTCTCATTTACTCTAATACACTCAATATGACAGTCACTCACTGTCACTCACTCTCTCTCTCTCACTCATGTTATTCTCACTCCCACTCCCTAACACTCTGCACAAACATTGTCATTCATTTTCAGTCACCCACTCTCTCACTTGCAATCACTTTGATTCACTCATACTGGCAATCAATATTGCTCATTCTCACCACTTGTTATGACTCTAACTCCTTTTTGTATTCATACGCAGATGTTCAAACATACATGTGCTCTCACATACATACTCTACCTCTCACAAAAAACAATCTCACCCACAAGCATGCACACTACATAAAAAAAAATGCTTGGCTCAGCTGGGAGTGAAGATCTTGTTCCAGCTCCTGGTGCTCCGTTTGTTTTACACTAATAGAGAATAATACAATATTATTCACTTTTAGTGTAATAAAATATGGCCACAAAACAAAAAGGTTGGAGCCCATAGCCCATGTGTTCTTGACTCTGATATAGCCACCCTTGAGACCAGGGATCGCAAAGACAGTGGCATGGGTCACAACGAGCAGGCCAGAGGTCGCTGCTGCTACCCCTGCTAATCCCTAAATTATATTCATGCCACAAAATCTCTACAGAGCAACAGAGTACATGACCTGGAGATAGAAGGCAGGGGTTTATTATATCATTGGTAAATAAGCAGGACTCTTCCACAGTGTTTACTTTGGAAAAGAATTGTGGTGGGACCGAAGTTTTTCTACAAAGCCTGCCACTGGTACTGCTAAATGAGAGGGTTGTCAAATATCGAAGTTGCCTAATCTTTATTTCACAGCATGCCTCTTTGTCCAGCCACCCTGCACTCCCTGTCTCCTCATCTCAATCCTCCATGCTGTTTTTCACCCCTAATTTCACCTCTGTCACTTTTTTCTTATCTTTCTTTTGCTTTTTCTTTCTCCTTATTCAGTATTTTGCTCTTCTGTCTGGGTCAAAGTAAGAAGCTGAAAAAAAGGTCCTATTCACCAAGAACGAACGCCGGCGCACACCACATAGAATCATCAGAACAAATTGATCATAGTGCTTCAAGGGCTGAACAGAGTGCAGTGTTTGGGCAAACCACTGCAAGTCTATGAACGTTCAAGCTTCTTGGCAACACCCCAACATAAGCCTCCAGATTTATACAACAAGAGGCAACCCACAGTTTCTCCCGCTGATGAATGTCCTGAGAAGAACATTATTACCAATTCCAGGTAACTACTATAGTAATCAGCTAAAGCCAATGGCAAAAAGTCCAGATGGATGTTTAGCTGAGATTCCTTCATGGCCACCTCCCTGTGGTTGCGGCAAGTCTGTTAGATCAGGATTTAGGATATCCTGGTGACACTCTATGGTTAACTGCAACATCACATAGCAGGGCAGGACCAGGTCATTTTCTTCCCAAGGGACTTTGCTTTGTTCAGAGCTTAGACCCCTGGGAAGGATCCTCAATATTTAGTTTAGACTTTGAATACCACCAGTACTTTTATTGGTTGTCCGTTTAGTTGTAAACTCTCACAAGATCTCAGTGGCCATGTTTGTTTGGCCAATATTTAAATCAGTTCCTGTTCCATGATTTCACATTACAACTCAGTGTCGTGGCATGAGCGGCTCTACTGTCATTAACAACTATACCTGTGGAACCAACACAGCATCAGGCGGATTTCCAGTAGGTGATCAGGACAGGGTAACCACCTGCTGAGAGGTTTCACTGTTTTTAGATCAGGGCAATATCAATTTTTTTTAACATTTAAGTTAGAAACATTTATCCTTTGAAGCACCATTAGAACAGGTAATCTCTCCATGTAAAGGCTCTATTCTGAGCACAACTAACTGGCTAACTTTTATTAAGCTACCATTCCCCGGGAAACATAATGCAACAAAAGGTAAATTTCTCCATTCAAGGAAAGGTAGGAGTAAGGGAGGGGAATATACACATCTCTCCCTCATCCTCCATCTATCATCCTACATGCCCATGGATACCTGGAGCAGAGACATGGTGGGACCTGGGAGTGCCAGGAGTCACACTCGCCAGCTTCCCCTGTACCACCACCAATGTAATCTTCCCTCTGAATAGGGTATATGGGTGCATTCCTTTGCAACTAGACACGGAACCTGTCCATCTCCACATCAGTGAGGAGGCAGGGAAAGGCAGACATTGGATGTCTCAAGGCCCCCAAACTCACTCTTGCATTGCCTCACAAGGGCAACAGCTTGAAGGGAGATATTGTAGCTTCAACTCACCAGAGGAAGTCATGTGGGGAGAATTGCAGGAGCAGGCAGGACATTAAGAGACATTTGGATTATGTTCTCTGTAGAGGTCAGAACATGCAGTAGCAGCAATATTGCTATGTAACAGAATATCTTGTGTTTAGATGTTGGACATATTCCAATATGAAAAAGAGTAAGCGATGGAGTAGCCAGACAAATACTCCCCCCTTTGAACCCTATCCTGAATGGCCCTGAGTGAGTGAGTTAGGCGAGTGATCCCAGCACAAGCTTGGCTGCTTACCCAAGGAAATCCTAACAACAGGGTGGCCAAACAATGCCTTTTACACCTGCATTTTCAGTACATTCTCTCATCCATTCACCTATTCATCCTTCTCTCTGTCTTTTCTCCCTTCTCTCATCCATTCTTCCTTCTCCTCATCTGCTTATCAATCCTTCTTACCATCGTTCTATCCATCAATCCATCCATCTATCCATCCATCCATCAATCCATCCATCCATCCATCAATCCATCCATCCATACATACATCCATCCATCAATCCATCCATCTATCCATCCATCCATCAATCCATCCATCCATCCATCCATCAATCCATCCATCAATCCATCCATACATTCATCCATCCATCGTCCAACTTTTTCACCATCCTTCCTTCTCTCCATCCACTCCATCCATCCTTACTTTTCTCCATCTGTTCATCCTTACTACTATCCATCCTTACTTCTCTCCATCAATCCATTATCCATACTTTTCTTATCCGCCTAGGATCCTTACTTCAATCCATCCTTTTTTTCCATCATTCCATCCTGTTCTATATCATTCTTCCTAACCAACTGCCTCATCCACCCATCCATCTTTCCATCCACTCTCAAGCCACAAATGTATCAATCCATCTTTCCATTCATCCATTCATCTCCATTCATCCATATCTCCATCCATCCATCCCTCCCTTCCTTTTTTCTTTGGTGCTCTCTTGTTGCTTTTTTCCTACATCCCAAAGCTCCATAATGTTTTACTCACCAGTGTCTCCGATAAAAATCAAGGTAAATGTAAACATTTTAAAGCTATTATGTTACACTCTCTCCACTGTAACCCACCCCTGCTCAAGCTGCTATTGGCATAATAAGCCTTGACCGTGAACGTTTTGATCAGAACCAGGCCAACCTAATCTTGCTGTCATACAAGTTGTGAACTTTGTTTACCAGGTAAGTCGTTGAAATATCAGCACTGAAAACAACTATATCATCAAGAATAGTACATATTATTTTTACTACCTGCAACGTCTTACATATCCCACCACTGAGTAGTTTCTGGTCGTTCGTCATTCATAGGGAATCCCAGTAAACAGATATCGACCTCACGGGGACGTGGGCGAAGATTACTTTTTTGCTCCCTCACTTTATTCTGTATGGCCCTAAAAGAAGCCTTCAGCACATGTTTCTACGAAAACTCACAAGTTCGAAGTATGGGATGTGCATTAGTCTTGGCAATTTGATTTAGAAATTTAGTTTTCGCGAAAACAGAGCTCATTAATCTTGGCAGTGGCCAAAAGCAAAAAATGAAAAGTGGCCCTGAGGACTGAATTTGCACCAAAGCAAGTATCTAGATCTACTTACTTTTTAAAAACGTTATCACATTTTATCTAATTATTTGAAAGATAAACCGGTCTTGCATATCATTACCTTCATTAGCAGGAAGATATACCTTATACGTTAGAAATAAATTATAACTTAAAACGCTCAGAAAAACATTATAAAAATAAACTACGGGCTTTACAAAAATATACAATAATTACAATATCTTCTTTCAATGCGTTATATTAGCTATTAATTAAAACATGTATTAAATGAATCTCCGATTTTCTTTTTTTTTTTCTTTGTCTGAATGTTGTAAACCTCCAAAATAGTAGTATGCTCCTTATTTTGAGAACAGTAAACTTCCTTTCAGTGTTCTAATGTGTGTGCATAACCAAGCAATTCAGAGAGCAGTTATGACTATAGCACTGAAAAGAAACACCGGTTTTATAGTCATTAAGATGAAAAACAGCACAACAGTTTTGCTCTCATTGAGGCTCGGATAGTCCCCTGTCACTGGCCCACTTGTGTAAAGTTCTGATTCTATGCCCTGACCCAGATCCTAGTGCTAACATCCCAAGTGTATCTTATGCATGTAGGTGTATGTGGCCTGCATGTTATACAGACAGTGTGTATGAGTGAGCCAGAGTAACGGAGGACTGTGGTATCCAATTTGGATGCCGCTGACCTTGTGCACAATATGGAGGTGAAGTTGCTTTCCCAGAAAGTGCAAGTGGGTTGCTGACATTCCTGAAGTGGGTGGGAGGAGGGAGGAGATAAGCAGGGGCGTAGTTTGATCACTAAGCTTGGGGGGGGTGTGAGCTTCAGATTTTCCAACAATCAGGCTGGGATATAATCTTAAAATACATTATATGACAAGCAGGGTGCATGAAAGGTGCTTAAGGGCAGTGGAAAGGTGCTTAATGGCTGTGGAAAGAGAGAGAAAAGTGGATTTGGGGATAATAAGAGAGAAAACACAATATTTAGTAAAATAATCGTCATTTTTGAGGACTTTCAAAACCAAAACCGAAAGGAGAGAGTGTGTGTGTTTTTGTCGTGTGTATGTAAAAATTCCTGGTGAAATCTGACAGACATCTCACTATATCCGACTGTAAGCATCTGTACCCAACTATTTAATCAGAAAATGCATTTAATAGGGGGGTGTATCACCCCAAACAACCCCCTGAAGCTACGCCCCTGGAGACAAGGCTCCTTTCGTAATACGATTAAGCCTTTTGCAGAGAGGAGCTATTGATTAAATTTCCAATAGTACTGCCATTCGATAGATGATGGGGGCAAGTGTGGGGCAGCAGTGTTGGTTGTTCAAGGTGAAAGGAATGCAGTACGTGAGGCTAGCCCTTTGACCTTTCCACGCATTCCCTTTCTCTTTCCCCTGATGGAAGTAGGGTACAAATTTCTCACACCTATTTGATCTTCTATTGTGGGGGTTCCAGGTTAGAAGCTACCCTGCTGTGAGGGGCATCACACAAAGGCTGTGTCTGCAACCAGCCTCAAAAGCACACTTGAAAATGCAGGCATTGGATCAACATCCCTGGTCTGCTTTAACTGTATAAAAGTGGGTTCCAATCCCAAGATCATTATGACCAAGGAACGGAGTGCTTCGCAGGGTACTCAAAAGACTGTAATGGAACCATAATGGGTATCTGCCTGACAGCCAGCATCTCAGGGAAGAGGGGACATCATCTGAAGATTTGCCTTGCTGTAAAAAGCTGTTCATCAGACCTGAGGTGCATAAAAGCAGTGGCGGCTGCTCCATTAGGGCGTACGAGCGCCGCCCCACTGCTTTCTCGCAGTGCGAGAAGCAGAAAATAAAATGGTATTTTAAATACCATTTTATTTTCTGCTTCTCGCGCTGCAAGAAAGCAGAAGGCAGGGGTATGCCTGGTTGGGGGCGGGCGGGTGGGGGAGGAGTGGCTTGCACCACTCTGAGTGCCCTGACTGTTTGGTCGGCCCTGGGGCCGACCAAAGCAGTCATGCGCACTTCTACATTTTCTCTATGTAGGCTGCATGCAGCCTACATAGAGAAAATGGCCTCCCTACAGGTGCCCGGCTGGGCGCTGTCCGGGACTTCCCCACCAATCACAACGCTGCCATTGCAGCCTTGTGATTGGCTTACAGGAGGGGAGGGAGCATGCCTGTTAATGTTCAGGAGCAGCAGAGGCGGCGCGGGACCCGGCCCAGGAGCAGAGGCGGCGCGGGACCCGGTCAGGTAAGTTTTAATTTTATTTTAATTTTAACGTGCCCCCCCGCGGTAACCCCGCGCGACCCCCCTCCTTCCGCGAGTATTGCGAGCCATGACTGAAAATACCACAGAGAGAATTAATAAAAAATTAACATGGTGTTGTCCCATGGTTTGTTTTCCCTCAATGATTCTGGATTATGCAGATTATTGTATTTTAAGGGTTGGGATGTGCTGCCTTGGTAAGGACCCGACTGTGTGATGTCACTTGTAGTGAAATGTTCTGCGAGGAAGTCGGATGGTATGGAGTCTCACCCTTTAAATGAGCATTTTAGTGTTTCTTTCCTGGTTGGTAATTTCATTTATTTCGTTCATGAATGAGTTTATTACTGTTTTTTGTTTATTCAGGCACTGCTCTCTTCATATGCCATTCATTTTGCATGCGTACTCCTTTATCGTTGCATCCATGCTGGGTGGTGTTCTTGGGTCACATAGGATGCCTTGGGGCTTGTTCACTGCATAAGTTGCCTGTTTTTAGGCTGTCAATCGTCCCCGTTCCTTTTGTTGTTACCCACAGAGGCCAATTTCCTCGCATGTGCATGCATTGTGTGCTTGTCCATTACTGTGTGCGCTTCGGTGGTCAGGGTACCATCTCTGTGTAGTGTTCGCCATTGTCACCCGGAGTTTTTTCAAATATTACACGGTGACTGCATCAGCATCGGAATACTGATAGGCTAGGTTAGTTGAGCTCTGGGGATAGTCAGAGTGATTACAAAAATGGTGAGAAGGACCCCCGAACCCACCTTATGGCGGTCAGGCTCACTAGCTAGGCTCACTCGCTACCAAGCACTCACCCAAACTTTTACACCGCACTACTTTCAAATTTCACCAGCCGCCACTGCCTAGAAGGCAACCTACCTGTTGAAATAGGGAAGGAGTCTGCCAACCCTGCAGGAGGTGGATCACTGACAAAATATCGAAGGTCAAAAAATCGACCTACAAAAATATCGCAACAAAAATATCGATGTCAATAATATCGAAATCCTATCTACAACATGGTAAGTACAAAAATATCGAAAAAACAATATCGATTGTCAAAAATATCGTTATAAAAAATATCGTTTTTTTTTGTTAAAAATAATATGTAAAATAAACTAAATAATACTTATAATTAAAATAAACATAGTTAAAAATATTTTATAATTTTTAAAATTAATAAGTAACATATATAATTAAATAAAACATTAATTAAACATATACATATAATATATAATATATATACTTACTTTATAATAAGTTTCAATAATTATTTTAATAAATTATAAATTATTAAAAAATATTATAAATTACAAATACATCTATACACATAAAACAATAACATAAATAAAAATTAAATAATTATAATAACAAACTAAAAAAATTAAATTTACTTTTAATATTTTGAAAATTAATTATATACTATATTAACTAAAATAATACAAAAAATATTAAATAGCGTAGGGAATAAAACTACTATTACAACCCCCAAAAAAACAACAGTAAGAAAAATGTTGGATAGCGTAGGGGTAAAAATTACTATTCCCACTCCAGAGAGTGCAACAGTAGGGAAAGTGTTGGATAGCGTAGGGGTAAAAATTACTATTCCAACTCCAGAGAGTGCAACAGTAGGGAAAGTGTTGGATAGCGTAGGGGTAGAAATTACTATTCCCACTCCAGGGAGTGCAACAGTAGGGAAAGCGTTGGATAGCGTGAGGGTAAAAATTACTATTCCCACTCCAGTGAGTGCAACAGTAGGGAAAGTGTTGGATAGCGTAGGGGTAAAAATTACTATTCCCACTCCAGAGAGTGCAACAGTAGGGGAAAGTGTTGGATAGCGTAGGGGTAAAAATTACTATTCCCACTCCAGAGAGTGCAACAGTAGGGAAAGTGTTGGATAGCGTAGGGGTAAAAATTACTATTCCCACTCCGGTGAGTGCAACAGTAGGGAAAGTGTTGGATAGCGTAGGGGTAAAAATTACTATTCCCACTCCAGGGAGTGCAACAGTAGGGAAAGTGTTGGATAGCGTAGGGGTAAAAATTACTATTCCCACTCCAGAGAGTGCAACAGTAGGGAAAGTGTTGGATAGCGTAGGGGTAAAAATTACTATTCCAACTCCAGAGAGTGCAACAGTAGGGGAAGTGTTGGATAGCGTAGAAGTTACAAATAACATACTTATAAATAAATTAATTTTTTTAAAATAATTAATTAATTATTAAGGGGCTCATTACGATGTCGGGCGGAAGCACAACCGCCGTGCTGGCGGATGCAAAAACCACCAGTTACCGCCGGCACGCAGCAGTCCACACGCCCGCCCAATTACGATGCGAAAAGTAGGCCAAACACCGCCGGCAAGCCAGCAACACCGTCCGCCATCAAAGTGCGCCCGTACACGTAGCGGCGCAGCCCAATTGACACACACCGTCCGACGAAACACGTCCCGCCCGGCGTATAAATTACGATGCCGCAAACAAACGGCTCCCACGGCCAAGAGATACCGTACGACAAACCGAAGCGGTAACACGGACGCCGAGCACGGACAACGAAGAAGCGGCTCCCCCGAGCATGAATCCAGCACTGCAGGCCCTCCCCATGCTCCTGCTGATGCACCACCAAGGACGCAACGTACCGCGGAGACGCAGGTAGGCACACACACAACAAGTGCACGCAAACAGCGCACACAGTGCAAGGGCGGAAAAAGCGGACAACCCCCCACCAGCGCGTGTACACTACACATCCACCATTGCATCCACATATGACACACAGGCCAAATCGTAACATCGCGTAACACATGTGTACACACCACCTGGGACTAGGAACCAACCACCCCGTCACGGCCCCAAAGCGCCGATGACGCCGCCACACATGCGCACAACGCAGAGGCCAACCGCAGCGCCATGCATGCGTCGCACACAGACACAGGGACACAACCAAGCAGCACACACATCAGCCCCACCCCGAACGCACATGACACGTGACAGGCCTGCCACAGACATGTCCCCAACGCCCAATTCACGGACAACACCCAACGCCACACAACCGACGCACACATGTCAGTGAAGTCACGCAACAGCAGGACACACCCCAGTGTAACAAACATGGCGTAGCACACAGCGGCGGCAACACCAACTAGGAGAAGCAGGGCCCCTTCGGGAAGAGGAACGCCAGTACCACACTGAAACACCCATACCACCCTGCACATATGAACAAGACATATAAAACGGAACACCAAAGAGCCCGGGGACCGACAACAGGTGGCCCAAGAATAACATCCACACACAAGGCCCAACGCAGAGCGGAAAGGCAGCCTGCCGCCCACACAAGGGAGAGCAGACAGCACTGAATGACCTTCCATTCCAACTCCGAAACCACAGCCGTACGACAGAAGCCGGTGAATACAGCCATTGTCCAAGAATAGACCAACACAGGCATGCCCAGGAGACCGACCACAGGGCAGATAGCGCATATCACAGAAGCACACAACGGACGGGGAAGAAAAAAGAAAACACTCCCCCATGTCGGCTACATGCAAGTTAATTGGAAGGAGTCACACATCACTGACCTTGAACTGTCTGAGAAGCATGTGGGATGAGGGCCCGTGTCCTCCAAACAAGCCAACAGAACACAAGTCCTGTCTCCCTACGACTACACAGAGCTCACAGCAACCTCGGAGCGTGCACATTGCAGACTGCACACACAGCCGGAGCACGCCACCACAACGCACCGCTGCGAAATGGCAACCGCAACACACCTACCCAACTACGCCGGACAGCTCAAGCTGTACAAAACCAACCTGTTACATACATTGGGATGCGATCTCCTGTCCCTGCTGAACGTAAGTTACCGACTGACTTACCGCATCACATTGTTCAGCTGCGTCATGCCCGTCTTCTACTGTCGGAGGTGTCCCTACCAGCATCCAGTGGAGATATGCCTCTCCAACCCGGCATGTCTGAAGGCGGACCTGCTACCACTACTCCTCCCTCTGGACGCACACGACAGGGCCTGCTCTGCCTATGGGGGCATGGCGTATGTGGCCAACATCGCACCCGCACTGAAATGGGACCACTGTGCCTCCACACGACGGATCATCGAGAACAGCTACATCGAATGTCACCCAGCATGCCCCATCATGGTCCTCCAAGGGACAACTTACGAACAACACCTTGACAGCCACCATCCGCTACATTGGCTGGCAAACATGTACACCACCAATGACATGGAAGCCCTGCTGGACGGCATCGCATACCTGACAACCTGTAAATTCGTCGGACCACAACGCAGGTTCCCCGATTGACCTATGATGTCCAACCCCGCACCCATGCTTAGCTTCCGCACGGACTGGCCAGTCACCACCACAACAGCCATACCAAACGACCAGCAACTGTAACCACACCATCAACGACATCGCCATGACATCGGATATGACCGGGACATGCACACTGTTCCCCATCACATCCAGGAACACCGCATGCATCGTGGGAGGCAGTGGCATGGGGTCTGTGTATCGCACCCACATGGACGGAACTGCACGAACAACCAGGACACGACATGGATCCAGCGCCCATGGACACACACACCGCTCAGTGGACATGAATAGGTCGCCTGGAGTCTGTGGGTGCTGCACCCCTCCCACCCCCGCCCCGGGAAACCCATACCAGGACCTTTGCATGGAAGACAAGTGCATACAACAACAACACGACCCCAGTGACTGTGACATGTCCAGTAACCACCACATTGCAACAACAAGTGGCACGCCGCTGCATGCACGCAAGCCCATGCCCTGATGTCATCTCACATGCACGCGTGCATGAGGAACAACCGCAGCAAACCTGTCACATGGAACTGAGATGGACTGTGCCCATGATGCCAAGCGGTCTGGTAGGCTACATGTATACCGTCTGTGTCAAAGTCCGCAGCTCCGCAGCTATACGTAAATGTACATTAGCACAGCCTTGGCCAAGCAGATGTAACTCTGAAGCCCACATCCCACATGCAACAGCCAATCACATGTAACCCCACACCCTATCCCATTTGCAATCATGCTCAGTATATCCTCAACATGTATTCCGCTGCCAGTAGTGTCCACTATACTGCATCACAGAGGACAGAAGACTCAATATAATGTTTGAAACCAAAACTGTCTCCGCTGACTCATTTCACAAGTACGAATGAGAGAGGATGGGAGTATGTGAAGTACACGGCAGTCGTGACATGACCATGTAGTCCACTGGTATTGGATGTCAACGCAAATGAGTAGCACAACTGTGGAAGACACACATGTGTCGTGTGAAGTCGTATGGACGCAGTGCTCAGGTGGGTGGGTGTGACGGGTAGATGCGCACATGCCAAGTTGGAGCACGCCGTGTTGGGAGGGGTCATGAACAGTACACCACCGCTTCCCTGGGCATTGTGAGAGGACACCTGTCGGGGGGAGTGAACACGTGTGTGCACAGCAGCCGGGCACACGTACAAAGCGGTACCAGGCGCACCTCAGCCCACCCTCTGTGGACAAGCTGGATCCTGTTATGCGCCCGCCATGCCCCTTGACAAGGCACACACAGCCCCAGTCGACCAGGTGTAACCCCAACATAGTCAATCCGCACAGGCGATACAGGGCACGGGATGGCAGTGGAGCATGGTGTGTGAGAGGTCTCCTCGCGCTCCTCCTGGTCATATCACGCAGGCAATAGAACCTCAACGTCTAGCATGGCACAAGTCAGATGGAAGTGTAGGGGGACGCACCACAGCACGAGCAGCACTGACGTCACGGGAGGTGGCTCGCACCATCCCATCCATTGCCCATCATACCAACCACGACACATGCCATTGCGACTAAGTGCAAGCGCGTGCGCCACCACCCCCGAGCCCTCCCCAGAGAGGCCAAAGAGTGAATGTGTGGGCCATCAGTCACAGACGGACGCGGCCTGGCCGCAAGGGCAGCCACAGCCACTGGGTGTCGCAGGTGGCGGATCCGGAAGGCGAAGACTGTGATGCATAGTCCATGCAGGCCGGGTCTCCATTTGGGGCACCACGCAGGTGGACGGCGTCCCGTAACACATCATACCCTGAGACAGCCCACTTGTGCAACTGGACCCACACATACACTCCTTGCCCTCTCTGGTGCGAGCTTGGGGCTGCCTGTGCAAGCGCTAGCCTCGCAGGTGCACATGCATATTGGGGGAGCGAGGGGAGGACATGAGGGCTGGGGCGAAGATGACTGTATCACTGTCAGTGAGTACAAGGGATGACCCAGATGTGGAAAGGAAGAGACGTGTCCCGTGTGTACTGCAACTAGTCGCCAATCCAACTACCCCCCATGTCCGGAATGTAAGCCCGCACCTAGGCCCGCCCATCCGCCACATCGAATATACCACCAGCACGACAACCTTCCCATTCGGAACACTGACTGGGGGTGGCGACCAGTGAACAATCATGTGTAGCCTACCCACGCGTACATGTGGGCCCTCCATGATCCATGTCACCTGCGGCAAAGTCATGACATGCGCAATGAGGGAAGTGAGGAGAGCTGTCCGCCCCACGCACAGAAGGTGCATCAGCTCCACAGACCCAGCAGCGAGTCCAGCAGGGGTCACATGTGCAGGGGCAGCTGTGCCTGGTGTGAAGGCACATGCATATAGACAGCACATCGACCAATGTGTAGTCTGCCCACATCTACAGTCCATCATCATGCGGACATAGGAATTGAACACAGGGCAACACATCTTAGTGGGTGCACCCACCATGACCAACAATGCGCAATCATCGACGTACCCGCCCTGTGCATGGCCCCCCACCCAACGGAGGCACATCCAGTGCCACCATCCCACACACAAGCCTTCCACGGAACATGCTGTGTCCAATGCTCAGTACAGAGTCAGCGCCCATCTGGTGGATCCTGAACAGGAGACACATGCACACACATGCCAGCTCCCACTATGTACGTCTGCCACCTGGCACGTGCAATGTAACCTCTCACCTGTGACGTGTGACTGCAAGCACACAGCCGTCTTGGCATGGGGCTGTCAATGTGGACACCTGTCAATGTTTCGGGAGGTGTGATCCGTACAGTGCTGTACATAGGGTGCAGTGCTGACACCTACTACTGTCTCATATCCCCTCGTGCCACAGGTCCCACTTGTTTTGGCCGCTCAGCCTGTGCCCACATCGTCGTCGTCGTGTGCCATACTCATCCAGCCTCGGAAGCAGTTCCATGCTCAGCAGACATTCATGTTGCCGTGGCGTTGCCGCTTGACGAATATGCAGTCAGTCGCCATCAGCACGCCCCGCAAGTCATTGGGGCCTAGATCCCCATGTGCATGCACATGGCAGTGGTCTGTATCACTAGCCATTGCCATTGTTGGGAGACCTGTGTAAGTGTATTGTGGCCGTGCCGTCCCAGCTTGACAGCTGGGCTGTGGCTCATGTGCTTGCTCAGTCATGTCAGTGATGTGTATGCGAAATTGCTATGTGTCGTGTTGCTTTGACATGTGTCCACTGCCATTTTCCCTAGGCGGAGACCGAACATTGACCGCCCATACCAATTGCTGGCGGACATGGACGATACAGAGGTCATTAGGAAGTTTCGGCTGGACAGGCCAACCCTGCATCGACTGTGTGCCATGTTAGAACCCCATCTCCGTCCCCGCAGGGTGTATCCGACAGCTGTCACCCCCACGGCTAAGGTGATGGCCGCCATGCATTTCTTCGGCACTGGGTCATTCCAGCACACAGTGGGCAGTGGAGGAGGGATGTCCCAGCCCATGTTCAGCAAGGTGCTGAGGGATGTACTGGCAGCCATGATGCTGTACCGAAACAGGTACATCCGCTTCCCCAGGGCTCGTGAATTGGCGGCAGTGAAGGGTGCATTCTATGCCCTTGGCAGAATCCCACACGTCGTTGGAGCCATTGACTGCACACATGTTGGCCTTGTTCCACCACAGGCCACTGAGCACCTGTACCGCAACAGGAAGCACACGCACTCCCTGAATGTGCAAGTGGTGTGCCTTGCGGACATGGTGATCACCCACGTGTGTGCAAAGTTCCCAGGCTCGGCCCATGACGCACACATAATGCGCAACAGCATCTTGCCACGACTGATGTCCAATCTGCAACAGGATCGTGGCTGTATTGTCGGTGAGTATGTGGAGTGGTGTAGCGTGCTGGTTGTGCGATGCTGTCCCCTGTCCAGTTGGAATAGCAACGGTTCTCTGTGTCCCTCACACCCAGGTGACTCTGCGTACCCGAATGGGGCATGGCTGCTCAGTCCATTGAGGAATCCTCGCACCCCAGCAGACGATCGCTACAATGAGGCACATGGGAGGACCAGACGTGTAGTCGAGCGTACCTTTGGCCTCCTCAAGTCCAGGTTCAGGTGCCTGGACCGCACCGGGGGTGCGCTGGCGTACTCCCCACAGAAGGTGTGCCAGATAGTGGTGGCGTGCTGCATGCTGCACAATCTGGCCATTCGGAAGCAGATCCCCCTCATCGTGGATGACGGAGATCAACCAGGGCCCCAGCCCGCAGACCAGGACAGCTCGAGTGAGGAGGACAGCGGAGAGGAGGAAGCTGGGAATGTGCGGCAGCAGCTCATCGCCCGCTACTTCACTTGACGGTGAGTGTCCATGTACGACGGCTGATGTGGCTGTATCTGTGCAGGTGTGTGTGTGCTGTGTCAGGGTGGCCGTTTGTTCACTGCGTGCTGTGTGTCAACGCTCCATGGCCAGGGTAGTATGCCACTGTTGGTGGCTGTGGCATTGTGCCCTATTGCTCTGTGCGATGTGTGTACATTGCTTGTAGTTGTTGACATGTACTGTGTGATGGGTGTGTGACACACTCATTGAATGTGCTCCTGTTCTGTCTCCCACCCCTAGGTCCCTACAGGCCCTCCGGTTCCATTGCCATGCCACGCATCAGGTGCCTTTCCGCCCAAGGTGGCCGTTGTATTCCGTACAAATAAAACACAGGGCACAAACAGCAGTTTGTGTAAGAGGTGCATTTATTTCAAACTGTGACATGTGATTGTGTGTAAGGTGATGACAAAAGTGGTGCGTGCAGTGACAATGAGCTGTCGGTCATGGCTGCGTGATGCTCAGGGTGTACCCACTGGTTCTATGTCCATAGTCCAACACACACATGCCATCCAGATGGCTGTGTGGAGTGGGATCGTAGTCCAAGTCAATGCAGTGGGTGGTCAAGGAAGGCTGGCTGGCTGCCTCACTTGCGTCTGGAGCGTGCGAAGTCCTCCCGGGAGATCTGTTTCCACTTCGGACGGCCCCTTCCACGTTTGCGAGGGGGGTGCCTGCTTGCGACATGCTGGTGGTTGAGGTGTGCTCACTGGCTGTGGACGCAGGGGAACTGGACACTGCTGCTCGACCCTGCGCCCCGGCAGGTGGTGGCGGAGGGGGAGCTGCTGTCCCTGGCTGTGACCTCACCGCCACCACCAGCTGGCCCATGAGGTCCACGAGTTGGCCCATACGGGCGTCCATGGACCTCAGCACCCCCAGCACCTCACGCGTGTCTGTAGCTGACCTGGCCCATTGTCCTTGGGCCTCTTCATAGGCCCCAAGGACTCTGGCCATTTGAGGCAGGGCATGGCTCCCAGGGGAGGCTGGCGTTTGCCTGACCCTGCTCCTCCTACCAGTCCTGCTGCCACCGGCCTGCCCACTAGCCACATTGCTCACCACGGTCCTCGCTGTGGCTCCCAGGGTGGATCCAGTCGGCCGGGCCACCACCTGCGCTGGGGCTGGTGCCAGCGAAGACGTGGTGGTGGTGGCGGCGGTGGTGGTCGGTGCGGCGATGGTGGCGGTTGCGGCAGTGGTAGTGGCCGCAATGACCGTGGGTGTGGCCGCAATGACCGTGGGTGTGGCCGCAATGACCGTGGGTGTGGCCGCAACGACAGTGGCAGCAGGGGGCTGGGAATGTTCAGCAGCCCTGGATGATGGGTTGGTGGGTAGGAGGAGTCCTGGGGAGCGGCTGGGCCCTGCCACACCAGATGGGCCTGCTTGGTGGTCCGTGTCCGAAGAGGAGGACAGATCCTCCACATCCGTGTGTCCTCGTTGGGGGCTTGTAGGCTGGCTGTGCTGGCTGCTGGCTCCATCCCCAGCATCCAGCAGTTCGTCACCTGTGGAGAGAATGAGATTTGTTATTGTGTTGCACCTTGCGAAGTATGTATTTGTCGTCTGACATTAACAGTTCGTGCAATCTCGTACATGGGTTTCCCGGAGGCGTGTGTGTGGCTGTACCATTTGTAGTTGTGTGTGCTTGGCAATGGGACTGTGTGCTGTGCACATGTGGCATGGGACGGATTGGCCATGCCGATGGGTGTGTTGCTGTGCCCCTACTTATTGTGACTCTGGTGTATGCGGGCTCCTGGCCCATCCTGGGTCTGGTTTGTACTTTGCTTTTGGGGTTCAAATGGAACGCTTAGGAACGCATATGGCAACATGGGGGCCATGCCCCAGATTCGCATTTGGGAGGGAATATGCTTTTGGGGTTCAAATGGAACGCTTAGGAACGCATATGGCAACATGGGGGCCATGCCCCAGATTCGCATTTGGGAGGGAATATGCTTTTGGGGTTCAAATGGAACGCTTAGGAACGCATATGGCAACATGGGGGCCATGCCCCAGATTCACATTTGGGATGGAATATGCTTTTGGGGTTCAAATGGAACGCTTAGGAACGCATATGGCAACATGGGGGCCATGCCCCAGATTCACATTTGGGAGGGAATATGCTTTTGGGGTTCAAATGGAACGCTTAGGAACGCATATGGCAACATGGGGGCCATGCCCCAGATTCGCATTTGGGATGGAATATGCTTTTGGGGTTCAAATGGAACGCTTAGGAACGCATATGGCAACATGGGGGCCATGCCCCAGATTCACATTTGGGAGGGAATATGCTTTTGGGGTTCAAATGGAACGCTTAGGAACGCATATGGCAACATGGGGGCCATGCCCCAGATTCACATTTGGGAGGGAATATGCTTTTGGGGTTCAAATGGAACACTTAGGAACGCATATGGCAACATGGGGGCCATGCCCCAGATTCGCATTTGGGATGGAATATGCTTTTGGGGTTCAAATGGAACGCTTAGGAACGCATATGGCAACATGGGGGCCATGCCCCAGATTCACATTTGGGAGGGAATATGCTTTTGGGGTTCAAATGGAACGCTTAGGAACGCATATGGCAACATGGGGGCCATGCCCCAGATTCACATTTGGGATGGAATATGCTTTTGGGGTTCAAATGGAACGCTTAGGAACGCATATGGCAACATGGGGGCAATGCCCCAGATTCACATTTGGGAGGGAATATGCTTTTGGGGTACATGCTGTGAGCCATGGGTGCCGAACGTGACATGTGTTGTGGCAGCATGACAGTGCATGGTCTGAGGTGTGTGCATGCCTGACATGGCCTGCATATTTGCTGTCTGTTGTGATTACTGGACATGGCATTGGACGCATCGTTATGAGTGAGTGTTGGTTGTGTGCCAGCCAACGTATTGCAGTTGTCCCATCTCCTTGGTGTGCGTGCTGCCCTGTGCCATGTGCATCACTGCAGTGCTCGTGGGGGGTGTGGCCCATGTTGTGTGTTGTTGCTCACAGTGTGGCGTGCGCTTCATTGACTTCTGGCACATGGTTGGTCATGGGCATGTATCTTAGCGTGACTGCTGTATGTGTGGCAGCTGTGCGGATGACATGCCTTTCATGAGACTGGGGCTGACGGATGGGATGGATGGTATGTTGTATGTGCATGGTGTGTCTGTGTGTTTGATGGGTTCAGTGGTGTTCGTGTGCATTTATGTTGTTCCGCTCTGTTGCGTCTAGTGTTGTTTGTCTTACATAGGCGTAGTTGTGGGGTGTGTGGTTGACAGGCAGTAGGGGCTACATGGACAGGACTTCAATGGTGTTTCGGTTGTGTGTGATGAGTTGCACAGTGGCTGCCGTGTGGTACTATATTCAGTGTGGCTTGTGCATGCAGACGTGGCTCCTTGGGTGTTGCTGTGTCTGTGATGGGTCATGTGAGGTGTGAGTCTGTGGTTCATGTCCGTGTGCACATTGTTCACTTGTTCGTGACGGTGGGCGGTGCTGCGTGTTCGTCTGCTACGTGACATGTCCCATGTGTTGGTCGTGTTACGGTCCTCATGCCTCCAGTAATCCAGCCCTGTCCAGTTTCCCACCTGCAGGTTGTTCGGACGTGCACTGTACTGGATGCCACATGGTTCTAAGCGGGGGGTGCTCCATGTTGCAGGTCTGTGGGGGTGGGGGGTGTTGTGGGTCGTGGTGGTGGCTGGACACCCACTGACACCGATTGTTGTGGATCGTGATGTCTACCTTTCGGCTGTCGGTGTGCACTGCGGTGGCTGACACGTGGCTGTGGGGGTGGGGGATGCTCCTCCTTGCTGTGCTGTGGGACTAGGGGCCTGGTGTGTGTTGTACTTGGGCTGTCCACCCTCCCACCCACTGCACTTTGTGTTCCTGCCACTTACCTGTTACTTGTCGGTTAGTGCAGCTATGGCGGACACATGGGTGTGGTGGGTGCTCGTTGTGGCGCTTCTGGCATACTTGGGGACCTGTTGGTGGTTACGTGGCTGGCTGAGTGTACACATGTCCCCACGCATCTTACAGTTGTTCTGTTTGGGCTGTGTGTGGTGGTGTCTGTTGCATGTGTGTGTGATGTGTTGTGTATTGTGTGCTGGACATGGGGGTGTTTGTCCCTGGGAGCTGTGGCATGGTGGTAGTGCATGTGAGTACATAGCGGTGTGCTGGTATACATTAGTTTGTACTTGCCAGCCTCCACTCCCCCTGCTAATCCGGCGAGGATCTCGGGATGTATGATGACTCGCACCTTCTCCTCCCACGCTTTGAAGGTCTTGAAGAGCGCGGGATTCCCTCCGCCAGTGACGGCTGCCAGCTCTCTGTTCTTGGTCTCCTTCTTCTTGACCAGGCTCTTGACGTCATTCCACCGTTTGTTTATTTCGACTCTGTTCCTGGGCAGGGTCCCGACTGCATTGACCTGGTCTACGATCCGGTTCCACATTCTGTTTCTGGTGGCTAGTGGTGTGTGCTGGACCATGTTCCCATAGATTTGTGGGTGCACCTTGATGATCTCGTCGACCATGACCGTCAGCTCAATGGGCGTGAACTTGAGCATTCTTTGTGGTGCCATGGTGTTTGTGGTGCTGGTGCGGTGTGTGTTGTGTAATGTGCAGGGGGTTTGTGGTGGTGGTGGTGGTGGTGGTGGTGGTGGTGATGTGTGCGTTTCTGTGGTGTGCTGCTGTCCTTGCTGTGTCACTGTGTCCTCTCCTCTCCTCTCTGGTTTGCAATGTTGCAAGGGGTTGTGGTCTGTGGGAGTGCTGCTTTTGTACTTACCTATGTGGGTGTGTCCTCATGGTCTGTTGTTTTCAGGTGTGTTGTGTCTGGGGTTCTGGCCTTTGTAGTTTTTGTTTGTCCAGGGGGGTGTTTTCGGGATGTGTACTGTGCTTGTGTATTTGTGCGTGCCTTGCTGTGTGGACTTGTTGGCCATGTTGTGTGCGATTGGTTTTGTGAGCGGATGGTTTCTGTGCAGGGACGTGGGCGCCATGGCTTCTGCCGTGTCGATTCTCATCGGCGTTGTTTGCGCTGGCGGGCGGTATATTTGTAGTTTTCCCGCGCTCATGGCGGTGCGATCGTAATCTCACGTGCGGTGTGTCGGCCGTGAGGGCGGGCGGTTTTGTGTTGTCGGGCGTGTTTCCGTCCGTGGTGGGCGGTTTGACTCCGACTCGGACGATGGCGGGCGGTATTTTGTGTGATTTTTCCGCCGATGGCGGTTTTCGGTTTGTGTAATCGTAACGGCGTGGTCGGTGTTCAGACGGTGTGTGCGGGCGGATTTTTGCCGCTTCCATGCCTGGCGGATTTTTTTACGCCGGGTATCGTAATGGGCCCCTAAATAACTCTAAACTATTTACCAATACCAATAAATAATTATTAAAAACATAATTACCAATAGAAAATGTATTAACAATAAATTAATAATAAATACCAATAAATAATAATTAATAAATATTAATTACTAAATAATAAATATTGAATAAAATATTTTTAATAACAAAAAACATATAAATTATTAAAACTTAATTACCAATTAACTAATATTAAACAACTAAATGCTTTTTTATACCAATAATAATAATAATTAAACATTAATTATCAATTAATAAATAATTCTTAATATATTAATTAAATTTATCAATAAATAATATTTATTAATATTTAATTACCAATTAATAATAAAACAACAATAAATTAATTTTTAGAACCAAAAAATTGTAATTTAAAAAATTACCTTTTAATAATTAATATCCAATAAATTAATTATCAATACCCAAAAATAAATTTAATAATTACTTAATTAGATTTCAATTATTTCCAAAAGTATTCCCCTATAAACGCACAACACACTCCAATGATAAAATAATACACTTAACATAATGATCAATTAATCAATTAATAAAAATTAATAACTAATTAATAATAATTAATTACCAATTAATAATAATTGATTACCAATTATCAATTAATTAACAATAATATAATTATCAATACCAATTAATTAAAATAAATTATAAGTTAATTACATTTAAATTACATGATGATCAATTAATGAATTAATAAAAATTAATCACCAATTAATAAAAATTAATTACCAATTATTAATTAATTAACAATTATATAATTATCAATAACAATTAATTAAAATAAATTATAACTTAATTACTTCCCACCCTATTCCCCTATAAACCCACAACCCGCTACAGAACTTAAACGCAAAAAAGTAATTAAAATTAATTTATAATTCCTAAAAATTAATAATTAATTTAGTATAATTAAATTACTTCCCACCCTATTCCCCTATAAACCCACAACCCGCTACAGTACAAAAAAAAAAATTAACTTAACATTTTTTTTTATTAACATATAAAAATTGTATACATATATTTTTAAACAAGTAGAACACTTAACAAAAACACATATAACACATACATATTAAAAACATAACAAAATACATAACAATAATACAAATATCGATATTAGTAACATCGATATTAAAAAATTCGATATTACTTACCTTAGGGTCGATATTCTGTCCATCGATATTCTGTCCCTTCGATATTCTGTCCCTTCGATATTTTAACTTCGATATTTTTGTATATCGATATATTATCTTCGATATTTTGTCTGCTCACCGCAGGAGGTGTGACTGTCCAGGAAGAGCCTGAAGCTGTGAGACCACGGCACTGGTGGGGGCTTGCAGCCGAAGGAGGGTAAAGGAGCGTGGCTTGTGTGCCCCAGGTTTTAGCGTGCATTAGACTTTCTGAGAAGCAGTTCCAGTCAAGATAGCTCATCCCATGTTGCCATGACCAAGAAGTGCAAGTGCACCTCATCCTGTACCACTGTGACCAAGCAGTGCTGAGTCTCATGCTGTGCTGCTGTGACTCTAAGATTGGCACTGCACACATGCACCTCTATACCGCAAACAGTGACCAGAATCAGGCAGAAGGTGACCCTGACCAGTCCTGCCTCATAGGACCACCAGGTTGCCTGAAATTCCTGGCTAGAGGGTCTTAGCCCAGAGCCAAGTGCCTGACATATTCAACCCGACAATGCAAGAGTGAGATAATTTCCTATGGTCAGAGGAGCAGGATGATTTACAAGATCCATTTATAATTCTCAGAGAGCTTCGGTATCATCTCTTAGAAGCATATAATATGATACGAAAGTGACAGTGTTGTTATGCATTCTAATAGTGCATACTAACCACCTTCCCACCAGATCTCGCCTAGTACTCACTACCTACAGCCCCAGGAGACTTCTAAACAAGAATGTAGTTCTGCAGTGAGCAGTAGGACCGCACATTAAATGGGCATCTTGGATCCATTTACAGCATTCCTTACATGTTAATTTAAACCTAAATATGTGTGAAATGCAGGTTTAAGGCAATACTTCTATCTGTGGGGTCGGTTCCGATCTCGGTCGGAGACGCACCCAACGCCATTCGGTCGGGAAAAAAGCCATGCGAATGCCTGTTTCCCGACCGATCCGTACATGAATCCGAACGAACAAGTACGATGCGCACAACAGCACAGATTCCGACCCAGTCGTACTCACCCAATCCAGGTCCTGATCCCCGACCGAGCCGGATCCGTAAACGCAGATACGAGTCGCCCGGAAGCCAAAAAGCAGCCCGTCCGGCCGGACAAGTACGACGCGCTTCCCGTACGCGCCGAACCCGTCGCTATGCACGGCATGTCAAAGCATCCGGGAGAGGCGCACATAAGCTCCGATTCACGCCACAACACGATCCACGGCTACGAGACGAACACGCAAGCGACGAGGCGAAGCAACGACAAAGACGAACGAGACGAACCAACAATGAATCCCATCGTTCCGATCCTACCAATATTCTACATCTACTACCGGAACAGGCACGAACGCGTACGGCGCAGAAGGTAGGTCAGACACCAACCACAAACACAAACTACACGTACCCGACATATCACGCACACACACAGGGATGCAGAAATTACTTACTCCAGAAACAGCAGCACCATAGGGGCGGGATGCCCATCACCAATGCCACATATACACATAGGGGCCCGGATGCCTGTCACTACTACCACCCCTACCCATGGGGGTGCCAGGTGCCTACCACTACTACCACCTCTACCCATGGGGGTGCCAGGTGCCTACCACTACTACCACCCATACCCAGGGGTGCCAGGTGCCTACCACTACTGCCACCTCTACCCAGGGGGTGCCAGGTGCCTACCACTACTACCACCTCTACCCATGGGGGTGCCAGGTGCCTACCACTACTACCACCTCTACCCATGGGGGCTGGATGCCTGTCACTACTACCACCCTTACCCAGGGGTGCCAGGTGCCTACCACTACTGCCACCTCTACCCAGGGGTGCCAGGTGCCTACCACTACTACCACCCATACCCAGGGGGTGCCAGGTGCCTACCACTACTACCACCTCTACCCATGGGGGTGCCAGGTGCCTACCACTACTACCACCCATACCCAGGGGGTGCTATGTGCCTACCACTACTACCACCTCTACCCATGGGGGTGCCAGGTGCCTACCACTACTACCACCCATACCCAGGGGGTGCCAGGTGCCTACCACTACTACCACCTCTACCCAGGGGGTGCCAGGTGCCTACCACTACTACCACCTCTACCCATGGGGTGCCAGGTGCCTACCACTACTACCACCTCTACCCATGGGGGGCTGGATGCCTGTCACTACTACCACCCATACCCAGGGGTGCCAGGTGCCTACCACTACTGCCACCTCTACCCAGGGGGTGCCAGGTGCCCACCACTACTACCACCCATACCCAGGGGGTGCCAGGTGCCTACCACTACTACCACCTCTACCCATGGGGGTGCCAGGTGCCTACCACTACTACCACCTCTACCCATGGGGGCTGGATGCCTGTCACTACTACCACCCTTACCCAGGGGGTGCCAGGTGCCTACCACTACTGCCACCTCTACCCAGGGGGTGCCAGGTGCCTACCACTACTACCACCCATAACCAGGGGGTGCCAGGTGCCTACCACTACTACCACCTCTACCCATGGGGGTGCCAGGTGCCTACCACTACTACCACCCATACCCAGGGGGTGCCAGGTGCCTACCACTACTACCACCTCTACCCAGGGGGTGCCAGGTGCCTACCACTACTACCACCTCTACCCATGGGGGTGCCAGGTGCCTACCACTACTACCACCTCTACCCATGGGGGGCTGGATGCCTGTCACTACTACCATCCTTACCCAGGGGGTGACAGGTGCCTACCACTACTACCACCCATACCCAGGGGGTGCCAGGTGCCTACCACTACTACCACCTCTACCCATGGGGGTGCCAGGTGCCTGCCACTACTACCACCCATTCCCAGGGGGTGCCAGGTGCCTACCACTACTACCACCTCTACCCATGGGGGGCTGGATGCCTGTCACTACTACCACCTCTACCCATGGGGGTGCCAGGTGCCTACCACTACTACCACCTCTACCCATGGGGGCTGGATGCCTGTCACTACTACCACCCTTACCCAGGGGGTGCCAGGTGCCTACCACTACTGCCACCTCTACCCAGGGGGTGCCAGGTGCCTACCACTACTACCACCCATACCCAGGGGGTGCCAGGTGCCTACCACTTCTACCACCTCTACCCATGGGGGTGCCAGGTGCCTACCACTACTACCACCCATACCCAGGGGGTGCCAGGTGCCTACCACTACTACCACCTCTACCCAGGGGGTGCCAGGTGCCTACCACTACAACCACCTCTACCCATGGGGGTGCCAGGTGCCTACCACTACTACCACCTCTACCCATGGGGGGCTGGATGCCTGTCACTACTACCACCCTTACCCAGGGGGTGCCAGGTGCCTACCACTACTACCACCCATACCCAGGGGGTGCCAGGTGCCTACCACTACTACCACCTCTACCCATGGGGGTGCCAGGTGCCTACCACTACTACCACCCATACCCAGGGGGTGCCAGGTGCCTACCACTACTACCACCTCTACCCATGGGGGGCTGGATGCCTGTCACTACTACCACCTCTACCCATGGGGGTGCCAGGTGCCTACCACTACTACCACCTCTACCCATGGGGGGCTGGATGCCTGTCACTACTACCACCCTTACCCAGGGGGTGCCAGGTGCCTACCACTACTGCCACCTCTACCCAGGGGGTGCCAGGTGCCTACCACTACTACCACCCATACCCAGGGGGTGCCAGGTGCCTACCACTACTACCACCTCTACCCATGGGGGTGCCAGGTGCCTACCACTACTACCACCCATACCCAGGGGGTGCCAGGTGCCTACCACTACTACCACCTCTACCCATGGGGGTGCCAGGTGCCTATCACTACTACCACCTCTACCCAGGGGGTGCCAGGTGCCTACCACTACTACCACCTCTACCCATGGGGGTGCCAGGTGCCTACCACTACTACCACCTCTACCCATGGGGGCTGGATGCCTGTCACAACTACCACCCTTACCCAGGGGTGCCAGGTGCCTACCACTACTGCCACCTCTACCCAGGGGGTGCCAGGTGCCTACCACTACTACCACCCATACCCAGGGGGTGCCAGGTGCCTACCACTACTACCACCTCTACCCATGGGGGTGCCAGGTGCCTACCACTACTACCACCCATACCCAGGGGTGCCAAGTGCCTACCACTACTACCACCTCTACCCATGGGGTGCCAGGTGCCTACCACTACTACCACCTCTACCCTTGGGGGTGCCAGGTGCCTACCACTACTGCCACCTCTACCCAGGGGGTGCCAGGTGCCTACCACTACTACCACCCATACCCAGGGGGTGCCAGGTGCCTACCACTACTACCACCTCTACCCATGGGGGTGCCAGGTGCCTACCACTACTACCACCCATACCCACGGGGTGCCAGGTGCCTACCACTACTACCACCTCTACCCATGGGGGTGCCAGGTGCCTACCACTACTACCACCCATACCCAGGGGGTGCCAGATGCCTACCACTACTACCACCTCTACCCATGGGGGGCTGGATGCCTACCACCACCAACACCCCCACTCACAGGATGGCAAATACATGCCACAAGAAGCACACACCAGCAGAAAGAATGCAACACAAAGACATCCCCCCCAACACCATGACAAGCGTGTGTAGACTGTGTCAAATGCCTACAACACTGAACAGGACTGTGGACATACAATGTGACCCCCTATCACAAGTGCCACACATAAATGTGTGTGGCACCCACAATGCAAGCAGGCCATGACCATTGTGGCAATGGGGTCCAAATCCCCATCATCACAGTGCCCAAAATGTAAGTGTGGGGTCCATAGCTGAAGCACATATTGAACATTGTGGCAGTGGGGTCCAAACCCCCATCATCACAGTGACCAAAATGTGAGTGTGGGGTCCATAGCTGAAGCACATATTGAACATTGTGGCAATGGGGTCCAAACCCCCATCATCACAGTGACCAAAATGTATGTGTTGACAAAGAATAAGCTGCAACTGCCAAACTGCATGGATGATTCCTGGTCACAGAACAACAAACACATCAGTGGCAAAGTAGTGCTTGTGTCCCATAGCAACATAGAATGGGGAGGCAAACAGTGCAGTGCAAACAAGACATACCTTTGGCCATGTGCAGACAAACATCACCCATGGGGGCTGACACTGTCAACATTCATCAATGACACAATGACAGAAGTGACCATCAGAATGCAGACCCACATATTTGCACCAATGGGCACACAAATCCAGATACCCAGTGGAGACTGTAGAAGGGAGGTGAACAGATACCATACCATGGCAGCAATGGGACACACACACAATGATCATTGTGCTGACTGATGACCTAGGAGTCCCAGGGACAGCAGGGCAAACACACCAAACAACAAACAGCCAATGGCACACCTAAGATATGCCAATGCAGTGGTGCCGATGCACATACACAAACAGGCAGACCCACACTGCACATCAAACACTACAGGTGAGGGGGGGTACCAGTGTCCCCAGGCAACCACACAACACATGAGGAGGCCTGAATACCAATTACACAGATGTGCATACAGTGCCACACAAAGGTAACTCATGGATCCAAATCCCCTATGTGGGCAATCAGGCATTGTCAGATGAGAGGGAGCAGAAATCACACATGTCACACAAGCATGTAGGAACATCAACTGACACAGCAAGACACACAGACACCACAGCACCACACCCAGGGCCCCCACAATGTGGTGACCCTGGGCTGCATTACAATCCCACTGTGATGACAAAGCTAGATGTCGTTCACACTGTGAACCACAGTCATGTGTCCTGAGCAACAAACTACCATCACACCTACACAAGCACAAATCAACCAGCACGGCCTGTCAGCCAAGGCCAACATGGAGGCAGGGGTCTAGCCGGGCAACAACTCTCATCTGCACACACTCAACACCACACACCTCGACCTCCAACAATGTGCAGCAGTGAAGCTCACATGCACTTGTGACATTGCACAATCACCCATGACAATCCCAGGGGGGGTGGTGGGAACCAAGGTGCAGAAACACATCACACATGGCCACTCTACCAGACTCCTGAATGTCTGACACACTGCACACTACGCTGTACATGGACATGACGGCAATACCACACCAACCAATGGGATCCCAGCCACAGTCACACACCTATGAAGAAGCCAAGGTCACCCACAAAGAACACACATAGACAACTACCAACATTGCAGCCCTGCGGAGTGCCAGCAGTCACACACACAACGTGTCACAACCAATGAAAGCTAACACAAACCAGAAATCACATGACAGGTGTAAACAACAAGTGCAAAGGGGAATCCTGACTGTGACACATCAGCGTCTGCCCACAAACTCAGCCCTGACAGCAAACACACCTATGGGTGACACCCTGATGACCAGTAATGTGCCATGCACCCACATCACAGAGAACCCAGGGAGAAGACTTTGGGGGAACATAGCTCAACTCAGCAAGCATCACAAACAGGAACATCACTAGGGATCCCAGCATGCACAGCAACATGGAAGTGAACACACACACATGCTCATACAACACACACCTTGGGCGCACGAGATGTCACAGGAGTACACACTGCCATGAGGGGACTCCACTCCTGTGTGAGGAAAGCTGTGCCATATGTCGCATCAGTAGGGCTCCATCAAGTCAGCAGAACACTTGGTCACACAGTCAACAATTAGCACCAAATGAAGGCCCCCGTCACATCAGCCTGGTCATGGGAATGTCAACGAAATCAACAGCACAGATCCAACACACATGTATAGCAAGTTGCACTGACAACACAGATGAGTCCTTCCCCATTGATGCCCAAACCTGCATGTCCAGTGGAGATGGCCACACGGTCAGGGAACTAGACTAATTGAACAATGGCAAACACAACAGATGTGCATGGGTGGAACCCACAGATGTGACATTGCTAATGTAAGTAGGAAATCCCATTGCCAAATATTGAAAACATGACACCCTCAGATGCTGCTAAGGACGACATGGATACACCACAGGATAGGACACTGTCCCCCTGGAACACATGGGTTCCTGCACAGTAACACTTCATTTTCATGAGTCCAAATATCACCATCACTGCAGCAACGGCATGGTTAGCGTCATCAACATCATGTACATCAGAAGTAAAAGCACTAGAGAACAGAAAGTTGCTTTATTCAGCATGTGGGTTCAAAACTTGGAAGAACTGTAAGGTATCAACAAAGGCCAATGGCCAGTCCACCAAGGAAGTCTATACAGGGTGACAGTGGCAGATGTCACCCTACGCATGCCTGCACTGATCACAACCGGGGACAATCCCCTAGGAGGGGCATACGGGGGGGCAGGCCAGGCACCGCAGGGACAGGATCAGGGCTCACCAGAAGGAGGCAGGGAAGGGGTGGTGGGTGCTGGAGAGCCACTGACAACTGCAGTGGAGGTGTCTGACATGGTGTGTGCCGGCACAACTGGGGGCATGACTCAGATGTTGTGGGTGCCGGCACAACTGCAGTGGACCCTGCAGATGGAGTGGACAGGTCCGCCACTGCAGCGCCCAAGTCAGACAGGGTGATAGTGGACTCCACTACAGTGCCCACCTCCAGGGGAGGAGAACGGGGATCAGGTAAGGTGGGCAGGACAGAGGGGGAGGACACCCTCACCACATCAGTGGTACAGACAAGCGCAGCGGGGGTGTGGGGCCGGAAGAGCAAGTGGCAGGGGGAGAAGGCCTGACCCTTCTGGGGATGGTGTATCTGTGGGTGGGGGAACCTGGGGCTGGGTGTGGTGGGGGCACCTGTGGAGTGGGGGCCTGAGGGATGGAGGAAGGAGACTTGGTGCCTGAGCTGCAGGGCGGCGGCGGGGTCTTGCTCTTCCGGGACCGGGGGACTTGCGGGTGGGGGCCTCAGTCGGTCTGCGCCTGGGGGATGGTGTCCAGGGGCCAGGGACACTCCGCTCCATGTGGGTGGGCTTCCTCTTCCCCCTGAATGCTGGATCAGCTGGGTCAGAGGGGAAGAGGCCAAGGTCACAGAGGAAGAGCCGCTGTGTCTTTGGGGTTGCAGGTGAGGCAAGGGAGGGGTCTTTGGAGGGAGAGGCAACTGAGGACTGCGCAGTGCTTGTGGATGCATGTGTTTGTGCCTGTGCCCCATCCCCTGTGAGTGTGGTTGCAGTCCCCTGACGGTGCGTGCGTGTGCGTCTTGTTTGTGGCGTGTGTGTCCGTGTGCTGCATGTGTCTGTGCTGGTGTGTGCCTGTGGCAGTGTGTGTGTGCTTGGGACGGGTAAGGTGCTGGGGAGTGTGGATGGGGCAGAGGCAGGAGGGGTGAGGGACTGCCGGAGGAGGGACACTGCTGCCGTCAGGGAGGAGTCCATGGACCTATTGCCCCTCTGTAGGTCAGACATGCCCGATGAGATGCCCTCCATGAATGACACCAGCTGAGTCAACAGACTGGTGTGTGCATGGAGGACACTCAGCATCGCTGTCTGTCCTACATGGAGCTGGCGGAGGAGGTACACAGACTCCTCACTCAGGGCAGCAGGGGACACAGGGGCAGGGGGTGCGGTGCCTGGCCCGAAGGAGACACGCTCCCGAACATGGGAGCCTCCACGGACCTCGGGAATGGGAGCCAACGGGAGGGCGGTGGTGGTGGTGGTGGGGACAGCAACACTAGCTGGGGTGTGGTGGCTGCTGACACCTGCCTCCATAAGGGAGTCATCGTCCGAGTTGCTCTGGTCCTCAGCTGAGGTGGATGGTGCTGAGGACTCCTCGGTGTGGCTCCCCTCGCCCTCCGTGCCACTGGGTCCCTCCGACCACTCCTCGGCTGCTGACCCAGTCTGGCTCTGCGGCTCCTCCTGGTCCGTGGAGCTGTCCTCTCCTGTGGCCGTGGATGTATCTGCAATCAATGGGGAAACAGACAGACATCAGTCACCTGCACCGAACGCACACACCACAGTAAGTACAGCACATTACAGAGCAAGCCCTGGCATCCTTAGTTGAACATTGCTAAAACTGCACAAACAGAACAGGAGAAGTCAATTGTCAGTCTGATGGTCAACCATGGCACTCACATCCCACCTGGCCTTGCACCCATCTGTCTGGTGTCTGTGGGATGGCAATACCCCAGTGTGGACACATGCACCACCTACACAGTATTTGGACAGTGCAGAGAACCCGGTGAAGCATGTGGACATGCACACATCACAACTCTTGCCACTGAGTCAGTGCAGGTGTCCGGATGAAAGGGATGCCCAGAGTCAAATAGGAAATGCATGTGATGCATACCAGCGACAGACACCATGATGCACCCATGTCCTGATAGCCATTGCCACAATGGTGTGCATGTAGCACATGTCACTCCCCTGCAGGATCACTAATAGGAAGTCACATGCCATGGCACAGCCATGCCTGCTAAGTCATACATCACTGTCTCCAGTCACATGGGCAGGGCAGCCAGACAACAACACTCTGCACTGTGTCACAATAGTAGATCATGGGGAATGCAAGTCCTGGAGCTGAACAAGTGCACATGTACATCCCCCACACACCACATCATCTGTACCCTCATCTGTCCAGGTCATACCCATTGGACATATGGGAGACCTGTAACACTACCCTCTGCACCTGAGCACATCACAATCTGCTGTGAATGGGAAACAGCTGCCTGAACCTCATATTCGCATACCCCAGTCTGCACGGTCAGGTGATCAAACACCTATGTGTCACACATGTATCATCTCCTATGGTCACATCTCCGGTGGCATGCGGAGCCCCAACCGAGGAACACCCCAGCAGACCTGACAACGAAGCCACAGCACACTGACACAGAGGCAGACACCTGAGGGGACAAATCACTGAGCAAAACGTGTCAGCTGATACACGGCAGTGGGAGTACAGAGTGTATTGTATGGCCTGGAGTAGGCATGACTGTCCTGTCCCACATGAATGAGGGATGAGCCCTGGACAGTAGGCAGCTGGCTAAGTATGTGTGACACACATTATATACACACTCCTGGGGCACAAACATTGTTCCCACCCGCAGCATGGGTGTGTGCCAGATACCCCAGGCACATGTGGTGGATCAGCTCAGCAATTGGGCCACATATCAAAGTGACACGCAGAACACATGTCAGAACACAGGCAATGTGTAAGCAATGGACCCACCCATGATGCCCACCACAGAGTCAGGGAAACAGATGCTGTCCCCCACCTTGAGTCAAGCAAACTGCAAGGACACAGTACCCAAGTGACACAATACCCTGACTGTAAGGGCCACACCTGGGTATCAGATGAGGAGTGGGCAGTGCACAATAGAGGGACATGGGTCCTGGACCACAAGACTGATGTACTGTGGAAGTTTAACCAGGCCAGAGAAGGGCACATAGCATGGCAGACATAGTTCACAATGCAGACATGGACTCACCCCCTCCTTGCTGCTCTCTGGCCTTCAGCTGCCCATCCAGATCAGGGAAGACCACCGCCAGGATCCTCAGCATGTGGGGGTCAGGGTCCGGTGTCCGCCCCTCCTGCGAGGAGGCGACAGCTTCAGCTGGACCCGTGCGATCCTCCGGGTCCAGCCCCGAAGGTCCTGCCACCTCTTCTGGCAGTTGCGGATCCAGCGCTTGTAGACCCCCACGGATCTCACTGCCCGGACGATGGTCAGCCATATCTTCTGCTTCTGGTGGGCATCAACCTGTGAGGATGACAAAGTGAGAATGCCATAACTACACGTCCAACATAACCGTGCATTACACAGTTGGATATACATGTCTCAATCACAGGGGCATATGATGTACACAGGCAGTGCAACGATGGCCATGAACAGTATGCCAGCAGTTACTACTTGGTATCATTGCATGGGCAGTAAAACCTTGTTTAAATGCACTGTCACTGCATTATACCTGTCCAGTGCATGTAACTACACACTATGGGGGGTGACAACTACTCAGTGAGCCTGCTAGCCAGTGGTGTGCAGACTGTTAGCCTTGCTAGACAGACAACATGCACATTTAGAAAGGCAGTGGACAGAACACTCACCTGCTCCCCTGCTTTCCCATACAGCTTGCTGTACTGTGGAAGGAGGCCATCCAGCAGGGCCTGGTTCTCCTCAGTGCTGAAGGCTGGGGCTCTCTCCACAGTACGTGCCATTGCAGGGTCCAGAGGGTGCAGAAACAGCAGCAGTGTAGTGGCAGATGTTGTCCTGGAGCATGTAGTGCAGGCAAGTGAGCTCTCAGGGGAACAGCCAGCATTATATGTGTGCTGTAGAGGAAGATACTGTCCCATGTGTCCAAAGTGATAGGTCCAAGTCGTTTGCATCATCTGAATCTGGCCAATCCATGGAATTGCACCACTTACACACGCCCCCAGCATCCTTCAAATGTTCAACTTCATGACACCCATGAAATTGCAACATTGTTGTGGGTGACCAACTGAATTTACAGCATCAGACTCGTTCAAATTTTGAAAACGCGTCCGTTGACAGGCCAGGCCATAGCCAATGGGTGCGCACCGATCGGACCATTGCTGTTCAACGCGTACATGGGATACAACGCGTACCCGCACACATTGAATGCAATGGGCCGGCCGGGAACACCGATCGGACCATTGCTGTTCAACGCATACTTGGGATACAACGCGTACCCGCACACATTGAATGCAATGGGCCGGCCGGGAACACCGATCGGACCATTGCTGTTCAACGCGTACATGGGATACAACGCGTACCCGCACACATTGAATGCAATGGGCTGGCCGGGAACACCGATCGGACCATTGCTGTTCAACTCGTACATGGGATACAACGCGTACCCGCACACATTGAATGCAATGGGCCGGCCGAGAACACCGATCGGACCATTGCTATTCAACGCGTACATAGGATACAACGCGTACCAGCGCACATTGAATGCAATGGCCAATGTGTGCGCACTGATCGGTCCATTGCTGTCCAACGCGTATTGCCAATACAACGCGTACCAGCGCACATTGAATGCAATGGCCAATGTGTGCGCACTGATCGGTCCATTGCTGTCCAACGCGTATTGCCAATATAACGCGTACCAGCGCACATTGAATGCAATGGCCAATATGTGCGCACTGATCGGTCCATTGCTGTCCAACGCGTATTGCCAATACAACGCGTACCAGCGCACATTGAATGCAATGGCCAATGTGTACGCACTGATCGGTCCATTGCTGTCCAACGCATCCCTGTACAAGTCACTGGCATATGTCACCATGCCTGTCACAGGTGAACATATGCCAGCCACATATACTTCCCAGGGAGTGAGGGGCACACCTACAACACCACAGCCTGTCCAAACTGTATCCTAGGGCATGTAAGGCTGCATTACCTATTCCGTGTATGGGGGTGAACATGTTGTTCTGTGGGTGTCACTTGGGGGCAGCCACCCCCAGGCTGTGCACGTGTTTATGGGGACAGAATCCTTGGTGTTTCGTGTACATGACCACTGTGATGTGCAACTGTTCATATCTGAGCATGTGGCATGGGCACAGTTCAGGGTGGTGTATGTGTATGTCATGTCACATACACCCTGAGTCCCATGTGGGACGTTATGTTCAACCCAGGGTGACCCAATGGCACAGTGGTGATGGTCCTCCACAGTCTGTGTGCATGTTGTGATTACAATGTCTCTGATTTCATGTGCACAATGGGAGGCAGTCTCCACATCCACGTTGTTTGTGCATGGACTTTGATGTTGTGTGTGTGTGTGTCACAGACGTCCATGTCTGTCCTGCCGAGGCAACAGGGACCACTACCTGTGGGGCTCGTGGTTGTTTTGCCTCAACCACGAGCCCCACAGGTAGTGGTTGACATGGTTGACATGGTGTATACATGATACACCATGTCATGCCAGTGTCCATGTGGCAATACAGGGTCCCTGGGAATCTACCTGTCGTTGAGCTGTGATGCCTGGGGCACATCAGTCCTCACATGTCACTGTGGCATGTGTTTGTTATTTGGCAGCAGGAGATGGGAACTGGGACACGGCCTCATGGTATCCAATGGCACGACCTGGGACTTATTGATGCCACTTGTTGGACTGTGATGTTAGATATTGGCCATGTATGTGCCATACATATCCGTACGGAACTGCACACATCATGTACTTGTGCCTCATTATGATGTATCATGTGATGTTGAGTGTGTTCAATGCCACATATGTGGGGTGACTGACAATCTTGCTTTCTTCACCTATGCACTGCAGGGCACCAGCTGTCCATAGACCATTCCCTGACCTGGCAACGATGGTGGAACGTGACAGCATCCGACGGTACCGCTTCACCAGGCAGCTGATTGAGGATTTGGCAGTGCGCTTGGCACCACATTTGCAACATGGCCGTCCGTACCCTACAGCGCTGACCCCCAAGGTGAAGGTGATGGCAGCCCTACACTTCTTTGCCACTGGTACCTTTCAACACACTCTGGCGACTGCTGGTGGGATGTCACAGACCATGTTCAGCCGTGTGCTCCGGGATGTTTTGGAGGCTATGTTGATATACCTGAACCAGTACATCTATTTCCCTAGACTACAACGACTCACTGGCGTGAAGAGTGACTTCTATGCCCTGGGGAGGATGCCGCATGTCATTGGCTCCATTGATGGGACACATGTGGCTTTGGTACCACCACAGGCCCAAGAGCAGGCCTACCGTAACCGCAAACACTACCACTCGGTCAATGCACTGGTGGTCTGTCTTGCAGATATGAGCATCACACACATGTGTGCCCGTTTCCCTGGTTCTGCACACGATGCCTACGTGATGAGGAGTAGTCGCATCCCGAGGATGATGGCACAGATGCGGAACCAGCGTGCCTGGCTTGTAGGTGTGTACTGACTTTGTGCCATTGTGTGTGTTCTGCTATGTAGTGTTCCACCCTCTTTTCCAACTCTGCTAATGTGCAATTGTCTGTATGTAGGTGACTCCGGATACCCCAACATGCCGTGGTTGCTGACGCCCCTCAGGAACCCTGTGACACCAGCCCAGATGCGCTACAATGAGGCACATGGTCGGACCAGGAGAGTGATTGAGCGGACATTTGGTCTCCTGAAGAGCCGCTTCCGCTGCCACGACAAGACAGGAGGGTCCCTCCCATATGCCCCAGCAAAGGTGTGCAAGATTATCATCGTCTGCTGCATGCTCCACAACCTGGCAGTGCGGAAGGAGTTGCCTCTCATCCTGGATGACTATGACCAACGTCCGCCACCTGTGGAGGATCCTGGCCTGGACCACGATGCCAGTGATGATGATGATGATGTTGAGGGTGATGTCCGCACACAGCTCATCACCAACTTCTTCAGCTGAATGTGAGTATCCAGAGATGGCATGTCAATGATGTGAGTTTGCATGATATGTGTTGGTGGTGCTCTGGTGCTGTTTGAGTGTGTCCATGGGCTACATGTCTGTATGCGTGTAGCGATGTGTCCTTGCAGGTAGTCTGTACTCCCCAACAGTGTTGACATGCTAACTTGGTTCTGGGTGGGTATCTTGTAACATGTATTGTGCATGAGTATTGCAGTTCTGTCCTGTTCTTCAGTACTTTTGACTGTGTGTCATTTCTGTCCTTCACAGGGTACTTTCAGAGTCGTTTGGTCAACTGTGATCCCCAACACCATGATTCGACTTCCCGGGTGGTAGCTGTTGTGTCCCTACAGGTGATGTGCACCACACCCATGGACTTCCTTCCCTCTACACTTGTTGACTGTGTGGCCGCTGCCAGGTGGGATTACCTTGCATCTGTGGTGGTTACAACATGTTGCAAATGTGTAATAAACCTGTGCTTCACTTTGTGATGTGCGTTGTCTGTGGTCACACATCTGACTGACATTTGCTTACTGCACCAGTGGGCTAGTTAACACAGACTGTGAATAGGTGTTGGGTCTGTGCAATGCAACGTATTTCCTGGCAACATCAGTGTAGGCGATGAGTCAGCTGTCCATGGTGTGTATGTGTTGTGTAGCCCTGGTGGTGTGCCTCCCCATATGTGTGAAGTCGCCATGACTCACATGCCGGTGTTGTACTTGCTGTAGCAGTTAGCATGCACAGTGTCATTTCCCCGATCATCATCGCAACTTCTGAGACAACATAGGAATCACAACAGAGGCAAGTATGGTGTATAAGTGAGTTTATTGACATACATGTGTGAGTATAGTGCACAGGTTGTTGGGTGCTGTACATTGTGATTGTGATCCAAAGTTCCTAGATAATTTGGAAGTCCTGGTAGCAGAAATGTCCAGAGTAAAGTCCACAGTAATCAGAGACATTGGTCCAACTTGAGCTCCCCATGTCATGTGGGAGAGTTGTGTTGCAGTCAACAGGGTGAACAGTTTGCGCACAAAGGTTATTCTCCAGAACAGGTTTTGGCTTCCTGTGGGTTGCACATGGCCATCGGCCTCTCACTTGCCCCTCCTCGGACGGCCCCTCTTCTTTGGGGGGGACCCTCAAGTGCAGGCTGCTGCGGTGCAGGGGACTCTCCGCCAGAGTCATCCTGCCTCCCTGTGGCAGTTGCAGTTGTTTCAGCAGCAGATGTGGGCACACAGGGAGGTGTTGACTGGTTGCTGCTCATCTGGCGGAGGCATTGTAATATGTCCCTATGCACCGCCGTCATCTCTTGCAGTGTGTCCCCCTTGGACTCCACGCGGGACATGTGTGAGTCCAAGCGGGCATGATGGGCAGCCTGCTGCTGTTTAATGTCCCTGAGGACCCCCACTACCTGGCTGAACTCTCCGGTGCTGGACTGGTACGCATCGGCTATGCGTGCCAGTTGTGGGTCATCATGCAGTCCAGACCCCTCTGTGAGCAGCGACCTATGTCTCCCACCCCTCCCACCACCCCTGTCGACACATGCAGTACCTGAGGTGGCAGGCACAGGTGACCCTGGGCCACCTTGTGGGTTGTTGGTGGTGGTGGTGTCCATGGCCCCACGTTGGTCCAGGGTCCCTGTGCTGGTGGTGGTGCTGCTCCTTGGTCTGTCCATGTCGGCAGGGGTGGTATGTGTGTTGACAGTCGTTGGAGGGGTGGGTGCAGGGGGTGCAGCTGGTGGTCCTGCTGGTGCTGCATGATGACTTGCTCCGGAGGTGCCAGGTTGGTCTTCTTCGTCCGAGGAGGGCAGAGGCTGTACGACGCCAGTGAGCTCCGCATCCTCTTGAGCCTGGGACTGGGACTCCTCAGCGTCTGCTGCTGTGTCCCCATCATCACCTGTTTTTGGGAGACACACACAATATATGTTATGTTTCTGCAGGCATCAATGGTTGACACACCTGACAGTTGTGACTGTGCCTCTGGATGCGGGCCTGTACATTGCATTGTCCTAAGTTGTCACAGTCAGGGGTTGATATTGGTGTAGCACATTGTCCTGCATTATTTGGGCATTTCTATGTGAATGTTGGGGTGTGTACATGGTCTGCATTGGTTGTATTTGGTTGTCATCCGCTCCTCCTTCCCACCCAGCCAGATATTCCACCATGGAAGGTGCTTCCATTGCGGGGAGTGCAAGTTGTCTTTCAGGATGTCAGTCAGTGGTGTCCTGCTGTTGGTTGGTGCACAGTTGCCAGCAGGGCCTTGTGCTCCCCACAGCAGTAGCCAGTGTCAGCCATCTTGTCAGTTGTTTTCCACTCCCTGTGATGTGCGCATGGTTCAGGGTGGTGTTGATGGGACAGTTGTGGGGGTGACCAATATCTGTGGCTACCACTCCCATCATGCTATTGCCTCCACCCCACTTCCCAGCATGCCCATACTTACTTGCTTTTGGGTGGACTTCAGTGTGTGTGAGTGTGAGAGCAATGGCAAGATGGCTGACAGTGGTGTCCTGCTGTTGGTTGTTGCACAGTTGCCAGCAGGGCCTTGTGCTCCCCACAGCAGTGCCCAGTGTCAGCCATCTTGTCAGTTGTTTTCCACTCCCTGTGATGTGCGCATGGTTCAGGGTGGTTTGATGGGACAGTTGTGGGGGTGACCAATATCTGTGGCTACCACTCCCATCATGCTGTTGCCTCCACCCCACTTCCCAGCATGCCCATACTTACTTGCTTTTGGGTGGACTTCAGTGTGTGTGAGTGTGAGAGCAATGGCAAGATGACCGACAGTGGTGTCCTGCTGTTGGTTGTTGCACAGTTGCCAGCAGGGCCTTGTGCTCCCCACAGCAGTGCCCAGTGTCAGCCATCTTGTCAGTTGTTTTCCACTCCCTGTGATGTGCGCATGGTTCAGGGTGGTGTTGATGGGACAGTTGTGGGGGTGACCAATATCTGTGGCTACCACTCCCATCATGCTATTGCCTCCACCCCACTTCCCAGCATGCCCATACTTACTTGCTTTTGGGTGGACTTCAGTGTGTGTGAGTGTGAGAGCAATGGCAAGATGGCTGACAGTGGTGTCCTGCTGTTGGTTGTTGCACAGTTGCCAACAGGACCTTGTGCTCCCCACAGCAGTAGCCAGTGTCAGCCATCTTGTGAGTCCTTTTCCACTCCCTGTGATGTGAGCATGGTTGAGTGTGGTGTTGATGGGCCAATTGTGAGGGTGAGCAATATCTGTGCCTACAACTCCCATCATGCTATTGCCTCCACCCCCTTCCCAGCATGCCCATACTTCCTTCCTTTTGACTCTGCTTCCCTGTGGGGTGGGCTGCCTGTGCTGACAGGATGGCTGGGAGTGTTGTCCGAGCAGTTGTTTGGCTAAATGTCCCAGGAGTGTCCCTGTGCTTCACACAGCATGACCCAGGGTGGTGGTTCTTTGTGGGATCTTGAGTTAGGATGTGAGGCATTGCATTCCGCCAGGTGTGTTCTGTGGAGTATGTGTTGAGGCGGGGTGTGAGGGGAGGTGCTTGTGACTATGGTCAGTGCTGTGAGTCCTCCTTCCCACCCAGCCAGATATCCCATCATGGACCGTGCTTCCATTGCAGGGAGTGCAAGTTGTCTTTCAGGATGTCAGTCAGTGGTGTCCTGCTGTTGGTTGTTGCACAGTTGCCAGCAGGGCCTTGTGCTCCCCACAGCAGTAGCCAGTGTCAGCCATCTTGTGAGTCCTTTTCCACTCCCTGTGATGTGAGCATGGTTGAGTGTGGTGTTGATGGGCCAATTGTGAGGGTGAGCAATATCTGTGCCTACAACTCCCATCATGCTATTGCCTCCACCCCCTTCCCAGCATGCCCATACTTCCTTCCTTTTGACTCTGCTTCCCTGTGGGGTGGGCTGCCTGTGCTGACAGGATGGCTGGGAGTGTTGTCCGGGCAGTTGTTTGGCTAAATGTCCCAGGAGTGTCCCTGTGCTTCACACAGCATGACCCAGGGTGGTGGTTCTTTGTGGGACCTTGAGTTAGGATGTGAGGCATTGCATTCCGCCAGGTGTGATCTGTGGAGTATGTGTTGAGGGGGGGTGTGAGGGGAGGTGCTTGTGACTATGGTCAGTGCTGTAAATCCTCCTTCCCACCCAGCCAGATATCCCACCATGGACCGTGCTTCCATTGCAGGGAGTGCAAGTTGTCTTTCAGGATGTCAGTCAGTGGTGTCCTGCTGTTGGTTGTTGCACAGTTGCCAGCAGGGCTTTGTGCTCCCCACAGCAGTAGCCAGTGTCAGCCATCTTGTGAGTCCTTTTCCACTCCCTGTGATGTGAGCATGGTTGAGTGTGGTGTTGATGGGCCAATTGTGAGGGTGAGCAATATCTTTGCCTACAACTCCCATCATGCTATTGCCTCCACCCCCCTTCCCAGCATGCCCATACTTCCTTCCTTCTGACTCTGCTTCCCTGTGGGGTGGGCTGCCTGTGCTGACAGGATGGCTGGGAGTGTTGTCTGGGCAGTTGTTTGGCTAAATGTCCCAGGAGTGTCCCTGTGCTTCACACAGCATGACCCAGGGTGGTGGTTCTTTGTGGGACCTTGAGTTAGGATGTGAGGCATTGCATTCCGCCAGGTGTGTTCTGTGGAGTATGTGTTGAGGGGGGGTGTGAGGGGAGGTGCTTGTGACTATGGTCAGTGCTGTGAGTCCTCCTTCCCACCCAGCCAGATATCCCACCATGGACCGTGCTTCCATTGCAGGGAGTGCAAGTTGTCTTTCAGGATGTCAGTCAGTGGTGTCCTGCTGTTGGTTGTTGCACAGTTGCCAGCAGGGCCTTGTGCTCCCCACAGCAGTAGCCAGTGTCAGCCATCTTGTGAGTCCTTTTCCACTCCCTGTGATGTGAGCATGGTTGAGTGTGGTGTTGATGGGCCAATTGTGAGGGTGAGCAATATCTGTGCCTACAACTCCAATCATGCTATTGCCTCCACCCCCCTTCCCAGCATGCCCATACTTCCTTCCTTTTGACTCTACTTCCCTGTGGGGTGGGCTGCCTATGCTGACAGGATGGCTGGGAGTGTTGTCCGGGCAGTTGTTTGGCTAAATGTCCCAGGAGTGTCCCTGTGCTTCACACAGCATGACCCAGGGTGGTGGTTCTTTGTGGGACCTTGAGTTAGGATGTGAGGCATTGCATTCCGCCAGGTGTGTTCTGTGGAGTATGTGTTGAGGGGGGGTGTGAGGGGAGGTGCTTGTGACTATGGTCAGTGCTGTGAGTCCTCCTTCCCACCCAGCCAGATATCCCACCATGGACCGTGCTTCCATTGCAGGGAGTGCAAGTTGTCTTTCAGGATGTCAGTCAGTGGTGTCCTGCTGTTGGTTGTTGCACAGTTGCCAGCAGGGCCTTGTGCTCCCCACAGCAGTAGCCAGTGTCAGCCATCTTGTGAGTCCTTTTCCACTCCCTGTGATGTGAGCATGGTTGAGTGTGGTGTTGATGGGCCAATTGTGAGGGTGAGCAATATCTGTGCCTACAACTCCCATCATGCTATTGCCTCCACCCCCTTCCCAGCATGCCCATACTTCCTTCCTTTTGACTCTGCTTCCCTGTTGGGTGGGCTGCCTGTGCTGACAGGATGGCTGGGAGTGTTGTCCGGGCAGTTGTTTGGCTAAATGTCCCAGGAGTGTCCCTGTGCTTCATACAGCATGACCCAGGGTGGTGGTTCTTTGTGGGACCTTGAGTTAGGATGTGAGGCATTGCATTCCGCCAGGTGTGTTCTGTGGAGTATGTGTTGAGGGGGGTGTGAGGGGAGGTGCTTGTGACTATGGTCAGTGCTGTGAGTCCTCCTTCCCCCCCAGCCAGATATCCCACCATGGATCGTGCTTCCATTGCAGGGAGTGCAAGTTGTCTTTCAGGATGTCAGTCAGTGGTGTCCTGCTGTTGGTTGTTGCACAGTTGCCAGCAGGGCCTTGTGCTCCCCACAGCAGTAGCCAGTGTCAGCCATCTTGTGAGTCCTTTTCCACTCCCTGTGATGTGAGCATGGTTGAGTGTGGTGTTGATGGGCCAATTGTGAGGGTGAGCAATATCTGTGCCTACAACTCCCATCATGCTATTGCCTCCACCCCCTTCCCAGCATGCCCATACTTCCTTCCTTTTGACTCTGCTTCCATGTGGGGTGGGCTGCCTGTGCTGACAGGATGGCTGGGAGTGTTGTCCGGGCAGTTGTTTGGCTAAATGTCCCAGGAGTGTCCCTGTGCTTCACACAGCATGACCCAGGGTGGTGGTTCTTTGTGGGACCTTGAGTTAGGATGTGAGGCATTGCATTCTGCCAGGTGGGTTCTGTGGAGTATGTGTTGAGGGGGTGTGAGGGGAGGTGCTTGTGACTATGGTCAGTGCTGTGAGTCCTCCTTCCCACCCAGCCAGAAATCCCACCATGGACCGTGCTTCCATTGCAGGGAGTGCAAGTTGTCTTTCAGGATGTCAGTCAGTGGTGTCCTGCTGTTGGTTGTTGCACAGTTGCCAGCAGGGCCTTGTGCTCCCCACAGCAGTAGCCAGTGTCAGCCATCTTGTGAGTCCTTTTCCACTCCCTGTGATGTGAGCATGGTTGAGTGTGGTGTTGATGGGCCAATTGTGAGGGTGAGCAATATCTGTGCCTACAACTCCCATCATGCTATTGCCTCCACCCCTTCCCAGCATGCCCATACTTCCTTCCTTTTGACTCTGCTTCCCTGTTGGGTGGGCTGCCTGTGCTGACAGGATGGCTGGGAGTGTTGTCCGGGCAGTTGTTTGGCTAAATGTCCCAGGAGTGTCCCTGTGCTTCATACAGCATGACCCAGGGTGGTGGTTCTTTGTGGGACCTTGAGTTAGGATGTGAGGCATTGCATTCCGCCAGGTGTGTTCTGTGGAGTATGTGTTGAGGGGGGGGTGTGAGGGGAGGTGCTTGTGACTATGGTCAGTGCTGTGAGTCCTCCTTCCCCCCCAGCCAGATATCCCACCATGGACCGTGCTTCCATTGCAGGGAGTGCAAGTTGTCTTTCAGGATGTCAGTCAGTGGTGTCCTGCTGTTGGTTGTTGCACAGTTGCCAGCAGGGCCTTGTGCTCCCCACAGCAGTAGCCAGTGTCAGCCATCTTGTGAGTCCTTTTCCACTCCCTGTGATGTGAGCATGGTTGAGTGTGGTGTTGTTGGGCCAATTGTGAGGGTGAGCAATATCTGTGCCTACAACTCCCATCATGCTATTGCCTCCACCCCCCTTCCCAGCAGGCCCATGCTTCCTTCCTTTTGACTCTGCTTCCCTGTGGGGTGGGCTGCCTGTGCTGACAGGATGGCTGGGAGTGTTGTCCGGGCAGTTGTTTGGCTAAATGTCCCAGGAGTGTCCCTGTGCTTCACACTGCATGACCCAGGGTGGTGGTTCTTTGTGGGACCTTGAGTTAGGATGTGAGGCATTGCATTCTGCCAGGTGGGTTCTGTGGAGTATGTGTTGAGGGGGGTGTGAGGGGAGGTGCTTGTGACTATGGTCAGTGCTGTGAGTCCTCCTTCCCACCCAGCCAGATATCCCACCATGGACCGTGCTTCCATTGCAGGGAGTGCAAGTTGTCTTTCAGGATGTCAGTCAGTGGTGTCCTGCTGTTGGTTGGTGCACAGGGCCTTGTGCTCCCCACAGCAGTAGCCAGTGTCAGCCATCTTGTCAGTTGTTTTCCACTCCCTGTGATGTGCGCATGGTTCAGGGTGGTGTTGATGGGACAGTTGTGGGGGTGACCAATATCTGTGGCTACCACTCCCATCATGCTATTGCCTCCACCCCACTTCCCAGCATGCCCATACTTACTTGCTTTTGGGTGGACTTCAGTGTGTGTGAGTGTGAGAGCAATGGCAAGATGGCTGACAGTGGCCAGCAGGGCCTTGTGCTCCCCACAGCAGTGCCCAGTGTCAGCCATCTTGTCAGTTGTTTTCCACTCCCTGTGATGTGCGCATGGTTCAGGGTGGTGTTGATGGGACAGTTGTGGGGGTGAGCAATATCTGTGCCTACAACTCCCATCATGCTATTGGCTACACTGACTTGCCCAGCATACACATATTTCCTTTCTTTCAGTGGGCTTCACTGTGTGCTGGTGTTGTAGTGGTGGCTACTTGTCTGGATGTGTTTGTCAGTTATATTTGTGCCACTGCCTAGCTGTAGTTGTAGTTGTGTTTGTACATGTGATGACACAGTTAAATGTCACTTTGTGATGGCATGTGTTGTGTTTCTCTGAGTGACATACACATTTTGGGATGATTCTGTTCTGGTTGCTGTGTATTTGCTAAGAGTGCATGGTTTGACTCTCCCCTTGACAGTGATGTGTGTGTGTAGTCGCAGAATATTGTGTACATTTGTTGTGTACTCACCAGGCTCTGGGATGTTTTCTAGTCCATAGACGCTCACTGGTGGTAGGATGGCCCGCACCTTCTCCTCCCAGGGCCTGAGGTATACTGGCTTGGCAGGAGGGCCACTGCCGGTGTGTTGGCTCAAGATGTAGTCCTTCTTCAGCAGCTCCTTCACCCTCCTGCGCACGTCATACCACCTGTTCTGGATGTCTGTCTTTGTGCGCAAACATGGTGATTGTGCGTTCACCCTGTCGACGATCCTTTCCCACATCTTTGTTTTCTGTGACATGGGTGTCTGTTGGACCAGTGTACCAAAGAGCTGTGGCTCTACCCTGAGGATCTCATCTACCAGGACTTCCAATTCACTATCTAGGAACTTGTGATTCTTCTTTGGGGGCATGGTGATGGGTGGTGATGGTGAGTGATGTGTGTGTTGGTGTGCAGGTGAAGGTGTGTGAGTGTGTGTTTTGCTAGGTGTATGTGAGGTATCTATTTGTTGTGGTGCTGATGGTGTGTGGCTTGTGTGATGGATGAGCTGTGAGTGTGTGGTTGATGTCTGTTGAGTGCTGGCAGGTAATTTGAATTTGCAAAGGATCATGGTAGGGATTTGTGTCCTTTATATGGGTGGAGTTGTGGGTGTGTCTTTGTTCCCTGCCCCTCCCCCCCCCAGTATTTATTGGCTTTGTAATTGCTTGTTTGGCCTTTTTTTGTGTATTTTCCCTTTGTACTTTTCGTGCATGTAGGAGACGTTCTTGTGACCGAGTCGGACCCTGCAGTTGTCTCGTACGGGCTTGTCCGTTTCGTTCACGCTGTGTTTGTGCTGTTTTCTATGCTGCGTACGCGTCGGTCGCGGTGTTTTGGGTTGCTTCGGCTCGCAGTTTTGTATGCGTGTCGGTCGTACGGCTTGTCCTCCGTGCGACTCGGTCGTGTTTTCCACGCCTTGCATCGTACTTGGCGGGTGGGAGTCCGCGGGTACGTCTCGTTCGGTATTGTTCCGGGTGCGAGTCTGTCGGTTCGAATCGCGTGTTTTTCCGGCCGGATTGCTGTTTTCCGCGCGGCTCGGTCCTTCGGCTTGTGTTCCATACGAGTCGGTCGGGTTTTGCTCGCTTCTCATCGTACTTGGCGGGTCGGGCTGCACCGGTACGTGTCGGTCGGACTAAATTCCCATACCGAGTGTTAGAGGTTTCTAGAGAAGCAAATATTGCTCCACTTACTACTCACCAGAGCACAAATACAATTCTCTTATACACTCACTGCAACAAACTGCTCAAAATAAATCTGTAGCTGGAACACCAGCATGAGATGATACAAAAACTGTAAAGGTCTCTGGGCCAGATGTACGACGGTTTTTGCATGCGCAAACGGGTTTGCGAACCCGTTTGCGCTTGCAAAAACCAATAGGGGTATGTACCATTCCAAAATAGCGAGTCGCAATTTATTTGCGACTCACTATTTTGGAATTGCGAGTTGCTATTAGGAAGGGGTGTCTCCTTCCTAATAGCGAGCGCAACCCCATGTATGAATGTTTTGCGACCTCAATTGCGGTCGCAAAACACTTGCAAATTACCACCCTCTTGAAGAGGGTGGTAATGGGGTCGCAAAAGGGAAGGGGTCCCCAGGGGACCCCTTCCCCTTTGCAAATGCAGGGGAAAATATTTTTTAAGGGCAGGCAGTGGTCCCAGGGACCACTGCCTGCCCTTAAAAATGAAACAAAAACGTTTCATTTTTTTCTTTTTTAAATGCATCCCGTTTCCCTTTAAGATAAACGGGCTGCATTTTTTTTAAAAAACTGCTTTATTTAAAAGCAGTCCCAGACATGGTGGTCTGCTGAGCCCAGCAGGCCACCATACCTGGGAGGGCCTGCCATTCCCAATGGGGTCGCAAATTGTGAGAGGCTCATTAATATTCATTAGCCTCTCAATTTGCGACCCCATTGGGAATCGCAAACAGTGTGTTCCACACTGTTGTACATGGCATATTGAGCCACGCAAATGAGTCGCAATTTGCGAGGCGCAATTTTGCTCGTCGTACATCTGGCCCTCTATCTCTATATCCCTTTCTCTCTCTCTCTCTCTCTCTCTCTCTCACATGGACTCTCCACCCCCGGATTGATTTCCTGATTCAGTACAACTACGACTACAGATACCAACATTCACGCTATCCCCAATGCTTTAGACCATTTTTAAAGCACATGCTTTACAACCCACTCAACACACCTGCATAATCTGAGTTCACATACCTCACAACACACTCTGTTACCACATTTCTATAGCTAGACGTCCTAAACCCAGTCAAATATCAATGTGCATAGGTATGATCAGAAGAATCACCTCCTCTCAATCCAGTGAGCCATATACTACACATCACATCAAAGCAACCTTCCTGTTTTGTAGGTCTACAATCTCTGTTGTAACCTCCATATCTGCCCTCATCTGACTATGACCGTGACATCATTGCCCCAGGGGAATCTAGTTCTGCTCATCCTTCATGCCACTGCTTTGTCTTATACTAACACTAGGAGCCAACAGCCTCCATCTGAATAGAAAATATAAACTATGGGGGATTACGTTTACCCAAAAGCAGCCCATTAAAAGAAAACTGATTAGCTCAGTAATATACTCCTCATTCCAATTCCTCATTGTGGAAATTACAAGCATGACACCTTAATCAATGAGGCTGGAAAATTTACATCACTACTGGGATCAAATAGAGTTTTATTGATAGTTACATTTAGTATACCACTGATCAAATCATCTAGTCTTGTGACTAGATTTTCCTAGGACATTTCAACCTCCACTGGAAAAAATGCTAAAATACCCCACACACCCTTTCTCAAATTCTTCCTGAAGGAAAAAACTACAACATTGCCAGTTCTCTATGCACAATGTGGGATCTACCTTTATTGTGTGTAGGCAATACGCATAAACAAACATTGAATACAAATCTCCAATCCTCTTAATTTGGATTTATAATTCCTTTCTAATCCCTGACCTGTCATCCACATGCTATTATGGAAATGGAAATGGTAAAATCTAGATTTCTCACACAAATAGACAGCAAGCGTTGTAATGGCAATAGGTCTGTATTTAATGTGCTAATGTATGGAAATGCATGCTAACACAAATGTGCACAGGCTATTTATGCATTGTCTTTGTGTAGCCTATCTTTTTCTTTGCCTCCCATCTTTGTCCCCTGATTATGCTTATTCCTCAAGCTTGAGTTGCTGCTGGTTTTAAATCCACAAACTTGTGGTGCCTGTACCATGCAGACATGATTGTTAGTGATGTCAGCACAAACAATTTGGTAACTCACTTATAAAGCCTCCTACTACTTCTCACCTGAAGTGATCCTTGATATGGTTGCAGATTGGGAGCAGGAGCTTGATTCACCAACAGTGCTCTGTCAGGCTAGTCCTGCCCATGGTAAAATACTAGCTGCACTCCATTTTATGGCCACTTTGTCTTCCAGTGGCCGTATTATACAATCTGGCACATTATCCTTGTTAGCGCTGGGCATACCTTTCTAAAGGTGCTCTCTGCGCTGTATTAGATTGAATGCGCTGCCCCAGGGCAGCCGCAATCTCGTGCTGCCTGGTGGCAGCACATACAAATGAAATACGGAGCAGCTTAGAAGCAGCTGCTCTGTGTTTCACTGTGCAGGCGACAACCCTTCTGCACTTTTAAGAGGGATGAGAGATCCCCTTGCAGGCGGGTGCAGTGAGTGTCTGCACCTGCCTGTAAGGGGATGTCTAGGGGGGCCACAGGACCCCCTTCACCCCCTCCAGAGGGCTGCCATCGGAGGGCGCACACAGTGTGCCACCTTTTAGGTGGTGCACTGTCAGCGCACCTCCTGACAGCTTCTTCACCTTTGCACCTGCGTCTATAATATGGCGCAGGTGCAGAGGCAAAGAGATTCCATCATTTGCATGGGGGCACACCCCTATGCAAATGAGAGAATGCCCTCTGATGATAGGGCTGGCGCTATGTGTGTGCCAGCACTATCTGTATTACAGAAGGGGCCGTACAAGCATCTGCGGTCGTTTTTGCAATACCAAAGTCCCAGGGGGCACACAAAGCAGGCGCAAATGCCCATGCACCCCAGGGTACTTTATATAATACAGCCCCAGAATGTCAGTTGTGAAAATGTAGGCATCTCACAGGCAAGCCTATCTTGATGCTTGCATCAGGTACTGAGATCCATCAACAGAAGAGTTCATCAGTTTCTCACCATGCGGCAGTCACTTGAGGAAAGTTAAAAGGGGACAAGGGAATTCTACACCTTTGCCCACTTCCCTTGTGTCTTAGGTGCCATTGATTAGACCTATGTGGAATTCCAAGCACCTCACCACAGGGAATACCTTTTCCACAATCACACTGCTGGCACTCCATCATTGTGCAAGCTGTCTGCAAGGTCAGAGTTTGTCACTGATCTGTACATTGTCTTTCATGTAAACATGTATGACAGCTATATCTACCATCATTCACCTCTTTCTCATCAGTTGGTTGCCAGGGATTTTGGTGGCATGTGACTCTTAGGTAAGCAATAACATTTTACACTGGAGCTGCATGTGCATCGGGGAGAAGGCATCTCAAACATACACACTTATTAGTCACTACAACACAATAGATACATAGGACGTTTACAGTCACTGAATGCATGTGTACAAGTTGCAGTGCATTTAGATTAGAAGCACATTTTTAAACAAAAAACATGTCCTTGTTGCAGGTGATCCGGGAAATGTTCTCTCCCTGCCCATCTCCTTACATTCTTTAGATCTCCAACCACATACCTTAACAGAGGTACGATATAGCACATGTGTGCCCATCAGCCATCATTGAACACACTTTTGGTATCTTAACACTCAATTCAGATGTCTTGACTGTAAAGAGAGGGTGCTCCTGTGTACCATAGAAGTTGTGTGCAAGATAAGAGTAGCCTGTTGTGTGTTTCACCATATTTTCAGGGTTGTGCCTAATTCAGGTAATTTGCTTTTGTGTAACTACGGGAAATTTCAGTAAAATTAAGCGTAATTACCCAAATTGAAATTCATCAATTCACACTATATTTTAGCAAGAAATGTGTCCTCGAAGTCAATGCTTGTCATGAGGACGCATTTAAACAGAGCACAGCAAACCACAGCTGCTCGCTTTCTGTTTGTGTCTGTTTGCAGTAAATTATTACAACCAATGATGCTATTAGTAGTACATTATTACAGCGAATGGTGTGCAATTACACAAAGAGGCATAATTTCTGGAATTCCACGTAACAAGAGTTACACAAAATTTTCAAAATGTTGTGAATTATGCCTGCATATTTTAAGTTTTGCTTTAAACACACAAATGGAAAGGGGGAGGAAAAGCCACTGTACGTCGTCCCTAGAATAAATACTCAAACACAAAAAGGTACGGTAGCTCAAGCAAGAAAAGGACTTCCTCTACTATTTGGAAAGTCAAGTCAGAGCCTTATTTGGACGTCACAAGAATTTTGTCAGACCACGTGGGAAAACAAATCTTTTGGAAGAGGAAGCCTCACAGATAAGTCATAAGCTTCATCATAGGCTACCTCTGCCCACCCTGGTAGGACAGTGTCACTAGGGCAGACTTGACCTCCTGATGGACTCGAAAGAAGGAGGAAGTTCTTAGATAAAGTTCAACTGGATAGATGGTGGAATCCAGATAACTTAAAAATTCTGTGTGGTGCCCAGGTGTATCACCTTTAATGTTGGGGACCTCAGGTATATCTAAAATCATAAAATTATCAATGAGATTGCCAGTGAGGACAATGGCTCAACCCATCTTCCTAAGCCAGCATTTTTCTGCCCCCATAGTTAGCCTATACAGGTCTTGGACATTCTTCAGGGCCAAGGATCCCTAGTGGACTAGCCTATTCACCAAAAGCAAGATTTGGAGAAACCAAGAATCCGGGTGAATCCTGCCTGGATGTAAGTATATTACACCCTCAATTAGGGGATAGCAGCTCCCCCGTTCTGGGAGGGGACGATGTCCTCTTTAGTCATACATTCATCAAGATACCAGTGGCTGGGAGATGGTGTTGTCATTGCAGGTTTGCAGGCACGATGTCCTCTTGATGAATGTGTGACTAAAGAGGACATCGTCCCCTCCCAGATCGGGGGAGCTGGTATCCCCTAAATAAGGGTGTAATATACTTAGTCCTGGTAAGATTCATCTGGGATCTTAGAGGGATGGATTGAACCTTTGTCCTCACTGGCCATCTCATTGATGATTTTAGATATACCTGAGTTTCCCAACATTGAAGGTGATACACCTGGGTACCACAAGGTATTTTTAACTTATCTGGATCTCGCCATCTGTCAAGCCGAACTTTTCCTAAGAACTCCTTCCATCTTTCAAGTCCATCATGAGGTCAAGTCCGTCCTGGTAGCACTGTCCTACCAAGGTGGGGAGAAGCTGCCTAAGATGAAGCATGACACAAATTATGCGTGAGGCTTCCTCTTCCATAAGATTGGTTGTTCCACTTGATCTGACAGAATTGCTGTGACATCCAAAAAGGGCTCCGACCTGACTTTCCGAATAGAAGAGGAAACCCTTTTCTTGCTTGAACTACCGTACCTTTTGTGTTGGAGTGACAATTTAAGTTTTGCCCATGTCTAAACATTGCCATCTGACGAGCCTTAAATATATGCATTACCTGTGATCTACAGTGACATCAATATTACTGGTGTGGGACAGAGAACTAAGGCCATTGTATACAGATGCAGGATTGACTTGTAAATTCATTCTTCACTTGAGCTGCTAGTTTGGTCACTGCATTTACATGGTTAGACACTGTCTAATCAGTGATGAATTATTAATTATTACTCCTTCCACATATAACATTCTGAGACAATACTGTTTTACTAACAAATTGTCACAATTAAACATGGTATGCTCAATTTCTAATTACATTTACACTTCACTTTCACAATCTTGCTAACATTTTAATTTAGAACACTAAAGTAGAATCACTCAGGTAGTGTACACGAGTATTTCAACATACAATGTTACACCTTAAGTAGATAAATCAAGTCAAAAAACACTTCTGGTCTTTCCCCAATGTTTTAAGATTTTTCCGCATACGGGGTTGTGACCACCACATGCAGAGATCTCTGCCTAGTTTGCAGAGTGGAGACCTCTTCATGTGGGGGAAAAACCTCAGTTCTTTCGCAGAAATCTCCGCCTACCGCAACAAACAGGAGATAACATACATTAACAGGAAGTCAGTCAATTTCTGATCATTTTGAGTCATTCTCTCACAACAACAACATCCTCCTGCATCTTCTTGCTTCTTTTGCTGTAATAAATCCACATGACTGAGGGAGTTCCCAGCTTCACTGAGCGAGAATTGAATATCATCCATGATGGGGTCTTCCAAAGTTACAATCAGGTTTATGGGGGTCTGTAAATCCAGTTCGACACAGCAGCACAGGCCCAAGTTAGTCGAGACATCTGAATGCCCTGCAGTGTAGCGAATGTACACACATGAAAAGGGAAAGGAGGACCCCATCGCTGGGTCAGGGTAAAGGCCCAGGACATTGTTGGCTTGTCCTCACAGCCACACTTATAGCTTCCCAGGATGACACCAATGCACTGGCGGTGGAATATAGAGGTATAATATATGAGGTGATTTAACACATGGATTTTGACATAAGTCAACATGATTTGAAAGTGTTCTCCAGTCATGTTTATAGTCCAAAAGTGTTTATAACGTCCATGTTGTTTTCAACATGTGTTGTCTTGCTTTAAGTGTGGGCTGAATGTTATTTTAAAAGTTAGGCCTGGGGGGTGAACTCCGCTCCGTTCGCGGAGTTTGCAGAGTTGTCCGCACTCCGCGCTCCATGGAGCTCATGGAGTTTTTCTTCCCTCGCGCTTGCCAATGGTAAGTTGGCGAGCAAGGAAAATCCAACGCTAGATCACTTCCCAGTGAGATTTCTCAACGCGGGCGGTCGCATATGGTCGCTACCGCTCGCATTGAGAAAACTTCTGTTTGCATTAAAGAAGCTGCCGCTCGAGTAGAACTTCTACTCGAGCAGCAGAAAGAAGCAGTGCCCTCTTGCACTGACGTGATGCCGTTCGCACTGATTTTACAACACAGGACAAACACCCGGCGCTAAAAATCAGTGCGAATGGCGCGAGATAACACACTCCGCCGCTCGTGGAACTCTGCGTAGCGTGGTGGAGTTTTTTGGTCACTTCGCGGAGTTCCAATCGGAACTCCGCGGAATCCGCCAAGGCCTATTAAAAATACACACTTAAATATTTATTTCTTGTATGATCAACTAATCATCTTCAATTGGTACAATGGAAATGTTTTAAGAACTTCATCATTGTTTTCCATACCACATATTTGACAACAGTTTTACCCTTCACTAACTTACATTTCACATTTCCATTTTGGCCACGACTGACATTGAGTAACTTTAACTTACTTTCAAACATGCTATGATATAGTTTTGGTAAAATCCATTAAACACTGATAACATTTATGTAGGAATAATTAGGGCCTGATTTCAATTTTGGTGATTGGGTTACTCTGTCTCAAACATGACGGCTATCCCGCCTACCTTATTACAAGTGCGTTATATTCTATGACAATTGTAATTTGAATAACAGCGACAATGCTTTAAGACCAATAATGTACTGGAGAAAACTATGGGCCACTCCTGAATTGCTCCATTACCGCCAGGGCCTAGAAGGGATACTCATCCTCACCGGGGCCTGCAATCTCCCCTGGATCAAATATGTCAGAGATACATTGTTAAGTCTCGGGTTAGTGCAACTCTGGAAAGATCCGGGGGGGGGGCTATTAATTAGCAAATTGGAGCTGAAGAGGCGCTTTCGGAACTTTAAAACTAGTATGCTCATGTCAAGCCTAATCTTGGGTACCATGACAGACTTCTTCTTAACGATAAAAGACTTTTATAAGACTGAGGAGTTCTTAGACAAAGTTGAACCAAATTTGGCCAGAAAACTGTATGTCCAGTTTAGGCACAGGTCATTACCTATTCGATCTATCACTTTGAAATGGGCAAGTGCAGAGAGAATGGCTGAGAGATTGCCCATCTTTTGCCCTTGGCGAAGAAATGGTGGCTCATGCCCTGTTCTTCTGCCCCGAGTATAGTAGGCCCAGAGCCAAATGGATAATCCCCATTTGCAGGAACCTGGACACCCCACACTGTGCAGAGGCCTGCAGAATCTTACAGTCTGACACCAGCAGGCACATTATTTTTGCAATCTCCAGGTTCCTATTTGCTTTGTGGCGAATGAGGAGGATAAATATCCTAACACCGGCCGATAAATAGGACAGCAGGCCTGCATGGTCGCTAAGGGAACCCTCATATGCAGGAATATTGTCAAGGGTAATGATTTTAATAACTAATCATCTCCAACTAATAATTGCTGAGAACACTGGTACCACGTATCAAGTCGATGGATTTAGTTTTTAGCCTTCTTGAAAATCATTGCGGCTTTTAAACTTATAGCGTTACTTTTGTGTACATTCAATGTTGGTTAATGTTTTATCAATTTTATCTGTCTATTTTTATTGTATTTAGTCGAGAGTTGGAGTCCATTTTTATGCTTCGTATTATGTCCATAGCCACATGATTTTGTACTTTTAATATTTTCTATATGTATGTCTCTTTATTGGCAATTGGACGAAATAAAGAGTATTGACTGACTGACAATGCTTTAATAGCAATACATCATTTGGTGGACAGGCAGTGTGCTATGGATAATTTTACATATTTTTCAGCGTTTGTCATGATTATTACTCCATTCATGACTTTTATCACAAAAAGATGTCCTACATTGAAAGCCAGATCTGAAGAAAACAAATCTACTTAATTTTCCAAGTTGGTATAGATATATTTGTGATCTTTATCTTTGGCTTACACACTACCATGACAAACGTTAGTGAAAGTCTTCACAATGGTAATCTATCTCATATTTAGGGATATGTTATCCCTGAAAAATATGTATGTATAGTTATGAGGTAGTGGGCAATCAGCATTTCTTTATTTTGTACTTCTTTTCAGTGGACATAGCTAGCCATGAAACATTTCATAAAACCTGTAGCTGACAGCCAATTCCTTGGCTGTAATACGTGAATGAGAGACAGATGTCAGGTCTAGCAATTGCAAGCCACCTAACGGCCGCCTCAGAAGAAGATAATAACTTTGTGGTGGGAAAGAGTGAGCCTGCGGATGGTCAGGAACTTTTGCCATCAAGCCAGTTGTCTGGTGCCCTAGCTGGCTTGGAGGACTGACTTTATTATTTTTTCGGACATTGGAGTTTTGATTTCTTTGGATGAGGTGACATGTTTCAGGACTTTAGAATATATTACATGGACTGAATATGTGGACAGTGTTTACTATATATATTTTTCAAATATGTTCCCTTTGGCACATAGACTTAATCACTGACATTTCCCAACAAATTGTTATCATTTGCCACCCTCCTCTACATTTAAATCTCGCCTCTAAAGAATGACACTGTTTATTTTACTTTGCCAAACTCCAGTGGCAGTATGCATTATGTTTTCAAATTCTACTAAATAATATATTTCTTAATTAATATTAAAAAATTACAAAACTTGAACAAATCATATTTTCCTAAAATATACTTGTTCATAATGCAATTTCTGGCAATGAACTGTACAGTTGGATAGATTTTTCTCATTTCATATTTCACATTTAAGTCACAAAGAGTTACATCAGCAATACTTAGATTGTCAACAAATAACAGAAACCGTTCAATATTTCAGCGTAGTTTTTACTACGATTTAAATGTAAAATTGTAAAGACCAGTATTTTTGAGAACTATACGTACTAATGTTATTTTACCTGTGTGTTTCAGTAAGTGTTTTGGGGACAGAGCAGAGAGTGTTAAAGATTAGAAATTATTATTGGGTTTCAATCCATGACTCTGTCTTCACAATACTGCTCATGAATCTTTTTGTTAGTTTGATTGTGATGGTTCTTGTGTTGGTGGTGGTTAAGTTGCTGGTGGCTGAGGTGCTGGTGGAAGCGGTGATGGTGCTGGAAGGGTCTGTGGTGGAAGTTGTAGAGAGAGTTGTCATCTGTAAATTTGTGGGAGGTGAGATTAATGAAGGGTGAGAGCTGTTCCTCACCGGTGGTGTTCTCTCCCTCAAATGATTGAGGGAAGACTGGAGAGCCACCTGCATGGGAGGAGGGTGTAAGGGGTACTTGTAGGCCGAGGGCTGTATGGATGTGAGTCTTGCATAGGCCGAACAAGTATCCTGTGGGTGCTTAGGTAGTAGCTCGGGACTGGCATGCCTCAGAAATTATATCAGAGGAAGAGTCCTGTCTGGCTGTGAAGAGGTCTTTTCTGAAGTATGGGGGTAACAATGTCCTCCTCCTCATCCCCCTTCATCCTCCTCCTCAATCATCTCCTTCTCTTCCTCCTCCTCTTCTTCTAGGGCAGTGTTGGCCACTGAGATAGTTACTTGGGGGAAGATTTGATTTTCTCTGTGGATTGCCTGCCATCCTGTGCTTGTAGATGGTTCAGTATCTTTGGCAGGATCAGTGTCTCCTGTACATGCAAGAAGACAACTAAAATACTTTTTTGTCACTTATTTCTGCAAACTACTTTAAAATAAAAATTTAGAAATAAGGACCAAATCTACAAAGCATTTTTACAGTTGCAAACACACTGATTCGAAGTTTGTGACCGCAAAAATGCTTTTCTAAAGTAACAAGGAGTCAGTAAACTTTTACAACACCTAAAATAAAATTGTGACTCAATACCGATTCAGTATTTGAAAGGGGCATGTTGTATGTGTCCTTTCTAAATACGGAATCGGTATGACATGTGTCAATGTTTGCAGCCAAAATCTGCTTGTAAAACATTGAAATATTACTGACTTCAGAGCTGAGAGTGAAGGCATTTGCAAGCGAAGAGGATTCCCCTCGGATCTCTTCCCCTTTGTAAATATTTTTAAAAAATTGTTGGGCGGTAGGCAGTGGTCCGGGAGACCAATGTACTCTCAAACTATTTTTTTAAACATTTTTTTAAAATGCAACACATTTCCTCTGAAGGAAATTGGCTGAATTAAAAAAAAGGTGTGCTCTAGTAAAAGCCAATCAAAGATATGGTGGTCTGCTAACCCTCCTGTAACAGCCACTAATCAGCGCAAGTCACAATTTGCAACCTACCTCATTAATCTTCATGAGGTAGGTGAGATTATGACTCACTCTTAATCAGAAACATATGGACTGATCTATAAGTACATAGGCAGTTCATAAAAATCTATTCTGGTCGCAAAATTACTGGTTGCAATTACAGCCAGTTTTTTATGATCAGTATTTAGTACATTTGGCCCCATATTTCTTTTTAAGTTAGGGGCATGACAACTGAAATAAACATATAAAGGTAGGGGTCGAGCCTTGTGTGAAACTATTACATATATACCGTGTCAACTCACCAGCTCCAGCCATGGCTGTTTATTTTCTGAAAATCCATTTGACATCAGCTGCTGAACCAGTGTCCTTGAAGTTGGAATTCATAATGTAGCCCCTCATCCAGCAACTGGAGAGAAGAATAATGTGAAATATTACATATATGTTTAGATTCAAAATTTTAAAGTGATGTTTAACACAAGTGATATCAAAGTAAGACAAATACATGAAAGATAAGTGATAATAGAATCACATTTTGTTTTAAAAAACAATGAAATAACTCATAGAAGATAGTGTAAAAGGAAAAAATGATGAGTTACAGAAGTAAAGATCAGAAGTACCCAGACTTACCTTTAGATGGATAGTAGAGGGCCTAATTGCCACTACCAGGAAGTGTCCTGATGCGATCTTTGGTGTTGGTCACAATGTGGACACCAAGGGTTGTTGTATGACTGTAGCTGGCAGGAGAGAAAGAGAACGAAAGAGAGTGACACATATAGAGGAATAAGTTATCTAAAGTTATACGCTGTGATGATATGGGACACACACATATTCCTCTGCTACATGTTAACACAATATTTTCACAAACATAAGGGAACCCAAAAGGTAGATAAGGACCTTGGGTAACAGTTTAGTATTAGAACAGTGGTCCTTAAACAGAACAGTGTGGTCATCAGGATAAATATAGACTCCAATCAGTGCTATATTACGAGTGTCCAGCCAGACATTCAATTTAATAATTCAAATATATCAAAAACCAAAAATAAACACATCAATACAGTGGGACACAATCCTGCATCCTACATAGAAACATGACAAGTACACTTAGGACAGGAACATATCAGGCAAGACAGGGTAGCTTGTGGAATATTGAACACAATTTCTAACAAGCTTGAGGAAACAGTAAATACACTTTTTTATCAGATTTGATTAATGTGCAAACTGTTTACATTGGTCGACGACGCTTCGATCCTCTTTAAGAAATAGTAGGATCATCATCAGGACAGTTAAAAATACAAGCCAGAATAATTAGAGATTGCCTCAAGGGGCTTGCGGAAGGTTAAGCCACAATTACACTCAGTGGTGGAGGCCGATTAAATAGGATGTTCTAAGAATGAAAAACCTGGCGATTAAACTGTAAATTTGCTGCCCTTGAACTGATAATTTACAGGCTTAACCTTCCGCAAGCCCCTTGAGGCAATCTCTAATTATTCAGGCTTGTATTTTTAACTGTCCTGATGATGATCCTACTATTTCTTAAAGAGGATCGAAACGTCGTCGACCAATGTAAACAGTTTGCACATTAATCAAATCTGATAAAAAAAAGTGTATTTACTGTTCTCCTCAAGCTTGTTAGAAATTGTGTTCAATATTCCACAAGCTACCGTGGCTTGCCTGATATGTTCCTGTCCTAAGTGTGCTTGTCATGTTTCTATGTAGGATGCAGGATTGTGTCCCACTGTATTGGTGTGTTTATTTTTGGTTTTTGATATTTTTGAATTATTAAATTGAATGTCCGGCTGGACACTCGTAATATAGCACTGATTGGAGTCTATATTTATCCTGATGACCACACTGTTCTGCTTAAGGACCACTGTTCTAATACTAACATGTTAACACAAGGCCTAACATAAATATTTTTGCACTGTAATAACAATACCAAGTTTAATGATGAATACATTAGACAAGTATATCATAATCACCAATTAATTTAATTGTGGACATTGGTGGACTTACATATGTGGGACACTAAAAATACATATATTATTGTCACTTACAAAGAGAGAGATAGGTGAGACCCCAAATCACAAGAGTCGATATTATACTTACTGTCTCTATCATCCGTCTGCTCTCTGTGACTAGTCAGGGTTTTATCATAGTGCTAGGAGTAGAAGTAGAGTTAGTAACAGGTGGTGGATGGGACAACAACACAGGGCATTAAAAGAGGATGAAAATAAAAGAGTATGAGAATTATATTGTTAAGAACATGAATATCCAAGTTATAGCTGAGAAGAGTTAGTGGTTAAAATAAAACACAAATTACAAAAAAAAATTAGGATACACCACGCAAAGTTATAAAACTCCAATATTGTAGGGTAGTGACATTGATAGCACAAGGCCATACCTGTTTGTGTGGTAGGTTTAGAGTTAGGTCCTGTGTGTTACCCTGACACATTAGGAAATACTTCTGCCCTAGCTGTAGAAAGTAAATTACTTGGTCTACTAACTGTATGAGAGGAAGAAAGTGTAAAAGGAAATACATGTAAACATCAAATTATTTATAGGGTGTGTTTGAGGATGTGTTTGAGGGGTATGTTTCCAATGTTTGCAAAATAGTGTAGGTTTGGGGGAAGGGCAGAGTTGATTAAGTGGTGGTAAAATATGTTTTAGTGATAGAAAGGGGGATCAATTCTTATCTGGTGTAACATTGGCGCATTGTGACAACCACCTCTTCAAGGGGGATATGATGTAAACAGGATCCAGGTGTGTCTTCAGGAAGAGCAGGGGTTGTATGACAGAATATCAAGAACAACAATATTGAATGGCAAGATTCTTGTGTCCAAACTTTCAAATACAAATAAACAAGTTGACATACTTTGTATGTAAACTACTATAAAAGCATGTCAAAAATGTCATTGAATAACACATCATCGAAAAAGGAAAGAATATTGATTTCTTACTATATAGTATCATATTTAATTTATTTAAAATGCTAAAGTACTAAATAATAATATAATTTAAAATAAATGGTTGTAATAAGTTGTATACATGTTTATTCATGAAAAAATATAAAAATAAAAATGTATCTAATTTGCAAATACATTAAATTACAAATACTAACAAAAACATAAAAGTAAAAAGCAAGAGGGATATATATAACTAAACAATATATGTAACCCCAAATTAAATGTTAATATTGAGGCATTCAATTTTTGCATAAAACTGTTAACTCAGTATGTCAAATATATAAACCAATATCTAAACAATTAAAAAATACAGCAATTATATTAAAAACTAGCAAAATTTAATTAAAAAACATATACTAACAAAAACATGTATCACAATCGATTAAATAAATAAAATTATTATAACATTTCATTATAAATAAAAAAAAGAAATTTAAACAATGTAAACATGAAAAAATACAAACTATTAAAAAATAATAAAAGTTAAAATTAAACAACAATAGCAAAAATGAGTAATGTAGCTCAAATATAAACAAAAGTAGAAAATGTGTAACACTTTTGATGGGTTAGATTTCCAATTCCCACTCCAGCCTAAGCAAAAGCAAGGAAAGTACTGTGCTTTCGAGCCGTTAGATTTACCACTCACATTTCAACATAAGCAAAATCAGGGAACATTTTGGACTTTGGAGGGGTGAGATTTACTGTTTCTACTCCAATCTGTGTAACAGTAGGAAAATGCCGGACCTTGGAAGGGTTAGATTTCCTATTCCCACCCCAATGTATGCAATGGCAGTGAAAGTACTGGACATTGGATGGGTTTGATTTACTATTCCCACTCCAATTTATAGAACAGCATGGAAAGTGTTGGACTTTGGAGGGGTTACATTTACTGTTCCCACTGCGATGTAAGCAATAGATGGGAAGGCATCAGACTTTGCAGGGGATTAGATTTAATATTTGCACTTGAATCTATGCAACAGTAGGGAAAGTGTTGGATTTTGGAGGGGTTAGATTTACTATTCCCACTCCAATTTAAGCCAAATTATAGAAAATGTTGGAGTGGCAAGAGTTACATATACCATTGTAACTACTAGTTATTTTTAAGAAAATATTTAAATAACTAACTAAACTTAATTATTAAAAAATCTGTCCCCAAGTACATAGTTGTTGCTCCATATAAATTGAATACTTAACCCATATGGGCTTCCAGAGGACAGTATTCTTAAACAGCTGAAATATTAGCTTTATTAGTTGATGCATATGTCCATTGAACCCTCAGTATTCAATGTTTTTGAAGACAGCGTGGAGACACAACGGTCTATTGATATGTTTTTATACAGGTTATCACTTTTAGATAATTAGTTGTACATTACAGCACTACTGATACAGGTTCAAAGAAGTAAAGGGGACTAATCCTTGTACTCAATGCAAAAGACCGAAATGTATGCTTTGTTTATGAGAAGGCAGAATGCAGCATCATAGTTACAGTGCCTATCCACTACATGCCGCCAAAGGTGCTAACATTTCATCCACCATGTACAATTATGTATGTACATTTTTGCCAACACATAGGCTAACACATAAACTTTGCTTGGAATTTACAAAACCTTCCCTGAAGTATACATAGAAGGCTTTGACAGGTGAAGCTTTCTAGCCATATCATTGGAAAGTTATATCAATTGCATAAAGTCATAAATGTGCAATTTTGTGAGGTCATAGAACTACGGGTGCAAGATTTTGGCTTTCCTTTGTGAATAAAGCCATCAGTGTATCCTCCACACAAACATTAGGCCCAATTCAAAAAGACATTTGTGTGTGTAAATGTGATTTACATAAGCAAATTTATGTTCCAAGATATTTAAATGAGGTGATGTTGTTCTAGTAAATCCTTGATGTGCAATATTTCACCTTGATGGCATAATATTGTACAGGAGCAAATCCCATTCAAGGGGGAGGAGTTGGATGCTTCAGGGCAGGGTTTCCCTTATACTTTTGGAAGCACCCACAAACTTGAGAAATTGTAGTTATTCTTAAAGCCCCCTCTGACTCCTTCATGCCCTGGAAATGGGATTGATTTGCTGTTGCCAATGATAGGAATAAACTCCTGTCCGGAATAGGGAAGAATAGGAACACTCCAACAGTTGTGGGGGTGCAGGAGATGGGGGGTCTCTCAATGCTTAGAATGGCTTTCACTTGGAGAAAAGGATGAAAAAAAAAGTGCTTTGCACCAAGGACACGCCTTTGCATTATGCATGACAGTACATCACATGCAATTACCCAGGTGGAAATGCACACACAAAAACAGAAATTACCAAAACATTTCCTGAGTGATGTCTTAAAACCTGTGACTGCAACAGCTCTCCAGGCATACTTTTGGAAATTTTTGTGAGTTCCCAAAAGCCATAAATCAGCACAGAAGCAAGAGATCAACGTTGTCGAGATTTATGAAGTTTTCAATTTTCGCCTGCACAGCAATTGCACTGTGTTTGCAAAATCTCTTGCAAACATAAAAAGCTTAAAAAGGGCTTAGAGCCTGCCCATTACTTACCATTGGTTTAGTTCCTCATCAATATTGTTTCCTTGCTTCTTATTGATCAGTGCCTCCCTCTCTCCTCCAGCTTCCTCCTAGGACTTTGTGTTTATCCTGCCATGAAACATGGACCAAGTACAGCTTCCTGTCTGCTGCCAGTGCCCTTCTATTAGTCTCAGGCTCCATCAGGCTATCTTTTTGACTTTTTAACACGCACTCTTTTAGAGTGCATGTCTCTGCAGTCCGTCTCTCTCCACCCGCCCTCCTCCTGTTGTTACTGCTCCCTCCCTCGTGTTGCTTTCCCCTCACCCCCATCTGCTGTTGTTGCTTCTTCCCCCGCCACTGTCTACTGTTCTTTACCCCCACCCATCTCGCTGTCCGTTGTGTGTACCCCACCACAATGCACTACTTCCACTGTCTGTTGTTTGTTCCCCCTCCTCACTCATGTTGCTTACCCTGTGCTGTTTTTTCAAATATTGCACAACAGTGCAGGCTGTTGCTGTGCAACATGTCTAAAAAAATTAGCAAAACCAATAGAACTCGAATAGGCAAAACATTTTGGCTTTTCCAGTGAGTGTTGAAAATCAGATCCTCCGAGTGCAGTTCTCTGGATGTCAAAATTAAAAGTGAAACTGTGTTGTAAGGTAAAGGACCTGAGATGGCTTTCATCTCTTTCTACCATTCAGCTCGCCATTGAAAATGAGATTAGGACTTCACTTGAACAAAATACCAGCTTGGACAGAAACACACCGAAATGGAAATTACAGATCCATGTGACCCATTAAGGACAAAATTCATACTTGCTGGCAAGGAATATGCATTTACAGAAATGAAGCCACAATAAGCTGAAATAGGAAGAGAGAACATGCATACATAACAAACAGCCCACATCAAAGGTATTCCATTACACAGCCCAACAGGCACATCAAAGTGCCAAAGTAGAGCACATGTCCAATGGGCCAGTAGGTGTTTTTTACAGTTGTGCAATGGCAAGTGACCCCCATGCACCAGCGCACAAAGAAAAAGGTAGAAAATACAGACACCGTTCTCTAAACATGTGTGAGCAAAGCATCCAAATCTCCTTATACCACAGAGCAACAGTATCTCCCCAAACCAAACATTCCTGTCTCTCCCGCTTCCTCTTTCTCAGACGGTCTCTCCTAACTTGGCAGGGAGAGGAACGGGAGGAGAGAAGATTGACGCTCGTATGAATAGAGAAACGGGGGGTATGAATAATAACATTACTACAAATGAGTTAGTCAGAGTCCCAAAGGTAATACACGAGCAATCCGTTCAGTGTTTTCTGCTGAATGCCCGCTCGGTAGTAAAACATAAATACCAGCTAGAAGACTTGATTGAGCTTTCTAACCCAGACATAATGTTTCTGACAGAGACCTGGACGGACAAAACCTCGGCCCCGGACTGGAACATCACCCTGCCAGCGGGCTATGCAGTCACCTCTCAAGATAGGGATGAAGGAAAAGGGGGGGGGGGCATAGCCATCATCCACCGAGACCATCTGAAGGTGCGTGTGGAAGCCATCTCAGTTCTACCAGCAGAGGCGCTGCATTTTTGTATAAAATTAAACAATCTTTCTACCTTTCAGGGGCTACTCATTTATCGCCCACCTGGGCCCAGAGCTGTTTTCACCCAGGCACTGATGACGCTTTTGGAGTCCTATACAGACTCCCACTCCCTCACTATTCTGGGTGATTTTAACTACCACCTGGAACTAATGAACAATTCGGACACAGTCAGACTGCTTGACAATTTAGCAGCATACGGCTTAAACCAACTAGTAACCGAACCCACCCACCTGGCTGGCCATACCTTGGATGGTATTTTTACTAACAACTCTGACATCAATCTGACTAAAACATCAACTCTTCCATGGACGGACCATAAGGCCGTCTATTTTAAAATCAAGGTTACGCTGCCCAATTACTGTACTCAAATTAAGCCTTCCAAGGTAAAAATTCGAAGTTGGAATAAGGTTCAAGGCAGGGATCTAGAAACTGCCCTTGGTCACTTCCCCATCACGTTAGCTAAGGACAATAACGCAGCAGCGTCCCAGTTTAATGACTGGCTTGTGGCAGCAGCCAATTGTGTTGCGCCTGAACAACTGGTGACGGTAAAAAGGTGTAAGACGTCGTCACCTTGGTATGGCCCTGAGCTTAAGTGCCTAAAAATAAATTGTAGAAGAGCTGAGCGTCTCTGGAGACTAGACTACAGTAGTGAAAAGAAAGCAGCCTATAATCTAGCTCTGCAACAGTACAAGGAAGCACTTATTGCAGCTAAGAGGCTATTTTTTACGATGAAGATTGAGGAAGCCGGAAACTACGCTAAGGAACTTTTTTAATCTGTTAAACTACTGGCTAAACCGCAGCAGGACAATGCATTTAAACCAGACCAAGCCATGTGTAATAAAGTGGCCTTATACTTTCAGAATAAGGTGCAACTGATTTATAATGATCTCTTAAAGACTCTGGGAGCTCCAGATAATCAATACCAACCGCTTTGTGATGTTAGGTCAACCCACTGCAGACTATCCTGTTTTCAAACACTCTCTAACGATGAGGTACAAAAACTCCTCTCTATAAAATCCGGTTCACCTAAAGACCCCTGCCCCCAGCCACTATGCACCTGGCCTCCAAGAAGATTTGTGATAAGCTTACCCCCCTTATTAATCAAGTTTTGGAATCAGGTAATTACCCGTTGGCCTGGAAAAGAGTATGTATCAGGCCAATTCTCAAAAAACCGACTCTGGACCCGACTGAACCTAAGAACTACCGCCCAATTGCTGGCTTGCCGTTAGTAGCCAAAATTCTGGAGAAGTCAATTAATAAGGTGCTGACTAACTATCTAAATGCTAACAACCTGCTTGATTCTACACAGCATGGTTTTCGGTCCTGTCACTCCACCGAGTCAGCCCTGATTACTGCAACTGAAGAGATCCGGAGAATAGTGGATGGAGGGGGCAGAGCGGTCCTCGTCCTCCTAGACCTATCAGCAGCATTTGACACCATGAATCACACGGTGTTAGTGCAGCGGCTGAAGGACGTGGGAATCGAGGACACAGCTCTAGCCCTCCTCTCCTCCTTTTTGGAGGCAAGGGAGCAGAGTCTGAACTGGGATGGTCTGAAATCTGATAGTTTCCATCTTCCATGCGGGGTCCCACAGGGATCGGCCCTGTCCCCGACGATGTTCAACATCTACGTCACCCCGTTGGCCAGACTCATCAAGAGGCATGGTTTTGCCCTGGTCTCCTACGCTGATGACTTTCAGCTTGTGATCTCTATAACCAACCAGCCTGAGACCACAGCCGTCAGTTTTCATGCTTGTCTCACTGAGATTATGACCTGGATGAACTATAATTTCCTGAAAATTAACACCGATAAAACAGAGGTGGTAGAGTTTGGCAAGGGCCGATCACTGTGGAACGACTCCTGGTGGCCGGTTGAGGCTGGGGAGTGCCCCTGCCCGGTCTCTAAGGTCAGGAACCTCGGAGTTATCTTCGACGACCAGCTGAACTTTTCTGCCCAGGTCAACAGTCTCACCTCCTCCTGCTTCTTTTTACTAAAAACCCTGCGAAAATGTTTTCCTTTTATATCACAAGAACTGCAAAAGACGGTGGTGATGGCTCTCTTCCTGTCCAAATTGGATTATTGCAACGCCCTTTTCCTGGGCATTGACAAGACCCAGATGAGGAAACTGCAGTCGTTACAGAATGCTGCAGCACGACTACTTCTAAATATACCCAAAGGGCATTCTACCTCGGCAGGGATCAAGTCACTGCATTGGCTTCCCATTCAGCAGCGCGTGGAATTTAAGGCCCTATGCCTGGTGCATAAGGCACTTTACGGTGGTGGTTCCGAAGACATACAAAAAAGGTTTTTACCTTACACCCCTTCTCGAGCTCTTAGGTCCGCAAATCTGGGCCTTATCCAGACTCCTAAAATCAGGCGGTCAAGATGGGGTGGTAGGACCTTATCGAATTGTGCAGTAAAGTTGTGGAATAAAATGCCAACGGCCATGAGATTTCAATCCAATCGGCAGCTTTTTAGGAAGGCTCTGAAAACATGGCTGTTTACCTCCACCTAGTTCTCCTGGTAGTGTAGGCTGTACTCCCTTTCACATACACTAGCGCCAAGACGCCACGGCAATCGAGCGCTTTACAAGCATATATCCTATCCTATCCTATCCTAACTTCATGAGAACCTCTTGTAGCCCCAAAACTACTGTGCAAAACAGAAATGCCACCCAGTGCTTAATTTTTAGAGGAATAAGTGCGGATGCCCAAGCACTGCTCAGGTACCCGTGCCAGGACAGGCATGCCAAATCCCAAGGCTATATTTTCCCTCTCTTGCTCTCGGGAAATGTCTGATAAGAAAAATAAGTGCCGGTCCCTAAAAAGACATGCTGGTGGATCCCACCACCAACTGCCAGCTAAAATTAAGCACTATATGGCACTAAAACATGAAGAACGTTCACATCTGCACCTACAGGATTACACATTCACATGGATACAGAATTATGAGTTTCCGCTATTTGCAAGATTTTTTCCAGATTACAGCTTGAAAGTGGTGCCACTTTAAGGTTTCAAGATATATTTCCAGAAACTTCTGAGAATTCCTGGCTATGATGGTGCATTGGAAGTTTCTCTCGTATAACTCTACATTGTAGTATTTAAGCTTCCAGGAACGCCAGTCCCTTTGTAAAATGGCATTCTCTGTTCAAGGAGGACATATAGCTTTTAGAGCAACCATGTCCCATACATTCTACGAAGCTGGGTGTGTTCCGGTTCCCTTCCCACCCTCAAAAGTGCTTTACATCTGCTCTTGATGAGAAGGAATGTACTCATGCCTTGACAGGAGCGAATTTACTCCTGCCCTTGACACTAGCATATCTCTGACTGTTTCCATGTGTGGAGGAGTTAGAGACGGCTTTGTGAACACCCACAAACTCACGTTTGTGGGTGTTCACAAACTTTCAAGCAAATGCTGACTTGAATCACCCACTCTCCTCCCCTTACATTGGATTTACACTGTCTTGGGGTAACATTAGGTGTGAGTAAAAGGGTTTCCGACTGCAAAGTCAACTTTTTGTGAATTCCTCATTGCTGAAAGCTCAGCTTTTGCGCATGTAAGTCAAACTTGAACACACCAATGGCTTTCTGGATTGGGGCCAGAGTGGGCCTCAATGTTCTTCAGCCATGTGTGTACAACAACCATCTCCCATCACTCAACTAAAATCCAACAGCAGCATTCTGGCACATGAGGGAGAAAGAGAACAAGTGATATAGCCAGCACACGCTAACCATTTCAAGAACCTTGCAGGTTCACTCCTTCTGTTGTCCTTGGGTTATAAGTATTTACTTACACGTCTTCTTCCCGATTGTTTTAATCGGAAGTTGTGTGGGCAGCAATAGATTTGTTTATCTGATTCCTTCCGTTTCTGAAAGACAATGGGGCCTATAGCTCAGAGCCTGTCAATTGCCAGCAGCACCAGGCAAACCTCCCTGCCAGTGCCAGCCATTTGCCGCAGCTTGAGGATGAGCCCTCCATCACCAGTGGCATAGGTCTTTGGAAAGAGAAGCTTAGTGCATGAGGCATGTGGTCATTTGGCACGTACACAAATGAGGAGAGGATGTGGTCTCACGGCTAGACTGCCGACTTTGGAGCTGGGAAACCAAGGTTGGAGTCTCGGGGTCGACTCCACATCCTTTGATTCTGGGCAAATCACTTAATCTCCCAGTGCCTACCAAAAAAAATGAATGTGTCCTTGTGTAACGTAACTGGTGCTTATGTAAAGCGCTCCAATACCTTCGGGTCAAGTTCGCGCTATATAAATCTGCAAAAAAAAAAAAAAGAGCACTGTAGTAAATTGGGATTTCGATCGTTCAGAGAGACAAACAAAATGTCTAATAAACTGGGAATTCCACAAAATGCACTGTAGTAAATTGGGATTTTTTTCTGTTCAGCGAGACAAACAAAATGCCTCTGCAATAAATTGGGAATTCTACAAAATGAACTGTAGTAAATTGGGAGTTCTACTGTACAGTGAGACAAACCGAATGTTGAACAACAAGCATGTTTATAGGTCTAGAGACCATTTCTACTGTCTTACAAGAGCTTATATGATACACACAGGTAAATGGGAAAAAGGTCGGCCCCTCTCAGCCATTGGTTTTATTTAGTCATGGGGTATGACGTTTTACCTGTTCACTAGCACAAGACCATTTAATGGGCACATCAGCTGTAGGGGTCCACTTGGGGTGCATGCAACAGAAGCCACATTCTTGTACAAATAATGTAGAATTTACATAGTGCTTTAGAGCTGCAAAGCTCTCCAACTTACATAGGGCTCTTATTAACCCTTTCTAAGTGCACAGATAATAGTGTGTTGAGGGCAGAACGACCTTAATGAAAAGTGCTGTTTGAAATATGTGAGCTTTATTGGCATAAGGCATACTTCAAACAGACTGCAAAGAACTTTGCTCACATAAGCATAGGGTGATGCAGAGCGTGTAAGAAGTAGCTCCATATGTGCCTATTTCTCTCACTTATTTACCTGTGAGCTACCAGTACCTAGTGGGGATGTTGCTACTCCTGAGACTCGTGCTATTTCACCTTCCTAGACTCGTCCTCAAATATGCACTCTCTCTCTTTTACTATCCATGCACTAACACAATTGTACTACTGAATCTAGGCATCAACAATATCGTGGCACACTAATATCGAGGACAGAATATCGAGGGACAAATTATTGAAAGTTAAGTGCATATAGGGAAGTATATATTTACTATTCCTACCTGCACATCTGTGTACCTTGAAGACGTGTACCTCAGAGGTACATATATCTGGGGTTAGGTATAGAAAATCTAGACTTATTTACCTGTCGATATTTTATTTTCAATATTCTGTTCTCGATATTCTGCACCATTCATCTTGTTGATTCAAAATTCAGGGGGCACACCCACTAACACATAAGCCACACATGCACTTTCTACTGATTTTTCTAAGCTTTTCAACATATTCATGGACTTGTAATAGTGTAATCAATTCAAACCGGGCACCGACCTGTAAATCCCTCTTACCCCTTTGAAGTGTACATACTGCACTCTTCCTTGATTTGTTGCATCATTTAAAATCATATATTGGTGGATTATCTTCCCATGTTTATCCATACGGTCCCTGTATCTGTGCACACTGGGCCCTTGCCTAGATCTGCAACAGCTGTATTGTCTACTGTAACAGCTGTATTGGAACATTTATATAGTGATTGCCAGTGGCGGCTCGCATAGGGCGTGCTGCGGGGTGGTGGGGCGGGGGAGGGGCAGGGTGGGGGGGTAGTAAACTCGGACATACGATGGAACGGAAGAACGTAATAATTACTTTCCTCCATTCCGTCGTATGTCCGAGTTTACTACGCCCCCACCCTGCCCCGCAGCACGCCCAATGCGAGCCGCCACTGGTGATTGCTATCCCTGTGTGGGGCACTGAAGAGCTTGCCTTCATGGCCAGTAAGCTATGCTGCACAGTGTGTGTGTCTCGAAAGTTGTTTTTACTTTTTTTTCCTATGTGGGAAGTTTTTCCATGTAATGCATAATGACTATTGAGGTGCGGTTATCGTGTTACAGGACACAGAGTTCAGCAGTGTGGTGGATGATGAGGTGTGAGAACAGGCATTCAGTCTATGGTTTTCCGTGAGCTGGCAGCTTTGAACAGATTTCCAGGTCCCTTTATGGTATTTCTTATGATCATAGTCTACTCAGCTGGTTACTGCACTGGGTTGTCCAACCTGATGCGTTGTTTGAATTCTACAGTCCTGAGTGGGCAGGGTTGGAGAGAGAAGTGGGGGCAGGGCTGCATAACTCTCTGATGCCTGGGGGGGAAAGTTCTCACTTTCTAAAAACGTGGATAAAAAGTGAATAATCCTTAGGGTATGAAGGGCTACTTGCACGCCTCTTTCAATTCACACATGCCTACTGGTTCCGGGAACTTTGAACAGATAAAAACGAACAGGGTCAGTATCAAACATGCAGACGTACGGACCTCAAAACCAGTATTACAATGTTTTGCTGTCTTCAAAGCTCATTCTAACTGGTGGGGTTGGTTCAGAGAGAGATAAAGACGTAATTTTCTCGTTACAGAAGACGGGCGCTTAACTGAATGAGATGCAGCTCACGCTGCGCAGACCGCAGGATGTTCTCGCGCCGCGGTTTGAAAGCCAGGCAACTCCCAACACCCCCCAGGGCCGTCCCTGATATCAAAGGGCCACACAGGACAAGTCAATAAAGAGAAAACACAAAATATGAATAGGAACAAACAAACAGCAGCTGCTGTATCCCCTTGGTAAGTGTTTCTCCGGCTCTATTATTGCGCGCCGAGAAAAAAGTAGGCAGTGCATCCAATCTCGGTTATCTCCTTGGGGCTCCTTTCAGGCTGAGATCAGAGAGACAGGAGGAGTGAGGACAGAGCGTCACTGCGCCTCGTTTCCTTTTAATTTCATACGGCAGCCAGCATTTCCGCGCCATGTATATGCTCAATTTAGTGATAACAGTCACAACCGAAAGATTAAAGAAATACCCACAAGCCTCCTTGTCCTTATTTTTGCGTCATCACAAAAGGCATTTGTATGTACACGGCGGACCATGTTCTTGTGTGTAGCTTGTGATTAAAGCACACTAAAATCTAAAAGCCATAGAAATTCTGGAATCTTGGCTCCTTGCAATTCTCATTTCACTATCAGGGTCTCTTGCCTTCATTTATGAAATGTTTTTTAATTGTAACTATTTGCATATATTTAGGCAAGTATCTTACACAATCTATCCTCCATTTCGCTAAATGTAAAGTCAAAGTAAAAGTCATCCTCTTCTGTTGATGTGCAGGAAATGTTGAGGAGCAGGTGCTATCAAAACACACTTAGGAGTTTGATGGTTTTCAAACACAGTGCGTGAATGAGCACATAAGTGCATAGAGTAGAGGAGGATGAGGCAAGAAGCCAAGGAGCATACAAAGGACAAATTATGGGAAACTAAACCATAGAAGTGAAGGAGTGGTAAATGATAACCCTCAAATAGAAGGGAAGGTTGTACAAAGATAAAAAAGGAAAAAGTTAATGAACACGTAACCCTGCACACTGACCTCACCCTCACTCAGGTGCCAGATCTCCATAATAAAAAAGTCTCCTGGAAAGTTACTTTTGAGCTTCCGTTCAAGCCCTTGCAATCTCACATTGGATGGTGGCAACATCTTGCTTCACACATCCCAAACCCCATACTGGTACTCTTAGGAGCATCATGTCTCAATACAGGCCTAAAAAATATGACCACATCTCCTCCGACCTGATGGAACTCCACTGATTTCCCTTGCAGGACTGAACCACCTTCAAAACCAAATCCATCATACCCAAAGCCATCGCAACCAGCAGCCTCCTCTTCCCCATTTGGCTGACAAGCTCATTATAGAGGGCACTCTCGGCACCCCCAGAATGAAGACACCGTTAGACATAAGATAAGGAAGTGGAATAAAGAATGAAAAAGCCAACAAACCTTCTCCATTTATACACCCAGGATCTGCAATGGCATCTCCATATCCACCAGGTCTGCCCAAATCATCCTCTAAATTAGTAGAATCCTCTTTAAGGAAAACGACATCATGATGTAGTAATAGCCCACATCCGCCCTTTGAACTCGGCAACCTCTCCAATCACTCGTTGACCCTATTTTTGCTCCTGGCCGTGTATGTATTTCCATTGTATTTTGGCTATGTTCATGCCATGTAAATACCAGAGACATACCTACAGACAAAAGAAGGCATTCAAGGATGTGAGTTGAGAAAGTGAGGAGGAAGGAAGGAAAGGAAAGGAGGTAAGTGAGGAAGGCAATAACATAACTTGAATGCTTATGTTGGATGATGCTAATATTCTGAGTACAAACACAAATAAGAAAAAAAAAGTGATAAAACTAAAAACATAAGGTCAGAATTGGTATCCAGTTATAAGGATTCTAAATATAAAAGTTTGAATTAAAGTAATACAATAAGGGAGTAGTGTAAATGAGAAATAAACACAAGTAAAATTGAATATAAGCACGAAAGAGAAATGTTGAAACTATGTAATCAATAAAGTGCACCTAGAAATAATTGAAGAGTAGGGAACGAGGTGACAGACAAAGACAACCTTTGATGCAAAGAAGGAAGTTAGAGAGCAAGAAATAAAAGTAGAAAAAAAGGAAAGAAGAAAGGAAATAAGGAAGGAAATGATGGTGAGTAAAAGAATCTAAAGTGTCAATAAAAGGGTGGGTGGAGGAAGAAGAGAGAAAAGAAGGGGAGAAAGAACATCAGAGAAAGATGAAGTGTAAGAAAGCAGAGAGGAAAGAAACATTTGTGAAATAAGGTTAAACAAAAATGAATACTCAATCATGAAGAGGAATTTACCAAACACAAAGCATAATGCACCGAAGAAAGGCGTCCTAGGCCTAGAATTTACAAAAAAGAATCCCTAGTTCAACAAAAACACATCTATCTGCAGCAATATTCCATTGTTTGCCGTTTTTAATTTTTTTAAAGACGTTAAGGAGAATTGCAGGTATCACTCCTCTCCCGCGGTTCAATCTGTAATTGAATCTAGGCCCCCATTCTAAAGCTCGAAAAGTCTTCTTGCCACTTTTATACACCAGGCCGGAATTTTAGGCGGAGGTGGCGGCAGCGGGAAAGGGAGGGCGGCAAGGAAGAGGGGGGGAGGCAGACTGGGTGAGGATCTTCCAATTTCATTTAAAATGTAATGGTGGATGAACTGATAAGCAAATAGGGAAGAAGAAGCCCTCTGCTTTAAGGAGAGAAAAAAGGCTTTGCGTGCTTTTAATATGATTCCGGATGGAAGCCAAATGATTTACATGGGAGTTGATTTCCTCTTGGCTGATATGAAAGAATTTCAGATACAAAAACCCAGTGATCTACAGAATAAAATAAAAAGAGAAAAGAAATGCTATTTTCCTTTAAAAGGTATCAGTTCATTGATATTCATTTAACCAGCCAACCATCGGTTCACTTTCTCACTTTTTGCTTTTCTTTTTCAACCCTGTCAACCTTACGGTCTCCCTTCCGCCACAGACGCTTTACTAGAATCACAATGAAGCCCCTCTTTAAAAAAAAAAAAATAGCATACAGTTGGTTGCAAAGAGAGGTTGCTTTGTCATCTACCTGCTAGAGGCTATATTTAGAATATACATTTTTTCAAAGTAGAATACAGTTAGCCCAGAACAAAAGATGGCTTCTGTTTTACCGAAAAGTGAAAAGAACACACAGGTGGCAGCATAGTAGTACCCTTATTAGAGAAATAATACGTTTGGGGATGAGGCCCAAAATCCACCAATTGGAAGCATCCTCTATCTTAAAAAAGCAAATCCCAGTTATGTTATGTTATGTTTTGTGTTATGTTGATTTGTATAGCACACTAATCACCCGAGAGGGTATTCAGGCTCTTGGGCAAGGTGTGTAGGTGTGTGGTCCCAAGAGCTTGAATACCCTCTTGGGTGATTAGTGGGGAGTGTGTTCGAGTGAGAGTGAGGCAGAACGAAGGTGTCTGGTGAGTTGGTGAAAATGTATGCCTCTGTTCAGGTATTCTGGTCCTGTGTTGTGTAGGGTTTGGTATGTGTGTGTGAGAAGATTGAATTGGCTGCACTTGTGATGGGGAGCCAGTGAAGCTTCCTTAGATGTGGTGTAATGTAGGTGCATTCTGGGAGGTCGAGTATGAGTCTTGCAGCTGCGTTCTGGATGATCTGGAGTCTGTGTAGGAGTTGTTTGGTGATTCCGGCTTAGAGTGTATTGCCGTAGTCCAGCCTGCTGGTGACGAGTGCTTGCCTGATGGCCCGTCTGGTGTCTGAGGCCACCATTTGAAGATCTTTCGCAGCATGCGTAGGATGTGGAAACAGGAGGTGCACACTGCATTGACTTGAACTGTCCTGTTGAGCTTGTCGCCCTGGATGATCCCTAGATTTCTTGTAGGGTTTGTGGGTGTGGGTGTTGGTCCTAGCTCCTATTGCCACCAGGTGAAATCCCATGTGGAAATCTTGTTGTAAAGACCAGAACTTCCAACTTGTCGAAGTTGAGCCTCAGGCAGTTGGTTCACATCCAGTCTGCTCCATGTTCATGCAGTTGGTGAAGTTGGCTCTGGTGGTGTTTGTCTTGTCTGTCAGGGAGAGGATGAGTTGTGTGTCATTGGCGTTGGAGATGAAGATGAAGGTGATTTTGTGTGATTGGATGATTTTGGCAAGCTGTGACGTATATTTTGAAAAGGGTGGTGCTGAGGGATGATCCCTGAGGGATACCGCATATCAGTTTCTTGGTCTCTCATGTGGAGGGTGGAAGCATGACCCTTTGGGTTCTTCCCATGAAGAGGGAACAGATCCATTTGAGAGCGGATCCTTGCATGCCAAACTTGTGGAGTCTACTAATGAGGGTGTTGTGGGAGACAGTGTCAAAGGCTACAGAGCGGTTGAGCAGAATGAGGGCCGCTGTTTCTCCTTGGTCCAGGATGTTTAGAATGTTGTAAAAATATGGGCTGAAAAAAAGGAGATTGGTTGGAATTTATTGATCTTGGAGGCAGACAAATTGCTCAATAGGGGCAATAGGCAGCATTGCCTTCATGACAAACTCTAATTTGCCAAATTTGCAAAGATACACCAAAGATACACTCACTGTGTGCAGCCTAAACTAAGACATTGTTGAAAAAGCATTCATGTGTTTCAATAAAAAATAATTTTCAAGAAGAATCTACTCTTTGACTCAAAGCCTTCAATAACTGTGTCTTTCTCTCCAGCATGGCAGACCTACAGTAACTTTTTTCTGATGGTAGGTTTAAGCACTTAACTTTGAGCCATTGTAAGTAAATATATTTATTGTTTGGTTAATAAAAACCTTTACAATTTTCCACATAAAAAATAATGTAACAGCAAAATTCATAATTAAAAAGTCAATGAGCATATCATAAAACATTCAGTCCTTGTGTTAAAAAAAGGTCGGAGCAGTAATCACTTATTATCGGATACAATGAGTTGGCAAAATCTTTGGACCATTCTTTGTCCAAACGACTTTCCAAAACTTTTACTGATACTGTCGCTTAAAGGTGCCTGAAGAAGAATTAAGAAGGGGATAGGGGTCAAAGAAGCATATTCCAATAGTTAAAAAAGTCAATATTTGGGTCTCTGTAAGAAGACAACTGTGCAATGGTCCATTGGTCTATTAACAATGACAATGGTGTGTTACTATTGAGTGTTGTGCTCCAGCACATGTCTTCCGGATGGAGGTTGACCTGAATATTTGTTGTTCACTGAAAAGTGGCACTGTGAGAGTCTTTTGGTTATGGTGATAAAGATTGCTGATCTCTTGATGCCAGAGCCTTTTCCCCTGCCGTTTCCATAAACCGTACGAAGCGACACAATAACTTGACGTCTCCACCTCCGAGGCATACCTTCACTGCTTGTATACAGGATCTTATCCCCTTGCTTAAAAAGATGGGCTTCAGTAACAGTCTCCGTTCAACTTGTAGTTCTCTGCAGATACACAGTAAGTGTAAGACACTCTCCTCAACTTCCCCACATAATCGACATGTAGTCTGAGCCAGAGATCGTTTCCAGGGAGGAAGATGCAGCAGGGATGGTAGAATGCCCATTCGATAATGAAGGTATTTTTCTTTTGTTCTCCTGTTAAATCCCGCACCTAAATAAGATTGCGGAGAGAACTTAGCATAGCTATGCACAACGAACCATCCATGAGCCCTTTCTGTGAGTGCCGCCTTATCTTCCACTGTGGATAGCCTTTTCATTGTCTTGTTTACAAGTTGTTTAAAACAATTATGAGTCCCTGAGGCCGCCCAGAGATCCTCAAGGCCCAGACGGTCTATTGATGCTGTCAAGTAACTCATGGCTGCGCATTCCTTCTTTAAGTGTATTTCTTTCCATAGATGGGAGTTCAGTGTTCCTAGTTCGGACTTTTTGATCCTGTGCCAGCACTTAACATAGGCTCCTTTACGAGCGATTTCTTGGGTTTGCAGGCCAAATTCCAGCTTTATTTGGGTTGGGGAGACATAATTGGGTAGATTGAATATCATCCTAGCTGATCTTGAGGCAATTCTGTCTAGGGTAGCCGCGTCTCTTCCCCTGCACTCGCTCCCATAAGTAATAGCTGGAATGAGCTTTGCTTGCCAAACCTGTAGCAGTGGGATAAGGCTTGGGCCGGCTGTTTTGTGTTTAATAGATTTTAGAGCTGCCACAATTGAATTGCCTCTTCTTTTGATGGCTTCTTTGTGTGTATTAAATGTGCCTTTGTTGTCTATTATTACTCCCAAGTACTTGTATTCTACAACTGCTTCTATTGTTGTATCGGCCAAGTGCCAACGGTAGTTAGAGGTTGTCTTTTTTGGATGTAATCGCATTACCTTCATTTTGTCAAGGTTGATGGTTAGACCGTTGGTAGCTGAGTATCTGCTGATTGTATCTAATAGATGTTGAAGACCGATGGGGGTTCAGCTGATCAACACAAGATTGTCTGCATACAGCAGATTGGAGAGTTGGAGCCCTCCTATCCTTGGGGAAATGTGAATTGCAAATGTCCAATTCTGTCGATAGGTCTGCCATATACAAGTTGAAGAGCATCGGGGCCAGCACACACCCCTGTTTGAGCCCCATAGTTGTTGGAATTTTTCTGGACACCCTCCAGCTTGCCTTTAGCTATCCTGTTCTTAATCTGGTGAGTTGTGAATCCAAGATGATCGTTTATTACTGGGGAAGTTAGATCAGAGAGAGTTGCCTCAGAGATGTAGCAAGAGCTCTACTTCTGTTCTGAATTAAAATGTTGCAGCAAGTGGGAGGCCCAAGCTTCCTCTAACAGATGTGAGTTAATTCTTTGCACGTTCGGGTTGTCTAAGCTGTTTAATGTGCGCCAGAATATTGTGCTTTTGTTAGATTTTGAATCGTACAATAGTCTAGCCCAAAGGTTTTCATCCGATTCCCTTTTCACCTGCCAGATTGCTTTTTTCTTTTTTGCTTTTAATTGCGTTAGGTCCTTTTGAATAATGGGATCCTGTCCTGTTCGCCAAAGTCTGCGTAATGTTTTGTTAATTGCTTTCTTGAGCTTACGAAGGTTGGGGATTTTGGAGATAGAAAGGTGGTTCTTTTGATGGTCTGATGAACGATTGGGCGTTGAAGATGAACGAGACCTTGCTGTGTGCATTTCTCCTAGTGCTTTAATAAAGAATTACCAGCGTGTTATCACATTTATGTCTCTCTCTTCCCGATTATCCCATAGTGACTTTGCTGAGCCCAGCAGTTCTTCAGGTTGATTGGCTTTGCATTTAATCCTCCTGAAGTTGTCGGTGTATATGGACTCTGGATCCTCAACAGGCTGATCTACTGACGGTCTAGATATTCTTATAAAGATTTCCTGTGGCAGATGATCACTTTGATCCTGAGTCCCTATCTGGAAGCCTGTAATCTTGCTGAAAAGTGGTAAAGTTACGAAGGTATAGTCTATTAATGTACTGGCGACTGCATTGTGGAATGTTGCCACCGGGGGCTGATCTCCCGGGAAGCGCCTGTTTATTGCCACAAAGCTTAGATGTTCCAGATCCCTTGAAAAGTTCCTAGAGAGTGCTGATTGTTGCTTCTTGTTACTCTGCTCCTGGCAAGGAATGTTCCAGGAACTACCAAACACAGAACGGATCACCGCCAAAGGGTCCTAGGGAAATTTAAAGACCTCACAGGGTTCACTCCCCAAAAACAGTTTCATAACACAATATAAAACCCCTGGGTCTATACAGAACAGAGATCAAGCAAAGTGTAATAAATCACTATATGATTTGAAAGCATGAAAATATGAAATACAGAACCTAATAACTAGTGCCACAGAACTATCTGGGGCACTTCCCTTTAAGGACGAAATCCCTCACTCACCAAAGGTGACATGCTTCATCATTTGGGATTCTCCTCCCAGAGGAAAAACCTAGTTCCTCTGAGGGCTACAACTCTCTCTCTGAGAGGGAGGAGCTCAGGGATGTTTTTAGTAGGATATTATAAATCCACAAATGAAGAGACAACTGTGTGAATGAAGGCGCAGCGCAACAAAAAATGCGTGAATGTGCAAATAGTGAAAATTAAAACTGACTAGAGAACGCAAACCAGTTGCTTTATTCAGATGCGTCCTTTGCCAGGATTAAAAAGCGTGTACCCGCGGTATGAATTTAGACCGCAAAGGTAAAGTAGAAAATAGTGGTCAACATGTTTCAGCCATCCACCTAACAGTAGGCAAGGCTTTCATCAGGACCTATTAAGCTGCTGCTATCTCAATAATGTGCTATAACACAAAGGATATGAAAACAGAAAAGCTCCTCAATCTGTCCATTCTTGAAGGGAGGATTACCTACAAAAAGAGAGAAGAAACAAATCTGATCCATACCTATGATCATCAGCATCATACACAAACTACAAAAGGTTCTGTAAATAGTAACAAAGAACAAGAAGAAACCTTACCCGTCACTGCTGGGTAAGTAACCCCACCTCTACCTGGCGACAGCTCAGGAAAGGAGCACCGCTCTGAAACAAACGGTGTATTTGTATCTTTAACAAATCATATCCTATCAGAAACTAGGTTTGTTATAATAATAGTACCGATATCTACGATAGGCATGTGGATGGAGTGAATGTATGTGAACAGAACAAGGAGTACCAACCATTTAAAACATGCTATGTAAATTTATAAAAACTAACAAGTCGGGAGCCCAAATGACTATAGCACAAATATCATCATTAGGACTCCATTAAAACACCAATTGGTTGATAAGGTAGCTAGAGCATATTCTAATAGCCGCACTCTCCACACAGACTCAAATAAGTCCATCAAGTCTAGAGCCCAAATACCTCCAACATAAATATCGCCATTTGCGACTCAATTAGAGAGTCGGTTATTAAACAAGTAACTGAAGGATACTTTAATAGCCACAAACACCACTAAAAGGCAACATGGCCAGAGAGCCTGATGTAAAAAAAGGGGAGGTGGGAGGGGGCAGAATAACCCAGCAAAACCCTCTCTCAAATAAACATTTATAAACAGAGAAAAAAGGGGGGAAGAACATCCAGGCAGAAAGACTCACCTCTCCGTCGGTACACCGAGGTTTGCAGAGCCTGCAACCGGAGGTGAAGTCAGATCTATCCTGGTGTGCTTTTATAGTCATCAATCGTGATTAATTGAACCCAGGTGAGTGCACAAGCCGGAACAAATATCCATGTATACCTTGATAGAGGGTACTGATGGATCTCCTCAATAATATTTAATGCCAACATACAGATGCACCAATCTACAGAAGTGTGAGTCGAATCCATAAGGGCTCCTTGGAAAGCTGTGCTACAGTAAAACCCATGGAATCTCAACATTCAACCCCACAGTATCAGTTTTTAATTTATGCACCCACCATTGTTCCCGTTTGAACAAGAAAGTTGAAATGTCAGTAATGTGTGGTGGGATAAAGGGTCTTTCCAACACCGACCACTTGAGATCCTGTGGGCTGTGCTGGGCAGAAAGAAAATGATTGGTCAATTTAGTCGAAGACTTCCTGCATCTAATAGTGCTCTTATGCTCAAGGATGCAGGTTTTTACTCTACGTGTAGTCATCCCCACATATCGAAGCGGGCACGGGCAATGGATAAGATACACCAAGTTATCACTATTGCAATTGGTGTGGCAAGTCAAAATCCATGGCTTAGATGAACCAATATCAATTTCTGTAGTATGAGTTGTGTGCGGACAAGCCGCACAAGACCCACAAGGAAAATGACCCTGTACCGGAGGTAAACCCCACAAAGTACCCTGTGGATTCTTATTACAGGTATGGGGACGTGTATGTACCAACCGATCTTTTATATTGGTACTTCGCTTAAAAGCAAATAGTGGACGTGGTAATGAGGTGCCGCCAATGTTCAAGATCTTCCAATTGGACAATATACTTTTCTTGATCTGATTGGAGAGACTGCAAAAAGTATGGACGCAAGTCAGACGGTTGGTAGTGACTTTGGGAATACCCTGATCAAGAAGGGAATCCCTATTGTTGTTTTTTGCACGTTTTAAGGATCTTCTCACGAGTTTCTTAGGATAATGTCTAACCTGTAACTGATCAGATAAAATCTGAGCGTGTTCATGGTACTTAAGGGACGAAGAGCAATTCCTCCTTATACGTAAAAATTGCCCATAGGGCAAATTATCACGTAGGGCCCGGGGATGGAAACTATTATATGACAGAAGGGAATTCTTCGTCATTGGTTTTTATATAGTTCCGTGCTCAAGCCTCCTTCAAATGGGGAAATCATAACGTCCAAAAAGGTAACTGAGTTTTACTAAATTCACATGTGAAGTTCAAGTATTGATTTCGATTGTTCAGCCAGATCTTAAACTCAGAAATGGAGGTAGATGTGCCTCTCCACACTACAAACACATCATCAATATACCTTTTCCACACACGTATGTGGTCTCTGTATGGATTACTGTCATTCAAAATATACTCTTGTTCAAAAATATGAACATAGAGATTGGCCAAACTAGGAGCGAAAACGCTCCCCATTGAAGTGCCAGACACCTGAAGAAACAGCTGCTCTTCAAACCTAAAAAAAAATTCTTTCATGGCTAGTCTGGCACAGTCAATGATGAAGGAGACAGGTGTAATCGAATCCGGAGGTTTGTTCAATAGAAGAGTTTCAATGGCAGCCAAAGTTTCGTCTTGCGGAATGCACGTATATAGTGACTCGACGTCAAGAGAGACGAGGTAGTCACTAGCAGCATCAAAACACAAATCATCCACTAACTTGAGAACCTCTTTGGTATCCTTCAAATAAGTGGGCATCTCCACTACCAAAGGCCTCAAAAAATAATCAACAAAAGTGGAAAGAGGTTCAAGTAAAGAACCTAACCCCGAAATAATTGGGCGACCAGGAGGAGGTCTCTGACTCTTATGCACCTTAGGAAGTGCATAGAAATAAGGAACAACAGGATGAGTTTTTACCAAAAAGAGGGCCTCATGAGTTGTGATCCAACCATTGGACCGTGCTTCTTCCACAAGAATCTTAATTTCGTGTTCCAATCTTTTAGTAGGATCTTCACTCAATGGTTTGTAAAACCGGATGTCTCCAAGTTGCCTCAGACATTCTGTCCGATAGGCTGAAGTATCCATTACTACAATGGATCCCCCTTTGTCAGCGGGTTTGATTGTTAAAGTTTCTTCCGCAATCAAGGAAGCCATAGCTAATCGTTCTTTCCTGGTCAAATTCTGATACTGTCTATTATCCTTAGCACACATCGTGGTGACTTGTGTGGTCACAGCTTTCTCAAATGTCAAAACTTGAGGAGGAACCTGACTGGCAAGAGGATTAAATGTAGATTTATTTCTTAAACCAGTATTAGTATCCAACTCGTCAGTGGCCCCTAGAGCTTTATCTCCAAAGAAAAAATTTAACCGGATTTTACGAAAGAATTGAGCAAGTTCTCGTTTAATCTCAAAAGTATAAGACACAATGTGTCTATGAGGGTCCTATAATATACATTTATCCTCATGCTTACATGCAGGGTTGAGGCCATTGCACACCACTGTATATAGTTTCTGAGTCTTTATCCGGAATCATCTTAGTGTTGAGTGAATATTATTTTTCAATACTTATATGGGTTGAGCAAGTGCAGGGCACGTAGAGGTTTTGCCTGTATGCCTCCTTAATGTCATGGGACTGGGCTCTTGCCTTGCCTGGTGTATTCATTTTCATTTGTTGACATGGCGATCAGACGTGTCGTATTCTATACTCACTGTTTTCAGGTTTTGAGCGCCACACTATGGGCTCTTCATATTTTGAAACAGGATAAACTCCATGTGGTGATTGATGCTGTGTTTATTGCATCTTTGTGTGGAGAGTTCAAACGCATTTGCTTTAAGACGCGCATGCGCGAGTGAGTAGTGTTTCCCGACGTGACATGGGTGATGCTGATACAATATTGGGCAAATTTGTTCCTTTTAATGAAGATACCTACCTTGGAGTAACCGCTGCGCCTAGTGTGGTTTCTATACTCTTTTTTCATTATATGGCGTTTTGACCGGCTACACACGATTTTTACCGGATCGGCAATTTTTATATTGTGCGCATGCGCAGGAGTGTAGTGACTTTCACTCGACGCATGCTCATATACATGGATATTTGTTCCGGCTTGTGCACTCACCTGGGTTCAATTAATCACCATTGATGACTATAAAAGCACACCAGGATAGATCTGACTTCACCTCCGGTTGCAGGCTCTGCAAACCTCGGTGTACCGACGGAGAGGTGAGTCTTTCTGCCTGGATGTTCTTCCCCCCTTTTTTCTCTGTTTATAAATGTTTATTTGAGAGAGGGTTTTGCTGGGTTATTCTGCCCCCTCCCACCTCCCCTTTTTTTACATCAGGCTCTCTGGCCATGTTGCCTTTTAGTGGTGTTTGTGGCTATTAAAGTATCCTTCAGTTACTTGTTTAATAACCGACTCTCTAATTGAGTCGCAAATGGCGATATTTATGTTGGAGGTATTTGGGCTCTAGACTTGATGGACTTATTTGAGTCTGTGTGGAGAGTGCGGCTATTAGAATATGCTCTAGCTACCTTATCTACCAATTGGTGTTTTAATGGAGTCCTAATGATGATATTTGTGCTATAGTCATTTGGGCTCCCGACTTGTTAGTTTTTATAAATTTACATAGCATGTTTTAAATGGTTGGTACTCCTTGTTCTGTTCACATACATTCACTCCATCCACATGCCTATCGTAGATATCGGTACTATTATTATAACAAACCTAGTTTCTGATAGGATATGATTTGTTAAAGATACAAATACACCGTTTGTTTCAGAGCGGTGCTCCTTTCCTGAGCTGTTGCCAGGTAGAGGTGGGGTTACTTACCCAGCAGTGACGGGTAAGGTTTCTTCTTGTTCTTTGTTACTATTTACAGAACCTTTTGTAGTTTGTGTATGATGCTGATGATCATAGGTATGGATCAGATTTGTTTCTTCTCTCTTTTTGTAGGTAATCCTCCCTTCAAGAATGGACAGATTGAGGAGCTTTTCTGTTTTCATATCCTTTGTGTTATAGCACATTATTGAGATAGCAGCAGCTTAATAGGTCCTGATGAAAGCCTTGCCTACTGTTAGGTGGATGGCTGAAACATGTTGACCACTATTTTCTACTTTACCTTTGCGGTCTAAATTCATACCGCGGGTACACGCTTTAATCCTGGCAAAGGACGCATCTGAATAAAGCAACTGGTTTGCGTTCTCTAGTCAGTTTTAATTTTCACTATTTGCACATTCACGCATTTTTTGTTGCGCTGCGCCTTCATTCACACAGTTGTCTCTTCATTTGTGGATTTATAATATCCTACTAAAAACATCCCTGAGCTCCTCCCTCTCAGAGAGAGAGTTGTAGCCCTCAGAGGAACTAGGTTTTTCTTCTGGGAGGAGAATCCCAAATGATGAAGCATGTCACCTTTGGTGAGTGAGGGATTTCGTCCTTAAAGGGAAGTGCCCCCAGATAGTTCTGTGGCACTAGTTATTAGGTTCTGTATTTCATATTTTCATGCTTTCAAATCATATAGTGATTTATTACACTTTGCTTGATCTCTGTTCTGTATAGACCCAGGGGTTTTATATTGTGTAAGGAATGTTCCAGGCCATATATTGCTCCTCCAGAAGTTCGTCCCTTTTCTGTGGCCCAAATAGATGCATGTTAAAGTCGCCTGTCAATAATAGGTTGGATGTTGATTCTTCTGAGAGCAATCTGGCTATTTCTGATCCAACAATTTTGACTCCTTTGGTTTTGTCACGCGGCTGTATATAAATATTTAGGAGTATTATTTGATGTTTGGTGTTGCCATCCCGTATATTCACTCTGAGGGCTTTAATTGCATTTGTAGGAGTTGTGATAGTGTCAACATCTTTGGTTGCCTTTATGGTCCTTATTGATGAATAAATTGTTAGACCACCCTTTAGGTGCCCAAATTTGGAGCCTTTTACTGCTGGAGTGTGATGGGTTTTGAAACCAAGTAAGTGAAATGGTTCTTCTAGCCATGTCTCTTGTAGAAGGATGAGGTCGAAGCCTTGGAAGTAATCCAGAAGGTCTCTAACCACTGTTTTATTACCTAACCCATTTATATTCAAGAGCAGATTCTTAGCTGGTGATCGCCTGGTGGAAGTTGTTTTGTTCTGAGTCAAGTACTCTCACCTTGTTGATTTATCGTTCTTGATAGCCAGGTCCAGTCTTCCGATCTGATCGCTCGGTTCTGATCTTTTCATTCTGTTGGTCGTGCATCCATGCTGCGGGCGCCTTTAAGCACAGATTGTGGCTGCATGCTTAATGATGTAGTAGATGGAATTGCTTGGTCTCTTTTGTTTGGTATCAGGGGATCCGGGTAGCGTGGCTTTTGATAGAGAAGTATTTTAATTCCCCATGCCTTTAGTTGGGGCTCTTCGTCCAGAATACTCCTCGCTATTTCCTCTGAGGACCAGGTTGCCTTTGTTACTTCTCTGCTTGAGATTTCTTTGATGTTTTTGAATTCAATTCTTTCAAGATCATGTGAACTTATATCTGCCAAGCTCCTGATTGCTTGAATTAATTGTAAAATATTCCCTCTGTTGAGGGTGTCTCCACAGCCTGTGGACTTAAATTCAGGGATGAACAGGATTGAGCAATTTTTAAGTTGTGGCTGGTTGGTCGTTGGGAGTTTTGCCTGGATGGCCGGGTTCTCTTGAAGGTGAAGATTGGGAAAGTCCACTCGAGCTCTGAGGTCTTCTTTGACAATGGTAATTGTTTTTGTTGGACTGGATGGATATCTGTTCTTGGTTGAAATGGCTGAGGTATTACTACTTGCAATCTTCACACTTTCATCTAATGCTTTTTTAGATGGCTCGGGTAGATCGTCCTCTACCAGTTTGGGGTCTGGGCCCCCTGGGGTTGCAGTGGCTAAATGGCTTACTTTGTTGTCTCCTTCTGGGGAGAGTGCTTCTGTAGTTCTACTGGCTGCTGGGCTTTTTGTCCCAAATCTTGCACTACCTGTATGGAAGTAGTCCATTAAGTTCTTCTTCTTTCTTCCTTTTCTCCTCTGCTTGTGACTATGTTTTGGATCCTCATTTCTCTCAGCATTGGACTGCTCTGAGGGTTCTATTTCCAGTTTTATTAGTGAAGATTCCTCCGGATGGAGGTGATAACTGTGCTCTGGGTCCCTATTTTGTTCTATTGTGTTGTGGCATTCGTTGTATCCTTCAGCCCTAGCTTCCTCACTTTTTCGATCAGCTCCTATATTGGGAGGTCTTGTCAATCTGGCATTTGAATGGTTAGCTATCTGCGTTTCATTGTGAGTTTCGTTTAGGAGATCTTTTACCCATTCTTTGTTGGCCATATCCTTCTTGCTGCAGGGTGATCCCTTTGTAGGGCCATTTATTTGAGGCTCTTGGGGTGTTATGCTTAGACTGTTTGATGTTTCCCTGATGTCTGCTAGGATGTCCCCCATTACCGCTGGGAGGGTGGAAAGTTTATCGCCTATAGCGAAGCAGGTACAGTGAGTTTGGGTTAGTTGTGTATCTGCCTGAGCCCTTTTGAACAAATTATTCATATCTGCTAATCTGCTGTTGATATTTGAAACGTGGATGGCCATCGAAGTAAGGATGGATAGTTGAACGTCCATCTTATCAGAGGGATACTGCATTGACTTGATGGATAGCTGCATGGTGTCCAGTAAAGATTCCCAGAGCTTTTCTGTGTCTAATCGATTTGCTCCTTTGGTATAGATTTGGTAGACGGAATTTGCCTTTGCCTGCCTGGAGTCGGAAGAGCCCGAGGAGTGGGGAGGCTCTTGCCGAACTTGTTCTTGAGTTGTTTGGGCCAAATTACTGGCTGTGTCATCGTTGGAATCCTCTGTGCTACCCATTTCTGAGTATCCATTATTGGCTTTTGAGAAACTAGGTGATTGATTGAGTGGTGTTTTGGGAGAGCCGGGGTATCAATGCTGAAGCAATCGGTTATGGGTAGCTTATCCCACTGTGGTCATCTGGGGCTAATTCGGGTGCGCTGTGTATCCAGACCCATCTCTGGCTGGAGTAGCTTGGGTCCTTCTGCTACAGTGCCTCTTGGTGCTGTGGCACTGGATGATTGTTTTTTTTCTGTTTCTCATTGTGTATGACTTTGGTGTGTGATAACATGGAGCCGTGTGCCGGGATTACTGGAGACTCTACGAGTGCCTCATTATGAGTTGTAAATGGGAGGGTTGGGGTGGAGGCAATTGTTAGTGCTTTTTCGTGTTTTTGAGTATTGTTGTCGAGAGTGGAATTTGTTCTTCCTGATAGAATTATGACTTTTGGTTCGAGCGGTAGACCTGTGCCAGGCTCGGTCCGGACAGAGAATGCGCCTGCTAATGTTGTCTGATTTGCCCCAGGTGCATCTACCATTTTGGGTGCTTGGATAGATCTGGTACGGTCCCCATTTATTAAGTCAACATTTATTTCCTTTGTGACTAGTCCCCCTTGATATCCTTTTGAACATGGAGTGCTTATAGCTCTGGTCTTATTATCCTCTTTCCCTTGATCTGGCGTGTCTGCCTTAAGGCATTGATGCATCATTAGAAATAATGGGGCGACCCGGTGTCCCTCAGAACCTGGGTATTGGTAGTATAGACAACAATTGGTTCTGTTGGGTAGTGCAATTACTGTGCACACTGTATTTACTACAGATGAAAAAGGTATCTCTCAATTCCTTACTTCTAACACATGAAAAAACACTTTGGAAAAGAAGAACACACCAAAAGGAGAAATTCACAAGTAAAGTTAATTTACTCTTATATTTCAAAAAAGTACTGAATAGTGTTGGCTGTCACAGATACACATGAATTGCAACAAGACAATAGGTGACTATGGTGAAGAAATGACATATAGTGAATGGTGAAATAAACAGTACACTATATACATGACATACGTGAGTGACACAAAAATAAAAGTTGATATTTAGAATTCTTGTCCTATCCTAACTTTTCACATGTAATACAGGACCCATTAACGAATTAATTTATGGTCAAGAGAACTGTGTGGACATATACAATGATAAATGTCGACGTTTCGACCCTGGAAACAGCGCGAAATGTTGTGCGTCAGAGCGGGTCTTCCTCAGGACTATGGAAGGAGGGGTGGACAGCCACAAAGGCAGAAACTTCAGTCAATGAAATCAAAAGGTTAAGACGTAGTTCAAATTCACTACTGGGCTCCACTATGTATTCATGTGGTGGGGTTCTGTAGTATTGTTCAGAGAATTCTTTTGATTGGAAATGCTCGTTTGTTCAGAAGATCTCCACCAGCCGGTTGGAGTCTTATGTAAGAACACACTTGACATCCACCAGCCGGTTGGAGTCTTGTGTTTAGAGCCTTTGCTTTATTAAGGGTCGTGTTACTTCAAGAAAACAGTGTGCAACCGTCTGTCAGCTTCTGGACGTTTATGTCTTAAGGCATTGATGGTCTATTATCACTGGGCACAAGGGGGAGGGAAGACTGTTGAGGCTTTCATTGTTTGTGCAGAATGCTGCCCCGCATCCCTCATGAATGCGAATTTTGTGTAGATCTTAGGCTGGTAGCTACTTTTTGTAGTTCTTACATTCTGAACGGGGTCAGCGAGGTCAATGTCTACCAGAGTCTGGTGATGGTGTGTGTTCTCTTCCATCGTTAAATTCTCCTTACTGACTGTTTCATTTAAGCTTTTGCTCTTTTTTTTCCTTTTGTTAGGTATATATGTAACAGTCCGTCTCTCTTTACCTGATCTCATCTCCTTGTAGTCCTTGCACCCCTATGGTTCCCTGCAGTTCCTTATAGTTCTTGAGATTCTTCTGTTGTGAGTAGCGCCTTGATGGTTTAGTTGGAGTTGCCTATCTCCTTTCCTTTCCTTATTTCCGTTTAGTTTCTATTACTTCATTGTTTTTGCATTATGCTTTTGTATTTTATTCCTGCTTGCCTGCCTCCTTTGTACTGGAAGTACAGAGTGTTGCCAATGTTGCATCGCTAATAAATGGTATTGTGTGATCCTATGGTCGGCCTACCTCACTCCGCTTTGGTTTTGCCTCAGAGTGGATGGGTGATGGTTGGGTGGATGAAGCTTGTGCAGGGAATCCTGCAACCTGCAAGACTTGCAAGATCTACAAGGCCTGCAAGACCTGGGTGCTGACAGAGACACAAACATTAAGTGAACAGTGGTTCTGCCACCTATTAGCTTTAGAAAGCGTATAATTTATTTGTGCAATTGGTCCCTCTATCAAGATGAGACTAGCATTCAATGAGAAATATCAAAATTAAGTCCAAACAAAAGAAACTCTTATACTTCTGAGTCAGTATATGATTTTATAGCAAATTGCTAGAAATTGTGTACTCAAAAATGAGAAAACAACAAATATATGCACACACAGATATATACACTATACAATTACACTTAAATTGGTGACGTAAAGTGAGAACAAAAATATTTACATATCACAACACAATATATACATAACGAATGAACATATATTGAAGACACACATTTAAACACAGTGCGAGGTATAGACGTGATTCAATCCAACTAGCAAATAGTCTAGTTATTCTCAATTGTTGTGGGTGATCATTAACACTTGATAGTATACGTCGACGTTTCGACCCCTGGACAATAGTGCGCTAATGTTATCATCTGTGGGGGGGTCTTCTTAAGGACTATACAGGGTCTGTGTGTGGCCTGTTTAAGAAAAATGGAGGCACTTTAGCATTTAAACGGGGTTTGGACAACTGTTCACGCATTCGCTGTAAGGTGCAGGGTGCCCCACTAGTTGAACACTTTAATGAGAAACAACACTCTAGCAATAACTTAGAATGGTGGGTTCTTGAGAAGATACTGCCAAATCCTAGAGGGAGCTCACTATCTGCAACCATGAACCTACGTGAATGTAAATGGATCCATTTGCTAGACTCGGTTGATGGGGGTCTGAACGAACAGGAAGAGATCTCGAGACAGATCTCTCTGCTTAGCATGGCTTAGATTGGTATTTTGTAACAGGGACCTGTTATTTATCATCACTAGATCAGAATAGATATGAATGATGATTTCACAGCAAGCAATATACACCAATACTACATATTGGCAAATGTTTAATATGGTTGACGAATACGTTCCTTATAATGTATACCTATATGACATGTATGTAACGGCCTAAATGAGTTGCGTGTTTAGATGCAATATAGAAGCTAAGTTTGTTAAAACTATCAAATATATGCTGCAATTTTATAATGTTACCATCAAATATATCACCATCACTATATGTGAAACCCAATAAGCAAGTTGCGTGTCTATATGTGAAACCCAAAAAGCAATTTGTGTGTTACATGCGATATAGAAGCTGGGTTTGTTAAATATATGCTGCAATTTTATTGTTACCATCAAATATGTCACCATCACTGTATGTGAAACTCTTTTAGCATGCTTACACTTTGTTACACCAGATCCGTATTTGAGGCACATTCAACGGCTAAATGTGATTCTCTAGAATCCAAGTGTATGGTCTGCCCAACTGTATGACGTATCGATTGGCCTGCATAACCTTGTCCTTTACAGTTCAGCACCTTTCAGTTAACAATTATATGGGGAAAAAACTGAGGTGCTAATACTTGGCAAAGACCTGGGTCTATGGGGCCCACAACATTGGCCCTGTGAGATGGGGATTTTGCCTCAACCCTCTTGTCAAGTTCGTAACCTGGGTTTTATTATTGACGACTCACTAACAATGCATCATCAAGCCGTCAAGGTAGCTGCCACTTGTTTTACCATTCTTAAGTGGCTAAAGAAGATCATCTGGATGCTACCAAAGCCCACCCAAAGAACAGTAGTTCAGTCCTTAATCATCTCAAGGTTGGACTACGGTAATGTTCTTTATCTTGGTTCTAATAAGGAGGTGATTCATAGGCTGCAGATGGTTCAAAACTCTGCGGCTCGACTTCTTTGCCGGATTCCCAGGGCCGCTACGGTCTCCAGCCATTTACGAGATTTGCATTGGCTCAGGGTGGAAAATCGAATTCGGTTTAAAGCTCTGTGTTATATGTTCAAAACTAAAGCAGGAACCGCACCTCAATACCTATGTGCTCTAACCCACCCATATGTGCCTTCCCGATGCTTACGCTCCTCCACCCAAGGGAGGTTTTCCGTGCCAAGATTCAGGCTGTCTCGGATGGGTGGCAGATCCTTTTCTTATCTTAGGCCCTCACTCTGGAATGCCCTCCCTATAGCCATTCGGAACGAAACAGCTTACGTCCAATTCCGCAAATCTGTGAAGACCTGGCTATTTAACAAGTAATCTTTTGCTGTTAATTTTTATTATCTGGTCTCTCTTTGCCTAGCGCCGGGAAACCCTTTTTGGGTAGCTGTAGCGCTCTATAAATTAAATAAATAAATAAATAAATAAATATAGGCTTTTCACCCGTGAATTTAGCCTTATTCCCCAGCTTTCACCGAGGTTTGGTCTTTTTAGCAGACCCCCACCAGATGGCAGTCGTGTCATGCACGTAGCATCCTCACACGGGGACGCTACAGACACGTAAATTGCCGCCACAAGATTCTATTTAAAGCAGGCGATCGGAGGCACCCAGTTAGCTTCCTGAGCTTCAGTCTAGGATATTGAAGACGAGAGGTAAGATGTCAAACTCTTATCCGATAGGTGCAATTTGAGTACCACGGTTGCTCAAACTAATGGAGGCTCCTCATTTTTATTTTTCAGCATATTCAAAGGCAAGTAAAAAGCCTTGATTGCAACAAGTTAGACTTGTTTGGAGGCATCAGCGCCGAGTAACTTTTCCCTGAAGTTAAGGGAGATTAACCTTTGCAGACCCGAGCGCCAGACGCCGGAGATTTGCGGGCACGATGTGCCACTGATCAAATACAACAGCAGATATGTAGTACTACTTTTTGAATCAGGTACAGTCCCTGCAAGGGCACAATTTATGGGTACTTTTTAATAATGCTCTTTTAGACACAGGCGGTGACAGCCTTAATTTATTTCTGACAGGTCAATCATCCATAATTTTACAAGCTGCCGTGCTGTCCTATCCATTAATTTGGTATCAGGGTGGATCCCTAATTGAGGTGAGCAGAGACATGCGGTCTCTCCATATTTAGTCATGATTGTCCAAACCCCGTTTAAATGCTAAAGTGCCTCCATTTTTCTTAAACAGGCCACACACAGACTCTGTATAGTCCTGAAGAAGACCCCCACAGACGATAACATTAGCGCACTATTGTCCAGGGGTCGAAACGTCGACGTATACTATCAAGTGTTAATGATCACCCACAACAATTGAGAATAACTAGACTATTTGCTAGTTGGGTTGAATCACGTCTATACCTCGCACTGTGTTTAAATGTGTGTCTTCAATATATGTTCATTCGTTATGTATATATTTTGTTGTGATATGTAAATATTTTTGTTCTCACTTCACGTCACCAATTTAAGTGTAATTGTATAGTGTATATATCTGTGTGTGCATATATTTGTTGTTTTCTCATTTTTGAGTACACAATTTCTAGCAATTTGCTATAAAATCATATACTGACTCAGAAGTATAAGAGTTTCTTTTGTTTGGACTTAATTTTGATATTTCTCATTGAATGCTAGTCTCATCTTGATAGAGGGACCAATTGCACAAATAAAATATACGCTTTCTAAAGCTAATAGGTGGCAGAACCACCTTTCACTTAATGTACGAATCCTCAGGTTCTGCACTCAACTGGGTTACCCCATTACTGTATACTGACAGAGACACAAAGGCACAGGTGGTGTAGACAGAGTGCAGACAGAGGTGCACTCTCGGTCAGTGCTCGGTGCTTTGTGAGCAGGTACACTTGATCCTGCCTTCCTTTCCTCACTGCGGGGGGCTCACCTAGCACTCCTGACTCACCACTACTCCAGAGGTGCTGCGTCTACCGTGGCCGTAGTTAGCGGCGACTCCGTTCGCGGTCTGCCTTGGACAGACAGACGGAGAAACGCGGCTCCAGCCTCGCTTCTCTGCTCTCCTCCGCACCTCCGCACCCTGCTGTAGATCTGAACCGGAAGCCCTCAGAAGTGCAGTATGAAGAAGAGGTGGTGGGAGGGTGAAGAGTGTAAAGAGTGGGTCTAACTGGGCACAAGCAGGGCTCACAACAGGAGCCCACAAGCCGCAACCTGCACTAGTTGGGCTGCCTCTGTGGGTCTCCTGGGGCTCTCACTTGGTGGCAGCTGAGTACAGCTGTCGCGCTTGCACCCGGCTCACACTCCACTCTGCCCCTCTTGCCTCCTGTTTCACCCCAGTAGCTGATGTCCCAATGGGCAGCCTGGGCTGGTCTTCTCCCACACTGTGGTTGAAACACTGTCAGTGGGACAGGCTGTGCGTGCTGTGCGGTGTGCTGGGGGTCCAAGTCCCACCCCAGCCAGCTGCCGGCAGGAGAGACTGTGCAACATTTGAATGCCTCAGGCCTCAGGCCGCTCTGAGTCGCGAACTGCCACTCAGCTGTTCTTCTCTGCCGCTGCCAATTGCTGCCAGCCGCCAGCTGCCTACCTCTCAGGTGTACTTGGCAGGGGCTGGTAAGGTCAAATCCTGATGGGAGAAGATAGGCAGAACACGGCAGTACACGGCGGACACAGCTACGGCAGCAGCTACGGTTCCCGCTCCGGCACAGGCTTCTCCCCCTCAGCATAGCATAGCGTGGCGTCAGAACGAACACTGCGGGGAAAGCGCGATCTTTGGGCCATTGATCAGCTCATCCTTCGAAATCTCTAAAATCATCCTGTACTGATAGAACTCACATGCTCTGTGATAACCCTTTTAGTTGTGTAGTCAGGCATCAAAATGATATCCTTCTCTGAGAAAGGAAGTAACTCAAATTGTCCCATAATATCCAAACCTAAATTATTCCATGGTTTATCTGGTACAACCACTGGCAACAAATGACTGGCCTTGACCACGTGAGCTTTGTCGTTACCTGCTTACTAGATACAGTCCTTCACAACTTGCTCAATTTGGTAAGCCTCTTTAGGCTACCAAACCTGTTCTCTATGTTTGGCTTTACCTTTTGTAAGATTTCTACCCACATGTCTCTCTTTGACCAAAATAATATTCTTCTCCCTCAATCTATCTGGGGGTTTCAATGCATTCACTCTCCTCAACTTGCCATATAAAATACATAACTCCTCCTTTACATTCCAGAAAACTTTCTCTTGTTCTGACTGGTTACAGAAATTATGCTAACCCTTGTCTATAATCACTAATGGCTCATAACAATCTGTATACTTTGTTATATTCATACCACTCTCCTGCTTCCAAGGAGTTCTTTATAAACTCAGAACACTGATAATTATTCTACAAACTCTCCACTCACTTAAATGGCAATTTTGATAGGCAATCAGATGCACAGTTCTTAATGCCTGGTAAATACTCAACACAAAATTAAACCCATGCAAGCCAAGGGAGTAGCCAGAAAATTAACCCCCCCCCCACTTTGAACCAAAGCTGTTATGGCATCAAGCAAGTTTTTCACCATTTCATCCGTCCACCCATCAATATCCAAACCTATCCATCTAGTTCCAAACCTATCCATCAAACCAATCCATCCATCCACCCTCACTCATCCATCCATCCATCCTTTCACTCCATTTATCCATCCATCCACTGTTTCACTAAGCCGTCCATCCTTTCACTCATCCATCCACCCTTCTATCCACTCATTCATCCATCTACCCTTTCACTCATCAAGCCATCCTCTCACTCACTCATCCATGGATGCTTTCACTCATCCGTCCATCCATTTGCTCTCCCTCTCACTCATCCATTGATTCATTCACTCATCCATACATCCATCCTTCCCCTCATCCATCCATACTTTCACTCATGCACACTTTCACTCTGTCAATACATCCACCCTTTCACTCATCCATCCATCCATCCTCACTTTTATTCATCCATCCATCCTTTCACTCAGTCATCCATCCTTTAACTCAGCCAGCCACCCACCCTTTCACTCATCCATCCATCCTTTCATCCATCTACACTTTTGCCCATCCACTCTCCCTTTCACTCATCCAACCATTCCTTCACTCATCGATCCTTTCATAATTCACCCATCTTCTACCCATCCACCCTTTCACTCACCCATTCATCCACCTTTCACTCACACACCCATCGATCCATCTTTTCACTCACTCACCCACGCACCCTCCCTTTCATGTTAATTGCAAGCTGTTGTCTGCCAAGTTGAAGACAAAAGAAACCCATGAAGAACACCACCTCTACCCATACTGTAGCAATGCCTCTACCACCCATCCACTTGTCCATCCATCCATTTATCCTTCCACTCATCCATCCTTTGACTTACTCATCCATCCACACTTTCACACACCCATCCATTCACCCTCCCTTTCACTCAGCCATTCATTCTTTCACCCACTCATCCATGCATGCATCCATCCTTTATCTCATCCATCCATCCACTCCTTCATCCATACACCCTTTCATCCAACCAACCTTTCACTCATCCATCCTTACCTCCATCCTTTCGGTCATTTATCCATCCATCTACCCGTCACCCTTTCAGTCATCAGCCCTTCCTCCCATTTACACACCCAACCATCCAGCCATCCTTTCACTCATTCATTTTCACATTAATTATGAGCCTTTGTCTGCCAAGTTGCAGATAGAAGAAACCCATCATGAACTCCAACCCCGCTGTAGCTGCTAACATGGGAGGTTGACAACGCCCCTCTATCCATCCTTTCACTTATCAATCCATCCTTTCACTCATCCATCCACCCTTTCATTCAGCCATCCATCCTTTCACTCACTCATCCATCCATCATTTCTCTCACCCTACATCCACCCTTTCACTCATTCATCCATTAACCCATTTTTCCATCCATCCACCCTGCCTTTCACTCATCCATCCTTTCTTTCACTATTCCATCGAAACTACCTTTCACTCATCTTCCATTCTTTCTCTATCCATCCTTTCACTCACGCATCCATCACCCTTTCACTCACACATTCATTCATCCCTTCACTCACTCACCTAACCATGGCTCTCATTTCCTTTGCCAAGTTGCAGACAGAAGAGGCCCATCAAGAACTCCACCCCTGTTGTAGCTGCTAAAGGGGGGGGGGGAGGTCATGATGCCCATGACTGATCCTGGGAGTCACTCATTCAGCACCTTTGCTAAAAAAGTTTGGACCAACGGTCAATGAACTGTTTTCAACACAAAAGGAAGATCTCAACAGAAAGAATTTAAAGTGCTGAATCATCAGAGAGCAAGCTAATGCTTCCCACCCACCGTTAAATGGTGCCCTCCCGCTACCTTCTGTGAATGGAGAGAAAAGGCCACAACTCTATCCTTATGATCTATCACCTGAGAAAGTACAGCACTGAACCTTCACAGATTGCAACTGTATTTTCCTATGCAAATTGAAATGGTCCAAGGTCATCCACCTCCCGAAAAGCAAACACCACACTCAAATGACCATTCATATCTCGTAGCTCTTGTTGGGTGGACTATACTTCCAAAATTATTAATACATTTCAAGTAATATGCAGCCAATCCAAGGAATGATTTTACCTGATCTTTATCACTCCATATCAGGGCCACAATTATAGACTCTTCAAGCTCCAACTTGGGACTTAAATTTCACCCGATGTAGTCTATCTCAAATATGACAGCATCCCTTCATGAAACTTCCCCTTCTCCTTCTTGAGAGCGATGCCGCCTTGGTCTAACTTTTCCAAGACTTCCATACCACTCTATCATGATGATCCTGACCTCTGACATACAAAAAATGCGAGGAAAATGCACAACTTTAGCAAATGTTTGAGGTTTACGGAGAATTCTGTGTAAGAAAATGGAGTGCAGCACATACAAGCCTTACCGCCCTAGAATCCCCTGATATTTTTTTTTCAGAAATGCCTGGGTTTAGCAGATTTTTCAGTGTGGTGAGTGAGTCTGGGCCTAACTACTCCCGTCACACTCAATATTATGACTCCATTGAGGACATTTGGAAAATAGGGAAAAATAGCGAGGCCCACACTTGAGACCTGCTTCATCATCGGACCTTCAACAAGTACAGGGGTTCTTCCTTTTGAGTTGTCTGGCATTTGTATAGCTACACAAGTGTGACAAGTGTGCACAGTTTACTGGCAGACTGGTATGTGTGGATTGAGAGTTGTGTGTTTGTAGTATGAATTTGTGAGTAGTGATGAGTACAGTGATCTGTGCATCATTCCTACCTTGTTCATCTGCCTTCTACCTCAACAAGATCCAGATGAAAATGAGCCCAGGCTAAACTTTGACTATCTATTCAGATTTTTGTCTCACTCAGAGTCCTGACTAGTACTGTGCGGATGCCAGGTGAACCTTTACTAATGCCTCTCCATGGTAAGGTACCTTTAGGCCTCTTGTTACGCTAAATCCAACACCTACCACTGCGTGGTAGTAAAATGAGGAGTGGTTGAGGATGTCTTATGACTAAATCCTTGGACAGTGTGAGCATAACTACATTTGAAAACTGGAGTAAACATGCAGTGGCAGACTCTCTCTTAAGCCCCCTAAAGAGGACTTTCAGAAAGACTAAGGTCTTTATGGGTTGGCAGAGTACTCCATCAAAACGTGACTGATGTCTCATCCACCATTATGTGCAGTGTGTTGAATGTAATGCACTTATAATACAGCAGACGGAATATCTGCAATGTTTACATGGAGGTTAAAGGTAGCAAGCAGGGCACCAATATGACCTATGTGAGTAGTGATGGGTGCAGTGACCTGTGGCTTACTCTTACTTTGACCATCTGCCTTCTACCTAACTGAGAGTCCCATGAAAACAAGCCTAGGCTAAGCTTTGACCTTCCCTTCATGTCTCTGCCTCTTTCAGAATCCTGACTAATACAGTGTGGGTAACAGGTGAATCTTTACAAACACCTCCCCATGGCAGCATGCTTAGGTTCAGGAAGACTTGCCTTTCGTGTGCCTTTAGTGCACTCACTGTTCAAAATCCAACTTCTTTCACAGCATGGTAGTAAGTTGGGAGTGGCCGAGGATGTCTTGTGACTGATTTCTCAGACAGTGTGAGCATGAATACATTTGAAAACAGGGATAAACATGCTGAAGGCAGACTCTCCTAAATTCCCTAGAGAATACTTCCAGAAAGACTAATGGCCTTAGCGTTTGGTGGACAGTCTACTCCGTCAAATGTGACAGATATCCCATCCACCATTATGTGCAGTGCATTGATTGCAATGCATTTGTAACACGGTGGATGGAACATCCTCCATGTTTTTACAGAGGATGAAGGTAGCAGGCAGGCCACAGGTGTGACTTATGTAAGTAGTGATGGGTGCAGTGATCTGTGGCACACTCCTACCATGACCATCTGCTTTCTAACTACACAAGATCCTTATGAAAATAAGCACAGGCTAAACTTACTAAATCTTCATGTCACTATCTCTGTTGGACTCATAGTCCTGACTAATACTATGTTATGTTATGTTATATGCATTTATATCGTGCACGGCTAATCAAGAGTGTCCCGGCGCGGTACCTTGCAAGTGAGCTGAGGGTCAACTAAGGAGATTATACGAAAAGCAGCGTTTTCAGCCGTTTCCTGAAAAGCTTTGCGTCTTGTGTGCAGCGAAGTTCAAGAGGGAGTGCGTTCCAGGCCACTGCTGCCTTATAGGTCAGGGAGCTACCGCCCATTCTCACGAGGCGAAAGCGTGGAATCACCGCCAGAAACTGTGCCGCAGAGCGCAGTTGTCTAGGGGGCACATAGAACTTAAACCGATTCCTGAGATATACTGGGCCGGAATGGTACAAGGCTGCGTGCCCCAGGGTAAGGGCCTTGAACCTAACCCTTTCAGCCACCGGCAGCCAGTGAAGATCATGCAGATGTTGCTTTATGCTTGATCTTCCTGGGATGTTCAGTAGAGACCTTGCTGCAGTGTTCTGTATTACCTGCAGTTTCCTCAACTGATACCCAGGTAGGCCAACATAAAGGGCGTTCGCGTAATCAATCCGCGACAATATCAGGGCGCGGGTGACCATTTCCTTGGCCGCCCTAGGCAGAAAAGGAAGAAATTTCCTAAGTGCTCTTAGGGTACCGAAGCATTGTCCTGCTAGCTTTTTCATCTGGGTGGTGAACCTAAGATCTTCATTAAATCAGATCCCTACATTTTTCACTGGCTGGCCTTCAGAATTGGGTAGAGGATATTCGGCCGGCCAGAGTGATTCCTTAAACTGAGAGGGAAATGTCCCGTACAAGAAGATTTCGGACTTATCCTCATTGCACTTGAGCTGCGCAGCATGGAGCCATTGAAAAACGGCCGAAAGACAGGCTCTAGCTTGAGCGGAGGATGAGTCATTTTTACTCCAAGTGAAGAGGAGCTGGGTATCATCGGCGTAGGCGATGATCTTGGCGCCCAGCTCCTCCGCCAAATAAATCAGTGGAGTCGTATATATATTAAAAAGGAGGGGACTCAGGGTAGAGCCCTGCGGTACTCCAGTGGACACAGATTGAGGAGCAGAAGAAGACGAGGGCATCCAAACCTGCTGCGTTCTTTCTTCCAGAAATGATCTAAACCAGTTCCAGACAGATCCTGTCACACCGATGTCTGAAAGACGGGCCAAAAGCAAAGAGTGAGGAACGGTATCAAAGGCCGCAGAGAGGTCTAATAAAATCAGGGCCGCTCTGCTGCCAGCGTCCAAACACTCTCTGATTGCCTCCGTGATTTCGACCAGGGACGTCTCAGTACTATGGCTGGCTCTGAACCCTGATTGAGCTGGATGAAGCAAGCCAAAATCTTCCACAAAGTTAGTAAGTTGCTTATTTACCGCCTTCTCACAAACTTTCGCCACGGCCGGAAGCAGAGAGATCGGCCGGTAGCTAGCTGGGATCAAAAGGATCCAGGGAAGGCTTTTTTAGCAAAGGCAAAATTTTGGCCTGCTTCCACCTCGCAGGAACAATGGCTGTCTGCAAGGACATATTAATCAGAGTAATGACCTCTGGATTAACTGCCTCCGCAACTGAAGCTAGCAGCCTGGCCAAACAGGGATCTGACGGGGAGCCAGATTTGTGTGATTATAAAATTACCAGGGAATCTTGCGAGGCAATAGGTGAAAATGCTGACATGACATGACAGGTTGTCTGTGTGAGCCCGATAACGGTTCACTATGCAGGTGCCATGTGAACCTTATTTAACGCCTCCACAAGGCAACCTGCTTAGGCTTGTGAAGGTTTGTATTTCATGTGCCTTTAGCGCATTCACTGCACTAAATCCATCTCCTTCCACTGCATCGTAGTTAGTGGGGGGAGTCTGTAAAACGCAATGGCATAATTGATTGGCATGGGAGAGCAAGGGAGCTGTTGTGGAAGAGATTCCATGTTATCCCAGGCCAATGTTGAAAATCTGGGAACCCTCTGGTGTTGGCACAGAAAGTTCCCCCATGACCCTTCTGCTTGACTGACAAAAAACTGTGATACACAAGTATCGAAAAAAAAATATCAGGAACCAAAATATCATATTTACACACTTTGGGGCCGATTCCGATCTCGGTCGGAGGCGCACCCAACACCATTCGGTCGGGAAAAAAGCCATGCGAAAGCCTGTTTCCCGACCGATCCGTACAGCACACCGAACGAGTAAGTACGATGCGCACAACAGCAAACAATCCGGCCGAGCCGTACTCACCCAAACCAGGTCCTGTTCCCCGACCGAGGCGAATCCGGAAACGCCGAATCGAGTCGCACGGAAGGGAAAATGCAGCTCCGTCCGGCCGAACGAGTACGATGCGCATTCCGTACGCGCCGAACCCGTCGCTACGCACGGCACGTCAAAGCATCCGGGAGAGGCGCACATAAGCTCCGATTCGCGCCAGAACACGATCCACGGCTCCGAGACGAACACGGCAGCGACGAGGACGACGCGAAGCGACGAGGACGAGGCGAAGCGACGAGGATGACGCGAAGCAACGAGAAGGACGAACGACACGAACCAACCATGAATCCCTTCGTCCCGATCATACCAATATTCTACATTTACTACCGGAACAGGCACGGACGCGTACGGCGCAGAAGGTAAGCCAGACACCAACCACAAAACACATACAACACGTACACGCCACATCACACACACACAGAGGGATGCAGAATATACTTACACCAGCAACAGCAGCACCATAGGGGCGGGATGCCCATCACCAATGCCACATATGCACACAGGGGCCTGAATGCGCACCACCACCCCTACCCAGGGGGGCTGGATGCCTACCACTACTACCACCCTCACCCAGGGGGGCTGGATGCCTACCACCACTACCACCCTCACCCAGGGGGGCAGGATGCCTACCACTACTACCACCCTTACCCAGGGGGCAGGATGCCTACCACTACTACCACCCTCACCCAGGGGGCTGGATGCCTACCACTACTACCACCCTTACCCAGGGGGGCAGGATGCCTACCACCACCCTTAGCCAGGGGGGCTGGATGCCTACCACTACTACCACCCTCACCCAGGGGGCAGGATGCCTACCACTACTACCACCCTTAGCCAGGGGGGCAGGATGCCTACCACTACTACCACCCTCACCCAGGGGGGCTGGATGCCTACCACCACCCTTAGCCAGGGGGGCTGGATGCCTACCACCACTACCACCCTCACCCAGGGGGCAGGATGGCTACCACTACTACCACCCTTACCCAGAGGGGGCAGGATGCCTACCACTACTACCACCCTCACCCAGGGGGCTGGATGCCTACCACTACTACCACCCTTACCCATGGGGGCAGGATGCCTACCACCACCCTTAGCCAGGGGGCTGGATGCCTACTACTACTACCACCCTCACCCAGGGGGGCAGGATGCCTACCACTACTACCACCCTTACCCAGGGGGGCAGGAAGCCTACCACCACCCTTAGCCAGGGGGGGCTGGATGCCTACCACTACTACCACCCTCACCCTGGGGGGGCAGGTTGCCTACCACTACTACCACCCTCACCCAGGGTGGGCAGGATGCCTACCACTACTACCACCCTTACCCAGGGGGGCAGGATGCCTACCACTACTACCACCCTTAGCCAGGGGGCAGGATGCCTACCACTACCACCACCCTCACCCAGGGGGGCAGGATGCCTACCACTACTACCACCCTTAGCCAGGGGGGCAGGATGCCTACCACTACTACCACCCTCACCCAGGGGGGCTGGATGCCTACCACCACCCTTAGCCAGGGGGGCTGGATGCCTCCCCCACTACCACCCTCACCCAGGGGGGGCAGGATGCCTACCACTACTACCACCCTTACCCAGGGGGGGCAGGATGCCTACCACTACTACCACCCTCACCCAGGGGGGGCTGGATGCCTACCACCACCCTTAGCCAGGGGGGGCTGGATGCCTACCACTACTACCACCCCCACTCATAGGATGAACAATGCATGACACAACCAGCACACCACAACCTAGGGAATGCAAGAAGAAGACATCCCCCAACACCATGACAAGCGTGTGTAGACTGTGTCAAATGCCTACAACACCGAACATGACTTTGAACATACAATGTGACCCCCTAGCACATGTGCCACACATATATGTGTGTGGCACCCACAATGCAAGCAGGCCATGACCATTGTGGCAATGGGGTCCAAACCCCCATCATCACAGTGACCAAAAGGTAAGTGTGGGGTCCATAGCTGAAGCACATTTCGAACATTGTGGCAATGGGGTCCAAACCCCCATCATCACAGTGACCAAAATGTAAGTGTGGGGTCCATAGCTGAAGCACACTTTGAACAATGTGGCAATGGGGTCCAAACCCCCATCATCACAGTGACCAAAAGGTAAGTGTGGGGTCCATAGCTGAAGCACATTTTGAACATTGTGGCAATGGGGTCCAAACCCCCATCATCACAGTGACCAAAATGTAAGTGTGGGGTCCATAGCTGAAGCACATTTCGAACATTGTGGCAATGGGGTCCAAACCCCCATCATCACAGTGACCAAAAGGTAAGTGTTGACAAAGAAAGAGGTGCAACTGCCAAACTGCATGGATGATTCCTGGTCACAGAACAACAAACACATCAGTGGCAAAGTAGTGTATGTGTCCCATTGCAACATAAATTGGGGGAGCCAAATACTGCAGTGCAAATAAGACATACCTTTGGCCATGTGCAGACAAACAACACCCATGGGGGCTGACACCGTCAACAATCATCAATGACACAATGACAGAAGTGACCATCAGAATGCCGACCCACATATTTGCACCAATGGGCACACACATGCAGATACCCTGTGGAGACTGCAGATGTGAGGTGAACAGATACCATACCATGGCAGCAATGGGACACACAAACCATGATCATTGTGCTGACCGATGACCTAGGAGTCCCAGGGACAGCAGGGGAAACCCACCAAACTACATACAGCCAATGGCACACCCAAGATATGCCAATGCAGTGGTGCAGATGCACAAACACAAACAGGCAGGCCCACAATGCACATCATACACAACAGGTGAGGGGGGGTGCCAGTGTCCCCAGGCAACCACACAACACATGAGGAGACCTGAATACCAATCATACAGATGTGCATACAGTGCCACACAAAGGTAACTCATGGATCCAAATCCCCTATGTGGGCAAGCAGGCATTGTCAGATGAGAGGGAGCACAAATCACACATGTCACACAGGCACGTAGGGACAGCAACTGGCACAGCAAGACACAGACACACCACAGCACCACCCCCAGGGCCCCCACAATGTGGTGACCCTGGGCTGCATTACAATCCCACTGTGATGACAAAGCTAAATGTGGTTCACACTTTGAACCACAGTCATGTGTACTGAGCAACTAACTACCATCACACCTACACAAGCACAAATCAAACAGCATGGCCAGTAAGCCAAGGCCAACATGGAGGCAGGGGCCTAGCCGGGCAACAACTCTCATCTGCACACACTCAACACCACACCCCTCGACCTCCAACAATGTGCAGCAGTGAAGCACACATGCACTGGTGACATTGCACATGCACCCATGACTTATCCAGGGTGGTGGGTGGGAACCAAGGTGCAGAAACACATCACACATGGACACTCAACAAGACTCCTGAATGTCTGACACACTGCACACTACGCTGTACATGGACATGACGGCAATACCACACCAACCAATGGGATCACAGTCACACACCAATGAAGAAGCCAAGGTCACCCACAAAGAACACACATAGACAACAACCAACATTGCAGTCCGGACCCTGAGGAGTGCCAGCAGTCACACACACAACGTGTCACAATCACTGAAAGATAACACAAACTGGAAATCACATGACAGGGGCAAACAACAAGTGCCAAGGGGAAACCTGACTGTGACCCATCTGCGTCTGCACACAAACTCAGCCCTGACAGCAAACACACCTATGGGTGACACCCTGATGACCAGTAATGTGCCATGCACCCACATCACAGAGAACCCAGGGAGAAGACTTTGGGGGAACATAGCTCAACTCAGCTAGCATCACAAACAGGTACAACACTAGGGATCACAGCATGCACAGCTAAACGGAAGTCAACACACAGACATGCACATACAACACACACCGTGGGCGCAGGGAATGTCACAGGAGTACACACTGCCATGAGGGGACTCCACTCCTGTGTGAGGAAAGCTGTGCCATATGTTGCCTCAGTAGGGCCCCATCATGTCAGCTGAGCACTTGGTCACACAATCAACAATTAGCACCAAATGAGGGCTCCCGTAACATCAGCCTGGTCATGGAAGTGCCAACGGAATCATCAGCACAGATCCAACACACTTGTATAGCAATGTTGCACTGACAACACAGATGAGTCCTTCCCCATTGATGCCCAAACCTGCATGTCCACTGGAGATGGCCACACGGTCAGGGAAGGAGACGAATTGAACAATGGCAGGCACAACAGATGTGCAGGGGTGGAAGCCACAGATGTGAAATAGCCAATCTAAGTAGGAAATCCCATTGCCAAATACTGAACACATGACACCCTCAGATGCTGCTATGGATGACATGGATACACCACAGGATAGGACACATTCCCCCTGGACCACATGGGTTCCTGCACAGTAACACTTCATTATCATGAGACCAAATATCACCATCACTGCAGCAAGGGCATGGTTAGCATCATCAACATCATGTACATCAGAAGCAAAAGCACTAGAGAACAGAAAGTTGCTTTATTCAGCATATGTGGCATTAAAAGTAGAAGTCCGGTAGAACATAAACAAAGGCCAATGGCCAGTCCATCAACAAAGTCACAAGTGGGTGACACTGGCAGATGCCACCCTACACATGCCTGCACAAAACCAGGGACAATCCACTAGGAGGGGCAACCGGGGGGTAGGCCAGGCACCGCAGGGACAGGATCAGGGCTCACCAGGAGGAAGCAGGGAAGGGGTGGTGGGTGCTGGAGAGCCACTGACAACTGCAGTGGAGGTGTCTGACATGGTGTGTGCCAGCACAACTGGGGGCATGGCTCAGATGTTGTGGGTGCCGGCACGACTGCAGTGGACCCTGCAGATGGAGTGGACAGGTCCGCCACTGCAGTGCCCAAGTCAGACAGGGTGGTAGTGGACTCCACTGCAGTGCCTACCACCAGGGGAGGAGAATGGGGAACAGGCAAGGTGGGCTGGACAGAGGGGAGGACACCCTCACCACATCAGTGGCACAGACAAGTGCAGCGGGGGTGTGGTGCCGGGAGAGCAAGTGGCAGGGGAGAAGGCCGGAGCCTCTTGGGGATGGTATATCTGTGGGTGGGGGAACCTGGGGCAGGGTGTGGTGGGGGCACCTGTGGAGTGGGGGCCTGAGGGATGGAGGAAGGAGACCTGGTGCTTGAGCTGCAGGGTGGCGGCGGGGTCTTGCTCTTACCACTCCGGGGGGACTTGCGGGTGGGGGCCTCAGTCTGTCTGCGCCTGGGGCAGGGTGTCCGGGGGCGAGGGGCACTCTGCTCCGTGTGGGGGGGCTTCCTCTTCACCCTGGATGCTGGACAGGCTGGATCGGAGGGGAAGAGGCCGAGGTCACTGAGGAAGAGGCGCTGGGTCTTTGGGGTTGCAGGTGAGGCAAGGGAGGGTGCTTTGGAGGGAGAGGCAACTGAGGACTGCGCAATGCCTGTGGATGCGTGTGTGTGTACCAGGGCCCCATCCCTTGTGAGTCTGGTTTCAGTCCCCTGACTGTGCGTGCGTGTGCGTTTTGTTTGTGGCGTGTGTGTCTGTGTGCTGGACGTGTGTGTGCTGGTGTGTGCCTGTGCCGGTGTGTGTGTGCTTGGGACGGGTAAGGTGCTGGGGAGTGTGGATGGAGCAGAGGCAGGAGGGGTGAGGGACTGTCTGAGGAGGGACACTGCTGCCATCAGGGAGGAGTCCATGGACCTATTGCCCCTCTGTAGGTCAGACATGCCCGATGAGATGCCCTCCATGAACGACACCAGCTGAGTCAACAGTGCGGTGTGCGCATGGAGGACACTCAGCATGGCTGTCTGCCCTACATGGAGCTGGCGAAGGAGGTACACAGACTCCTCACTCAGGGCAGCAGGGGACACAGGGGCAGGGGTGCGGTGCCTGGCCCAAAGGAGACACGCTCCCGAACATGGGAGCCTCCACGGACCTGGGGAATGGGAGCCGATGGGAGGGCGGTGGTGGTGCTGGTGGTGGCGGGGACAGCAACACTAGCTGGGGTGTGGTGGCTGCTGACACCCGCCTCCACAAGGGAGTCATCCTCCGAGTTGCTCTGGTCCTCAGCTGAGGTGGATGGTGCTGAGGACTCCTCGGTGTGGCTCCCCTCGCCCTCCGTGCCACTGGGTCCCTCCGACCACTCCTCGGCTGCTGACCCAGTCTGGCTCTCTGGCTCCTCCTGGTCCGTGGAGCTGTCCCCTTCCGTGGCCGTGGATGTATCTGCAAACAATGGGGAAACAGACACACATCAGTCACCTGCACCAAACGCACACACCACTGTGAGCACAGCACATTACAGAGCAAGCCCTGGCATCATTAGTTGTACATTGCTAAAAGTGCCCTAACTGAACAGGAGAAGCCAATTGTCAGTCTGATGCCAAGCATGGCACTCACATCCCACATGGCCTTACACCCATCTGTCTGGTGTCTGTTGGATTGCAACACCCCAGTGTGGACACATGCACCAAGTACACAGTAGTTGGACAGTGCAGAGGACACGGTGTGGCATGTGGACATGCACACATCACAGCTCTTGCCACTGAGTCAGTACAGGTTTCCGGATGAAAGGGATGCCCAGAGTCAAATAGGAAATGCATGTGATGCATACCAGCGACAGACACCATGATGCACCCATGTCCTGATAGCCATCGCCACAATGGTGAGCATGTAGCACATGTCACTCCCCTGCAGGACTACCAATAAGTTGACACATGCCATGGCAGAGGCATGACTGCTAAGTCATACATCACTGTCTCAGTGATGTATGACTTGGCAGCCAGACAACAACACTATGCACTGTGTCACAATAGTAGGTCATGGGGAATGCAAGTCCTGGAGCTGCACAAGTGCACATGTACATCCCCCACACAACACATCATCTTAACCCTCATCTGTCCAGGTCATACCTATTGGACATATGGGAGACCTGTGACACTACCCTCTGAACCTGAGCCCCTCACAATTTGCTGTGAATGGGGAACAGCTGCCTGAACTTCACATTCGCATACCCCAGTCTGCACGGGCAGCTGATCAAACACCTATGTGACACACAAGTATCGTCTCCTATGGTCACATCTCCAGGGGCATGCTGAGCCCCTACCAAGAAACACCCCAGCAGTCCTGGCAACTAATCCACAGCACACTGACACAGAGGCAGACACCTGAGGGGTCAAATCACTGTGCACAATGTGTCAGCTGATACACGGGAGTGGGAGTACAGAGTGCATTGCATGGCCTGGAGTAGGCATGACTGTCCTGCTCCACATGAATGAGGGATGTGCCCTGGACAGTGGATAGCTGGCTATGTATGTGTGACACACGTAATCTGCACACTCCTGGGGCCCAAACATTGTTCCCACCCGCTGCATGGGCGTGTGCCACATACCCCAGGCACATGTGGTGGCTCAGCTCAGCAAGTGGACCGCATATCAAAGCAACACGCAGATCACATGTCCAAACTCAGGCGTTGTGTGAACAATGGACCCACCCATGATGCCCACAACAGAGTTAGGGAAACAGATGCTGTCCCCCACCTTTAGTGAAGCAAACTGCAAGGACACAGTCCCAAGTGACACAATTCCCTGAATGTAAGGGCCACACCTGGGTATCAGATGAGCAGTGGGCAGTGCACAATAGAGGGACATGGCTCCTGGACAACATGACTGCTGCACTGTGGCAGTTGAACCAGGCCAGAGGAGGGCACAAAGCATGTAATACAGAGTTCACAGTGCAGTCTTTGACTCACCCCCTCCTTGCTGCTGTCTGGCCTTCAGCTGCCCATCCAGGTCTGGAAACACCACCGCCAGGATCTGGAGCATGTGGGGGTCAGGGTCCGTGTTCCGCCCCTCCTGCGAGGAGGCGACAGCTTCAGCTGGACCCGTGCAATCCTCCGGGTCCAGCCCCGAAGGTCCTGCCACCTCTTCTGGCAGTTGCGGATCCGGCGCTTGTAGACCCCCACGGACCGGACGGCCCGGACGATGTCCTTCCAGATCTCCTGCTTCCGATGGGCATTAACCTGTCAGGATGACAAAGTGAAAAGGCCATTACCCCACATGCAACATATCCGTGCATGACACAGTTGTATATACATGTCTCAATCACAGGGGCACATGATGTACACAGGCAGTGCAAAGCTGCCCATGGACAGTTTGCCAGACGTCACTACATGGTATCATTGCATGGGAAGTAATACCTTGTTCAAATGCACTGTCACTGCACCATACCTGTCCAGTGCATGTCACTACACACTATGGGGGGTGACAACTACTCAGTGAGCCTGCTAGCCAGTGGCGTGCAGACTTTCAGCCTTGCTAGTCAGACAAAATGCACATTCAGAAAGGCAGTGCACAGAACACTCACCTGCTCTCCTGGTGTCCCATACAGCTTGCTGTACTGTGGAAGTAGGCTGTCCAGCAGGGCCTGGTTCTCTTCAAGGCTGAAGGCTGGGGCTCTCTCCACAGTACGTGCCATTGCAGGGTCCAGAGGGGCAGAGACAGCAGCAGTGCAGTGGCAGATGTCGTCCTGGAGCATGTAGTGCAGGCAAGTGAGCTCTCAGGGGAACAGCCAGCAATATATATGTGCTGGAGAGGCAGATACTGTCCCTTGTGTCCAAAGTGATAGGTCCAAGTCGTTTGCATCTTCTGAATCTGGCCAATCCATGGAATAGCAGCACCAAAACACGCCCAAAGCATCCTTCAAATCTTCAACTTCATGACATACATGATTTTGCAACATTGTTGTGGGTGACCAACTGATTTTCCAGCAACCGACTCGTTCGAAATTCGAAAACGCGTCCGTTGCCAGGCAAGCCCATTGTCAATGGGTGCGCACCGATCGGTCCATTGCGGTACAACGCGTACAGGGGTACAACGCGTACCCGCACACATTGAATGCAATGGGCCGGCCGGAGGCACCGATCGGTCCATTGCGGTACAACGCGTACAGGGGTACAACGCGTACCCGCACACATTGAATGCAATGGGCCGGCCGGAGGCACCGATCGGTCCATTGCAGTACAACGCGGACAGGGGTACAACGCGTACCGCACACATTGAATGCAATGGGCCGGCCGGAGGCACCGATCGGTCCATTGCGGTACAACGCGTACAGGGTACAACGCATACCTGCACACATTGAATGCAATGGGCCGGCCGGAGGCACCGATCGGTCCATTCGCGGTACAACGCGTACAGGGGTACAACGCGTGCACCGCACACATTGAATGCAATGGGCCGGCCGGAGGCACCGATCGGTCCATTGCAGTACAACGCGTACAGGGGTACAACGCGTACTCGCGCACATTGAATGCAATGGGCCGGCCGGAGGCACCGATCGGTCCATTGCAGTACAACGCGTACAGGGGTACAACGCGTACCCGCACACATTGAATGCAATGGGCCGGCCGGAGGCACCGATCGGTCCATTGCAATTCAACGCGTACAGGGGTACAACGTGTACAGGGGTACAACGCGTACAGGGGTACAACGCGTACCCGAACACATTGAATGCAATGGGCCGGCCGGAGGCACCGATCGGTCCATTGCAGTTCAACGCGTACAGGGGTACAACGCGTACCCGCACACATTGAATGCAATGGGCCGGCCGGAGGCACCGATCGGTCCATTGCAGTTCAACGCGTACAGGGGTACAACGCGTACAGGGGTACAACGCGTACCCGCACACATTGAATGCAATGGGCCGGCCGGGGGCACCGATCGGTCCATTGCAGTACAACGCATCACTGTACATGTGACTGGCATATGTCAGCATGCCTGTCTCAGATGGACATATGCCAGCCACAGATAGCTCCCAGGGAGTGAGGGGCACACCTACATCACGACAGCCTGTCCAAACTTTATCATAAGGCATGTAAGGCTGCATTTCCTATTGTGTGTATGTTGGTGTACATGTTGGCTGTGGGTGTCACCTGTGGGCAGCCACCCCCAGGCTGTGCACGTGTTCATGGGGACAGGATCCTGGGTGTTACGTGTACATGACCACTGTGATGTGCAACTGTTCATATCTGTGCATGTGCCATGGTCACATTTCACGGTGGTGTATGTGTATGTCATGTCACATACCCCGTGAGTCCCATGTGGGACGGTATGTTTGAGCCAGGGTGTCCCAGTGGCACAATAGTGATGGTCCTCCACAGTCTTTGTGCATGTAGTGTTTACAATGTCTCTGATTTCATGTGCACAATGGGAGACAGTCTCCACATCCAGGTTGTGTGTGCATGGACTTTGATGTTGTGCGTGTGTGTGTCACAGACGTCCATGTCTGTCCTGTCGTGGCAAGTGGGGCCACTACCTGAGGGGGTCATGGTTGTTTTGCTGTGGTGTATACATGATACTCCATGTAATGCCAGTGTCCATGTGGCAATACAGGGTCCCTGGGAATGTACCTGTTGTTGAGCTGTGGTGCTTGGGGCACATCTGTCCTCACATGTCACTGTGGGGGTTATTGTGACACGGCAGCAGGAGATGGGAACTGTGACACGGCCTCATGATATCCAATGGGCCAACCTGGGACTAATTGATGCCACCTGTTGGACCGTGTTGACAGATGTTGGCCATGTATGTACCATACATGTCCTTCCGGAACTGCACACTTCATGTAGTTGTGCCTCATAATGATGTATGTTGGGATCTTGAGTGTGTTCAATGCCGCATATGTGGGGTGACTGACAATCTTGCTTACTCCTCCTCTGCACTGCAGGGCTCCTGCTGTCCATCGACCATTCCCAGACCTGGCAACGATGGTGGAACGGGACAGCATCCGACGGTACCGCTTCACCAGGCAGCTAATTGAGGATTTGGCAGTGCAGTTGTCCCCACATTTGCAGCCTGGCCAGCCGTATCCTACAGCGCTGACCCCCAAGGTGAAGGTGATGGCAGCACTACACTTCTTTGCCACCGGTACCTTCCAACATACTGTGGCGACTGCTGGTGGGATGTCACAGACCATGTTGAGCTGTGTGCTCCGCGATGTTTTGGCGGCAATGTTGCTATTCCTGAACCGGTACATCTATTTCCCTAGACTGCGACGACTCACTGACGTGAAGAGTGACTTTTATGCCCTGGGGAGGATGCCGCATGTCATTGGCTCCATTGATGGGACACATGTGGCTTTGGTACCACCACAGGCCCAGGAGCAGGCCTACAGGAACCGCAAGCACTACCACTCGGTCAATGCACTGGTGGTGTGTCTTGCAGACATGACCATCACACACTTGTGTGCCCGTTTCCCTGGTTCAGCACACAATGCCTTTGTGATGAGGAGTAGTCGCATCCCCAGGATGATGGCACAGATGCAGAACCAGCGTGCCTGGCTTGTCGGTGTGTACTGACTTTGTGCCATTGTGTGTGATCTGATCTGTAGTATTCCGCCCACTTTTCCAAGTCAGCTAATGTGCACTTGTCTGTCCGTAGGTGACTCGGGATACCCCAACATGCCGTGGTTGCTGACACCCCTCAGGAACCCTGTGACACCAGCCCAGATGCGCTACAATGAGGCACATGGTCGGACCAGGAGAGTGATTGAGTGGACATTTGGTCTCCTGAAGAGCCGCTTCTGCTGCCTGGACAAGACCGGAGGGTCCCTCCCATATGCCCCTGCGAAAGTGTGCAAGATTATCATCGTCTGCTGCATTCTCCACAACCTGGCAGTGCGGAAGGAGTTGCCTCTCATCCAGGATGACAATGACCAACATCCGCCACCTGTGGAGGATCCTGGCCTGGACCACGATGCCAGTGACGATGATGATGATGATGATGATGGTGATGTCCGCACACAGCTCATCACCAACTTCTTTAGCTGAATGTGAGTATCCTGAGGTGTCATGTCAATGATGTGAGTTGGCATGATGTGTGGGTGGTGCTCTGGTGCTGTTGGAGTGTGTCCATGGGCTACTTGACTGGATGTGTGTTGCGATGTGTGCTAACAGGTGGGCTGTACTCCCCAACAGTGTTGACATGCTAACTTGGTTCTGGGTGGGTATCTTGTAACATGTATTGTGCATGAGTTTTGCTGTTCTGTCCTGTACTCCATTGCTTTTGACTGTGTGTCATTTCTGTCCTTCACAGGGTACTTTCAGATTCGTTTGGTCAACTGTGTCCACCGACGACGTGATTGCACTTCCAGCCTGGTAGCTGTTGTGTCCCTACAGGTGATGTGCGCCACACCCATGGACTTCCTTCCGTCTACAGTTGTTGACTGTGTGCCCGCTGCCAGGTGGGATTACCTTGCATCTGTAGTGGTTACGACATGTTGCAACTGTGTAATAAACCTGTGCTTCACTTTGTGATGTGCGTTGTCTGTGGTCACACATTTGACTGCCATTTGCTTACTGCACCTGTGGGCTACTTGACTACAACTGGGAATGGGTGTGGTGTCTGTGCATTGCACCGTCTTCCCTGGCAACATCAGTGTAAGCAATGAGTCAGATGGCCTAGGTGTGTATGTGTTGTGTAGCCCTGGTGGTGTGTCTCCCTCATATGTGTCATGTTGCCTTTACTCACATGCCTGTGTTGTCCTTGCTGTTGCAGTTCGCATACACAGTGTAATTTTGCAGTTCATCATCCCCATAACAGCACCCACGTTGGAATCACGACAGAGGCAAGTATGGTGTATTAGTGTGTTTATTGTGATACATTTGTGTTAATAGTGCATAGGATGGGTAGTGCTGTACATAAATCTTGCAATCTGAAGTTCCTAGGTGAATTGAAAGTCCTGGTAGACAGGATCCCCAGTATCGGGGCCACAGTTGTCTGACACATTGGTCCAACTTGTACTCCCCATGCAATGTGTGGGAGTAGTGTTGCCGTCAACAGGGTGAACAGTCTGTGCACAGAGGCGAACATCCAGAACAGGTTCAGGCTTCCTGGGAGTTGCGCTTGGCCATCGGCCTCTCACTTTTCCCTCCTCGGACGACCCCTCTTCTTGGGGGGGCCCCTCAAGTACAGGCTGCTGCGGTGCAGGGGACTCTCCGCCAGAGTCCTCCTCCCTCCCTGTGGCAGTTGCAGTTTGTTCGGCACCAGATGTTGTTGGCACACAGGGAGGTGTGGACTGGTTGCTGTTCATCTGGCGGAGGCATTGTAAAATGTCCCTGTGCACCGACGTCATCTCATGCAGTGCATCCCACTTGGACTCCACGCGGGACATGTGTGAGTCCACGCGGGACATGTGTGACTCCACGTGGGACATGTGGGAGTCCAAGCGGGCATGATGGGCAGCCTGCTGCTGTTTCATGTCTCTGAGGAGCCCCACTACCTGGCTGAGGTCTCCGGTGCTGGACTGGTACGCATCAGCTATGCGTACCAGTTGGGGGTCATCATGCACACCAGCAACGTCTGCAAGCAGCGACCTCTGTCTCCCACCCCTCCCACCACCCCTGCTGACATGTGCAGTGTGTGCAGTGGCACGCACAGATAACCCTGGTCCACCTTGGGGGTTGGTGGTGGTGTCCATGGCCCCAGGTTGGTCCAGGGTCCCTGTGCTGGTGTTGCTCCTTGTTCTGTCCATGTCGGCAGGGATGGTATTTGTGGTGACAGTCGTTGGAGGGGTGGGTGCAGGGGGTGCAGCTGGTGGTCCTGCTGGTGCTGCAGCTGGTGGTCCTGCTGGTGCTGCATGTTGACTTGCACCGGATGTGCCAGGTTGGTCTTCATCGTCCGAGGAGGACAGAGGCTGTACGACGCCAGTGAGCTCCGCATCCTCTTGAGCCTGGGACTGGGACTCCTCAGCGTCTGCTGCTGTGTCCCCATCATCACCTGTTTTTGGGAGACACAAACAATGTATGTTATGTTTCTGCAGGCATCAATGGTTGACACACATGACAGTTGTGACTGTGCCTCTGGGTGCGGGCCTGTACATTGCATTGTCCTAAGTCGTCACAGTCAGGGGTTGATATTGGTGTGACACATTGTCCTGCATTATTTGGGCATTTCTATGTATTTTCTGGGGTGTGAACATGGTCTGCATTGGTTGTGTTTGGTTGACAGCCGGCCCTCCTTCCCACCCACCCAGCCAGTCAGTTATCCCACCATGGAACGTGCTTGCGTTGCAGGGAGTGGAAGTTGTCTCTCAGGATGTCAGTCAGTGGTGTCCTGCTGTTTGTTGGTGCACAGTTGGCAGCAGGGCCTTGTGCTCCCCACAGCAGTAGCCAGTGTCAGCCATCTTGTGAGTCCTTCTCCACTCCCTGTGATGTGAGCATGGTTCAGGGTGGTGTTGATGGGACAGTTGTGGGGGTGAGCTATGTCTGTGACTACGACTCCCATCATGCTATTGCCTCCACCCCACTTCCCAGCATTCCCATACTTACTTGCTTTTGTGGGGAGTTCAGTGTGTGTGGGTGTGAGAGCAATGGCAAGATGGCTGACAGTGGTGTCCTGCTGTTGGTTGGTGGGCAGTACCCAGCATGCCCTTGTGCTCCCCACGACACAGCAACAGTGTCAGACATCTTTGATGGGCCTTTCCACTCTCTGTGGGATGTGCATGCGTGAGTGTGAGCTTGCTGGGCCATGTGGTGGGGGATGTAGAGCTGTGACTACGACTCCCATCATGCTATTGCCTCCTCCCCCTTCCCAGCATGCCCATGCTTCCTTCCTTTTGACTCTGCTTCCCTGTGGGGTGGGCTGGCTGTGCTGACAGGATGGCTGGGAGTGTTGTCCTGGCAGTTGTTTGGCTAGAAGTCCCAAGAGTGGCCCTGTGCTTCACACAACATAACCCAGGGTGGTGGTTCTTTGTTGGATCTTGTGTTAGGATGGGGGCATTGCATTCTACCAGGTGGGTTCTGTGGAGTTTGTGTTGGGGTGTGTGTGAGGGAGGTGCTTGTGACTATGGTCAGTGCTGCAAGTCCTCCTTCCCACCCAGCTAGCCAGATATCCCACCATGGAACGTGCTTGCATTGCAGGGAGTGTAAGTTGTCTCTTAGGATGTCAGTCAGTGGTGTCCTGCTGTTTGTTGGTGCACAGTTGCCAGCAGGGCCTTGTGCTCCCCACAGCAGTAGCCAGTGTCAGCCATCTTGTAAGTCCTTCTCCACTTCCTGTGATGTGAGCATGGTTCAGGGTGGTGTTGATGGGACAGTTGTGGGGGTGACCAATATCAGTGACTACGACTCCCATCATGCTATTGCCTCCTCCCCCCTTCCCAGCATGCCCATGCTTCCTTCCTTTTGACTCTGCTTCCCTGTGGGGTGGGCTGGCTGTGCTGACAGGATGGCTGGGAGTGTTGTCCTGGCAGTTGTTTGGCTAGAAGTCCCAAGAGTGGCCCTGTGCTTCACACAACATAACCCAGGGTGGTGGTTCTTTGTTGGATCTTGTGTTAGGATGGGGGCATTGCATTCTACCAGGTGGGTTCTGTGGAGTTTGTGTTGGGGTGTGTGTGAGGGGAGGTGCTTGTGACTATGGTCAGTGCTGCAAGTCCTCCTTCCCACCCAGCTAGCCAGATATCCCACCATGGAACGTGCTTGCATTGCAGGGAGTGTAAGTTGTCTCTTAGGATGTCAGTTAGTGGTGTCCTGCTGTTTGTTGGTGCACAGTTGCCAGCAGGGCCTTGTGCTCCCCACAGCAGTAGCCAGTGTCAGCCATCTTGTGAGTCCTTCTCCACTTCCTGTGATGTGAGCATGGTTCAGGGTGGTGTTGATGGGACAGTTGTGGGGGTGACCAATATCAGTGACTACGACTCCCATCATGCTATTGCCTCCACCCCCCTTCCCAGCATGCCCATGCTTCCTTCCTTTTGACTCTGCTTCCCTGTGGGGTGGGCTGGCTGTGCTGACAGGATGGCTGGGAGTGTTGTCCTGGCAGTTGTTTGGCTAAAAGTCCCAAGAGTGGCCCTGTGCTTCACACAACATAACCCAGGGTGGTGGTTCTTTGTGGGATCTTGTGTTAGGATGGGGGGCATTGCATTCTACCAGGTGGGTTCTGTGGAGTTTGTGTTGGGGTGTGTGTGAGGGGAGGTGCTTGTGACTATGGTCAGTGCTGCAAGTCCTCCTTCCCACCCAGCTAGCCAGATATCCCACCATGGAACGTGCTTGCATTGCAGGGAGTGGAAGTTGTCTCTCAGGATGTCAGTCAGTGGTGTCCTGCTGTTTGTTGGTGCACAGTTGCCAGCAGGGCCTTGTGCTCCCCACAGCAGTAGCCAGTGTCAGCCATCTTGTGAGTCCTTCTCCACTTCCTGTGATGTGAGCATGGTTCAGGGTGGTGTTGATGGGACAGTTGTGGGGGTGACCAATATCAGTGACTACGACTCCCATCATGCTATTGCCTCCACCCCCTTCCCAGCATGCCCATGCTTCCTTCCTTTTGACTCTGCTTCCCTGTGGGGTGGGCTGGCTGTGCTGACAGGATGGCTGGGAGTGTTGTCCTGGCAGTTGTTTGGCTAGAAGTCCCAAGAGTGGCCCTGTGCTTCACACAACATAACCCAGGGTGGTGGTTCTTTGTTGGATCTTGTGTTAGGATGGGGGGCATTGCATTCTACCAGGTGGGTTCTGTGGAGTTTGTGTTGGGGTGTGTGTGAGGGGAGGTGCTTGTGACTATGGTCAGTGCTGCAAGTCCTCCTTCCCACCCAGCTAGCCAGATATCCCACCATGGAACGTGCTTGCATTGCAGGGAGTGTAAGTTGTCTCTTAGGATGTCAGTCAGTGGTGTCCTGCTGTTTGTTGGTGCACAGTTGCCAGCAGGGCCTTGTGCTCCCCACAGCAGTAGCCAGTGTCAGCCATCTTGTAAGTCCTTCTCCACTTCCTGTGATGTGAGCATGGTTCAGGGTGGTGTTGATGGGACAGTTGTGGGGGTGACCAATATCAGTGACTACGACTCCCATCATGCTATTGCCTCCTCCCCCTTCCCAGCATGCCCATGCTTCCTTCCTTTTGACTCTGCTTCCCTGTGGGGTGGGCTGGCTGTGCTGACAGGATGGCTGGGAGTGTTGTCCTGGCAGTTGTTTGGCTAGAAGTCCCAAGAGTGGCCCTGTGCTTCACACAACATAACCCAGGGTGGTGGTTCTTTGTTGGATCTTGTGTTAGGATGGGGGGCATTGCATTCTACCAGGTGGGTTCTGTGGAGTTTGTGTTGGGGTGTGTGTGAGGGGAGGTGCTTGTGACTATGGTCAGTGCTGCAAGTCCTCCTTCCCACCCAGCTAGCCAGATATCCCACCATGGAACGTGCTTGCATTGCAGGGAGTGTAAGTTGTCTCTTAGGATGTCAGTTAGTGGTGTCCTGCTGTTTGTTGGTGCACAGTTGCCAGCAGGGCCTTGTGCTCCCCACAGCAGTAGCCAGTGTCAGCCATCTTGTGAGTCCTTCTCCACTTCCTGTGATGTGAGCATGGTTCAGGGTGGTGTTGATGGGACAGTTGTGGGGGTGACCAATATCAGTGACTACGACTCCCATCATGCTATTGCCTCCACCCCCTTCCCAGCATGCCCATGCTTCCTTCCTTTGACTCTGCTTCCCTGTGGGGTGGGCTGGCTGTGCTGACAGGATGGCTGGGAGTGTTGTCCTGGCAGTTGTTTGGCTAAAAGTCCCAAGAGTGGCCCTGTGCTTCACACAACATAACCCAGGGTGGTGGTTCTTTGTGGGATCTTGTGTTAGGATGGGGGGCATTGCATTCTACCAGGTGGGTTCTGTGGAGTTTGTGTTGGGGTGTGTGTGAGGGGAGGTGCTTGTGACTATGGTCAGTGCTGCAAGTCCTCCTTCCCACCCAGCTAGCCAGATATCCCACCATGGAACGTGCTTGCATTGCAGGGAGTGGAAGTTGTCTCTCAGGATGTCAGTCAGTGGTGTCCTGCTGTTTGTTGGTGCACAGTTGCCAGCAGGGCCTTGTGCTCCCCACAGCAGTAGCCAGTGTCAGCCATCTTGTGAGTCCTTCTCCACTTCCTGTGATGTGAGCATGGTTCAGGGTGGTGTTGATGGGACAGTTGTGGGGGTGACCAATATCAGTGACTACGACTCCCATCATGCTATTGCCTCCACCCCCTTCCCAGCATGCCCATGCTTCCTTCCTTTTGACTCTGCTTCCCTGTGGGGTGGACTGGCTGTGCTGACAGGATCGCTGGGAGTGTTGTCCTGGCAGTTGTTTGGCTAAAAGTCCCAAGAGTGGCCCTGTGCTTCACACAACATAACCCAGGGTGGTGGGTCTTTGTGGGATCTTGTGTTAGGATGGGGGCATTGCATTCTACCAGGTGGGTTCTGTGGAGTTTGTGTTGGGGTGTGTGTGAGGGGAGGTGCTTGTGACTATGGTCAGTGCTGCAAGTCCTCCTTCCCACCCAGCTAGCCAGATATCCCACCATGGAACGTGCTTGCATTGCAGGGAGTGGAAGTTGTCTCTCAGGATGTCAGTCAGTGGTGTCCTGCTGTTTGTTGGTGCACAGTTGCCAGCAGGGCCTTGTGCTCCCCACAGCAGTAGCCAGTGTCAGCCATCTTGTGAGTCCTTCTCCACTTCCTGTGATGTGAGCATAGTTCAGGGTGGTGTTGATGGGACAGTTGTGGGGGTGACCAATATCAGTGACTACGACTCCCATCATGCTATTGCCTCCACCCCCCTTCCCAGCATGCCCATGCTTCCTTCCTTTTGACTCTGCTTCCCTGTGGGGTGGGCTGGCTGTGCTGACAGGATGGCTGGGAGTGTTGTCCTGGCAGTTGTTTGGCTAAAAGTCCCAAGAGTGGCCCTGTGCTTCACACAACATAACCCAGGGTGGTGGTTCTTTGTGGGATCTTGTGTTAGGATGGGGGCATTGCATTCTACCAGGTGGGTTCTGTGGAGTTTGTGTTGGGGTGTGTGTGAGGGGAGGTGCTTGTGACTATGGTCAGTGCTGCAAGTCCTCCTTCCCACCCAGCTAGCCAGATATCCCACCATGGAACGTGCTTGCATTGCAGGGAGTGGAAGTTGTCTCTCAGGATGTCAGTCAGTGGTGTCCTGCTGTTTGTTGGTGCACAGTTGCCAGCAGGGCCTTGTGCTCCCCACAGCAGTAGCCAGTGTCAGCCATCTTGTGAGTCCTTCTCCACTTCCTGTGATGTGAGCATAGTTCAGGGTGGTGTTGATGGGACAGTTGTGGGGGTGACCAATATCAGTGACTACGACTCCCATCATGCTATTGCCTCGTCCCCCTTCCCAGCATGCCCATGCTTCCTTCCTTTGACTCTGCTTCCTGTGGGGTGGGCTGGCTGTGCTGACAGGATGGCTGGGAGTGTTGTCCTGGCAGTTGTTTGGCTAAAAGTCCCAAGAGTGGCCCTGTGCTTCACACAACATAACCCAGGGTGGTGGTTCTTTGTGGGATCTTTTGTTAGGATGGGGGGCATTGCATTCTACCAGGTGGGTTCTGTGGAGTTTGTGTTGGGGTGTGTGTGAGGGGAGGTGCTTGTGACTATGGTCAGTGCTGCAAGTCCTCCTTCCCACCCAGCTAGCCAGATATCCCACCATGGAACGTGCTTGCATTGCAGGGAGTGTAAGTTGTCTCTCAGGATGTCAGTCAGTGGTGTCCTGCTGTTTGTTGGTGCACAGTTGCCAGCAGGGCCTTGTGCTCCCCACAGCAGTAGCCAGTGTCAGCCATCTTGTGAGTCCTTCTCCACTCCCTGTGATGTGAGCATGGTTCAGGGTGGTGTTGATGGGACAGTTTTGGGGGGGGCAATATGTGTGACTGCGACTCCCATGATGCTATTGGCTACACTGACTTGGCCAGCATACACAGAATTCCTTCCTTTGAGTGGTCTTCACTGTGTGTTGGTGTTGTTGTGGTGGCTACATGTCTGGATGTGTTTGTTAGTTCTATTTGTGCCACTGCCTAGCTGTAGTTGTAGTTGTGTTTGTACATGTGTTGGCACAGTTGGATGTGACTTTTTTGATGGCATGTGTTGTGTTTATCTGACTGACATACACATTTTGGGATGATTCTGTTCTGGTTGCTGTGTAATTGCTATGAGTGCATGGTTTGACTCTCCCCTTGACAGTGATGTGTGTGTTTTGTGGAAGTATATTGTGTACATTTGTTGTGTACTCACCAGGCTCTGGGATGTCCTCTAGTCCATATACGCTCACTGGCGGAAGGATGGCCCGCACCTTCTCCTCCCAGGGCCTGAGGTATATTGGCTTGGCAGGAGGGCCACTGCCGGTGTATTGGCTGTTGATGTAGTCTTTCTTCAGCAGGTCCCGTACCCTCCTGCGCACGTCATACCACCTGTTCTGGATGTCGCTCTTTGTGCGCCGACATGGTGATTGTGCGTTCACCCTGTTGATGATCCTCTCCCACATCTTGGTTTTCTGGGAGATGGGGGTCTGTTGGACCAGTGTGCCAAACAGCTGTGGCTCTACACTGAGGATCTCGTCTACCATGACTTCCAATTCACAATCTAGGAACTTGGGATTCTTCTTGGGGGGCATGGTGATGGGTGGTGATGGTGAGTGATGTGTGTGTTGGTGTGCAGGTGAGGGTGTGTTAGTGTGTGTTTTGCTGGGTGTATGTGAGGTAGGTATTTGTTGGTGTGCTGATGGTGTGTGGCTTGTGTGAGGGATGAGCTGTGGGTGTGTGGTTGCTTTCTCTTGGGTGCTGGCAGTGGAATGGCATTTGCAAAGGCTCATGGTTGTGATTTGTGTACTTTATATAGGTGGAGTTGTGGGTGTGTCTTTGTTCTCTGTCCCCACCCCCAGTATTTATTGGCTTGGTAATTGCTTGTTTGGCCTTTTTTGGGTGATTTTTCCTTTGTGCTGTTTGTGTATGTTGGAAATGTTCTTGTGACCGAGTCGGACCCTGCATTTGTCTCGTACGGTCTTCTCCGTTTCGTTCACGCTGTGTTTGTGCAGTTTTCTATGCTGCGTACGCGTCGGTCGCGGTGTTTTGTGTTGCTTCGGCTCGGTTTTGTATGCGTGTCGGTCGTGCGGCTTGGCCTCCGTCCGACTCGCTCGTGGTTTCGAGCCTTGCATCGTACTTTGCGGTTTGGTGTTCGCGTGTACGTTTCGGTCGGATTTTTTCCGGGTGCGTGTCGGTCGGTTGGATTTGCGTGTTTTTCCGGCCGGATTGCTGTTTTCCTTGCGGCTCGGTCGGTCGACTTGGTTTCGGTACGTGTCGGTCGGATTTTTAACGCCTTGCATCGTACTTGGCGTGTCGGGCGCCACAGGTACGTGTCGGTCGGTATTATTTCCGGATCCGAGTCGGTCGGTGCTTTTTCCGGCCCGAATCGGAATCGACCCCTCAGTATGTGAACTAAAAAAATATTTAAGCTAAATGTCATCAAAAACATTTAAGTATATTGATTTCAAAATATATATTATTATATTTAATATCATTTGGATAATAAAGTATAAAATAATAAGACAATTAAATCTAATTAGAGATAAGATTTAGAAAAGAATAAAAAATTAAATAAAAAATATACACTTTAAACAAACTAAAACATTATTTAAACAAATAATAAAAATAAAATACATTAAAATGAATAGTAATAATAATGACAATACAATTAAACACATATACAACAAAACATATTGCAAACTATTAAGTATATAAAAGAATAAACCGAACCAATTAAAATATAGAATAAAAAATTACAAATTATTTAATTTTATAGATTATTTAAAAAAGTGAAAGAAACAGTTGAAAAAATAACTGTCAAACATTACCACTCCTAACGAAGCAATAGTAGGCATATATTTGGACTTTGCAGGGGTCAGCTTTACTATTCCCACTGCAACCTAAGCAATTCTAGGTAAAGTGTTGGATTTTGGAGGAGTAATTGCTATTGTCTCGCTAATCTAAGAAACAGTAGGGAAAGTGTTGGAATTTGTACGGTTCAGATTTACCATTCCCACCACAATTGAAGCTGAGTTAGGGAAAGTGTTGGAGTTTTGAGAGGTCAGATTACTATAACCACTCAAATCTAAGCAACAGTAGGGAACATGTTGGTCTTTATTGGGGTCAGGTTTACTATTCCCACTACAAGGTAAGCAAAATTAGGGAAAAGGTTGGACTTTGGAGAGGTCAGATTTAATATTCCCACTCTGAAATAAGAAAAAAGTATAAGTGGTAGACTTTGGAGTGTTAGGATTTACTATTCCTACTCCAATCTTAGCAACAATAGGGAACATTTTGGACTTTAGAGAGGTCAAATTTACTATTCTCACTCCAAGTTAGGAAAAAGTTGGGAAGGTTTTGGATTTGGAGGGGTCAGATTTACTATTCAAACTCCAATCTTCACAACAGTAGGTGAAACTGTTGGACTTTGAATGGGTCAGATTTACAATTCCCACTTCAATCTAAGCAATATTGGGAAACTTGTTGGGCTTTGAAGGGGTTAGATTCAATATTTCCACTCCTAGTTGAACAAAAGTAAGGAAAGTGTTGGACTTTGGAGTGGTCAGATTTACTATTCCCACTCCCATTTTTGTAATAAAACATTTAAATATAGACAAAAAGCTTTAGACAGACAGCTTTGGGATAGTTGCTTGGTCCAAATTTAAGAACACACCCACCGCATGTTAAGAAATACTAGATTTAAATACACACAGATCAACTATATACATAAAACATCTTACATCCCAAATACTAAAATAAAACAAATAAAATGTAATTTAATAAATACAATTTTATATTACAAATAAATTAACAATTCTTTAATAAAGGTACAAAAATATTTTCAATTAAAATACTTCCCACTCTTTTAGCTCAAGAAACAAACAAAGTCCATTAAAATTAACAAAAAAACTAACTAAAATGATAAATTACTAATAAAACTAGTCAAATTATTACAGTTAATAAACAATAATAAATTTAGTAATGAATTAACAATTCATTGAAAACCATCACATAATAAAAATAAAAATTGATGAATAAATTGCGTTTCATAATGTTTGTCAATCAAATACAAAAAGTACATTAAAAGTAATAATTTATATACTAAAACACTTCTCACTTGACCCGCTACAAATCCTACAAACTGCTGCTAAATTAACAATTTTAAAAAAAAAATCATATTAAATTTACATATTATACTTAAAACCCATTGACCACAAATATTATTACAATACTATTAACTGATAATGCTAAAGTGACTAAAATGTATCAGAATGACCAAAAAATATATGCAATTATTTACAAAAAATAATAAATACATCTTTAGTTAACTAAATGAAATGCCTTAAAACACAATATTCTTTCCTTCTAAATTCTACCCTCCTAATATTCTTGACATTTTGATGATATTTTTGACATGTTATTTGTGTCCAATGATATTCTTTTATACAATATTATTTCGAATACTTGTTCACACCAAGCGCACTATGGAGGTAGTTCTTCTGTAACTGTTTTTACTATGATGTAACAGTTACCCTTGATTGATTTTTTGCACAATGAACACCATATGAGAGTGAGATTAATTTGCGGATTCATCCGATATGATCACTTTTTTGTAGTGCATTCATCCCTGCATTTATTCCCCATGAAGAAGCGTGTAACATTTAGGGCCCAATTCCGATCTCACTCGGAAGGCCTACGAATCGGATTTGGCTTTTACGGCTCCGATTCATAGCCCTTTATCCCGTCCGAATCGTACACAGGTCCGAACGACCAAGTACGATGCAAAGATCGAGTACGCGCCACCCGAATTGTTTCCCAACCTGATCCTGTCCATACGACTCGGACGCAGACGCTTCGTACAGTTCTATGGAGTCGGTCTCCAAGCGAGCAAGTATGATGCACGATTCGGACAGCCTTCACGATTCGGTATATCCGGATCAAAAAAGCTGCCAGAATCGTTCTTTTGGGGCCCGTAGCAGGCCCCCATCACCTGGAGCCCTCCGATTCAGACCCATGGGGGTACCCATGGGTCCCCCCTTCTCATGCATGCACAGTGTGGCGGGCACCATGGGATGCCCGCCACAGGGTGTACGCTTTTCCCTACCCACCCCTTTTTGCTATGGGAGCCTGTCTATGCGTCCAGTATACAGGCTCCCATAGAGTTCAATGGGAGTCCAAGCGAACCGAGTCTGTAAGCATGTGAATGCATCGTACACGCTCGCTCGGACTCCAGGTGCACGATTCGCTCGTAAAGCCCTACGGATCCAAGTCGTACGGAGGGCTTTACAAGGGAGATCGGAATCGGGCCCTAAGGGTTGTCTGTACAGTGTTTTCAATGCTTGTATATTTCTTCCATACCCATCTTAAAAAGTGGTTTCCTATGCACTCAGTAGTTTATTTTGATGAGAAAACTATCCAAAGAAATTGTAGGAAATGACTGAATCTTAGTCCCTAACATTTCTTACATTGTGGCATAGAATTAAAATGATGAAAATGATGATCACCCATGATAAATTACCTCCCTAACATGTGGAACTCAAAATTACCTTGCCTCTTCTCCAAGTACGTTGGCTCTACTTAAAAAAATGTGAAACAACAAAATGAAGAGAATGTCTTTCCTGAAAGTGGGCAAACCTGCAATACATGGTAAAATTGGCAAATTTCTATATTTACCAGCCAGCTTCTCTTGCTTGCCAAGAGTCACTAGAGTTGATCAGCTGCAATGTTAAAAGGTCACTTTTGGTTAGGTTAGAGATTTGTGAAAAATAGTATCTTCTCCTCACATTATATTGCTGTCCAAACCAACATGTGTTATAACATAACTCCAATCCTAAACACCGCTGGTTGCACTCTGTGATTTAAAGGTTACTTTTTAATTTGGATATTTGTCAATTTGCTAACAGTTTAGATGCTTTTCATCGCTGCCCAGGAAATCACACTGACGAAAAGTGATCCAATCACATATTTTTCAAACCTGTCTACTCTTTTGCACAGCAAACCCTGTTGCACCCACACTGCTGATTGGTGCAGATATTCCATAGCTTCTTTGTGTAATCAACTGCAAGAAACATCCTACCTGCATGCACATGCCCATTGCACCCTCAGAGCACTTACTGTAGTACGGCCCCTGGTATCTATTAAAACAGTTGAGGATGACAATTTGACATTCAGTACTGTGGCCTTCTTCGGAGCACAACAGGTAGGCCAAATGTATCAAAGGACTGAGTTAGGTCGAGTAGCAGCATAAGACCTGCTCTTGCTTTATCAGCAAACATGAGCAATTAATTCCAGACATCTTCCACCTCTCGGAGTGAGGTCTGGGAACCCAGACCAACTAACTAGAGCCACAAGTTAAGTGCTACCTTTCAGTGACTTTAGTAGCCCTAGCTCTTAGTTGTAAGATGCAGCATGAAGGCACAAAGACTGGACCTCTGGACAACCACGATCAAAGAATATGGAGTTCTCAGTGGTTCTTAGGAGACTGAGTAGGGCAATGGTGTGCAGATAAGGAATTTCTCTAAGAGTTTAACGAAAAGTCAGTGGGACCAACGAAGAGGATGTTGCAATATTTTTCTTTTCTGAGGACTGAAGTGTTGATTGAGGTCTTTAAGTTTGAAATGTGAGGTGGGGATCGATCTTACGCACCTTCTCTGACAGCAGCAGGCTAAGGCACAGTTTAGGTGGTGAAGGTGGTGTGTTATACGCAGCTATGTACCCAAAGGCCTCGTTCTCTGCAAATGACAAAAGAAAGATAGCATTTTACAGAGTTTTGGTCTTAGTGAACACAAAAATGTGGTTTCTGTGAAATAATGAAAGAATTTCACCTGACCGCCAAACATGTTGATTTCTATTTAATAGATTGTAACAAGTAGATGCTTTGAGTCTTGGAGCAGCCTTACTATTTGCTGTGCGAGGTTTGAGCAAGGCCACGCAGAAACCTTCAGAATTTTGTAGCATCATAATTAAGCATTTTCTTTTCTAAAAGCAAAGTTTGACACAAAATAGAAATGTCATTGAAATTCTGGAGCATATGCGTGTACTGTGGTTCTATGCACCTGAGATATATGTTTATTAGAGATTGTGCTATATAACGGAAACATTAATGCATCTTCAGAATAACCTGTTTTAAAAAGTCCTTTTCTTTACTAGCAGAACGTGGTAAATCGGGGACCCGTAAGATAAACTTGCGGAAATCACATTTTATTTGTAGGGGTGCATCATAATCACACGTGTAGAGCTCACCCGCATATAATCATTTGTCGTATTAACTTGAAGTGTTGGAATTTTTAGATATATTAACCTGAAATGTGACGTCTTTAGGCTATTGAGAAGTGGCATGGAAAATTAACGTAGAATGTGAATGTAACTAGCAGAAAACGTTAACGTTAAGAATTCGTGTTGTGCAACTGACACTAATTTGTGTATTAGATGTACCCATTAATCGTGTCATTTCACATGTAGGTAAACGCATTACTGAAATTTGCATTAACATTATGAACTCGTAAAGCTTATACAATGCTTTTCTTATGTTAGCTGAACTTCGTAGGCCTAAAATGCAAGTCCCTAAAAAGCTCTCACTTTAGAATTAACAGTTGGTGCTATGGAATCTGTCCTTTCTCCCGTTAGTGTTGCAGGTGGAAGAAGCACTCTCGTTAAATAGAATTATGTCTTTATTTTACTAGTTAGGCCAGGAGAGAAGAATTTACAATTGTGTGGCTTGAGTCGATAAAGGAAGGTTATTGTGCTTCACACAGGAGAAGGCCTGTGAAACCAAGGACAAATTGTAGCGAGGAAGAAGACACCGTCTACACCGTGGAAAACTACCTCCGGAGTTGTAACCAGGATGGATGGCTTGACCCGAGGTGCATCATTGGAGTGCCATCTAAGAATAATTGAATGTTGAAGTTAGGGATAGTGAGCCATTCCTTTCTTGCCTTCAGAGAGAGAGCATCTTAGAATGAGCTCTGTCTTTGGTAGCCTTATGCTACTTGACCCATTGATCGTGGAGAGCCTTCTTAGGAAGACTCCACAGACTGACACCTTTTATCCTTCCTCCTGAAAATGCTTAATCAGGGATGTCACCTTAGTGATAGTGTAGGGATAGATGTAATGCTCTTTACTCATCAACCCTCGATGCAGGGAAACTTGGACTCATGCTTTCTGATTTTCTGTATTTTACTTCTTGAACTAATCGTATTACTTATGCTGCACCGTCTAAATTGGATGTGCAGATTTGGCTTCATGTCAATTCTGTTGTATTTCTATACCCTTGTATCAAGGTGTCTTTATGTCCAGTTATTTTTGGCTTTGTAATAAACATCCTAATCTTAAGTTGTTGTCCGTGGGTTATTATGTATCCAGTAAGAGAAATTGTTAATTGATTATCTGCCTAACGACCTTTCTCCCCTTTACACTTTCATGCTATGAAAAAGAACCATCAGATTGATTGTGATTCTAGACCAGGTCTAGAACTTACGGGCCCGGCCCTTTCAAACTCCTAAAGATATGATACGCAGAGTCTGTGGCATGTTTTTTGGTGCTTGATTGGAAGTCTTTCAGATATCAGGATGTCTCACTCGCTACCATTGATGGGGTTGGCTATCCCAGTGATGAGTATGTAGCCTTACTTGCAGAATGGGAAGGAATAACGGTTAAAATAAATGCCTCCAATGAGTTTTCTAGAGGGATTTCCACCATCATATTGGATCTCTGTGTGAGGGGAGTGAACGTGGCCTTAGGGCAGGAGTTTTGAATATTGATCCTGGAATTGGCTAGCATTTGGGTGTTAGAGAATGGCCACACATGAGAATGTGCATGCAGTCATAGGTAGGCATGTGTGCCGTGGTTTATCTGTGGGTGTGTCTAGTATTCTGCGGCTCAAATGCAACACTTATAGTAAACATCCTGGCAGAGCCGGTATTGAGTAAGAAGGTGGGGCGGGCATTCATTCAGATGACAGCAAGTGTGTCCCTGTCCCGTTTTCTAGTCACATAGGTTAAGAGACTGGTCCCTTGCTGTCAGGCCTCCTAAACTGTGGTCATATATTGGCATCTTCATCAAGGAATTTGCCCTAGTTGATCACTTACAATGTTAAGCAGCATGTGACACAGGCACATAAGTAGTTTATTGGAAAGTTATCTGCCTTTGGTTGTTATTCATGCCTCTGTGTTTACATGCCTGTGTCACATGTTCCTGAATGAGCTTATTTCATATTTCAGGATATAGCCTGTCCTTGGTATCATGATCCGAATCTCCTTGCCTGTGCTTGGATTTTCAGTAGAAGGTTGTTTTTGCTCCAGAGGTTTCTCATGCCGCTGGATGGCTTGAGAAGATTGTACAGATAAGGAGGAGAATTTGAGTTGACTGTTTTGTATGCTTGAATGTTATTCTGACCTCAAAGGGAAGCCAGTGTAGCATAACCAGGATTGATGTGATGTGGTCGAACTTCCTTCAAAAAGAGAGAAGTCTAGCGGTGCAATGTAAGATAGATTTGAGAGGCAAATAGATAGATTGAGGGGTACCAGCAATGACACCATTGTCAAAAGTCCAGGCGCAATAGAATTAGAGTATGAACTGCTATTTTCAGGTGAGCAGAAGGTAAAAATGGATTTATTTTTTCATAGCATGTAGGTGTAAGTTTGCGACTTTGGCCACTTTGCTTGCATGCGGGATCATGGCAAAGGAAGTGTCCAGGAGGATTCCAACAGATAAGACCATGTGTGAAAGAGAGGGAGCGAATTCTGTAGTTTTTAGATGCTTCACCAGACCAGGATTGACAGTCATTTTGTGTTTAGGGGAAAAAAGGACAAACTCAGTTTTTTTTAGGACTGAGAGTGAGGAAGTTATCAAACATCTGGGTCTTGATGTTCAGGTGTACCGTTTGAAGAGAGAATATTCCAATACATTTGTGGCTTCATTGGTGTATTGGTGCATTGAGGCACCTGTTGCTTCACAAATTTCCATGAATGGCTCCACCTAAAGAGCAAAAAGAGTTGGGGCCAGGATGTAGTCTTACGGGACGCCACAGATGATGAGTGTCAGCTCGGAAATGTCATCATCCATTTTGTGATTTGAGAATAATTAGAGAGATGAAAAGAGGCAAACCATTTGAGAACAATGTCTTCAATTTCAAAACTGTGTTCAAGTAAAAAGAAGATTATTTTTGTGGTCAATTACATTGAACACTGCCATGAAATCAACCAGGGCAAGGAGTCCGAAGTTTCTGCATCAAACATTCAATGGATATTGTCAAGGGTAATAATCTTCATCACCTACTTTCTCTAAGTGCCAACTCCAAAAAGTCTGGACAAAATTATCAATAGAAGGAGGCTGGAGGGGAAGAAGGAAGGGAGATGTGATTCAACCCCTGTTTTGCAGGATAGTTACTTACCTCCTCCAGAAATGCTCACAATCTTCTATTCCAGCTGGTTCATCTCCCTTTCATTTTTTTCCCCACCAAGAGCTGAGCTAAAATGATGCTCAGGGCCTGGTTCCTTGACGATGGCAGGATTGAAAAGGATATCTTATGTCAAAATATTGAGTTGCAACATTTTTCCTAACAGTAACAATTGTACAGTATAAAGGCTACTACAGTAACATCAATGCTACTATTCTTAACTCCACATCTGTGTACCTTTAATGTATGTATTTTGTTGATAAACATAGATATTGAGTTAAAGAAGAGTAAATCTATGCTTAACAATGCATAACCTTAACTTGACAATATAGTGGCAGTGGAAATTATGGATCCAATATTGTTTTAGAATGATATTTAAAGCTCAAAATTATGTTAGAACACCTTAATGGGGAAACTAACTTAAAAAGAGGCTCATAACAATTCTGAACTACTGACATAAATCTGTAGGGCTCTATGTACAGCAAGAGAAGTCACAGACCATGGAGGTATCTTGCAGTGTACTGCTGGCCCTAAATTAGAAATTGCTAATTTGATTGTGGAACTAAAGAAGGGTTCAGAAAAATTAACATGATGGGTGCAATGAAATTTGTTAGGTTAACAGTAATGTAAAGAACATCCGAGATAGTGATGATTTTCCAGAGATGGACACCCTGACACCTGAAGCAGCGTGGGATGGGGTTTCCACTGTGAAATCTTTGGTGCAAATTCAAGTACCAATTGCACTCGAGTGAATGGACCATTGTCTCGAATTGAAGCTTAGCATTATTATTAAATTATTAAATTGAATTTGTAGGGCGCGCAGCTACCCCGAGGGGTTTCTGGCGCCATCCCAATTAAGAAAGAAAAGGTAATGAACGAGAAGAAAAAAGTAATTAGAGGTTGAACAACCAAGTCTTCAAACCATTACGGAAGACACCGTAAATGGTTTCCTCGCATAGGGTGGCAGGTAGAGTATTCCACATGGTCAGTCCTAAATAAGAAAAGGACCGCCCAAGCATACGAGAACGTTTGACTTTTGGGACAATAAACCTAGTCTGCTGGGCAGAGCGCAGAGGGTGCAAGGGTTGATAGTGCCGAACTAGATCTTGCAAATATTTCGGGGCCACTCCAGTTTTAATTTTAAACATGTAGCACAAGGATTTAAATTTGACTCGATTCTCTACCGTCAACCAGTGTAGGTCACGAAGAAGGCCTGAGACAGAGAAAAACGTAGGCACACGACAAAGTAGTCTAGCAGCCGCATTTTGCACCAATTGAAGTCTCTGGATCGTTGCTTTATTGGAGCCTAGATAGAGAACATTGCCGTAGTCTAGTCTAGAGGTAACTAGGGCATGGACTACTGTTCTCTGAGCTGAGAGGGGAATCATCCATAAAATCTTCTTTAACCATTTTAGAACAGTAAAACAGGTAGAGGACACCTTGGTGACTTGCTGTTTCATCGATAGATGTTCGTCTACGATGAAGCCCAGATTGCGAACATGATGCATCAGCAAGGGTAAAGCACCCATTTTAGAGGGCCAGGGTTGAGGTCCCCAAAGGTCATGTTTTCCCTAAGATCATGATTTCAGTCTTGTCCCTGTTTAATTTGAGCACGTTGTTTTGCAACCAGGACGCGACTTTACTCAGACCTAACTGAAGAACAGAGGATTCCGACCCCTTAGAAGAGGAAAGGGAAAAGATGATCTGGGTATCATCAGCATAGGAAAAAAGGGACAGACCAGCCTCTTCAGCAACCTCCGCTAAAGGACAGACATACATCAACAAATCAGTAATGTATCAATAACAGGAAAGTCCATTTGCCCCACAAGGACAACATAGAGTAATAGGTTTGCAAACCATGAAGGTTTATTAGCAGATTAGCAAAGTTACAAACTCAAATAATTCAAATTAGTCATAAATCAATAATCACCATTTGAAAGAGTAGTTTGATATAATCCAAAGCATGATTCAAAATAGCGAGTACAAAGACAAGTTATTTAAGGATTGTTATATGCAAGTCGAATAAAATTTCATTTCCACTGAAAGGAACTTTCTTAATAATAAACTACGGATTCAAATGAGATATGAGAAGTTGAGCAGCAAGTAAAGCCTCTAAATACAGAACCAAATGAAAGTCTACATGTTATATTTCTAATTTGCCACTACTTTATGAGCCACATACAGCATCACTGTGTGAATTTACTATAAATGCACCCTCCGCCAGATTATTTTTTGAGTTCAATAAGATTTATTGAACATATTGAAAAAGTGCAAATAGAAAAAAGCACATAACAATGAGACATGGCTGAATTAGAGATAGAGAGGAGAGATAGTTATAATATGCAATGCAGTAAATTCAACTCCACAAAGTTAAACATGTCACAGAGAATATACCAATAACCGAAATTTTACAACATATAGCAAATAGCATTTTATATATTTTTAAATTTTTTCGATAAAGGGTGCAGAAATAAGAAGGGAGGTCAATCTAAAATTCATGTTTTTCTGGAGAAAAAAGCAAAGAAAAAGTGATGCTGATCGAAACAAGAAGAAAGGGAGGCATATTAAAAGGTATGTGATGAGATAGAGAAAACTAAAAAAGGATGTATTAAAAATTCTTGGATGTTTAGAAACCTCAACAGTTCTAATGTTGATTGTGTTATGGTTTGATAAGTAGGAAGTCAAAGGTAACCATAACAAGTCTCTTTGGTTGGCTATTCGCAATGTGGGTGAATTGGCAGTGTCCAATCTGTGATTATGACAAATCAAGTCCCAAAAAGTAATAAAGCAAATATTATTAGAGTTCTTGCAATTGGAGGTAATAACTTGAAAGGCCACCGCCAGGAGTAGATCTACCAACATTCCCTTAGCCTTGTTACCAGACTTAGGGGGTCATTATGATGTCGGGTGGATCGCCACCGCCCGACCGGCGGTGGCGATCCACCCGCCATTTTTGTCCGCCCACCTAACATTTCCCCCCGCCATATTACGATGGCGGTGGGGACCCAGGCGGACGGAAAGACCGTCCACCAGTTTTCCGCTGGTAGGCAATCCGCCCGATTGCCTACCGGGCGGAACAGGCCTGCAATATGGTGGCGGTGCCTTGCAGGCACCGCCATCCATATTACGATGATGGCGGTCTCATGCCTTTCCATGGCAGAGACTCCGCCATGGAAAGGCATGCAGAGAATGCCTTTGGGTGCCCGTTGCGGGCCCCCAGGTGGTTGGGGGGGTGGGTGGCTGCACTTGGGGGGTACCCATGGTACCCCCGACATTTGCATGCACAAGGTGGCAGGCACCGCGCGGTGCCTGTCACGTTGTGCATGCAAATGCACAACATGCCCTTTTAACATTGTGGCGGGTGCTGAATACAGCACCGCCCGCCACAATGTTAAATATCCAGGATGCGACCGCCATGGTGGTGGTCGCATCCTAATAGGCACAGCGGGACCGCCGCACCTCTTGCGGACGGTCCCATTCACCGTTACGTAATGATGCCCTAAATATCCAAACAACCACCGAGAAAAATGTGAACAATGCTATAAGGAGTTGTAATTGAAAACAGTTGGGATAGTTTATGCCATACCTGCTTCCAGAAGGAGAAAAGGTTTTGGACATAAGAAGAACATATGAAGAAAGTCTGTGCAGGGGGCGTTGAAATTCCAACAGTTACTATTAGTCGATAGTTTCATTTTGAAAAGAGAGCAAAGAGTACAAAACAACCTGTAGTGAAAGAAAAACATGGTCTGAGTGGAACTGGCAGATCGAGAAGTATGGTGAATTTTGTGCCATATTTTGTTCCATAAGGAAATGGAGAAAGAAGACTGTAAATCCTGTTCCCAAGACTCCTCAATTTTAGTTTTAGTCCTATCCGAGTCTGAAGAAGAAAACTGCTTATATATAAAAGAAGCCTTGACTTCGATGGAGAAATCGTGGGGAGGAGTGGGACCGCTGGGTGACTGATAAAGAATCGAAGAAGGATCTATGACTTTTTGTCTAAGAATATCTAAGAGGATAGCATGTTTAACCTGATAAAAGGAGGGAATGTGAAAGTGTGAGTGTAATTCTTCAAAGGAGAGGAATTGATTGGTATGAATGATCTGGGATATCAATATAATACCATTAGTAAACCAGGGAGACCATTTGAGAACCTTATAAGCTATAGTGATACTAGGATTATACCAAATAGGAGTTAACAGCAACAGCTAAGAAGGTTTATAGATCTGAGAAATAAAACTTTTTGACAATGTTACTAGAATGCTTCAATAGAGGAGAAGATATTGACCAGTGTTTCTGATCTACAAGAGAAAATTGAAGAAAAGAAAAAGGAGAAATTAGCAAAAGTTCAAGAGATTGCCAAAGCGGATGGGAGGTGGAAGGTGAAGTACCTATCAAAGACCAAATCTGTTTGAGGGTGAAAGCAGAATGATATTGAGTAAAATTAGGAAAATTGACTCGGCCAGAGGTTTTGGGGTTTTTGAGTTTGTATAGAGAGATCCAAGCTGGTCGCTTGTTCCATAAGAATTCGGATAGTAGATCGTCAATGGATCTGAAGAAAGTAATAGGTAACTGATGAAGCATCTGTAAATAAAAACTAATGATAGACAAGAACATCATTTTAATCATCTCTAGTCTACCCAGCCAGGAAAGATAAAGAGGCGAACATTGAGTATACAAGGTAGAAATCTTATGTTTTAAAGTCAGTGATGTCATCAGTGATGTCATTTGAGATGTCATCAGCGATGCCATCAGTGATATCACTGACCATGTCATGAGTGTTGTAATATGTGAGATCATAAGCAGTGCATTGCGGGGGGTGAGCTATAGAAACTTCACTAACTATAACGGCCGAATTTCTCTGGTTTTGTACGAGTGACACCTGAGTCTAATTATAACATCTCTGTAACCTTTGGGTTTTTCAGTGAATTTCTAAGTTTTTTTTTATTCCATTTCCTAACTATAATCCCCCTGTAACCTTTGGTTTTTTCAGTGAATTTCTAAAACCTTTTTGAAATGCTAATTTCTATCCCCTGGGGCCAGTCTTTCAAAAAATGGGGAGGGGGGACCCGCGGCCTCCCTCCCTGGGAACCCCATCCCCTGGGGCCTGGCTTTTAATTTTTTTCTTTTTTCTTTTAAATTTAATAATGGAAAGGGGACCACATGGCCCCCTTCCCTGGGCCAATTATGGTCCAGGGGACTCCATCCACTGGGGTCTGGCCACACTACTGGGTGCCCTGGTCCCACCCAGGGCACCCAGTTTTTCCAGTTGGGGACTGCGGGTAAGCCTGAAGACCCCTGCGGTCACTGCTGGCGCCCCACATCCTGCAGGAGCCGGCATTGCCTTTGGACAGAGGGAGCTGCTAACATGCAGCTCCCTCTTTCCAAAAGCAATTCTGCTCTGCTTCGTGAAAATGAGAGCATTTCTAATGCTCTTTCTTCCACGAAGCGGAGCAGTGTTTGCTAAGGCTTGGCAGGACCGGTGTTCCCACCAAGCCATAGCAAACTGCAGTGTCCCGGAGGTGGGCACCCCAGGACATTGCCGGAGCTGGCCCTGGTGGGTGGCAGTTCCCTGGACCATGGAGAGCTCCTTGAGGGGGGCTGTGCCCCCTCCTTTCTTAAAATTTGCAATGGTGAGGTGATGGTCCCTGGGGCTGGGGGTCCACAACAGAACCCCTTAATTATTCTATTTGTGCCTGAGGAGGTGGCGGTCCCCTGGGCTGCAGGAAAAAAATAAAGTATGTGCCGCTGGGAGATGTCAGTCCCCTGGGCAGAGGGGGAGGCCCTACGGCCTACCCTGCATTACTTAAGAAAAATACACAGTGTACCCTGGGGAGGTGGCAGTCCCCGGGGCTGTGGGAGGGTGAATGCCCCCACTGCATTTTAATATCTCTAGCCCCAGGGAGTTGCGGGCCCCCCGCATCATTATTTAAACTTGCTCCTGGGCCCTGGCACTCCCGGGGGCCTAGATTAAGTGAAACACAGGAGCCCACGCATCATTTTTTTATTGATTGTTGGTGGGAGTTGCAAATCCAGCACGATTTCCGCTGAAAAATTTAAAAAAATGCTTTTTGGGCCATGGAGGGGGTACCTGTGGGGACCCCCCCAAGAGACCTAGGGGTCTCTGTGTTTCTACCCTGCCCCCTTTTCTTTTTTGTAATGTTTTTCCTTGTGCCTCGGTTCAACCGAGTCATAAGATGGCTGCCAACACTTTCTAGTTTGAAGTGTTGGCAGCCAATCAGATCTCAGGCACGAGATCGGGAGGGTTCGTAGATCGTTCGCATCCCTATATATACAACTGGGAATTTCTTTAAATTTCTCCACAACTACTGAGCAGATTTACACCATTTAACAAAAAGATCGCTTTCTGTTCAGCAGTTTGGGCTGTAGCCGTGTCTAAAGTTTCCTATGGAAATTAACATGGAGTAAAAGCTTTATGGGACCCCCTTTTTCTTGGCCCCGCTTGACGGACCACTCCGAAATTTTCAAAACAGCAGCTGAAGTGAACGTCAAACTAGTTTAGAAAAGTTTGCGAAGATTCGTCAAATGACGCAAAGTTATTGCCAAATGAAAAAAGCTCTTCCTATGGAAACTACATCCTAGCTATAACTACCTACTGGCAACTGCCAGTATGTAATATAGGGGTGGGCGGAATTTGCGTAGTCACGCTACGCAAAGCCCTGCAAAATGGTAAAAAATCTCCGCGAGCACGCAGAGTTCCGCGAACACGCGGAATTGCATGTTCCGCCCGTTCGCGATGCTTTTTTCCTGTTCGCGAATGCTGTTTGCATGCTCGGGGGGAAATATCTTGCGAACACGCATTTTGAAAACGCAAACAAGCAAAAAATTCCATGAAGACGCGGATCGCGGAATTTTTGGCAATTCCACGTTCTCCGCGGAACGCGAAATTACCCAAATTCCGCGAGCGGAATGGACTTTACCGCCCAGGCCTAATGTAATATGTATATATGTGTGTATATATATAACAGAGGCACAGAACTCCCTAACTAAGAGATTTAGCGACAGAGGATATAAACCTGCTATTTTAGATCAAGCAAGATTGAAAGTTACCTCCATAGACAGACATGCACTTCTAAAACCAGATGCTATGAAGAACAAGGCAAAAAAAGATGGTGCAGGGAATCAGATAAGGATGATCACAGGATACAGTGCCTACCACTCTAGAGTGAGAGATAGTTTGTGCAGGCACTGGCATCTGATACAGGGAGACCCAGTACTGAGTGAGACAGTGGCGCGGAAACCCATGATCACCTTCAATAGAGCTAAATCGATGAGGGGTGAACTGGTAGTCAATAACCCAGAAATTAGTAAAAAAGCCAGTTGGTTGAGCAGTGTTCCGGGTTTTCATAGATGCCTTAAATGCAAGGCATGCAAGATTGGACGTAATGAGAAACAAGTGACAACACCACTCATGCACAGCCCATGCAAAATCAGACAATTTTTGAATTGTAGAAGCGACTATGTTGTTTATATTCTTCAATGCACATGCCCAAAGAGGTATATAGGGAGCACCATTCATATGGTGCATATTCGCATTCTACAGCATATTCGGGCTGTCAAAAATAATGATAAGAATTATGTGGTGGCTCGTCACTTGAATACATTTCATAAAGGGAAGTTAGATGATCTGTCTTATTTCGCCATTGATCAAGTTCCTAAATCCCAAAGGGAGGGGACAGAGAAGGCAAACTTCGTCAATTAGAGTCGAAATATATTATTCTGTTCAATACCAAAGCACCTAATGGACTCAATGTTGAAGAAGATTTGTATGTCCATTTATGTTGAATTCATACTCTCTTTCTTGACACTTCTCCTCTTCTCCTTTCTTTCCTCTTCTCCGTGTTTTTCAGATTTTATCAACTGGTTAGCAGAGTGATTTATTGTGTGAGAAGACAGCTTTGTTGGCACGTGAGCAGGCTTAGAGAAGATATATAAAGAATCAGAAGTGGTATTGGGATATATTACCAGCATTATGAAGATGGAAACAAAGATGATTGTATTATGATTTAGAGTTAGAATTTTAAATAATTTAAATGTTGATTGGGGCATGTTGTCAAAGTCAGGAACATTGTTAGAATTTAGATGAACTTAACTGATTCCTTAAGTATATAATAAGTACTGTGATGCACCAGCACTTTATCACGGGTAAATTATCTGTAGTATCTATGATGCACTAGCACTTTAGACATCTGTAAGATGTTTATTCAATTTAAATATTGGAAGTGGTATGAATTTTTGGAACGAATAATCAGTACTGTCATGCACTAGCACTTTATTGTGGAATCATGTTTTGTTTTGCTTTGATTAGGGTGCAATGAGGAATATGAGAAGGTATATATTTCAGATAATTTTATACTCCCTTTCCCCTTTTTTGGCAAAACTTGTTACAATGTACTCGGAATAAAAACGACTCTGAATGGCCTTAATCAACTTTTTAGATGAATTTGAATTTTATCTATATTGTACAGAAGGAACAGGGTTAGTCCTTTGTATCCCTTATGAGTACAATAATGTCTTTTATTCCATTTGGATGTGGAATAGTTCTTCAGTTGGACCTGTGATTCCCTTCTCAATGGTAAATAATTGAGCATTAATGTAAAAAAACAAAAATACACAGCAATTCATGAATTTTAATGAAGGCTGCATGACAAGTTGATAAGCAGGAAAGAGAAGGATGTTTATTATTAGATTATACAGTGACCCAATTGTGAGGTTGTAACAATGAATTTAGGCACTGGCTTAATATTGGATTTCTTTAATCTTCTAAAAATGTTTAAAAAAATGTATGATTCAATGAAGCCAAGTAACTGATTTATTTCCATGTTTAATATTGCACATTCATGTATATACTTCTCAGCCTGATTTTGTAAATAGTACAACAATGAAATTTTAATTGTGTGCTGTTTTTATACAATCTTATTTATTGCATTGTGATTTTATTGTAATTCCTCAATTTTGAATACTTTAAAGTGAATACTTACATGCATAAGATTGATTTTAGTCTCAAGTAGTGCCGATTTGATAGTCTGTCTTCATGATTTAGTAGCAAGCTTCCGGTCAGGTGATCGGATCACTCTGTCTGATTTTATTGTATATAATGCCGTGAATAAGGAACGATCACTGTGTGATCAAGGCAGTGAATGCTGAAACGCGTCGTAGCGTGATTGTTGAATAAACAACTTTATGGCAGAAAATCTCCCTGTGTCGGTGCCGGTTTGTTGTTTAGCAAACGGTTATGGTGTTTATATATATATATATATATGTGCATATATACTACTGGCGGTTGCCAGTAGGTAGTTATAGTTAGGACTACAACGCACCATCAACACCACCTTCAAAACAGGCACCATTACCAGATGACTGGAAGCGCGCAGAAGTCAGACCCCTGCTCAAGAAGCCCACAGCTAACCCCACCGACCTCAACAACAATCGGCCCATCTCGCTCCTCCCCTTCGCAGCCAAAGTTGCAGAGAAAACAGTCAACAGGAAACTGACACGATTCATTGAAGAGAACGCCGTCCTCGACCCGTCCCAATCCGGATTCCGAAGCAACCACAGCACAGAGACCGCCCTACTCGCTGCCACAGACGACATCCGCACCCTCTTGGACCAAGGCCACTCCGCAGCCCTCATCCTACTCGACCTATCAGCTGCCTTTGACACTGTCTCCCACTGCACACTGCACACTAGTCGCCAGACTACATGACGCAGGCATACAAGGAACAGCCCTGAACTGGATCCGATCATTCCTCACCGGAAGAAGCCAAAGGATCAGACTCCCACCCTTCCTCTCCGACCCCACGAAAATCACCTGCGGAGTCCCACAGGGTTCATCACTGAGCCCCACCCTCTTCAACATCTACATGGCCCCCTCGCAGCCATCGTCCGACAACACGGCCTCAACATCGTATCCTACGCCGACGACACCCAGCTCATCCTCTCCCTCACCAAAGACCCCACCACTGCCAAACTCAACTTCCAGAAAGGAATGCAAGACGTCGCAGTCTGGATGACCAACAGCTGCCTGAAGCTCAATGCAGAGAAGACAGAAGTCCTCATCCTCGGTACCACCCCTTCTGCATGGGACAGCACCTGGTGGCCGACCGCCCTTGGAAGCCCACCTACCCCCTCAGACCACGCCAAGAACCTCAGCATCGTACTCGACTCATCACTCACCATGAACCGACAGGTCAACGCCGTCACCTCCAGCTGCTTCAACACCCTCCACATCCTCCGCAAGACCTTCAAGTGGATCCCCCATGAGTCAAGGAAGACAGTCACCCACGCACTCATCACCAGCAGACTGGACTATGGAAACGCACTCTATGCCGGCATCAACAAGTCCCTACTCCGCAAACTCCAAACAATACAGAACACCGCCGCCAGACTCGTCCTCGGCATCCCCGACACAAACACATCAGCCAACACCTACGAAGTCTCCACTGGCTCCCCGTGGAGAAAAGAGTCACTTTCAAAATCCTTATCACACCTACAAATGCCTACACAACAACGGACCCAAATACCTCAACGACAGAATCAACTTCCACGTACCCAAAAGAAACCTCCGATCTTCCAACCTCGCACTGGCCAAAACCCCGCGCATCCACAGAGCCAGAGCAGGCGGAAGATCCTTCTCTCACATTGCAGCCAAGACCTGGAACGAGCTACCGGCAGACATCAGACGCGCCCCCTCCCTGAACACCTTCAGGAAGACCCTTAAGACCTGGCTCTTTGGCTAAACAGATCTGCGGACCCCCCCTCAGCGCCTTGAGACCCTCACGGGTGAGTAGCGCGCTTACAATTCACTGATTGATTGATTGACCTAGTTTCCATAGGAAAAGCGTTTTTTGACTTGCCTTTAATTTTGGCGCCGTTTGACGAATCTTCGGGAAATTTTCCTAAAAAAGTGTCAGGTGATTCTTGTTGCAAATGGAATGTTTAAGGGGGTTTCGTGAATCTGGGGCTGAGAAAAATGGAGTTGGAAAAAAGGGTGCGTTAGCAATGTTAATTCCCATAGGAACCTGTCAACACGACTACAGCCCGAACCACTGAACGAAATGACACCTAATTTGGCCGAAAGCTAGATTTGGTTATGCAGTTTATGCTTTCAGTTATTTGGTGTAAATCTTTTCAGTAGTTTTTTGGAAATTTAAGAAGAAAATATTTTATGTATCTGTGGCCACGGATATTCTGCAGAGGCGTCGCGATTAATTGCGATGACACACGCCAAAAGGAATGCAGTGAATGGACAGCCGTAAGGTGAATGGATAGTTGTGACTGCCATTTTCTCACTCGGGAACAGTTCTCAGGGCTGAAAATCTGTGTGAAAAGTGATATAAGGGGTCAGGTTGGAGGTACTCTGACCCCATATTTGAGAAATGGATGTGTTAATGAGGCAAGCTATGTGTCCAAAATTGATTTTTTTGAGCACGCGTGATATTTGCAACGACATCGCAACTGCCAGCGCGGTCTCCATTCAACGCCGTGGCCACATCGTGACTTCTGCAGCATTGTTGTGAATATGGTGAAAATTAAAAAAATATATAAATTCACACACCCTTAGTTTTACTTACATGCTGATAAACACACACACACACATACACTCATGCACCTACTAATACACACCCAGTGATAATTTCAGAAAGACAAAGGAGTTGGGTAAGTTCTCAAAAACAAACGCTCCTCAGTAATGGTAAAAGGTCTGGTCCATTACTGAGGAACTTACCTAACTCCTTTGTCTTTCTGAAATTATCACGCATGGCCCTCATAATATAGCTCAAGGGCCCTCACTGGGTCGATTTTCTGTCGTTTTTATTTTTATGTGCTAGTGTGCATCTGTGGTGTGAATGAGATAGTATGGTTGTATAAATGAGTAGGTTGAGGCTGGTGGTTTTTGTCTAGAAATTTAATGTTATTGATTTTGATTATATCAAGAAAGCAATTGGATATGTTTAGGTTGTTTGTATAAAGTTTTATTATTGTTATGCACTTATAAATGAAAAAAGATAAAAAATGTTTTTAATGTTTAAAAAGAAAATCATTTTTGACTAATAAAAAGTAATAAAAAGTAATCCTTTGCAGTGTTAATTTACGGAGACTATTCTGGGATATAGGCAAGTTTGAACCTAACCAGGTCATTACAAAGTATATAGGTCGGTACAGAGGTCTTGCACTAGGTTGTTTTCATGTTCCCCCTCCTCTCGGACCTCAAAGTACTTTAGGGGGGCCTTTTGTTAATACTACTTATGCACTCATCCAATCACCCAGGCACTACTCATGCACTCATCAAGTCACCGAGGCACGGCTTACCCACTCAAGCAATCACCCAAGCACCCATGTACAGACCTACTTAGAGATTCACACAGTTATGGACAGACTCACTCAGAGATTCACACATCTATTGACAGACCGACTTAGAAACTGGCACCCAGGCACTACTCATGCACTCATCCAATCATCCAGGCACTACTCATACGCTCATCCAGTCACCCAGGCACTACTTATGCACTCATCCATTCACCCAGGCACCTCTCATGCACTCATCAAGTCACTCAGGCACTACTCATCCACTCAAGCAATCATCCAACCACTACTCATGCACTCATGCAATCACCCACGCACTACTCATGTACTCATCCAATCACCCAGGCACTACTTATGCACTCAGCCAATCACCCAGGCACTAATCATGCACTCATCCAATCACCCAAGCACTACCCCTACACTCATCCAATCACCCAGACACTACTCATGAACTCATCCAATCATCCAGGCACTACTCATATACTCATCCAGTCACCCAGGCACTACTCATGCACTCATCCAGGTACCCAGGCACTACTGATGCACCCATCCAATCACTGAGTCATTGCTTATACACTTATTGAATCATTTATCCACTGCTCATTCAATTATGCTGCCAACACTCGCGCACTTATTCAATCATACATGCAGCACTGAAACAGTCATTGAATCGTGCATGCACCAATCATGTACTTAGGGCACACATACAGTTTTTCTTTTTTTAACCATGAAAGGTTCTGTAAAGAACCTTTTTTTAACTCTGTTTTTAATTTATTTTCATATTTTTAAATATTTTCTACTTTTTAATTTTTTTTGAAAAATAAAATGGCAAGATTGGCAAAAAATTGTACATTCAAAAGAGAAGAGTAGTTCAGAAAATGGAAAAAATAATAACAAAAAATTAACATTTGTGCTTGTCAGCAATTTCCAAAATAATGTCAACAAACTGTTCTCCAGCAGATAGGGTGGCATTGCAATCCAAACAGTATGTAGCCACACGGCATAATTGAGGAGAGATATCAGGATGGCATCTCTGCTCTTCAGATGGCACTGTAGTTACTGTTGTAGGTGGTGCTGTTGCAGATGTGCTTGGCTGGTCTTTCTCTCTTTCCCTTTGTGCCATTTTCAATTGCCTATTGTGATATGTTTTTAAGTGGTATAGCATTTCTCGAGAAATGCGCATGCGCGGGCGTGTGCGCATGCGCAGTTTTTTCAGAGAACGCGATGAAGAGGAGGAGGGCAGCCCGGGGACGCTGCAGCTAAGGTAAGGTGTTTTTATTTACTTTAAAGTCATTTTATTTAACTTATAAGCAATTGTTAATAGGGCAGGTGGGAGGCGGGGGCTGGCCACCTCCGCTCCGCCGCGGAGTGTGCAAAGATTTGCCTACTCCGCGTTCTCCGTGGAACGCAGACTAGGCAAATCTCCGCACACTCCGCGGGCGGAGCGGAGGTCTCTGCCCGGGGTTAGACATTTCCTCAGCATTCTTTACAGTATTACACCGCTCTGCAAACATAACTGCTAGTTAAAAAACCTTAGAAATTCACTTAAAAAACAAATGTTACAAGGACATTATAGTTAGCAAATGGAATTAAAAAAATCCTTTGAAATTCACTGAAAACTACAAATGTTACATGGATGTTATAATTGGGAAATAGAATAACATAAATTCTTAGAAATTCATTGAAAAAACATACGTTACAGTGACCTTGTAGTTAGATTGACATTTCACTCATACAAAACCAGAGAAATTCAGCAGTTATAGTTAGCTGAACTAACTATAACTCACGCCCCACAATGCACTGCTTATGACCTCACATATTTTGAAAAAGGAATGTTTATTAACAATAAATCACACATGAAATGTCTTGAATTTTTATTAAAAAACACAATATTTGTTTTAATAATTATTTAAAAACTTATTATATCGCAATGTGATGATGATTAATTGGATGGTTGATGAAATTAATTTGCTTTAAATTTTCTTTAAATTGTTTTTTGCAATTATGCCATTGAATATCTGCTTTTGTTTTGCGATTTTGCGACGTATTTGGGACGATCGCGACGTTGTTACGAAGATTCCCAAAAACTAAAAAAAGGTTCTTTATAAAGCAAGTTAACAATATTTTGGGTACTAGGGTGGCTCTGACAAGAGCCTTTGTGTTGATTGTGTGTTTATGACAGCTACACATGAGACTGGATGCAGAGTTCCAGGTTACTTAGAAACACCCTATTGCCTTTGTCAGTAAAGTGCACTCCATCATTTCTATAAATTCCTTGCATGTCAAAATGCAGATTGTTGTTATAGATGCAGCCCATGCGATGGTCTCAGAGGAATGCAGAAACTGTTTTAATAACATGTTTCTTGGCTTTGTCAATCTATGGACAGAATTGATTTGACCTCTTCCATTTCTGTCTTTGGCATTTATTAGAGTACACCAAGACAGTGTGAGGGAAAAGCAACATCAGTTGTGCAAAGGTATCTTTCATTAGGATTTTCAGCCCTACCCCAGTCAATGTGCCTAGGTCATTGCCACCACAGTGAACAATAATGAGGGAGGAGCTTGGAAAAACCACAATGGTTTTAACCAAAGGCAGCAACTGATGAAACTTTAATTCTCTCTGGGCAAACCAACTAATCTCCACATTTGGCAAACCCAAGTCCCAGTCAATACCTCTCTTTTTTGCTGCCTCTTTAGCCCAAAAGACATAGCTGTGGCCAACAATCCACATTCTAAGCATTTTCAAATGAAGAACAATAGCAGTTAGGAGAAGGCTGGAGTTGAATGAGGTAGTTTTCCAAATAAAAAGCAGTTAAAATGGAGGTGTTTACTTTTTTTTTTTTTAAAGATATAATTAATTGCATTCTGTCAGTAAGTAAGTGAATAAAATTAGGTAGTACGTTGGATGCATTAGTAAGAAGTCCTATTATTGGCTGTTGTTTAAGGAATGTAATACAGACATGGATATGCTTCTTAATCTGTGCAATAAACCACACCTCCTGCACCTCATTTGGAAGTAGCATGGTCCTTTTAGAATGTGCTTTGAACATGTGACCTACAGATTCCAATTGGTTGCTACACACAGTTACTACACACAGTGAGTTAAGAGTGTATTTGGGGAAGGGTGTTAAAGAGATAGAACATTTTTTTTAAAGTACAGGAGTTATGACAGCATTTAACTAATTATACATTTTAATTTCCAATTTAGGACTATGTAGTATATAAATAAAAAAAAACTAAAGGTAAATATAGGTTTGGAATCCCATTTTTTTCGCGATTACTCCACGACGATCGCGAAAACATTGCGAACACGCGGAGACAGGAAACTCATTTTGAAAGAGAGGGAAAGGGTTAACAGATACTAACCATTCACAAGTGGAGATAGTATAGTCTAAAATGAAAGACATGATTTCATTTTCTCCCTTTGTCATGATCATAGAGTGGAAAGTTTAAGAGGTTGCCATTTTATGGTTGCTTTGTATGAGAGTGGTGTACGATCTTTGTGCTTAGTTTTTATAATTCCTAACTGTGTCAAAACTATTTTAAAAGAGCTAAAACAACAATATAATATAAGAACTCAATTCACTGGTATGTACATAACTTTTTAGTTATTTAAAAAAAATTGCATTAGAAATGAAGATGTACATGGGAGTTTGATAAAAAAGAGTATCACAGTGATATGAAAATAATATATGAGATGAACTGTATCTATCAGAGGGAATGTGTTTAAGATGTTAGTACGAAATGTTTTGTGAAGTAAGAGAAAAATGAATTTGTGCCCCTTTATTCCATTGTGTAGTTTATAGAAAAATAACAGTATAGTATTGTTCAAAGTTATAATGAGGAATGTATTTAAAACTAAGAATGTTTTAAATGTCTAAGCATCATGTGCAGAATGGATACATCTATGGTATTTGCGTTCTGGGAGTTGTAGTACTTTTGGTCACATTATTAAACAGGAGTAGTGTAGTCACAAGTAAAACATGAGAAAATGTTCTGCGCCTGTATATATATTATAAAGTAGTAATATTTGTTAGGTATGTATTGGGAAGTGTTTGTCAATGTGTTTTTACTTATATGAGTGATTTGTACATGCTTAGATGGTGTGATTTGTTTTGTGTGGTTGCAGATAGTTATATGTACGATGGGACTCCAGTTTATTTAAAGATGAAGAGAACTATATTTTTTTGGAAAGATGGCTTGAAGGTGTATATCTATTATGGAATCACATATGTGTTTACATGGTGATCTATGCTCTTCAAGGCTAATGAAAATTTCATGTATGTGGCATATTTCTTTAAACATGCTCTGTTTAAAATTGAGGAGAGTTTATAGTGCAGCATGTTTGTTGAGAATTATTGTGCTACCTTCATTTGGCATGTAACTTTTTTTTTTAGAAATGCTGAATATATTTTTTAAACACACAAGAAAAATTTGAGAAATGATGTAGGTATGCCATTAAGAAAAGGGTTGGTGCTTTGAAAAAGTGAGATTTGTTGCTTTCAGTTTTAGAAACTTACTGATGCATGTGCATGCTGAGTAACAGAGCAATGTATGCTTGCAGGGAGGTATGCATCCAATTATACATGAAGTGTGATATCTAGACTCTTCTGACACATAGGTCATTAGAAAGGGATAGATACACTAAAACAGATAGTTTGATACTGACAGAAGGAGTTAAACAATGAGTTACAGATATAGTCACAACTGGTATGTATCTAACAGCAATGGAGATACGTTACAGTCACCCAAGCATTACTCAGGCACTCATCCAGTCACTCAGCCACTACTCAGGCAGTTATCGAACCACTCACGCACTATGTACACACTTATTGCATCACCCAGGCACTACACATGCACTCTTCCAATCACCCAGGCACTAATTATGTACTCATTGAACTATGCAGGCAACACCCATGCATTCATCCAATCGCCCAGGCACTAACCATTCACATATACAGTCACCAAAGCTGTACCTATGCAATTATTCTTTTTTTTCAATGTTTTTTTTATTGTTAAAGAGGGAGCAACAATACAGCTTTTGGTATGTCTTGTGGCATAACAGAACACAATAGTAATAATACATTGCAACACATATTTTAACTTAACTTAAGTAGGACAATGGTAATAATACTACAATCTGGATTCCATACCCAGATAAGCTCCTGTCCCAGTTCTATTCTGCTCAGTCCCCCTATCTAATCTAATACCCCTATGTATCTAAGAAGCTGCCCCATATAGATTCAAATCTCTTCAGGGAACGGACTCCTCTAGCCTTAGCCATGGCCTTCTCCATTTCATATGTTTCCTTCACTATTACCCACCATTCAGCTACAGAGGGGTATTTTGGAGAAATCCAAGCCCTGGCTATGGCAAGTCGAGCGGCCACCAATAAGATTGTAAAGAGACATCTCAGTCCATGACTATCCTCTTTGTAGCCCAACTTAATTTCCGTAACTGTTGGGGAGCAATGTGTCTCCAGACGTAGCCTCATAAAGTGGCTTATCTTCTGCCAGAATGTATCTAACTCCCGGCAGGTAGCGAACAAATGTACAATGTTTGCTGCATTCAACCCGCATTTTGGGCATTTATTTCGGTCCACTCCTTGACCTCCCACTTTTTTAGCCCAGCTAGCAATCCTCTCTGGGGTGTAGTAAAGCATGCAAATCTGCGGAACTGCTGCAGTCTTAAGCTGACAGAGTGGATTGATCTATCTATAGTTCCTAATGCCTGATTGATTACTATAGGAGTAACATTTGTCCCCAGAGTCTTACTCCATCTTGCTGCCAGCTTTTCACAACTGTTCTGCCTGAACTTGCCCAGGCATTGATAAGTAGTGCTAATTGCAGATTTCAGATTCTGCCCGTGCAAACACTCCCATACCTCAAAGCCAGATACTGCTATTAAGGCTTGATGTCTCAAAAAATAGTCCCTGATCTGGAAATATTTAAAGAACGTCTGGCCTGGGAGATTGAATGAGAGCTGTAGACTTTCGAATGCCCGGAAGCCATCATGATTGTATAAGTGCCCCAAACAGTCAATCCCATAACTAGCCCAGCGTCTGCCAGCTGTCTCCTGAAATACCTCCGGGAGCATGGGATTACCCCATAATGGGAGTTTGTCAGGGTAGAGCGACAGAGAGCATTTGGTAAGAATTCCCTGCCATATATATATACGCTGTCCCTGATGGTCTTTAAACGGACCCGTTTAAAATAGATAGGTTCATTGACTTTGTATAAGAACATTCAACAGTCAGACCCCAGGACCAAGCGATGGCAAAAATCTTGGGTTTCACGGTCCAGGATGTTGCGGAAGCGACCCACAAACGCTGCCTAGTAATACATTTTAAGATCCGGAAGGTCTAGCCCACCCTGGTTAAACGGGAGCTTCAATAGATCTATTGCACATCGTGCTTTTTTATGCCCCCAAATAAAGCTGCTTATCACCCCTTCTAACTTCCTAAAAAAAGAACTGGGAACGCGTAAGGGGGTTGAGCGGAATAAGTATAAAAACTTTGGGAGTACTTTTATTTTTATAATATTGCACCTCCGCATTATACCAATTGGGAGCTTCTGCCAGCTTCTCAGTTGCTTAGTTGTAACTTCCAGCAAAGGTTCTTAATTTAGTGCAGGTATACGTTCGATCTGTGCAGAGATACGCATCCCCAAGTAAGTGGCTATAGGGCAAACACCCAATACAGGTCTGTCAGGCTGGAAATTAAGAAGCACTTGTGTCATCTTAACGTTTAACCTATAGCTGGAGAAAAGGCCGAATTTGCTCGCTTCATCTTCAATAAGGTTTATTGCAGATGCTGGATCAGTAGTGAAAACGGCTATATCGTCTGCGTAGGCAGTAACTTTAAACTGTCTCGGACCTGAAGTCAGTGGTACTATCTGTATATTAGTATGTAGTGCCCGAATGAATGGCTCAATATACAAGGTGAATTGCAAGGGGGAGAGGGTGCATCCTTGCCTAGTGCCTCATTGTATTGGGAAGGGAGATGATTGTAAACTAGTGTAAAGCAATTTGGCCTGAGGTTTGCTATACAAAGCTTGCATCCATATGCTATATCCCCCTCTCAAACCGAATGCTGAAAGCGTTGCCCATAAGTAATCCCAAACCACCTGATCGAAAGCCTTTTCGGCATCTAATAGGACCATGCCCATACTCATTGCTGACTTCCTAGCTAGGTCAAAGGTCCCCACTGCAGTGTTAACGTGAGCCGTGGCATCTCTACCCTGGATGAAGCCATGCTGCTGACTAGATACTAATCCTGGGATTATAGGAGCCAGACGAGTGGCCAAGATTTTAGCAAAAATCTTGGCGTCTGAGTTTATAAAAGATAGTGGTCGGTAAGAGCTGCACTCCTCGGGAGGCTTATCCTTTTTTAAAAAAAAAAAGACTTTGGGCCCAATTCTGATGCGGGTTGGAAAAGCTTCCCGACCGAATCGGTTGGGAAATGGTTTCCGACCCACTCGGATCGGGAAAGTCCAACCGGCAGAGTAGGATGCATCCGGATGTTTCCAGATACGATTTGGTTGAACTCCCATTGACTTCAATGGGAACATTTGTTCCTAACCGCATCAGAATTGGGCCCTCGGTCGGGAAGACACGTTCCCGATCCGATTTGGAAGGAGCAAATGCCGTTAGGAGGCCTTCCTAACCGCATCAGAATCAGGCCATCGGTCGGGAAGCTTTTCCAACCCGCATCAGAATCGGGCCCTTAGTTTGTCACGTTCCAAGATTCAGGCACCAGCCCCCTAGACCCTATATATTGCATGACCTCTACCAGAGGTGGAACGATGATACTCTTAAAGGCTTTGTAAAACTCGACTGGTATTGAGTCCTCCCCAGCAGCCTTCCCAGAAGGTAGCCTAGATATTGCTTTGGCAATTTCGTCATGCGTGATTTCATATTCCAGTGAGGCCGAGTCTTCCTCACTCAAGAGCGGCAAGCTGCTACCCTTGAGATACTTCTGCAATCCTTCCTCGTCTGGTATTATGGTTTGTGTGTAAAGCCTTTAGTAGAACTTGAAAAATTGCTCGACTATTGCCTGTGGATGCGTATACAGAATACCATTCTCCCCTTTTATACCCTTTATCTGGGTTCTAGCTCTGTTGTCTGCTAACTGATGGGAAAGCACCCTCCCAATTCGATTGCCACATTCATATTGTAAAGACCGGTGCTTATTATAACTCACAGCGGTTTTCTCCCTTAACATCGTTCTCATGGCCATCTGTTCATCTATTAAGGAGATATACAACCGATCCTGGTCTCTAGCACCTCGCCGGATCGCGTCTGCGTGGTGTAGTTCAATAGAAGAAAGTGTTTGAAGAGAGACTCTGGCTGCGGCCTCCTGATCTTTATTTTGCTACCAGATGTACTGCTGGGTGACCCCCCCTTATGAACACCTTCATCGCGTCCCAAACTATACAAGGGGAGGCCGTCCCCACATTGTTTTAAAAAAAATTCCCTAGATTTTTATTGACAATGGCTAAATACTTATTGTCTGTGAGTAAATAGTGTGGAAATGAAAAAGGCCTGACCGCCTTTCGAGCGGCCTTGACCTGGAAAGACAATAAGATGATGTTATGATCAGAAGTAATCCTAGGACATTCTTCCAAATCCGCGGATAACAATATATTGTCAGAAACCCAGGCCAAGTCTATTCTGGAATACTGTTTATGTGGGGCAGAATAGTATGTGTACCCTGGGGACGCTGGGGGAAGTACCCGCCAAGCGTCCCTTAGGCAGTGCTGCCGCCCCAGTTCGAAAATTGCAGCCCTCACCTTCCCCATTCTAGAAGTGGCTACTCTACTCGTAGAGTCGATAGCATAGTTCGCCTCACAGTTAAAATCCCCCATGATTAAGCGCTCCCCCTGCCAGTCTAATAATTCTAGATTTATAAAATCAAAAACAGTAGGGTCATCGACATTAGGGCCATATATTGAGCAGAACACATACTTTGTACCCTTTATCTCGAGCTGCGCCAATGCCCATCTTCCTCGCTCATCTACTGAGACCTTGAGGATTCTATGATCAAATGTCTTATCCACTAGTATGGCTGTTCTCTTATGGAAACACTCTGGGATGTACATACAATTATTTGGTACCCAAGATGTTTAAAAAGCCCTCAGTCTTTATAGGCTAGGTGTGTCTCTGTAAGGAGGACGAACTGAGGTCTATACATTTTTAATTCCTCCCAAATTAGTTGGCGCTTGACCCCATTATTTAGGCCTGGTACATTCCAAGCCATACATCTAATCAGCCCCATGGGGATTGGTATCTTGTGCCCCTGCCATGTGCATTAAAGGTTAGCCCTAGCTCGATCCTCTTACCATCATTACTAAAGTGCCTACCCATCTTAATTTTGCTCTTGTGTTCTCTAATAAAGCTCACTGCCACCCTACCTACCCCCTTGTGTGCGCCCCTTCTGACATTTTCCTCTGCAACCCCTCCTCAAACCCCCTTACCCAACCCTCCCCCTGACCCCCTCCCAGTATTACGAAGAAAGAATCCTCCCCCTTATAGGCTGCCAATGGATTGGCAGCTATGAGGAGGCAGTGGACCCAGAGTGTCCCCGCGCCCAGCCGTACCCAAAAAAAAAGAGAAAAAAAGAGGAGAGAAGAGAGACCGTGGTTCCGTAGTGTTAAACATATATGAATAGGGAAAATTTTCAGAGCCAACACCCCTGCTAGCCTAGCCTACTAAGTATTTTTTGCGGCTGCCTCCAGTTGCCATTGGCTTAGAGCTTGCTTGGCCTCCTGATCAGTAAAGAAGAACTGCGAATGTCCACCTTTTGTAACTTTTAATCGCGGGGGCTCCTGTAAGAACACCTGTGCACCTTCAGCCTTTAATGGGTCGATAAGCTGTCTCAGTTTCCAACGCCTGTCCATGGTGGCTCTGCATAGATCTGATCTGACAAAGATAGAGAAAGAGTCAACCTTTACTGGTGTGCCAGGGCAGGCTTTCAAGGATATTGCCTGCATTAGTAAAAAATTGCAGAAGAAAATCAGCAGTGGTCTAGGATAGCGAGACCCCTCCTTGTGTAAGAAAATTGCTAGTCTATGTACACGCTGTATTTGGCAATCCCAGTCCTAGTCCGCAAGGTCGGGGAAAGCCTTTTGGAATAACTGGACCACAAACGCTCGGGGATCAGATCTTTCCTTGCCTTCAGGGACCCCAAACAGCCTTAAATTATTACGGCGTTGCCGGTTCTCCAAGTCCTCTATTTTAGCCTGCATGACAAGCATCTGATCGTCATGCAATTGAACTGATCTGGATGTTAAAGTGGTAGTCTCCTCCGTGTCAGCAACCCGCTGTTACAGCTCGGCTATATCCTTCGTTAATGCCCCCACCTTGCTTGTCACTTCGGTCAGTGACTGCTGGATGCAGAGATTGTCTGATCTGGCCTGCGCATAATGCTCTTGCGCTTCCAGCCTTTGAGCATGCAGGGCCTGTAGGATTAGGGAAAGCGATGGCTCTTTAGTACCCAATGTGCCCTTTGACAGCTGTTTCTCGATAGCATCCCCCCACTGAGAGGAGTGGGTGTCGGCAGAGAACCCTGTTGTCGTGTAGTTCCTATAAAACCTATACAGGATCTGCGCGTTTAGACAACATACACTGTGGGACTGGTGTCCAGACTGATTCCAGACACCCCCACCGGGTATGTTGGCCTGTATACCAGCTAGCTCACAGTGCCACTAGAAACTCTTCTCACCAAGGAGAGAATAGTTCTTGGCAACTATTGAACATAACAACCCTGATCCCTCAGGACCATGGAAACAGTGTACTACTTTTTGCTCAGTCACTCGTGCTCACTTAGGGTGTCATTACGATGGCGTAACGATCGCCACCGCCGGGCCAGTGGTGGCGACCGTTACGCCATCGTAACATGAATTACCCACTGCCATATTACGATGGCGGTGGGCATCGCGGCGGACGGAAAGTCCACCCGCCGCTTTTCCGCCGGTCGGCAATCGTTATGATTGCTGGCCAGGCGGAGCAGGGGCTCAAATATGGTGGAGGTGCCTAGCTGGCACCGCCAGCCATATTAGGATGTATGGATTTTAAGGCCTTTCCATGGCGGCGATGCCGCCATGGAAAGGCTGGCGGGGATTTGCTTTGGGGGCCCGTTGCGGGCCCCCGGGGCTGTGGGGGTGTCACTTGGGGGATACCCATGGTACCCCCCTGCATGTCCATGCACAAGGTGGCAGGCACCGCGCGGTGCCTGCCACGTTGTGCATGGAAATGCACAACATGGCATTCTACCATTGCGGCGGGTGCTGCAGCCAGCAGCTCCCGCTGCAATGTTACAATGCCAGATGCGACCGCAGCGGTGGCAGTCGCATCATAATTAGGGTGGCGGGACCGCCGCATGGCAGGCGGGCGGTCCACGTCCTGAATAAACAGTAGGGACGTTTTCAATAAGTATTTATTGAACATTTGTTATTCTAGTGCAAAATAGGTGTCCTGAAACAATCATTAGACAGTAACTGATATAGATGATTAGAAGCACTAGGAAAGTAAAAGGATGGTAGAGTTCTACCATTTTGCTATAACCATGAATACAGGTAAGTACATAAAATACATGATAATAAATTGCGTACTCCTACGATGCAACCCTAACTAGATGTACCTGAGTGTACCTAGCATGTATGTAGGTGTTAAGCCAAGAATCCCTCTAGGATAGAGTCAACCCCCATTACCTGAAGTGAGAAACTGTGGGACCCAGTCCTGGTTTTGGGTTGGACACCCGCAAGGGATGTCAGACCACTGCGAACTGGAGTATCTGCATGCAGGGGCTTCAGCGTCTCGCGTCAGTGTGTCGTCATGGAAGTCCTGATCTCCTCTCTCTATCTCAGCAAGATGTGATGTTTATATACCCGAAGGTATCCCCAGGGGTTCTACCTTGCTGTGCCACAGTCGGACTTTAGATGACGTCGGGAATGAACCTTGTACATTGTTATTATGCAGGAGATGGTAGCCCTGCTGAGATTCCAAGAATCCAAGGATCCCCATGCATAATGTACGAGGCTATTGTTCAGGGAAAACCCCACGTTCTGTAAGCAGTACCGTAACTAGGTAAAGGGTCAGTCCTAGCAGCCCGTTATGTATGTAGTGTAGGGATGAATATAGGTGAAAGGTTGGGATGCTACCCGAGCCTATATTGGGGTACCTATATGGAATATAACACCCACTCCTCATCCGACTGGATGACATAATCTAATTCTAACGTACTACCTGTCTAGGTACTGGTACGCAAACATATGTTTGTAAAAACCATAGTTCTGCTAAACAAATGTAAACATTTTTTAAAAACTCTAAAAAAGTGCTAAACAGAAAAATTGGCACTCAAGCCATAGCTCTAATATGTCCATATATATAGTTCGAACAACTACAAGCATCGGAAAGCCATGCAGGTCATAAAAAGTGTCAATTTGTTTTGGAGTTCCAAATTTAGTTCTTGTTTTTAAAAAAAACGAATTTTTCCCAGCACACAATGAGCCAAATGTTTGTGTCCTGGCTGGTAGACGCAACATTTCTGTTGCCTGCCTCCGCAGATGACGATCCCTGTAACACCTCGCAGAGTATGTCAATCGAGCACAGATGATCTTCTGTACTGCCTGCAGCTGATGCTGGGGCAGCCTGTGCTCCATCCAAGGCCTTGGTGTCAGTGGAGGAGCCAGTATCCATTCTTACAGGAGCAGAAAGTTTGTGTGGAGGCTCTAAGAATGCTGCCATCAACATTGGAATACGCTGGGGACACTGCAGAACATGGGCTGTTATCGGGTCCAGTAGTGCATCAACATCCGGTTGCTCAATCGATGGACGTGTCAGACAGAGATCCAACACGCATTCTTCTCCGCAGAACAGGCATCGGAGAACAGGTAAGATGCAGTCCATCCAGACTGGTCTAAATGACAGGAACCAAGATGCACTCAGTTCCCGTAGGCGAGGTGTGCCCAGATCTTGTACCATGCGCTCACGGTATTTACGCTCCAGGAGCACTGTTTCCATCTCCTTGGTGACTGGGACGTCCATTGCGTAGCAGAAAAATTACAATCAGGATACCTGCTATTAGAAACAGGACCAGCGGAAGTCCTCCAGAAATGCTTCTGAATACAGAGTGTATAAAGTTTGGTATGACTCCGAGGACCGTCTGAAAGGTGCTTAACAGTCCCGAACCTATGGTCTTAAATAGGTGTACTATACCCGTCGTATCAGACATGTTAAAGATACGATTTACCATTTCTGCGAAATGGAAGTGGCAGTTTGTACATATGAGTGCCTGTATCTTGGCCGAGGACCTTGCGATCTGGGGATCAAAGTCTCCCGGGCAGAGGTTAAGGGCACGGTTTTCTGTAAAAGCATGGCTTTCATTTTGCTCAGAGTATCAAACCGTATAAGAGAAACAATTAGTGAAGGCCATAACGGTGCCTCCCTGACTGCATGTGTCTGTGGAAACAATACTTGCATACAGCAAGTAACCCTGGAGCTCATGGTTACCAGATATGCGATGCCTGGAAGCATGCCACAACAACCTTGATCGTTCAGCATCAAGTAACTCCCATTCGAAAGTAGCTTGAATACCGGAGTAATCACAGCTGCTGGGGTACCCCTCAAGTGGCAGGATAGGTTTGCTACCGAACCATTGCAGGCCCCGTGCAACATAATATCCTGGCATATGAGAGATCCACTCAAAGCGCTCTCGCAGTTTGTACCTCTTAAAAACACTTCTCGATCCCCACTCCTGCATCGAAATCTGTACGATAATTCCCAAGATTCCTTGATATATTCCCTACCCATTTCGGATCACTGACAGAATATCGACCACCACAATATCGACTTACACAAATATCGGGACATAAATTTCGTTGTCAAAAATATCGACCTCCTATCTTTATAATGGTAAGTACAAAAATATCGAAAAAAATATTGTTGTATAAAATATCGATGTACAAAAAATCGTTTTTTGTATATGTATAAAAAATATTGAAAAGTAAATTAAATAATAAATGTAACTTTAAAAAATATTATTTAGATTTATTTGCAAATTTTAGCAATTATAAGTAATACATTTAATTAAAAAAAATTAAACATACATATATAAAATGTAATATATATATATTTACTTAAAAACAATTAATAAATAATAATTTTAATTATTTTAAAATGTTATAAATATATTAAAAATTATAAATAAATATATATATACATACACCTGTAACAAAAATTAATTAAAAAAAATTATTTTATAAATTAGTCAGTCAGTCAGACAATAACTTTATTTCGGCCACTAGGACCATAAAAGTACATCATTACAAAAACACAACAGACATTAAAAGATAAAAAGTGTGAACACTCGCAATCATATATCTGCAGTCACGCAGATTATAAAATGGCATCCTCCAGTTTTCTTAAAATCCATTAAAAAGCAACCATTAGGTTAATGACAGACTAAAATATTCCCAATTAAAAACGATGACTAAAATGGAAAGCTGAGACAAGGTTCCCTGTTTGCTGAACCCTGTTATGACCTTTTACAGTTTCATTGCATAATACATCCCAAAATGTTACTTTAGGAAGCCCCGCCGCATGTGCCACATAGTGTTTAAAAATTGTGATACAGCAAATACGATTGGGGGATAGGTATCGTATTTTAAGACTCTATAAGCCTCTAAGCAATGCCGAAACCCTAGGTTTCTACATATTTGAATTAACCAGCGTTTGCAAGGCAAGTGGTATGCAGGGCAGAAAAACAATACATGGATTTCAGACTCTACCCTGTAATTGCACGCAGGACAATCTCCCATGTTCTCTGTGGCCCATTTGCTAGTAAGGCTCATTAGTGGAAGGTTCCCTAGTCTAAATTGCATATACAATTTCCTGGCCAGTGGGGGATAGATCACATCCAGGAAGTGTTCTTTTCTTATACATCCTTTACTTGTAGGAACTCTGCTGTCATCCGACCGCCAGTAGTACTTTCCTGTAGGGACATTAAGTTGGACTGCCTATAATGTTGCACTAGATCCGGCCTGGATATCAGTGGACATGATGTCTCAGGGGTTTTCCAGAGGTCCTTCCTGCCTAGCCTAGCAAAGAGATCCCTTATGTGACAAAGCCACTGTATTTTCTTAGTAGTTGGAATATACAGGATCTCCTTAAGCTCGGCTTTGTAGAAGGACAACTCCGGAGTCACCCACACCCGGCGCCAGAATGTAATAGGTCTAAGGGCAATCTCTTCGTCAATAGGCTTCATGCCCAAGTCCATACGGAAAGGAGCTAAGGGGTGCTACGAGGAAGGCCCAATAACTGCCTCATGAAGTTGTTCTCCACTTTCGTGAGGTTAGAGGAAGAGCAATGCCCCCACAGTTCCGCCCCATATAGAGTGGCCCCCCTTGCTTGGGCTTTATATATTTCCACAACAGGGGCAGCTGGCTTGAATGTAGAGATTCTGTGCAATTTCATAATCCCACCCACAGTCTGAGTTAACCTAAGTCTTGCCTTGGCCATCTGGGACCCCCACTCAAAGTGCTCAGATAGAGTAATACCCAGATACTCAAATATCCTCACCCTTTCCAAGAGTGTACCATTTAAGGAAGGATTTGGGCGAATGGTTTTGGGGGGATTGAAGACCATATATTTGGTCTTGGTTAGGTTGATCTCCAAGCCCCTCATGTTGCAAAACTCCGCAAAGCCATCAAGAGTTCGTTGTATACCCGTTGGCGATTTGGACAGTAGCAGGGTATCATCCGCAAACATCAACGCAGGAACCTTCCCCGAGACTAGCTTAGGGGCATCATTATCCTTGATGTTATTAAGGTGGTCTATGAGCCCATTGATATAGAGACAAAATAGAGTAGGGGCGAGAACGCATCCCTGGCGTACCCCCTTTTTGACGGGGAAACGTGCAGAAAGTTCCCCGTGTTTTCCACATCTTACTTGTGCATAGTTCCCTGAATGGAGCCTCACTAGCACATTGAGGAGGTACTCAGGAATCCTAAGGTCACTTAGTACTTTCCAGAGTTTCTCCCTGGGTACAAGGTCGAAGGCCGACTTCAGATCAACAAATATAAGATAGAGGCTGCCACCCTCTGTGGTCACCGTTTTCCAGAAAAGTAGTTGTAATCTGAAAATCTGGTCTACGGTTGACATATTTGTTCTGAAGCCGGCCTGGTAGGGACTTAGGATCTCCTCCTCCTCTATCCAACCCTGTAAACGGTCCAAAAGGACCCGTCCCATCAGTTTTTGGGTGATGTCAATTAGACTGATGGGTCTATAATTTGAGGGTAGAAGAGGGCAACCTTTTTTAAATATGGGAACTATCTCTGCCTCGCGCCAGGTGTCGGGGGGGATCCGTGCCCTTCATGATAGCATTAAATAGGGCACACAGATAAGGGACCCAAATGTTGGGTTCCTTCTGGAAAAGGTCCCCTGGAAGTTTATCTAGACCTGGCGCTTTGTTACAATGCAGATTGTTGATAGCACTTCCCACTTCAGTCATGGTGATCTCCCGCATCCCTTCCTGTTGGAACTCCAAGGGTGAGCTCTGAGGGCCAATGATAGCACCTACGCCATCCTCCCCGTCATGCAATGACCCAAAATGCGTCTCCCAGACTTCGGGCGCTATGTTAGGCTCTATGGCAGGTCGTCCTTCCCTGTCCCCTGAACTTAGGAGGTCATTACGATGACGGGCGGACTTTGTCCGCCCGCCACCGTAGCAGTGAATGGGACCGTCCGCCATAGGAGCGGCGGTCCCGCCGCGAGTATTAGGATGCCACCGCCACGGTGGCGGTGGTATCCCCTATTCCCAACATTGTTGCAGGCGGTGTTCACAGCACCGCCCGCCACAATGCTGGGAATGCACGTCGTGCATTGGCATGCATAAGGTGACAGGCACCGCGCGGTGCCTGCCACCTTGCCCATGCCAATGCAGGGTGGTACCATATGTACCCCCCATGTGCACCCCACACCCCCCCAACATCCTGGGGGCCCGCTACGGGCCCCCAACTGCGAAGACCGTATGCCTTTCCATGGCGGCGTTGCTGCCATGGAAATGCTGCTCTCCGCCAGCATCCTAATATGGATGGCGGTGTCTTGCAGACACCGCCACTATATTATGGCCCTTTTCCGCCCGGTCCCCTGTTGGACCAGCGGAAAACCGGCAGACGGTCTTTTCGTCCGCCGGGCTCCCTCCCACCATCGTAATGTGGCGGGGGGGAAATGGCATGCGGGCAGAGGTGAATGGCGGGCAGATCGCCACCGCCATACGGGCGGTGGCGATCCGCCAGTCATCGTAATGACCCTCTTACTATTGCTCAGAACGATTTCAAATCTTTGTCATTCAGGGCTATCCTAAGTGCTTCCCACCTATCTAATTCCCAGTTTTATAAATTAAATTATTAAAATATTTAACATTTTTTAAACCCACATTATGCACTACATTGAGTGCAACAGTAGAGAAAGTGTTGGAGAGCGGAGGGGAATAATTTACTATTTCCACTCCAATGAGTGCAACAGTATGGAAAGTGTTGGATAGCGGAGGGGAAAAAATTACTATTCCCACTCCAGCAAATGCAACAGTGGGGAAAGTGTTGGATAGCGGAGGGGTAAAAATTACTATTCCCACTCCAGTGAGTGCAACAGTAGGGAAAGTGTTGGATAGCGAAGGGTTAAAATTTACTATTCCAACTCCAGCACGTGCAACAGTAGGGAAAGTGTTGGATAGCGGAGAGGTAAAAATTAGTATTTCCACTTCAGTGAATGCAATAGTAGGGAAAGTGTTGGATAGCGGAGGGGAATAATTTACTATTCCCACTCCAATGAGTGCAACAGTAGGGAAATTGTTGGATAGCGGAGGGGAAAAATTACTATTCCCACTCCAGCAAGTGCAACAGTAGGGAAAGTGTTGGATAGCGGAGGGGTAAAATTACTATTCCCACTCCAGCTAGTGCAACAGTAGGGAAAGTGTTGGATAACGGAGGGGATAAAATAACTGTTCCCACTCCAGTTAGTGCAACAGTAGGGAAACTTTTGTTTAGCGGAGGGGATAAAATTACTATTCCCACTACAGTGAGTGCAACAGTAGGGAAAGTGTTGTATAGCATAGGGGATGAAATTACTATTCCCACTCCAGCGAGTGCAACAGTAGGGAAAGTGCTGGATAGCGGATGGGAAAAAATTACTATTCCCACTTCAACGAGTGCAACAGTAGGGAATATGTTGGATAGCGGAGGAGTAAAACTTACTATTCCCACTCCAGCTAGTGCAACAGTAGGGAAAGTGTTGGATAACGGAGGGGATAAAATTACTATTCCCACTCCAATGAGTGCAACAGTAGGGAGAGTGTTGGATAGTGGAGGGGAAAAAATTACTATTCCCACTCCAGCAAGTGCAACAGTAGGGAAAGTGTTGGATAGCGGAGGGGTAAAAATTACTATTCCCACTACAACGAGTGCAACAGTAGGGAATGTGTTGGATAGCAGAGGAGTAAAAATTACTATTCCCACTCCAGTTAGTGCAACAGTAGAGAAAGTGTTGGATAGCGGAGGGGTAAAAATTACTATTCCCACTTCAACGAGTGCAACAGTAGGGAATATGTTGGATAGCGGAGGAGTAAAACGTACTATTCCCACTCCAGCTAGTGCAACAGTAGGGAAAGTGTTGGATAACGGAGGGGATAAAATAACTATTCCCACTCCAGCGAGTGCAACAGTAGGGAAAGTGTTGGATAGTGGAGGGGAAAAAATTACAATTCCCACTCCAGTGAGTGGTACAGTAGGGAAAGTGTTGGATAGCGGAGGGGTAAAAATTACTACTCCCACTCCAACGAGTGCAACAGTAGGGAATATGTTGGATAGCGGAGGAGTAAAACTTACTATTCCCACTCCAGCTAGTGCAACAGTAGGGAAAGTGTTGGATAGCGGAGGAGTAAAAAAGTTATTCCCACTCCAGTGAGTGCAACAGTAGGGAAAGTGTTGCATAGTGGAGGGGAAAAAATGACTATTCCCACTCCGGTGAGTGCAACAGTAGGGAAAGTGTTGCATAGCGGAGTGGTATAAAATACTATTCCCACTCCTGCGAATGCAGCAGTAGGGAAAGTGTTGGATAGCGGAGGGGTAAAAATTAATATTCCCACTGAAGAAAATTCAAATTTAAAAACAAACAAAATATCAACTACAATACAAAAGATAATAAAAAAACAAAAAACAAAACATATATAAAAATATAATAAAATACAAAACATAGAAACATATTATAATGTTAAAAAAATCTAAAAATTACATACAAAGATTAATTTTTTAAATTTTTAAAATCATTTACAAACAAATACATATTTTGTAATAGAAATTATTTATAATCAAAAACATTAATTATTACATAAATGTAATATTTTTTTTCCTACCCTATAACACCACACAATTTACAACACACATCTAAATTTAAAAAAAAATTGTACCTCCATAATTAACACAATTATCAATTAAACAAATATTATTAATTAAAAAACACAATAAAACAGATAAAAATTAATGTACTAACCAAACATTACCCCTATAGAACCAAAATCCACAAACAAAATAATTTAAACAATTACCAAAAATATTTATCAAGTAATAATTAATTAATTTAAACTAATTTACTTTCCACCCTCTACCCCAATAAACACCACAACATACAGCTAAAAATAATTACACAATTTCCATAACTAATTTAACATTAATAAATTAATATCAATTAACCACAAATCATTAATTAATTTAAAAAAATTTAGGGGCACATTACGATGGCGGGCGGAAGCACCACCGCCGTGCTGGCGGATGCAAAAACCACCAGTTACCGCCGGCACGCAGCAGTCCACACGCCCGTCCAATTACGATGCGAAAAGTAGGCCAAACACCGCCGGCAAGCCAGCAACACCGTCCGCCATCAAAGTGCGCCCGTACATGTAGCGGCGCAGCCTAACTGACACACACCGTCCGACGAAACACGTCCCGCCCGGCGCATAAATTACGATGCCGCAAACAAACGGCTCCCATGGCCAAGAGATACCGTACGACAAACCGAAGCGGTAACACGGATGCCGAGCACGGACAACGAAGAAGCGGCTCCCCGAGCATGAATCCAGCACTGCAGGCACTCCCCATGCTTCTGCTGATGCACCACCAAGGACGCAACGTACCGCGGAGACGCAGGTAGGCACACACAGAACAAGTGCACGCAAACAGCGCACACAGTGCAAGGGCGGAAAAAGCGGACAACCCCCACCAGCGCGTGTACACTACACATCCACCATCGCATCCACATATGACACACAGGCCAAATCGTAACATCGCAGAACACATGTGTACACACCACCTGGGACTAGGAACCAACCACCCCGTCACAGCCCCAAAGCGCCGATGACGCCGCCACACATGCGCACAACGCAGAGGCCAACCGCAGCGCCATGCATGCGTCGCACACAGACACAGGGACACAACCAAGCAGCACACAAATCAGCCCCACCCCGAACGCACATGACACGTGACAGGCCGGCCACAGACATGTCCCCAACGCCAAATTCACGGACAACACCCAACGCCACACAACCGACGCACACATGTCAGTGAAGACACGCAACAGCAGGACACACCCCAGTGTAACAAACATGGCGTAGCACACAGCGGCGGCAACACCAACTAGGAGAAGCAGGGCCCCTTCGGGAAGAGGAACGCCAGTACCACACAGAAACACCCATACCACCCTGCACATATGAACAAGACATATAAAACAGAACACCAAAGAGCCCGGGGACCGACAACAGGTGGCCCAAGAATAACATTCACACACAAGGCCCAACGCAGAGCGGAAAGGCAGCCTGCCGCCCACACAAGGGAGAGCAGACAGCACTGAATGACCTTCCATTCCAACTCCGAAAACCACAGCCCTACGACAGAAGCCGGTGAATACAGCCATTGTCCAAGAATAGACCAACACAGGCATGCCGAGGAGACCGACCACAGGGCAGATAGCGCATATCACAGAAGCACACAACGGACGGGGAAGAAAGAAGAAAACACTCCCCCATGTCGGCCACATGCAAGTTAATTGGAAGGAGTCACACATCACTGACCTTGAACTGTCTGAGAAGCATGTGGGAAGAGGGCCCGTGTCCTCCAAACAAGCCAACAGAACACAAGTCCTGTCTCCCTACGACTACACAGAGCTCACAGCAACCCCGGAGCGTGCACATTGCAGACTGCACACACAGCCGGAGCACGCCACCTCAACGAACCGCTGCGAAATGGCAACCGCAACACACCTACCCAACTACGCCGAACAGCTCAAGCTGTACAAAACCAACCTGTTACATACATTGGGATGCGATCTCCTGTCCCTGCTGAACGTAAGTTACCGACTGACTTACCGCATCACATTGTTCAGCTGCGTCATGCCCGTCTTCTACTGTCAGAGGTGTCCCTACCAGCATCCCGTCGAGATATGCCTCTCCAACCCGGCATGTCTGAAGGCGGACCTGCTACCACTACTCCTCCCTCTGGACGCACACGACAGGGCCTGCTCTGCCTATGGGGGCATGGCGTATGTGGCCAACATCGCACCCGCACTGAAATGGGACCACTGTGCCTCCACACGACGGATCATCGAGAACAGCTACATCGAATGTCACCCAGCATGCCCCATCATGGTCCTCCAAGGGACAACTTACGAACAACACCTTGACAGCCACCATCCGCTACATTGGCTGGCAAACATGTACACCACCAATGACATGGAAGCCCTGCTGGGCGGCATCGCATACCTGACAACCTGTAAATTCGTCGGACCACAACGCAGGTTCCCCGAGTGACCTATGATGTCCAACCCCGCACCCATGCTTAGCTTCCGCACGGAATGGCCAGTCAACACCACAACAGCCATACCAAACAACCGGCAACTGTAACCACACCATCAACGACATCGCCATGACATCGGATATGACCGGGACATGCACACTGTTCCCCATCACATCCAGGAACACCGCATGCATCGTGGGAGGCAGTGGCATGGGCTCTGTGTATCGCACCCACATGGACGGAACTGCACGAACAACCAGGACACGACATGGATCCAGCGCACATGGACACACACACCGCTCAGTGGACATGAATAGGTCGCCTGGAGTCTGTGGGTGCTGCACCCCTCCCACCCCGCCCCGGGAATCCCATACCAGGACCTTTGCATGGACGACAAGTGCATACAACAACAACACGACCCCAGTGACTGTGACATGTCCAGTAACCACCACAGTGCAACAACAAGTGGCACGCCGCTGCATGCACGCAAGCACATGCCCTGATGTCATCTCACATGCACGCGTGCATGAGGAACAACCGCAGCAAACCTGTCACATGGAACTGAGATGGACTGTGCCCATGATGCCAAGCGGTCTGGTAGGCTACATGTATACCGTCTGTGTCAAAGTCCGCAGCTCCGCAGCTATACGTAAATGTACATTAGCACAGCCTTGGCCAAGCAGATGTCACTCTGAAGCCCACATCCCACATGCAACAGCCAATCACATGTAACCCCACACCCTATCCCATTTGCAATCATGCTCAGTATATCCTCAACATGTATTCCGCTGCCAGTAGTGTCCACTATACTGCATCACAGAGGACAGAAGACACAATATAATGTTTGAAACCAAAACTGTCTCCGCTGACTCATTTCACAAGTACGAATGAGAGAGGATGAGAGTATGTGAAGTACACGGCAGTCGTGACATGACCATGTAGTCCACTGGTATTGGATGTCAACGCAAATGAGTAGCACTACTGTGGAAGACACACATGTGTCGTGTGAAGTCGTATGGACGCAGTGCTCAGGTGGGTGGGTGCGACGGGTAGATGCGCACATGCCAAGTTGGAGCACGCCGTGTTGGGAGGGGTCATGAACAGTACACCACCGCTTCCCTGGGCATTGTGAGAGGACACCTGTCGGGGGGAGTGAACACGTGTGTGCACAGCAGCCGGGCACACGTACAAAGCGGTACCAGGCGCACCTCAGCCCACCCTCTGTGGACAAGCTGGATCCTGTTGTGCGCCCGCCATGCCCCTTGACAAGGCACACACAGCCCCAGTCGACCAGGTGTAACCCCAACATAGTCAATCCGCACAGGCGATACAGGGCACGGGATGGCAGTGGAGCATGGTGTGTGAGAGGTCTCCTCGCGCTCCTCCTGGTCATATCACGCAGGCAATAGAACCTCAACGTCTAGCATGGCACAAGTCACATGGAAGTGTAGGGGGACGCACCACAGCACGAGCAGCACTGACGTCACGGGAGGTGGCTCGCACCATCCCATCCATTGCCCATCATACCAACCATGCCACATGCCATTGCGACTAAGTGCAAGCGCGTGCGCCACCACCCCGAGCCCTCCCCAGAGAGGCCAAAGAGTGAATGTGTGGGCCATCAGTCACAGACGGACGTGGCCTGGCCGCAAGGGCAGCCACAGCCAGTGGGTGTCGCAGGTGGCGGATCCGGAAGGCGAAGACTGTGATGCATAGTCCATGCAGGCCGGGTCTCCATTTGGGGCACCACGCAGGTGGACGGCGTCCCGCAACACATCGTACCCTGAGACAGCCCACTCGTGCAACTGGACCCACACATACACTCCTTGCCCTCTCTGGTGCGAGCTTGGGGCTGCCTGTGCAAGCGCTAGCCTCGCAGGTGAGCATGCATATTGGGGGAGCGAGGGGAGGACATGAGGGCTGGGGCGAAGATGACTGTATCACTGTCAGTCAGTACAAGGGATGACCCAGATGTGGAAAGGAAGAGACGTGTCCCGTGTGTACTGCAACTAGTCGCCAATCCAACTACCCCCCATGTCCGGAATGTAAGCCCGCACCTAGGCCCGCCCATCCGCCACATCGAACATACCACCAGCACGACAACCTTCCCATTCGAAACACTGACTGGGGGTGGCGACCAGTGTACAATCATGTGTAGCCTACCCACGCGTACATGTGGGCCCTCCATGATCCATGTCACCTGCGGCAAAGTCATGACATGCGCAATGAGGGAAGTGAGGAGAGCTGTCCGCCCCACGCGCAGAAGGTGCATCAGCTCCACAGACCCAGCAGCGAGTCCAGCAGGGGTCACATGTGCAGGGGCAGCTGTGCCTGGTGTGAAGGCACATGCATATAGACAGCACATCGACCAATGTGTAGTCTGCCCACATCTACAGTCCATCATCATGCGGACATAGGAATTGAACACAGGGCAACATATCTTAGTTGGTGCACCCACCGTGACCAACAATGCGCAATCATCGACGTACCCGCCCTGTGCATGGCCCCCCACCCAACGGAGGCACATCCAGTGCCACCATCCCACACACACAAGCCTACCACGGAACATGCTGTGTCCAATGGTCAGTACAGAGTCAGCGCCCATCTGGTGGAACCTGAACAGGAGACACATGCACACACATGCCAGCTCCCACTATGTACGTCTGCCACCTGGCACGTGCAATGTAACCTCTCACCTGTGACGTGTGACTGCAAGCACACAGCCGTCTTGGCATGGGGCTGTCAATGTGGACACCTGTCAATGTTTCGGGAGGTGTGATCCGTACAGTGCTGTACATAGGGTGCAGTGCTGACACCTACTACTGTCTCATATCCCCTCGTGCCACAGGTCCCACTTGTTTTGGCCGCTCAGCCTGTGCCCACATCGTTGTCGTCGTGTGCCATACACATCCAGCCGCGGAAGCAGTTCCATGCTCAGCAGACATTCATGTTGCCGTGGCGTTGCCGCTTGACGGATATGCAGTCAGTCCCCATCAGCACGCCCCGCAAGTCATTGGGGCCTAGATCCCCATGTGCATGCACATGGCAGTGGTTTGTATCACTAGCCATTGCCATTGTTGGGAGACCTGTGTAAGTGTATTGTGGCCGTGCCGTCCCAGCTTGACAGCTGGGCTGTGGCTCATGTGCTTGCTCAGTCATGTCAGTGATGTGTATGCGAAATTGCTATGTGTCGTGTTGCATTGACATGTGTCCTCTGCCATTGTCCCTAGGCGGAGACCGAACATTGACCGCCCATACCAATTGCTGGCGGACATGGACGATACAGAGGTTATTAGGAAGTTTCGGCTGGACAGGCCAACCCTGCATCGACTGTGTGCCATGTTAGAACCCCATCTCCGTCCCCGCAGGGTGTATCCGACTGCTGTCACCCCCACGGCTAAGGTGATGGCCGCCATGCATTTCTTCGCCACTGGGTCATTCCAGCACACAGTGGGCATTGGAGGAGGGATGTCCCAGCCCATGTTCAGCAAGGTGCTGAGGGATGTACTGGCAGCCATGATGCTGTACCGGAACAGGTACATCCGCTTCCCCAGGGCTCGTGAATTGGCGGCAGTGAAGGGTGCATTCTATGCCCTTGGCAGAATCCCACACGTCGTTGGAGCCATTGACTGCACACATGTCGGCCTTGTTCCACCACAGGCCACTGAGCACCTGTACCGCAACAGGAAGCACACGCACTCCCTGAATGTGCAAGTGGTGTGCCTTGCGGACATGGTGATCACCCACGTGTGTGCAAAGTTCCCAGGCTCGGCCCATGACGCACACATAATGCGCAACAGCATCTTGCCACGACTGATGTCCAATATGCAACAGGATCGTGCCTGTATTGTCGGTGAGTATGTGGAGTGGTGTAGCGTGCTGGCTGTGCGATGCTGTCCCCTGTCCAGTTGGATTAGCAACGGTTCTCTGTGTCCCTCACACCCAGGTGACTCTGCGTATCCGAATGGGGCATGGCTGCTCAGTCCATTGAGGAATCCTCGCACCCCAGCAGACGATCGCTACAATGAGGCACATGGGAGGACCAGACGTGTGGTCGAGCGTACCTTTGGCCTCCTCAAGTCCAGGTTCAGGTGCCTGGACCGCACCGAGGGTGCGCTGGCGTACTCCCCACAGAAGGTGTGCCGGATAGTGGTGGCGTGCTGCATGCTGCACAATCTGGCCATTCGGAAGCAGATCCCCCTCATCGTGGATGACGGAGATCAACCAGGGCCCCAGCCCGCAGACCAGGACAGCTCGAGTGAGGAGGACAGCGGAGAGGAGGAAGCTGGTAATGTGCGGCAGCAGCTCATCGCCCGCTACTTCACTTGACGGTGAGTGTCCATGTACGACGGCTGATGTGGCTGTATCTGTGCAGGTGTGTGTGTGCTGTGTCAGGGTGGCCGTTTGTTCACTGCGTGCTGTGTGTCAACGCTCCATGGCCAGGGTAGTATGCCACTGTTGGTGGCTGTGGCATTGTGCCCTATTGCTCTGTGCGATGTGTGTACATTGCTTGTAGTTGTTGACATGTACTGTGTGATGGGTGTGTGACACACTCATTGAATGTGCTCCTGTTCTGTCTCCCACCCCTAGGTCCCTACAGGCCCTCCGGATTCAATTGCCATGCCACGCATCAGGTGCCTTTCCGCCCAAGGCGGCCGTTGTATTCCGTACAAATAAGACACAGGGCACAAACAGCAGTTAGTGAAAAAGGTGCATTTATTACAAACTGTGACATGTGATTGTGTGTAAGGTGATGACAAAAGTGGTGCGTGCAGTGACAATGAGCTGTCGGTCATGGCTGCGTGATGATCAGGGTGTACCCACTGGTTCTATGTCCATAGTCCAACACACAAATGCCATCCAGGTGGCTGTGTGGAGTGGGATCGTAGTCCAAGTCAATGCAGTGGCTGGTCAAGGAAGGCTGGCGGAAGGCTGGCTGGCTGCCTCACTTGCGTTTGGAGCGTGCGAAGTCCTCCCGGGAGATCTGTTTCCACTTCGGACGGCCCCTTCCACGTTTGCGAGGGGGTGCCTGCTTGCGACATGCTGGTGGTTGAGGTGTGATCACTGGCTGTGGATGCAGGGGAACTGGACACTGCTGCTCCACCCTGCGCCCCGGCAGGTGGTGGCGGAGGGGAGCTGCTGTCCCTGGCTGTGACCTCACCGCCACCACCAGCTGTCCCATGAGGTCCACGATTTGGCCCATACGGGCGTCCATGGACCTCAGCACCCCCAGCACCTCACGCGTGTCTGAAGCAGACCGGACCCATTGTCCTTGGGCCTCTTCATAGGCCCCAAGGACTCTGGCCATGTGAGGCAGGGCATGGCTCCCAGGGAGGCTGGCGTTTCCCTGACCCTGCTCCTCCTACCAGTCCTGCTGCCACCGGCCTGCCCACTAGCCACATTGCTCACCACGGTCCTCGCTGTGGCTCCCAGGGTGGATCCAGTCGTCCGGGCCACCACCTGCGCTGGGGCTGGTGCCAGCGAAGACGTGGCGGTGGTGGCGGCGGTGGTGGTCGGTGCGGCGATGGTGGCGGTTGCGGCAGTGGTAGTGGCCACAATGACCGTGGGTGTGGCCGCAACGACAGTGGCAGCAGGGGGCTGGGAATGTTCAGCAGCCCTGGATGATGGGTTGGTGGGTAGGAGGGGTCCTGGGGAGCGGCTGGGCCCTGCCACACCAGATGGGCCTGCTTGGTGGTCCGTGTCCGAAGAGGAGGACAGATCCTCCAGATCCGTGTGTCCTCGTTGTGGGCTTGTAGGCTGGCTGTGCTGGCTGCTGGCTCCATCCCCAGCATCCAGCAGTTCGTCACCTGTGGAGAGAATGAGATTTGTTATTGTGTTGCACCTGGCGAAGTATGTATTTGTCGTCTGACATTGACAGTTCGTGCAATCTCGTACATGGGTTTCCCGGAGGCGTGTGTGTGGCTGTAGCATCTGTAGTTGTGTGTGCTTGGCAATGGGACTATGTGCTGTGCACATGTGGCATGGGACGGATTGGCCATGCCGATGGGTGTGTTGCTGTGCCCCTACTTATTGTGACTCTGGTGTATGCGGGCTCCTGGCCCATCCTGGGTCTGGTTTGTACTTTGCTTTTGGTGTTCAGATGGGACGCTTAGGAACGCATATGGCAACATGGGGGCCATGCCCCAGATTCGCATTTGGGAGGGGATATGCTTTTGGGGTTCAAATGGAACGCTTAGGAACGCATATGGCAACATGGGGGCCATGCCCCAGATTCGCATTTGGGAGGGGATATGCTTTTGGGGTTCAAATGGAACGCTTAGGAACGCATATGGCAACATGGGGGCCATGCCCCAGATTCGCATTTGGGAGGGGATATGCTTTTGGGGTTCAAATGGAACGCTTAGGAACGCATATGGCAACATGGGGGCCATGCCGCAGATTCGCATTTGGGAGGGATATGCTTTTGGGGTACATGCTGTGAGCCATGGGTGCCGAACGTGACATGTGTTGTGGCAGCATGACAGTGCATGGTTTGAGGTGTGTGCATGCTTGACATGGCCTGCATATTTGCTGTCTGTTGTGATTACTGGACATGGCATTGGACGCATCGTTATGAGTGAGTGATAGTTGTGTGCCAGCCAACGTATTGCAGTTGTCCCATCTCCTTGGTGTGTGTGCTGCCCTGTGCCATGTGCATCACTGCAGTGCTCGGGGGTGTGGCCCATGTTGTGTGTTGTTGCTCACAGTGTGTCGTGCGCTTAATTGACTTCTGGCACATGGTTGGTCATGGGCATGTGTCTTAGCGTGACTGCTGTATGTGTGGCAGCTGTGCGGATGACATGCCTTTCATGAGACTGGGGCTGACGGATGGGATGGATGGTATGTTGTATGTGCATGGTGTGTCTGTGAGTTTGATGGGTTCAGTGGTGTTCGTGTGCATTTATGTTGTTCCGCTCTGTTGCGTCTAGTGTTGTTTGTCTTACATAGGCGTAGTTGTGGGGTGTGTGGTTGACAGGCAGTAGGGGCTACATGGACAGGACTTCAATGGTGTTTCGGTTGTGTGTGATGAGTTGCACAGTGACTGCCGTGTGGGACTATATTCAGTGTGGCTTGTGCATGCAGACGTGGCTCCTTGGGTGTTGCTATGTCTGTGATGGGTCATGTGGGGTGTGAGTCTGTTGTTCATGTCCGTGTGCACATTGTTCACTTGTTCGTGACGGTGGGCGGTGCTGCGTGTTTGTCTGCTACGTGACATGTCCCATGTGTTGGTCGTGTTATGGTCCTCATGCCTCCAGTAATCCAGCCCTGTCCAGTTTCCCACCTGCAAGTTGTTCGTGCGTGCACTGTACTGGATGCCACATGGCTCTAAGCGGGGGGTGCTCCATGTTGCAGGTCTGTGGGGGTGGGGGGTGTTGTGGGTCGTGGGGGTGGCTGGACACCCACTGACACCGATTGCTGTGGACCGTGATGTCTGCCTTTCGGCTGTCGTTGTGCACTGCGGTGGCTGACATGTGGCTGTGGGGTGTGGGGATGCTCCTCCTTGCTGTGCTGTGGGACTGGGGCCTGGTGTGTGTTGTACTTGGGCTGTCCACCGTCCCACCCACTGCACTTTGTGTTCCTGCCACTTACCTGTTACTTGTCGGTTAGTGCAGCTGTGGCGGACACATGGGTGTGGTGGGTGCTCGTTGTGGCGCTTCTGGCATATTTGGGGACCTGTTGGTGGTTACGTGGCTGGCTTAGTGTACACATGTCCCCACGCATCTTACAGTTGTTCGGTTTGGGCTGTGTGTGGTAGTGTCTGTTGCATGTGTGTGTGATGTGTTGTGTATTGTGTGCTGGACATGGGGGTGTTTGTCCCTGGGAGCTGTGGCATGGTAGTTGCGCATGTGAGTACATAGCGGTGTGCTGGTATACATTAGTTTGTACTTACCAGCCTCCACTCCCCCTGCTAATCCGGCGAGGATCTCCGGATGTATTACGACTCGCACCTTCTCCTCCCACGCTTTGAAGGTCTTAAAGAGCGCGGGATTCCCTCCGCCAGTGACGGCAGCCAGCTCTCTGTTTTTGCCCTCCTTCTTCTTGACCAGGCTCTTTACGTCATTCCAACGTTTGTTAATTTCGACTCTGTTCCTGGGCAGGGTCCCGACTGCATTGACCTGGTCTACGATCCGGTTCCACATTCTGTTTCTGGTGGCTAGTGGTGTGTGCTGGACCATGTTCCCATAGATTTGTGGGTACACCTTGATGATCTCGTCGACCATGACCGTCAGCTCCATGGGCGTGAACTTGGGCATTCTTTGTGGTGCCATGGTGTTTGTGGTGCTGGTGCGGTGTGTGTTGTGTAATGTGCAGGGGGTTTGTGGTGCCGGTGTTTGGTGGTGGTGGTGGTGGTGGTGGTGTTTGGTGGTGGTGGTGGTGGTGGTGGTGGTTGTGATGTGTGCGTTTCTGTTGTGTGCTGCTGTCCTTGCTGTGTCACTGTGTCCTCTCCTCTCCTCTCTGGTTTGCAATGTAGCAAGGGGTTGTGGTCTGTGGGAGTGCTGCTTTTGTACTCACCTATGTGGGTGTGTCCTCATGGTCTGTTGTTTTCAGGTGTGTTGTGTCTGGGGTTCTGGCCTTTGTATTTTTTGTTTGTCCGGGGGTGTTTTCGGGATGTGTACTGTGCTTGTGTATTTGTGCGTGCCTTGCTGTGTGGACTTGTTGGCCATGTTGTGTGCTATTGGTTTTGTGTGCGGATGGTTTCTGTGCAGGTACGTTGGCGCCATGGCTTCTGCCGTGTCGATTCTCATCGGCGTTGTTTGCGCTGGCGGGCGGTATATTTGTGGTTTTCCGCGCTCATGTCGGTGCGATCGTAATGTCACGTGCGGTGTGTCGGCCGTGAGGGCGGGCGGTTTTGTGTTGTCGTGCGTGTTTCCGTCCGTGGCGGGCGGTTTGACTCCGACTCGGACGTTGGCGGGCGGTATTTTGTGTGCTTTTCCGCCGATGGCGGTTTTCGGTTTGTGAAATCGTAATGGCGTGGTCGGTGTTCAGGCGGTGTGTGCGGGCGGATTTTTGCCGCTTCCATGCCTGGCAGATTTATTTACGCCGGGTATCGTAATGGGCCCCTTACTTCCCACTATTTACCACTATAAACCCCACAACTCACACATCAAAATAATTACACAATTGCCATATTTTAATGTTATTTAATTAATTAACAAATAATTAATTAATTATAAATAAATTACCTCCTACCCTATTCCCCTATAAACCCCACCACCCATTTCTAAAAACATGGCTCAATTAACATAATTAATTAACAATTAATTAATTAATTAATATCAATTGACAAGCAAATTATAAATAATTATTAATAAATTAATTCCCACAATTAACACTATAAAATAAAATAAAATAAATATTATATAAAAAATATTAATAAATGTATTAAAATTAAATTACTTCCCACCCTACTCCCCTATCAACCCACAACCCGCTCCTAAAAAAAGTCACAATTAACATAATTACCAATTAATTAATAACAATTAACAACCAATTAAAAATAATTAATATTAAATTAATTCCCACAATTAACAGTATAAAATATTAAATTAAAAAAATTAATAAAAAATAATAATATTTTAATTATAATTAAATTACTTCCCACCCTATTCCCTATAAACCCACAACCACTCCTAAACAAATGACACAATTAACATATTTACCAATTAATTAATTTAAAAAAATTAACTGCCAATTATTAATTAATTAATAATAAATTAATTCCCACAATTAACACTATAAAATAAAATTAAATAAATATTATATAAAAAATATTAATAAATATATTAAAATTAAATTACTTCCCACCCTATTCCCCTATAAACCCACAACCCGCTACAGAACTAAAACGCAAAATTTAATTAAAATAAAATTAATAACTACTAAAAATTTAACACATATATTAAAAAACAAAAGCAATACTTAGACAAAAAAATAGAGCACATACATTTAAAATACATACTAAAATACATAACACTAACTAAAAAATGATATTTTTAACAACTATATTTTTGCAAACGATATTAATGACTTCGATATTTTTAAAAACGATATTTCTTACCTTACACTCGATATTCTTGACCACGATATTCTTGCTGTCGATATTGCTGTGTCTCGATATTTCAAACTCGATATTAGTGCAAGTCAACATTTCCAACTCGATATTCTGTCTCTATATCCCCATTTCTTCACACCTACCTGCCTGCCTGTTGTTGTTCTGGGCAGTACTGAAACTGGAAAGTTGTGACCGGTAATGTTAAATGGCCATGGATCAACCATTCTGTGGACGGTGATTCTGCCACAGTAAAAGGTAATCTATCCAGTTTTTCAATATGCAGCATTGTATATTTCGCTCCTCGCTGTGCCATTTACGTCTGTTTTTCCGTTAGATTGTGTGCAGAAAATAGTGACGTACTGTTGATAAAACGCCAAGGCACATAACCTGCGTGCAATGTTTGCAGCGTCCAGCTCAATAACATAATAGAACGTAATTGTGACTGTCCGTGCTGTAGTATGGACAAATCTTGTTCTAGTACATCAATGGCAGAAGATACAATGTTGCCCAGTGAATAAACCCTGGATGTTAACGTAGTCATACCATTGTCAACTACGGCTAACGCCTTTTCTAAATTGATCCTATCTATTTCTCGTAGCCTCTCTGCTGCTTTTTGTTGGGAGATTTTCCAAATTTCATTATAGACAGCATAATAGAAACGTTTCTGATGTGGCTTTCTGGGACCTAGTAAAAAATTCCTTAGGTCCACATTGTCTCTTAGTAAGGATAAGTGTTGTTTCACCTGTGTTAGTGTTGAGGTTATTAGCCAATCGAGGCATAACTTCCCAACACTGTATGACAACCCCACCCCCGGATGTTCTCTTTGTACATAGCGTGGGTCTGGCCTATGGATACTGAACCCTTCGGAGGTACCCCTGAATCTTTCCTGACATCTATTAGTGTCTGTGGGCCAAACCAACCATCCCTTCCAATTGGGGTCTGATCTATTGTATTGTAAGATGTCATCTGATGTAGCCCCTTTTAGTGATGTAAAATTGAAATTAAATGAAATGAAATAATGATTTCTAAAAGTGCACTACTACCCGTGGGTGTCTAGGCACTGACTGCCAAAAAATGGGGTGGGTCCGAGTGAGAATAGCACCAACCTAGTGAACACAAGAGAGGCGGAAGAGCAAGATAAACTAGTGGTTGAATAGCCAAGTTTTAAGAGCTTTTCGGAACGTGAATAGATTTCCTGAAGTTTTGAGTGTTAGTGGCATCGTGTTCCAGAGTTTGGCCGTGGCCACTGCAAATCTCTTGCCTCCCCAGGTAGCTCTTTTAAACTTGGGAACAACCAAGTTAGTCTGGGAGGCCGATCTTAAGGTTCTGGCAGGGATGTACAGATGGAAGAGTTGCTTAATAGAGGCTGGACCCTCCGAGTGGAGGGCCTTAAAGGCTATGCACAGGGCCTTGAACATAACCCTCTTTTTAACTGGGTGCCAGTGGAGTAGGGGGAGGGACTTGGACACCGACTGATGCTTTGGAATTCGCAGAAGTAATCTAGCGGCCGCATTTTGGACCATTTGTAGTTTGTCCAGGGCTTTCTTGTGGGCGGTCAGGAAGAGCCCGTTACAGTAATCTATTTTCGAAAAGATCAGTGTTGTGATCACTGCTTTGCGTAGGTCCATGGGGATAAAGGGAAAAACCTTCCTGAGTGATTTAAAGATGAAAAAACATGATGAGGTAATGGCATTGGCATGTCCCACAAAAGACAGTTTTTCATCAAACTGTACTCCCAGGTTTTTCACCTTTGGCACCGGAATGGGGAGGGAACCCAATTCTTGAGGCCACCAGGAGGGAGACCAGAAGGAAGGTTGCTTACCAAAAAGTAGTACCTCAGTTTTGTCTGAGTTTAGTTTCAGACAATTATTGGACATCCACCTCCCAATCTGTACCATGCAGTTGTGAAAGCATTTTGCTGTATTATCTGCATTCTCTGTGAGAGACATTACAATTTGGGTGTCGTCAGCATAAGAGACAACGAGAAGCCCAGGTCTTTGATTAGTGAAGCCAGGGGTGTGACGTACAGATTAAAAAGGGTAGGACTCAATGCCGACCCTTGTAGTACGCCACAAGGAAGAGTGAAAGATGTAGATCTGTGACCGTTACATTCCACATACTGAAGTCTGTCAGTGAGAAATGAGCTGAGGAGTTTAAGGGCAGTACCTCTGACTCCTATCTTGAACAGCCGGTTGATAAGGAGTTGATGGTTGACAGTGTTGAACGCTTGCCCTCGGCCTGTGATGGTGTCGGAATTCGAGGTGTATTTAAATCCTTGTTTTTGGCTATTGCAAGGCAGGAGGTCTGTTGCACAGTCTCATTTAGAAATATCATCTGCTGATGAATGAGGCATGCTCTAGATAGTGCTTCTGTTCCCTGGACTTGCCAGTCTCTAGAACCCCAGACTGATTTTAAGTCTATAGTGTTTCTCCATAAGTCGAAATCCTGTTCAGACAGTTGGGTAATAAAGGAAGCAGAGTAAATCTGTTTAGTGTTAGTGAGCATATTTTTCTGTGCAGGTGTAGGTGCAACCATATAGTAATATGAGGTCGGGTCTGAAATATTAAACCCTGAAAAATATGAAAATTTGTGTGCAAAAGTTTTCGAACTACTTTTCGGCGGTGTTGGGCAATGTTCCCATTGGTGATATGTGAAAACATTTCTAGGGTGACTGGATTTGTGTACAAAATGATTACCATAATGTTAATAACAATACATTGTGTTAAAGTCTGATGTGTCTTCTAATATTTCATCGCTAGAAAATGCGGCATATTGTTCTAAATCAGACAACATATTATTCACAGATTCAAAATCCCATCATCGGAAAACGTACTGGAGGTAATGATATTATTCAATGAAATTTTAAATAAATGTGGAATTTTTAAAAGTTCTGTCGGTCCGAATATATCATAGTCAACCTTGTCCCATACTATACCATCGGGTATAGGAACTGCTGTAATGTTCACTGATGATAAGTCTCTTTGTTCACGATGTGAGGAAACATGAGGTTTCAGGAGTAAATTCACTTTTGATGCTGCAGAGCTTTGGCGAAGGTAAATTCCATTAATAAGTAAGCAGAAGACAGCTATTAAGGCTATCCAGAAGAGTAAGAAAAGTATCCCGGTGCTTATCCAAAGTTCTATCCAAGGTGACACCAGGTAAGTCTTTTTAAGAAAAATGTAGAAGTCTTTGATTTGTTGTTTACGAGAAATTGGGGCTGGCGTTGTTTCAAGTTCACTTCAATCCAAAGAAAAGGTATCAAAGTCGATGAAATAGCCAGATGCAGTTCGATCTATTTTAGGCAGCTCAGCAGGTTTTGTTGAACTTGTAGATGGTGCTTGTTGAGGCATATTTATGTAGACACCAGTGTTAGGTCGAATTGAAATTTGTCTTTCTTCTTGATTTTGTATTCCTTGTTCAAGGGGAACGAGTTCCATGGCATTGTTGCTTAGTCCATCATTCCGTATGGGTGGCTCTTCGAAGGTGAAAAGCCTTTCTGTTTGAACTTCCTGTATGGTATCGAGAGGAGTGCGTCGGCTACCCAGGAGCCCACGAGGCCTACTATTCAGTATCGGCCACATAGTGTGGTTTTATCAGATCAATGAAGACGAATCTTTTCTCCTTTTTTCCGGCAAGAGGTGGCAGAAGTACAGTTCTTGTTCCTTCAACAGCCAGGACAGGTACAGGCTTTCTGTATGATGGCCCAAATTCTTTTTGTCCATTATTTTCTCTCTGACCAGATCCCCAACCTTAGGGACCCAGACAGGTCTTGCCGTGACTGACTTGACTTCCCCAGTGGCAAACCCTTTCACTTGGACATTGCTTTGTAGTGCACATGATTCAATCAGATCCTGTAAAACAGCTAAATGTTTATGGATGTCAAAAGGTTTTTCATCCGCCACAGTGCCTTCACAATCAAGATCAGGTACCCACATTCTTGTCCCAAATAGGACCTCATGAGGAGTGACACTGTTATATTTCATATAGGTACCCCGATATAGGTCTAGGTATCATCATAACCCTTAAACTACATTCTCTCCTATATTACATACATAGCGGATTTGGAGGACTGACCTTTTACCCAGTTACAATACTACACATAAGTACGTAGGGATTTTCCCTGGACACTGGCCTCATACATTATGCATGAGGATTCCTAGTTTCTTGGAATCACAGCAGGACCATCATCTCCTGCATAATAACTGTGTATAAAGTTCATTCCCAACGTCATCCTAAGTCCGACACTGGCACAGCAAGGTAGAACCCCTGGGGATACCTTAGGGTATATAAACACCACATCTTGCTGAGATAGTCAGAGGAGATCACCACTTCAATGCCGACACACTGACGTGAGACGCTGAGGTTCCTGCATGCAGACGCTCCAGCTTGCAGTGGTCTGAACATCCCTTGCGGGGTGTCCAACTCGAGACCAGAACGGGGTCCCGCAGTCTAACATCAGGTAATGGGGTTGGCTTTATCCTAGAGGGTACACTTAGGTACATCTAGTTAGGGTGCATAGTGGGAGCACGCATTTTATTGCCATGTATTTTATATACTTGCCAGTATTTATGATTTTAGCAAAATGGTAGAAACCTACCATCTGTTTACTTTCTTAGTGCTGTTACTCATTTATATATGCTACTGTCTACTGGTGATTTCAGTACACTTATTCTACACTAGAATAACGACTGTTCAATAAATACTTATTGAAAACGTCCCAACCGTTCATTCTGGGTGTCTCTCTGAGAAAACGTGAGCACGAGTGCCTGAGCGAAAAGTGAGTTACTGTTTCCACGGTCCTGAGGGATCAGGGTTGTCATGTTCGATAGTTGACAAGAACTATTCTCTCCTTGATAAGAGGAGATGATAGTGGCATCACGAGCTAGCTGGTACACAGGCCAACATACCCGGTGGGGGTGTCTGGAATCAGTCTGGACACCAGTCCCGCAGTGTATGTTGTCTAAACGCGCAGATCCTATATAGGTCTTATAGGAACTACACGACATGCCACCGCCAACGTTGATATTGGCACTTATTTAACAGTCAAATCTGAGTAGTTCAGTCGTGCTATTCTCAGAGACCCCTACTCACATTCTCCAGAGACGTCTGGAGTGGGAGGGAACTAAATCCGCAGCAGCTGAGTAGGAAAATTCCTATGTATTGGCTGTTGGTCTAATCAAGCTTGAAGGATAGATTGTTCCTAATTGTGCATAAACACCTTATCTCAGTACCCTTGAAAAGCTCTTCTTACTAAAAACAATGTCGGTACACGGAGACCCGACAGGAGAACTAAACTTCTCAGCCGAAGAAGACGATGCAGATGCAATATACATTGCAGAAAATGTTAGAAATGCCATCACCCTAAAACTAGTAGCATATGGTGTTACAATTAGGGGTGGGCAAGTGACTTTCATGATTGAGGCACATTAATCACATAGAACAGAGGTATTCTGTTCATGGATTAAATTCCCCGAACAAATGCACAAACCAAAACATTTCACTACTATGTAGAAGATGAAATACCAAATGAATATAGTCCATATGAGGACACTGAAATTCCACTCACTTACGAAGAACACCTCTACTGGTTTAAAGGCGCCCTCCCCCATACAAGAAATAGAGTAAGACTCGGTCCGCTCGGAAGAGATGGAGCAACATGGCCAGTTTTAGCGGAATACACACCACATCGTGACATTGACACAATGCCAGGAGGAGACTTACTTGTAAAGCATAAAGAATTAATAAAACTTTACAGAAACATGACACAGTTTGTGCTGAGAACAATCACACTTCAGCCCACACCGGCTACACAACCAGGACCAGTCCAAACTCCTACAACCAAAATTACACCACAGACACTGCACGCAGTGATGGGTAAAATGCCCACAAAATGTGAACAAATGCCCTTCTGGATAGCACAAAAATTACACAGCTGGAGGTGGTGTTTCCACACACTGGTCCTAAGGAAAAGCATAGAATACTTACTATTTGCTTGCCAATGGGGATAGCTCCCTCAATAGAAGATTGTACTTCTTGGGGTACAGTCTTCGCTGCAATATATAACAGGACAAATGGTATCCCATCTTTAGCGGTAATACCGGATCTATTAAGAGAAATACAGAACGAGTATGGAGCAGAGCCTGCTCTAAACTTAGGTATGAAGTTGTTAAACAACTTCACCCAGGTATCTGCGATAATATTGGCTAATATTAAAGGGGAAGCAGCATCAGTGGCAATATGCCAACGTCTGAGAGAGTTCACTCCGTTACAACAGGAGACAGAACTACCTAAAATAATTGAAACTGCTTATGCAGAGTTAGGTAGAGACAGTCTGGGAGCTAGACCTGTAAAACCCCAACTAGTGGGGAGTTCAGATGAAGAACAGGTGAATTAAAAAACACCAGTTTCTTCAAAGAAGAAATGGGACAATAATAAACAACAAAAGAACAGATCTCACTCCAGGGGAAGGTCTCCTCAGCAGGAGCCCCCAGAAAGGAGATATAATCTTAGAAATAGAGATAACATTAAAAAACCTGATAGGTATCAGGATACTGATACTCGTTCCTCTCGTTCCTTTAAGGGTTCATCAAAAAACTCTGAGAGGGAAGGACGGTCAGAACAAAGACAAGAAGATCGTACAAAGTCCAGAGACAAGCAACGCACTTCAGACTACGCTTCAAAGAAAGAAGAAAAACCTAAAGCAAGACCTCAATTTAAAAAGAAGAAGGTAGCAGGTCTCAAAGTTAGACATGCCCAGAATTCTGAGGACTCAGCTACTGAACAGGGAATGGGCTCTGACGATGCTAGACAGCGCGGCAGAGGTAACAATAGCTTGCCGGAACCTGATGGAATTTCTGGTGACAGCGGAGTTGAGTGAGTATATCACGGTGGAAACACCGGATATTAGGGTGAGTGTCCCGCACAGGTTACATGAAATAATACTCCAAATGGAGGGAGACAAGCCCAGACAAGTTAAGGGTCTCTTTTGGGAGAACCTGACTTCTGTCTACGACATCCCATTAGCAGAAAGAGATTGGCCGCCTACTATTGTTATGGAATGCCCAAGGGGGAAACTGCAATTTTTCCAGCTTTTGTCCGACCTAGTCCCCGCACACCTAAGACATACATATGCACAGGAGTGGGCGGTAGCCCTTGCTCCAGCGTTATACCGCAACCATGTTGGGTGGGATGAGAAGTCTCCCCACTACGTTATTCCAATAAAAACAAACCCAACTCCACAAAGACAGTATCCCATAAAACAGGAAGCTAAAAAACAGGTCAGGGAGATCTTAGATCAACTTGAATACCAAGGTGTAATTGAACCTTGCACCTCATCAATGAATAATCCTTTATTTCCCGTAATGAAACCCGACAATTCATATCGTCCAGTTTTAGATTATAGACACTTAAACTCATGCACAAAAACATTTGCAGTCCAGAATGCACACAGTGCCGCACTAATGAATAACATTGTGCGGAAAAAATACAAAACAACACTGAATATCTCAAATGGATTTTTCTGGCAAAACATAGCACCTGAAAGCAGGTATTTGACAGCCTTCTCAGCGCTAGGGTCACAGCATCAATTTTGTCGACTCCCCCAAGGGTATAAGAATAGCCCGGGGTTATTCTCAAGAAGGGTAACAGAGTTACTACAGAATTTGGATGAAGAAGCATTATCTTATGTAGATGATATTTATCTAACGGATGATGACTTGGATGAACACTTGACCAGGGTGAGCACCACTATTTTGGGTTTCGCCTCTGCGGGCTACAAATGCAACTTTAAAAAATCAAAGATAGCCCACCTCAATGTCCTATTTCTGGGATATGAGCTTTCAAGTGAAGGCAAGAGCCTGGCAGCCCACTTTTTAGAAAAGTGCGCATTGCTCCAACCTCCAAAATCATTAAAAAATTTACAGTCCATACTGGGATTCCTGAATCTTGACAGAACATACATTTTGGATTACGCAGAGAGAGTAAAACCTTTTTACGACCTCATAAGACCAGACTTTTCAGCCAGGCAATGGACACAAGAACACACAAATATACTATGTTCCCTACAAACTGATATGATATCATCAAAACATTTACAAACGCGCATAAACGTACGCAACCTGGTGATCCGCATAGTCGCAGGTCAATCAGGGTACACATACTTAACCTTCAAAGAAGGCGAAACGATATCAATAGCATATAAATCGCATTTGTACACTAACGCTGAAATGCGTTTTGCTCCTACAGAAAAATTCTGACAGCAGTACAGACTGCTGTAGTGAGAGAAAGAGCACTAGCTCAAGGGAAACAAATAATTGTTGTGACCCCGGTACCGGCCTTAGAGGCTGCCACAAAGGCAAGCGTCCCAAATGCAAAAGCGTTACATCCAAGATGGATTCAGTGGGCTAATTATCTCACTGCAACAGATGTAGAATACAGATATGACCCAAATCTAAAAACACAAGCATTCCTGCAATACGAACAAGAATATCCTCTACCTAATGAAATTATGCCTCTAGATCGATATGAATACATTATTTACACCGATGGATCTGCTCAACCGGCCATAGGGAGTAAGCAACAATACAGTGCAGCATGCGCTATTGTAAAAGGTAGGATGCAGGATGACAAGTTCCATCCAAGCTGTACAAAAACGCAGTCTCTCGGAGACTGCACGGGTCAGTTGGCAGAATTAAAAGCACTGTTACTGGCACTAATAAATACGGATCCCGAATTCCCCACTCTAATAGTGTGTGATTCCTTTTACTGTGTCCAGTCGTGCAACGAATATCTCCACGATTGGGGACAGAGCTCACGTGATACACACACTGAGTCATCAACGTGATGGCATTCACATTGAAGGGAATTCATTGGCTGATGAAGCCGAGAAGGGGGCAGTATGCACTGCGTCCGTAGCTGCAATCACCCATTCAAAAACGAGGGTAGACGGTAGCACAATGGTAGCTGTGATTGCTTCGCGCAATAATAGCAAAGCACTACCTAAAGGTTTTCCACTCAAGTACTCCTACAAGTTAGATGCAAACAACGATCCATTTGCTCAGATTCCTGGAGTGGGGGATAGAGTAATACCAAACATGGATCGCAGGTTAGGTTTAATCTTGGCTGCACACAAGGGTCTGGGTTCTGCGCACGCAGGAGTTACAGCAACAGTTTTTTTACTGAAACAATGCTATTGGAGGCCAGGGTTAACAAAGCAGACCAAAGACTTCGTCTTAAAGTGCGATATCTGTCAACAGATAAATGGGGCCACCGTAGCTCGCCCAGCGCAGATCCCATTATTAGACAGCATCAGACTGACCATTCGCGTGCATTTACCTGGACCACTGCGGCCCCTTAAAATGTGATGGGGCTTACAAGTATATCATGGTTGCAGTGGATTCCTGTTCAAGATTCTTATGGGTATGGCCTCAGCGCTCGGCTGACGCTCAAACTGTTATAAAAGATTTGCGAGTCTTCATAGGGACATACGCAGTTGGCACATTACATTCTTACCGTGGCCCCGCGTTCAGCTCTAGGGTGTACAAGGAAGCCATGGGAAGTTTGGGTGTAGCATTGCGGTACTCCTCTCTGTACCATCCCGAGGGAAATTTGGTTGTGGAGAGGAAAAACCGGGACTTAAAGCAATCTTTAACAGCTAGGGTATTAGGCTCGGGTGGTAGTTGGGTCAATCACCTATTTGGGGTCCAACGGGCCCTTAATAACCAGCCAAGAAGCTCTCTGGGAGGTGCAACTCCATATGAGGTCCTGTTTGGGACAAGAATGTGGGTACCTGATCTCGATTGTGAAGGCACAGTGGCGGATGAAAAACCATTTGACATCAATAAACGTTTGGCTGTTTTACAGGATCTGAATGAATCCAGAGCCTCCTTAAGTAACGTCGAGACAAAGAAAACCGCCACTGGGGAAGTCAAATCAGCCATGGCAAGAGCTGCCTGGATCCCTAAAGTTGGGGATCCGGTCAGAGAAAAGATTGTGGACAAGAAAGAATTCGGGCCATCATATCGAAAGCCTGTACCTGTCCTGGCCGTTGAAGGATCAAGAACTGTACTTCTACCACCTCTTGCCGGAAAAGAAAAGAGATTTGTCTCAATCGATCTGATCAAACCACACTATGTGGCTGATACTAAATAGTAGGCCTCATGGGCTCCTGGGTAGCCGACTTCCTCCTCTAGCTACAATACAGGAAGTTCAAACTGAAAGACTCATAACATTTGAAGAGTCACCTTTACAAAGCAATGGAATCAATAACAATGCAATGGAACTAGTTCCCCTTGACACGAACTCTCAAAATCAAAGTGAAAGACAAATTTCAATTCAAGCTAATAAAGATGTCTACGTCAACATGCCTCAACAAGAGCAATCCACAAGTTCAAAAAAACCAGCTGAGCTACCAAAGATAGATCGAACTGCATCTGGCTATTTCATCGACTTCGATACCTTTTCATTGGATCCAAGTGAACGTGAAACGACGCCAGCCCAAATTTCTCGCAAACAACGGATCAAAGACTTTTTAACTTTCTTAGAAGGACTTATTTACTATCACCTTGGCTAGATCTTTGGATAATCACGGGCATATTATTTTTTCTTTTTGGTTAGGATTAGTAATCACTTTCCACTTACTCATCAATGGAACTTATCTTCAACAGAGCTCTGCAACGTCAGAAGTAAACTTAATTTTAAAACCTCATGTTTCATCTCATCGTGAACAAAGAGACTTGTCCTTCGTGAACATTTCAGCAGTTCCTATACCAGATGGTATTGTGTGGGAAAAAGTAAATTATGATATATTTGGACCGACCGAGCTTTTAAAAATTCCACATATGTTTAAAATTTCATTGAACGATATCATTACCCCCAGTACATTTTCTGATGACTGGGATTTTGAAACTTAATAACTTATTGTCTGATTTAGAACAATCTGCCGCATTTTCTAGCACTGAAATGTTAGAGGACAGATCAGATTTTGACAAAATGTATTGTTACCAACATTATAGTCATCATTTCTTGCATAAATCGAGCAAACCCTGAAATGTTTGACATACCACCAGTGGGAACATTGCCCTACACCACCGAAAGGTAGTTCAAAAACATTTGCACAGAAATTCTCATATTTTTCAGGGTTTAACACTTCGGACCCCACCTCGTACTATTATAAGGTTGCACCCATATCTGCACAGAAAAATATGTTAACAAACACCAAACAGATTTACTCTGCTTTATTTCCCAGCTGTCTGAACAGGGTTTTGACTTATGGATGGACACTGTAGACTTGAAATCAATCTGGGGTTCTAGGGACTGGCAAGTCCAGGGAACAGAAGCACTATTTAGAGCATGCCTCATTCCACAGCAGATGATTTTTCTGAATGACACTGTGCAACAGACTTCCTGTCTTGGAATAGCCAAGAATAAGGATTTGAACACGCCTCAAATTCCACCACCTTTAAACACCGAGGGAATTTTACATCAGAAAGAGGGGCTAAGTTGGATAACATATTGCAATACAATAGATCAGACCCCAATTGGAAGGCATGGTTGGTTTGGCCCACAGACACGAACAAATGTCAAGAGAGATTCAGGGGTACCACCGAAGTGTTTAGTATCCATAGGCCAGACCCACGTTATGTACAACGAGAACATCCGGGGGTAGTGACGTCATACAGTGTTGGGAAGTTGTGCCTTGATTGGCTAAAGACCTCAACACTACCCCAGATAAAACAACACTTGTCCTTACTCACAGAGGATGCGGACCTACGGGATTTCTTGTTAGGTCCCGGAAAACCACGTCAGAAGCGTTTTTGTATGCTGTCTATAATGAAATCTGGAAAATCTCCCAACAAGAAGCTGCGGAGAGAATAAGAGAAATAGATAGAGTTAACCTAGAAAAGGCGTTAGCCGTAGTTGACAATGGTATGACTACATTAACATCCAGGATATATTCACTGGGCAACATTGTATCTTCTGCTATCGATGTAATAGAACAGGATTTGTCCATATTGCAACACAGACAGTTGCAGTTACGTTCTATTATTTTGTTAAGCTGGACGCTGCAGTCATTGCGTGCCAGTTATGTGCCTTGGCGTTTTATCAACATTACGTCATTATTTTCTGCATACAATCTAACAGAAAAGCAGATGAAAACGGCACAGAGGGGAGCAAAATATATAATGCTGCGCATTGAGAAACTGGATAGGTTACCCTTTACTGTGGCAGAGTCACCGTCCACAGAGTGGTTAATCCACGGCCATATAACATTACCGGTCGCAACTTTTCAGTTTCAATATTGCCTAGAACAACAGCAGGCAGGCAGATATGAAAAGATGGGTAAGGAATTTATCAGGGAATCCTGGGATTTACCATACAGATTTTGATGCAGGAGTGGGGATCTGGAAGTGTTTCTAAGCGGAACTAACTGCGAGAACGCTTTAAGTGGATCCTTCATATGCCAGGATATTATGCTACACATGGCTTGTAATGGGTCTGTGGCGAACTTGTCCTGTCACTTGAGGGGTACCCGGCAGCTGTGATTAATCTGGTATTCAGGCTTTTCTCGAATGGGAGTTACTTGATGCTGAATGATCAAGGTTGTTGTGGGCTGCTTCTGGACATCGCATATCTAGTCACCGTGAGCTCCAGGGTTACTTGCTGTAGGCAAGTATTGTTTCCACCAACACATACAGTCAGGGAGGCGCCGTTATGGCCTTCGCTAAATGTTTCCTTTATACGGTCTGATACTCTGAGCAGAATGAAAGCCATGCTTTTACAACGAACCGTGCCCTTAACCTCCGCCCGGGAGACTTTTGATCTCCAGATCGCAAGGTCCTCAGCTGAGATACAGGCACTTATACATACTAACTGACCTTTCCATTTCACAGAAATGGTAAGTCGTATCTTTAACATGTCCGATACGACGGGTGTGGTACACCTATTTAAGACCATAGGTTCCGGACTGTTAAGCACCTTTCAGACGGTCCTCAGAGTTATACCAAACTTTATACACTCCGTCTTTGGAAGCATTTTTGGAGGGCTTCCGCTGTTCCTAATAGCAAGAATCCTGATTGTTACCTTTCTGCTACGCAATGGACGTTCCAGCCACCAAGGAAGTAGCAACAGCTCTCCTGGAGCGTAAATACCTTGATCGCATGGTACAACATCTAGGCACACCTCGCCTACGGGAACTGAGCGCCTCTTGGTTCCTGTCATTTAGACCAGTCTGGATGGACTGTGTCCTACCTGTTCTCCAATGCCTGTTCTCCGGAGAAGAATGCGTTTTGGATCTCTGTCTGACACTCCCATCGGTTGCGCCACCGGACGTTGATGCTTTACTGGACCCGATAACGGCCCATGTTCTGCAGTGTCCTCAGCGTATTCCCATGTTGTTGGCAGCATTCTTAGAGCCACCGCAGTTAGTTTCTGCTCCTGTTGGTATGGACACCGGCTCCTCCAACACTCAGGCCTTGGATGTGGCACAGGCTGCTCCGGCATCTGCTGCAGGCAGTACTGAAGATCATCTGTGCTCAATTGACATTCTTTGTGAGGTGTGACAGGGATCGTCAGCTGCGTATGCAGACAGCTGCAATGTCGCATCTACCAGCAAGGACACATAAACATTTGGCATGTCGCACGCTGGGAAGATTTGGCTTTTACCTTTTTCGAAATTCGAAATTGAAACCTTTTGACCTACATGGCTTTCAGATGCTTGTAGTTGTTCGGACTATATAAAAGGGCACTTTAGAGCCACTACTTGACTGATTTTTTGTAGAACACTTTTTAAAGGTTTTTTTTACGCTTTTTAACTTCTCTTAAAAATGTTTTTATTAGTTGTTGCGAACAAACCTCTAGACGCCTTGGTAGTACGCTAGAATTGAGTAATGTCATCCAGTCGGATGAGGAGTGGGTGTTATATTTCATATAGGTCTAGGTATCATCATAACCCTTCACCTACATTCTCTCCTATACTACATACATAACGGATTTGGAGGACTGACCTTTTACCCAGTTACAATACTACACATAAGTACATAGGGTTTTTCCCTGGACACTGGCCTCATAAATTATGCATGAGGATTCTTAGTTTCTTGGAATCACAGTAGGACCATCATCTCCTGCATAATAACTGTGTATAAAGTTCATTCCCAACGTCATCCTAAGTCCGACACTGGCACAGCAAGGTAGAACCCCTGGGGATACCTTAGGGTATGTAAACACCACATCTTGCTGAGATAGTCAGAGGAGATCATGACTTCCATGCGACACACTGACGCGAGACGCTGAGGTTCCTGTATGCAGACGCTCCAGCTCGCAGTGGTCTGAACATCCCTTGCAGGGTGTCCAACTCGAGACCAGAATGGGGTCCCGCAGTCTAACATCAGGTAATGGGGTTGGCTTTATCCTAGAGGGATTCTTGGCTTTACACCTACTCACATGCTAGGTACGCTTAGGTACATCTAGTTAGGGTGCATACTAAAAGTACGCATTTTATTGCAATGTATTTTATATACTTGCCTGTATTTATGATTTTAGCAAAATGGTAGAAACCTACCATCCGTTTACTTTCTTAGTGCTGTTACTCATTTATATATGCTACTGTCTACTGGTGATTTCAGTACACTTATTCTACATTAGAATAACGACTGTTCAATAAATACTTATTGAAAACATCCCAACTGTTTATTCTGGGTGTGTCTCTGAGAAAACATGAGCACGAGTGCCTGAGCGAAAAGTGAATTACTGTTTCCATGGTCCTGAGGGATCAGGGTTGTCCTGTTCGATAGTTGCCAAGAACTATTCTCTCCTTGATAAGAGGAGGTGATAGTGGCATTGTGAGATATCTGGTACACAGGCCAACATACCCGGTGGGGGTGTCTAGAATCAGTCTGGACACCAGTCCCGCAGTGTATGTTGTCTAAACGCGCAGATCCTATATAGGTCTTATAGGAACTACACAACAACACCCCCTAGAGAGCTTCTTGGCATGTTATTTAAGGCCCTCTGAACTCCATATAAGTGATTGACCCAACTACCACCCGTGCCTAATACTCTAGCTGTTAACGATTGCTTTAAGTTCCGGTTTTTCCTCTCACGACCGAATTTCCCTCGGGATGGTACGGAGAGGAGTACCGCAGTGCTGTACCCAAACCTCCCATGGCCTCCTTGTATGCCCTAGAGCTAAACATGGGGCCAAGGTCAGAATGCAATGTGCCAACTGCGTATGTCCCTATACAGACTCGCAAATCTTTGATAACAGTTCGAGCGTCAGCCGAGCGCTGAGGCCATACCCATAGGAATCTCGAGCAGGAATCCACTGCAACCATTATGCACTTGTAAGCCCCATCCGATTGTAAGGGGCCGCAGTGGTCCAAATAGACACACACGAGTGGTCTGTCTGATATTAACAATGGTGTATGCGCTGGACGTGTTATGGTGGAGCCCTTTATCTGTTGACAGATGTCGCGCTTCAAGACATAGTCTTTGGTCTGCTTTGTTAACCTTGGCCACCAATAGCGTTGTTTCAATAAAGAAACAGTCGCCGTAACTCCTGCGTGTGCAGAACCTAAACCCTCGTGTGCAGCTAATATTAAGCCTAATCTGCGATCCATGTTTGGTATTACTCTATCCCCCACTCCAGGAATCGGAGCAAATGGAATGTTGTTTGCATCTAAATTGTAGGAGTACTTGAGTGGAAAACCTTTTGGAAGTGCTTTGTTGTCTTTGCGTGAAGCAATGACAGCTACCATTATTTGTCCGTCTATTCTCGTTTTTGAATGAGTGATTGCAGCTACGGACGCAGTTCGTACTGCCCCCTTCGCGGCTTCATCAGCCAATGAATTCCCTTCGACGTGAACACCATCACGTTGATGACTCAGCGTGTGTATCACGTGACCCCTTGGAAGTTCGTTTTTCAACTCAGCTACCTGTTCCCATAGCATTTTGTGCTTAATTGTGCCACCTTTTGAGTCTTTGAACCTATTTTGTCCCCAATAGTGAAGATATTCATTGTATGACTGGACACAGTAAAAGGAACCACACACAATTAGTGTGGGGAATTCTCGATCCGTATTAATCAGTGCCAGTAAAAGAGCTTTTAGTTCTGCTAACTGAGCCGTGCAGTCTCCTAGTGAAGGAAGGGGCCCTCTAGGGCCACTCGGGTTTGCTTACAACCATCTGCTATGCCTTCGCAAGAATGAAGAGTCGGTCAGACAGTAGAGAATACAAACTTACATGTTTATTAGAAATACTTAAACACAAGGAGATGATGGACGGAGTGCTAAAACTTTTCAGACACTCACCCCCAGTCACAGATCTGGGTTGAATCCATCATCTTTCTTTAGCTCACTTTGCCACCCCAGATCAGACACAGCTATATGCAAATTAGCCTTGACCCTGTGCCTCATGGGAACAGTGCAGCCCGAACTGCCAAGCCATGTCTTCCCTGGATCGGAAACAAGCATCCTGGTACCGGTTTCGGGCTAACAGCCCTCATCAGCCAGGCTAGCTTGAATCCAGTGGCAAAGTGAGCAAGGGACCCACGTCTGGGCATACCCTGCCAACTTAGGGCGAACAAAGCAAACACAAGGAGGTGATGGACAGAGTGCTGAACCTTTTGAAACACTCACCCCCAGTCACAGATCTGGGTTGAATCCATCATCGTTCTTTAGCTCACTTCGCCACCCCAGATCAGACACAGCTATATTCAAATCAGTCTTGACCCTGTGCCTCATGGGAACAGTCCAGCCCGAACTGCCAAGCCATGTCTTCCCTGGACTGGAAACAAGCATCCTGGGACCGGTTTGGGGCTAACAGCCCTCATCAGCCAGGCTAGCATGAGTCCAGTGGCAAAGTGAGCAAGGGACCCACGTCTGGGCATACCCTGCCAACTTAGGGTGAACAAAGCAAACACAAGGAGATGATGGACGGAGCGCTGAAACTTTTCAGACACTCACCCCCAGTCACCGATCTGGGTTGAATCCATCATCGTTCTTTAGCTCACTTCACCACCCCAGATGAGACACAGCTATATGCAAATCAGTCTTGACCCTGTGCCTCATGGGAACAGTCCAGCCCGAACTGCCAAGCCATGTCTTCCCTGGACCGGAAACAAGCATCCTGGGACTGGTTTCGGGCTAACAGCCCTCATCAGCCAGGCTAGCTTGAATCCAGTGGCTGGACTGTTCCCATGAGGCACAGGGTCAAGACTGATTTGCACATAGCTGGGTCTGAACTGAGGTGGCGAAGTGAGCTAAAGAATGATGATGTATTCAACCCAGATCTGTGACTGGGGGTGAGTGTCTGAAAAGTTTCAGCGCTCCGTCCATCATCTCCTTGTGTTTGCTTTATTAGAAATACTCTGCAGGGGAGTCCATCATGACCTGCACCCTAAGATGTCTGCAGAGGGACTGACCCCCGTACCGTCTACAATGAGTAATAATTCCTCCCGAGAGGCCTCCAACCACGCCCATAATGGAAAACTACAGGCCTGGGCCGAACATGAACAAAGAGGCACAGTAGGATGAGCTAACACCTGCCAGATGGGTACATTTTATCAGGAGTCCAAGGCCACAGTGCTGGGTCTCAGCTTCTCCTAAGGTGGTAACAGAAACTACACATTCAGATAGGCATGCGGGGGCAGACCGGACTATTCATTAGTAAGTCGAGAAACAGCCTTGAATAAAGAGAAAATAATAACGAAATACAGCATTCTGCTGAGGCAAGCAGTGTGAACAGTGAGGCCTAACTCAAGCGCAGTCTAAGCAGCCTAATAGGGATTACGAAATGCAAAATGGAGTCACACTCGCTAACTGAAGCCTGCACATTACGGGGATAACTCAGCGGGTTGCATAATGTGAATACAAATGGCATCTATTTAGCCATGCACTGCTAACCTAATATAGCATGAAACGAGTGCATTGCAAGACCAGGAATTTCAAACCTAACAGACCCTCCTTTTAGCAGTAGTGGCTAAATGCTTTATTTGGCTAGCCGGTAGGGTCTTTACAATTCTAATGGAGGGACAATGCATAAGTACTCATGTGGCAATCATGTAACAATGGTGAGGAAAACAACCCACCTAGTATGAGGGTCCAACTAATAGTGAAAAAGCCCACATCTATCAACATTATATCCTGCCTCATCATAGTAGAGACTTTATGATCACGTCTTGAGAATTTAGGAGAAGGGGTGAGCTTGCTCACACAATAGGTACAACATGTTGGGAGACAATTAATACACAAGCAACAGGTAAAGATGGCACCTGCGATAGCTATTAGGACGAGTAGTATCTTCCAACCCCATGATGTCAGTAGACCCCAGAGCCACCCTGTGAGGGACCATGAACCATTATCCTGGTGGATGTCTGAAGCAAGTCTGTGTAATTTCTGTATTGCAGAATATACAGTAGGGGCGCTATCAGGGATGTAAACGCAGCAGCTGCTGACGATGATACGACAGGCTCCACCCCTATCAGCCAGAATGACGTCTAAAACCATCCTATTTTGAAGAGCAACGAGTCTCGTAGCCTGAAGCTCAATTGTAATATTGGTCAGTATACCTGCAGTAGTATTAATGACTCCCTCAACTACTCTGGCCAGACGCCGAATATTACGACTATTGAACATGGGACCCCAGGACGGCAGAATGCCCTTCATTATGTCAGTAAACTGCTGCAGGGAGGTATCTGTCTGATCAATATCGTCTGGATTGACAACTCTCTTAACTCAGGGGGCTGGGACACGTGTGCGCTGCAAGCGATGGGGTTTGTGGTAGTTGGGAGGGGCTATATAGACTGGGGGAAGGAGGTAAGAAAGGTAACACCGCCCGGACCATCCCTCAGGGAGCCACACATAGCCGCGAGCACCACAAACAAAATACACATTAGGTGGTGGGATCAAGGGTGGACTTTTGGGCATTCTCAATATGGAAGTGCTGTTGCATCTACTGTTCCCCACCTCTGTCTCCCGCCCCTTGAACACAAAAGGGGGCCGGTACATCTACCACTGCCAGGGGTATGGGCTTATCTTCAGTGACATTGCGGGCTTGGAAGGATTGGTAATATTCAGATACATTGAACTGCGAAAACCTATCTCTATCCATCCCTGTTCTGTTTGCCTTTCTACCTCAATCTGCTGCTCTGAGGCAAGAACTCAAGAACACTCGGTCAAACCGCCCGTCTCCAGGGGAAACACCAGGCGGGGACCTATGTTGAGGATATACATTCATTGTCAGAGACCGGGAACTGGTGCCTCTGTGTTCCAAGGAGTCAGGTTGAGAGAATGAGCGGATCAAACTAAGTAAAGTAAACCATCCCTCACAGCTAATAACATAGGATAAAGGCATAGGCAACAGGTTCTCACTCCGATGCATGACAGAAGGTAACAAACCACACACCCAACATTTCGTTGTATTATAAACAGCATGCGTTTGATGCAACGTCTGAATAAAAACATTATCCTTATAGGACTTCCGGTGCTCTTCTTTGTGAGGCGCTAAGGTACCAAAAATATGTTCAGGAGGGGCTGGCGTAGTACTTATCCAAGCATGCACAGGATATTTTTCTTCCAAGAAGATCAGCACTCCAAATACAAATATCAGAGAAAGCAAAATGATTACCACAAACACTATTTTAGTCTTGGGGGACCAAGAGGACCAAACAGGGCCATTTGAAATGGGACGCGGAGACAGAAAGGGCTGCTCCTCATCAGGGATAGGACGACCAAAAGGATACATTTTGAAAACTTCAAGGGCAACTTATAGGTGTCACAAGGGAAAGAAAAATTCATGGGCTAGAGCCACTATTGCAACAACAGTACCAGGGGGCACAAATCACCCAGCGTACGTCTAGAGCCTCGCTGGCAGGCTCCTATTGTTCATCAATGACGGTGCTATGAAGCACTCCCACGGAGGAGCTGCACGATCGCAGCCCTTGCAGAAAAACAAATCCTTCTTCTTTCAGGATAGGGCACCCTCCCTTCTGGGCAAATACCCTCAGCTATCCTGTCCAGTGTCCAGGGCAGTGCACCAGTGTAGTTCACCCTCATCTAATACAGGCACCTTAGGCACAGCACCTGCACCCTAAGCTCAAGTCCTTCCCTAGCTCCTAGACTGTTCGGCTGGTGCACCGTCCTTCTTTCGGGGCCTCAAATTGCATTTGGTTGTTCCAGGCACTGTTTCATCAACAAAAAGGGGCAGAAACTCAGGATCAGATGGGCATCGAGACTCAGAGTTGGGTGTATTGGAAACAGAGTTATCCGAGGCAGCCCTTATCTCCGGGGGAATCGCCTCCAACAGGGCTGCGTCACTCTCTTCATCCGTCTGCGCCCACCTCAACCGGGCGTCAGAGAAGGGAACAAAGCGTGGCACCCATTCACACTCCTGATCAGCGAAGCTGTCGTTGACCCAGCGGTCATACGGGATCGGGAGAGGCACCTGCTTCTCATGGGATGCATGAATCCAGTGCTTTCTGCCGTCTACCTTGACTGCTGTGCGGGTGACGAGAAGAATTATGAGAGGCCCCTTCCACCTCGGCTCCAAACAGCTTTTTCATTGAAAGTTTTTTATTAACACATAAACTCCGGGCTGTATTCGGTGCCCGGGCCCCTCTGGTACTGGCTGAAGCGTGGCTTGTATCTGTTGGTGAAGAGAACGGAGATCTTTAGACAACTCATACAGATAGTCTACAAGTAGGGGGTCCTCTATCTCGGAGAAGCGCTTGGGTCTTGGGACGCCCCAGACATTAGCAGGGCACCCGAAGACCACTTCATACGGAGACAACCCTGTTCTAGATTGCGCTGTCTCTCTGGTAGATAATACAGCCAAGAGTAACGCATCTGGCCACCGCAATCCTGTGCTTTCTTGAATCTTTGCTAGTTTCAACTTGAGAGTACCATTGTACTTCTCAACCAGACCTGCTGACTGGGAGTGATTCGCTGCATGAAACTTCTGCTTAATATGCAAACCTGTGCACACCAATTCAATGACTTTTGAATTTAAGTGACTTCTGTTGTCACTCCAAATCATGCGTGGCAATCCATAGCGCGGGAAGTACTCTTTTAGAAGTGCCTTCGCCGATGCCATGGCTGTATTCTCTTTAGTGGGGTAAGCCTCAATCCATTTACTGAATGCGCAAATCACTACTAGCACATACTTTAAATTGTTGACTCGTTCCATTTCGATGAAATCCATCTGGAGAACCTCGAAAGGGAAGGAAGGCGGGGCAAAGTTACCAGCGGGTGTAGGAGTACCTTTCCCAGGGTTATGCTTCAGACAAATGATGCAATGTTTGTCTAGGTGTGTGGCTACCTTAGCGATATTATCATTCTGCCATACTGAGTCCAGTAGCTTGCATATTCCTTTGGCACTGATATGCGCTGGGCCATGGACCATGGTGACAACAGGGAGCACATATGCATTAGGGAGCAACCATCGCTGCTTCCCAGACAAGTCAGTCCAACACCCATCCTCGTCCAAACAACCTGTTCTCTCCTCCCACATTGCCAATTCATCTAGAGTCGCCCTACCCTGTATTTCCCTGACATTTTCCAATGTGTCATCGAACATTCCATTGTCTGGGACCCACCTAGCGGGACCTGCCACCAACATCTTTTCCATCTTTGATCGAGCTGTCTCCTTAGCTATCTGGTCTGCGAAAGCGTTTCCTCTCCCAACATCATCTGTAATGGCTTTATGAGCGCTACATTTCACTATTGCTAACTTATTGGGAAGTGTCAATGCGGACAGCAATCTATGTATCAGTGGGCCGTTCTGTATTCGCAGCCCGTGCGAGATCAAGAACCCTCTCTCCGCCCAGAGGCGCCCAAAATTATGGGCCACCCCAAAGGCGTACTGGCTGTCGGTGTAGATATTAACAGCCAGTCCCTCACTTAACTCACAAGCCCTGAGGAGGGCAACCAACTCTGCAGCTTGGGCCGATTGGTGTGGGATGCGGGATGTCTCAACTACAGTGTATAATGTTGTGATTGCATAGGCTGCAGTGGTGATGCCATCTGGTAATTTGAAACAAGAGCCATCGACATATAGTTCCCCTTGGGGGTCAGATAAGGGAACATCAGTCATGTCTACCTGTCCTTTCGTTTCTTCCTCAATCCGAAATAAACAATCATGGACATCATTGTCCTTTTCTTCCGAAGGGAGGGGTAGTAACGTGGCTGGGTTCAGAGTAGCACATCGTTTGATGGTAATTTGTGGAGCAAACAAGGTCAATTCATAGCCAGTCAGACGCGCACTAGTAAGGTCCTGCATTTTCGTCTTATTCAATAGCGTATCCACAGCATGAGGTACCATTACTGTGAGATCAGTATCAAGGACGAGCCCTGCCGATTGTCTGATAGAAACAGCCGCGGCAGCTCTCACACAGCTCGGGAGCACTCTGGCAACATTATCAAGCATGGCAGAGAAGTAGGCGCAGGGTCTCTGCTTACCACCAAAACCCTGTGTTAGAACAGAAAGCGCCCAACCATCCGCCTTGTGTACGTAGAGCACAAAAGGCTTCTGGTAATCAGGAGTACCAAGCACAGGAGCAGAGCAAAGCGCAACCTTTAATTGTTCAAAAGCTTGCTGGCATGCAGGTGTCCAAGGCAGGGGTTCATGCACATCTTTGGTGGTCAGGTAAAGAAGGGGTTTTGTTAGTAGGGAATAGTTAGGGATCCAATGCCGACAATGCGATGTTATCCCGATAAACGCGCGTACCTCGCGTTGGGTCTTAGGAACAGGCATATTAGTAATAGCAGCTATGCGCTCAGGTGTTAGTCTGCGACCCTCCTTCGACAGTAGGTGACCTAAATAGGTGACGTCCTGTCACCAATACTGGAATTTCGAAAGTGACACCTTGTGTCCATGATTTGCCAAATGCAACAATAATTTAACTGTGGCTCCTTTGCAACCATCCTCCTCATCGGAAGCCACAAGGAGGTCGTCAACGTACTGCAACAGCACATTACCAGGGGGAAGCTTCAAAGAATCCAATTGAGCTTTCAAGGCTTGGCTATAGATACTTGGACTTTCAGTATAGCCTTGTGGAGCACAGCAGAATCTAAAGCTCCGACCGGCTATTGCAAATCCAAACAGATATCTGCTATCTGTATGGATTGGTATGCTGAAGAAAGCATTCTTTAAGTCAATTACAGAAAATAATTTTGCTGATGGGGGAATCATTGTCAAAATCGTGGTAATGTCTGGGACCACAGGGTACTGGGGGACCACAATCTTATTTACCTCTCTGAGGTCAATTACAAAATGGTAAACGTCAGGGTGGGCATCAGAAGAATCCAAGGGTGCCTTTTTAAGAATAGGAAGAATAGGGCTATTACACACATTCCCCACAGTCTCTTCAACCACACCAGACTTAATCAAATCCTGTATTATCTGTAATAGGGCCTTTTCACCTGCCTGGGATATCTTGTACTGGGGAATACGTGGCAATTTAGCATTGTCTTTGATCTTTGATCTGTGTAGATACTGGTGGGATCTGGAGTAGCCCCATATCCATATCTCCTGTAGCCCATAACGTACGTGGCACATCTTTGAACTCAGCAGGAAGGGGGGCATCCTTTGCGAAGCACTGCTTGGCACGGGCTACCTGCGGTCCAATGGTCATGTAAACACCGTCTGGGGAACAAAAAATTGTCGCGTGCAACCTTTTTAACAAATCCAGTCCTAACAAATTTTCCCCACAATTGGACGTCAGTAAAAATGATGAATCAACCGTAAAGGGGCCAATAGTCAAAGCAAGAGGCTTGGAAATGGGGCTAATGACCGGCATGCCTGAGAAACCCACTGAAACATTGTTTTGGCCAGACAGAGCTGCCCCCGGGACCAGTGAACGGGAAACAGAGCTATTCATAGACCCTGTGTCAACTAAAAGAAATTCGGTCGTACCCTGTAAATCAGCAGTGACGTAAGGTCCGTGCTGATCTATAGGCACCGGAACTGGTCCCTCGCCCTGTCCTTGGCTGTCCTAGCTGTGAGACAACCCTGTCACTTCATCCATGTCATAGTCGTCATGGTAGTACTGTCGTCCTCTGGGGTCGTCAAAATAATTCCCGCTCTGCCTATTGTGTGATGTATCCGCTGACTGCATCCCCCCTCTACCTCCTGTTCCTCGTCCGCGTCCTCGAAAACCCCGACCTCTTGGGCCTCACTTTTCTGCAACAACTCCAGACACTCACTCCGCCAATTTCCCTCCTGCTTACAGTACGCACATTGGTTGGGCCCGAGGGGCGCACCCGGAGTACCACCCCTGCCAGACCGGGGCAGCCGTTGGGCCAATCCTGAACCTCTACCTCGTCCACCTCCCCTCGCAACTTGCTGCACCAATACCCTCGTCTTCAAATCCTTTGACTTTTTCTCTACCCTTTCCTTGTCCTCATTCTTTCTAGGTTTGTAATACTGTGCCATACTCAATATCACAGACGGGGATGAAATCGTCCAAGAACTTTCCGAAGCCTGCAACCATGTTGCAATCTCGGGGAGCAAGTTAGTGACAAATCTATTAACAAACAACCGGACACCACCCTCCTGTGACAGGTCCTGGCCACTAAAGTCTAAAAACACTCCTTCAAAGCTGGTAAAGAAATCCAACACACTTTCATCCTTCTTCTGACGACACGCAGTCAACTTATCCCAGTCCACTCGCTTCGGCGGGATAAGGGAGTGCATGTAAGTGATAATACGCCCCGGCAGAGCTAGGAGCTCCGCTTTCGGCTTGTCGCCGGGCTTACGCTCCTTATCCCAAGCCCTGATCTCATCCAATGTGCCCCCCAACTCTAGTGCATGATCCTGCATATGAACCTGCCTCCATATATCCACCGGTACCAACAGACTGAAAAACAACTCTATATCAGCTAGCGTCATCACTGTGGAGGAGGCCGCCTCCGTCAATTCTTTATAATATGTAGTGGGGATTTTTCGTGGGTCCTGCAGCTGGCTCTTCAGGGAGAGGACCTCACTCCTCTTCCAAGGAGTATAAATCCACTGCTCCTGAAACCGAGCATTGACTTGTGGTCTTATTACAGTATCTGTGGAGTCGCGCAATTCTGGTATCCCAGGGTGATAAATGGGATGGACCTCCCTCATGGGATGCTGTGTACCCATTGTCGGAACCTTCTGGAGCAATCTGCCTCGGTAACCCACTAGTGTTGTTACATTGCTAAAAACCTAATTGGGAGCCATACCTTCAGCATATACCCTGTCCCGTATGTCATAGATGATTTGCTGTGCAACACCTTTAAAACACTGTTCCCACAACCCTATCAGCGTGGCTGACATGTGCTTAAGGGCATGCTGCTGTATAAACGGCTTGTAATCTTTCATCACACTCCACACATCCTCCACACTATAGATTGGATTCCGAGCCCACTGAGCTGCTTGATTCGCCACCATTTGCTTTTCCTCATCACCCACAGCAGAACGCACCAACACTTTATCCATTCGGTCTCGCGCTGCTGCCCAGTTCGCTTCATATACCCCACGCGCAGGAGTTTCGGCATTCAACAGTGCTTGGGGTGTCACACTCATGGGGGAAAGAGCAGATGCGGAGACAGGTACCATCATGTAAGGAGACAGGGTTGTAGGGGTGAAAGGGGGAGTAGTAGTCGACACGGAACTAACGGACAGGGCGGGGGAGCTAACGGCACCCGCCCCGGGGACTGGTGTGAGTAGAGGAGAAGCGAGTGGGGCCGGGGCTGAGGCGGTAGCACTAGAAACAGGAGCGCTAGAAGGGGCGGCACTAGCGGCCGGAGACTGGGACGTCGGGAACCTTCGGGTATATCCGTTCAGGGGCATAAGGAGGAGGAGGACGAGAATCCAGTAACTCTTCGACAAATTCATCACCTTCCTCTCTAGTAACATAACATTTATCTGTCTGTAACCGAAACTTTCTATCCACGCATTCTATGCCCTTCTCTATCTTTCCTCTTTCATAGGCTACTGCTTTCTGCGTTATAGTTTGCGTCTGCCTCTTCCGGGCCTCTTTCTCTGCTCTCATTCGTCGCTGCTTTGCTTCTTTCTGCCATACTCTTAGAGAATCAAACATCGACTGTCTGCTCTTTTTAGCGAACAATTTGTCCTGCAAGAAATTCAATTTCTGTTCATCTAATGAGCCAGTAAGTGGCCACTGTAACTCAGCATTGTCCCTTGTATATTTATGCCACAATGTGCTAAACATAAGAAGGCCAATACCATGTTTAACGTATACGTCAAAATTTGGAGAACCCTCTGGAGGCGCAGGCTGGCTCTCTTCCAATCGAGCATCAGTAGAACAACATCGACATCCAAAACACCCCAATTTGCTTAAACAAGGCATCTTAATATAAGACACATGCACTGTCCCTAACGAACAAGTATAACACCAGCAATGGTAAATAAAGGAAAGAAATAAAGTAACAAATATTATTCACGAACCAAACCAAACGGTCCAGAGATCACTCCCTACAGTCCGGGAACTGTACCAAATTCAAGAAGACAGGCTCCAGCCCCAGACCTTTTCAAGCATTAGCCAAATTACCAGTTGGTCTGGCAGATTGTTCGCGGACAGTCCCAGACCTTTTCAAGCGCGGGCCAAATTTCCAGGCGGTCCGGAAAACTGCTCGCAAACACTCTGTGCCTCTTCAAGGGTCTGCAAACCCATCAAGTTCAAGACAAGACAGTCCGGTGACCATACCAAGGTATAGCCCGTCGACTCGTGTCGTTCAAGCAAGGCAGTTTGAAAACTGCAGACAAGACAGTCCGGAGACTGTATCAGGACACAGCCAGTAGGCTTGTGCCGTCCAAGAATGGCGCCATTTTTCCAAGAGTCAAATCACTCACCTGGTGCACACAGGTCGAGTCAAGTTATTCTCCACTGCCGACTCTTCGGACCAAAGGTCAACTCCAAGGTTTCGCCTTCTCAGGACCCCAGCCGGTGACCACTAGACGAAGATGCGCCCGATCAGCCGGGCGGGGTAGCTGCGAGAACCAAGCTCTGTCTTGTGTGGGGTACCCTGATCCGCCCAACCGACCAAACGCACCCTCTGACCCTACAACCTGTTTACGGAGGAGCCGGATCACCTTGCGGGGTCCCTGTTCGGGCACCACTGAAGGAAGGGGCCCTCTAGGGCCACTCGGGTTTGCTTACAACCACCTGCTATGCCTTCGCAAGAATGAAGAGTCGGTCAGACAGTAGAGAATACAAACTTACATGTTTATTAGAAATACTCTGCAGAGGAGTCCATCATGACCTGCACCCTAAGATGTCTGCCGAGGGACTGACCCCCGTACCGTCTACAATGAGTAATAATTCCTCCCGAGAGGCCTCCAACCACACCCATAATGGAAAACTACCGGCCTGGGCCGAACATGAACAAAGAGGCACAGTAGGATGAGCTAACACCTGCCAGATGGGTAAATTTTATCAGGAGTCCAAGGCCACGGTGCTGGGTCTCAGCTTCTCCTAACATGGGAGCAGAAACTACACATTCAGATAGGCATGCGGGGGCAAAATGGACTATTCATTAGTAAGTCGAGAAACAGCCTTGAATAAAGAGAAAATAATAACGAAATACAGCGTTCTGCTGAGGCAAGCAATGTGAACAGTAAGGCCTAACTCAAGTGCAGTCTAAGCAGCCTAATAGGGATTACGAAATGCAAAATGGAGTCACACTCGCTAACTGAAGCCTGCACATTACGGGGATAACTCAGCGGGTTGCATAACGTGAATACAAATGGCATCTATTTAGCCACGCACTGCTAACCTAATATAGCATGAAACGAGTGCATTGCAAGAACGAGAATTTCAAACCTAACACTAGAGACTGAGTCTTTGTACAGCTTGGATGGAACTTACCATCTCGCATACGACCTTTTACAATCGCACACACGGCGCTGTATTGTTGTTTACTTCCTGTGGCCGGTTGTGCTGATCTGTCAGTGTAAATTATGTATTCATACTGATCTAGAGGCATTATTTCATTCGGGAGAGGATATTCTTGTTCATATTGCAGGAATGCTTGTGTTTTTAGATTTGGATCATATCTGTATTCTACATCTGATGCAGTGAGAGAATTAGCCCATTGTATCCATCTTGGATGTAAAGCATTAGCGTTAGGAACGCTTGCCTTTGTAGCAGCCTCTAAGGCTGGTACTGGAGTCACGACAATTATTTGTTTCCCCTGAGCCAGTGCTCTTTCTCTCACTACAGCAGTCTGTACTGCTGTAAGAATTTTTTCTGTGGCTGCAAAACGCATCCCAGCATTTGTGTACAAGTGTGATTTGTAAGCAATGGGTACTGTCTCGCCTTCATTATATGTGAGGTATGTGTACCCAGATTGACCCACAACTATACGGATCACCAGGTTGCGGACATTTACCCGTGTCTGTAGGTGTTATTTTTTTCACAACAACATTTTATTGTCAACAGCCAAAAGACGCCCGACAGGGCGTTGCACAAGAACAGCGTTAAGTACATAGCATGAATACTGATGTCGACATTTTGTATCTGGTTATATAATAGAGAATACTGTGCATCACAACTTGTCATAATAACAAATAACAAAAGTGCCATCAATCTACAATAAATATAGAGCGTAGAAGGTCCATCCAAAACTGAAAGGTCTACATCACGACCATCTATATATCCCCACATATCAACTATGTTCATATCACTCTGTTGGTGGATCAGGAATGGGCTCTAAGTAAATCCCCCGATAATCCGCCCATCTCTTCCATATCTTGGAATGTTTCCGAGGGCAGCCCCGAGCAGCAAAAATAGGTATCTCCAGCCCCATGCAGAAATCTAGGCCCTTTTTCCAGACCCCTAAAGCGAGCGGGCAGGTGTCTTTCCATTTTTTCGTGATGTCACGCTTTGCAAGTGTGAGGCCCAGTAACAATAGGTGTCATTTGTACATGTTTCCCCCAATGTCATCTGTAATATGTAAGAGGGTCAATCTGGGCAAATAGGGGACGTTCCACCCCAGTACCCGTGACAAACAGGTAATAACACCTTGCCAAAATTTCGAGAGAGATATACATGACCATACAGTGTGAAGGAAAGTACAGTCAACCACACGGCACCTCAAGCAAAGCGGGGAGGCAATGAGTCCTGCCCGCCAGAGCCGATGCCTTGTGTGGTACACCCTGTGTAGGTATTTAAACTGTATGTATCGGAGTCGTGTTGCGATGGCAGCACCGCGTGGGGACGCAAGCGCCTCGGTCAAATCTTCATCATCCAATGGGCCCAGGTCAGCCTGCCAGGCCTCTCGTGTGTAGGGAAGTGTTTTGTGACTATTAGTGACAAGCGTGCAATAGATTTTTGCAATCTTGTGTTCCACCAATTCCCCCATGAACACCTTAGCCTCAAGGAGGCTGAACTCGGGTATGGACTCCTGTAATGCTAAATAGGGCGCGAGGGCATGACGGAACTGCAGATATTTGTAGAATTGCGACCTAGACATCGCATACTCTTGCTGCAGCTTCTAAAAGGACTTCAGAGTCTGTCCGTGAAGGACATCTCCGACGGTAGAAATACCTATTTTATCCCATCGCAAAAAACCCGGGAGACCAGCCAGTTGCGGCAGGAGACCGTTACCCCAGAGGGGAGTTTCTTTCGTTATTCTGCCCCACCACCCGAGTTGCTGGAGAGTGCGCTTCCAGAGACTAAAGACTGTGGCAGTCGCCGGGGGCAATGCCTTCTGGACAGCGCCCACATATAAGACAGAATGCAGAGGTTGGGTGCCCATGAGCCAGCGCTCGACCGTATAGGCGGGATCTGACCTATCCCCGTACCACCAGTCATTTAGAATGAGTACGTGTGAGGCTGCATAATAGGCTTGAATATTGGGCATTGCCAATCCACCGCAGTAGGTTGATTGAAAACAGGTCTTCAAGGTGACCCGAGCAGACCCACCTCCCCAGAGAAAGTATCGGAGTGTAGCGTTGAGCTGTGTAAACCAGCTAGGTGGGATCAGATAGGGATGATTTTGAAGCTGGTACAGTAGTCGAGGCAAGGAAACCATCTTAAAGATGGAGGATCTACCAAACAATGAAAGAGGAAGATGTGACCAAACGCAAGTCTGCTCTCTGATCTGTACCCCCAGCGGTGCTAAATTTCTTTCCTAGGACAAAGGCTGCGAATCAGCCAAGAAGACCCCAAGGTATTTGAAGCCGTCGGACACCACTGTGACCTCCTCGGACCATGGACCAAGTTTTCCCGTAGTACGTAAGGGCCATAGAAAGGATTTTCGTGGGTTCATATACAGTCCTGAGGTCTCGCCAAAGACCTGCATGATCCTAAGAAGTCAAGGCCTGGAACGATCCGGACGTGTAAGGAAAAATAATACGTCGTCCGCATACAATGCTATGCGATCCGACGTCGCCCCAGGCCACTTAAATCCCCGGTACTGAGCGTCTATCCACACCCATGCCGCAAGAGGCTCCGCGAAGAGGTATGGGGAGAGGGGGCAGCCCTGGCGGGTGCTGCGTCCAATAGAAAAGGTATGTGAGACAGAGTCTGCCACCCAGACCGACGCGGTAACATCAGTGTATAAGAGTTCAATATATCGCAAGAGACGAGGACCAAGATTAAGGCGGTTCAACAGCGCAAACAGTTACGTCCAACTTAAAGAGTCGAACGCCCTATCTATGTCCACCAGCAGGAGGGCAGCAGGCTCGCCCAATCTATCTACTGACGCAATGGCGTTAATGGCACGTCGAATGTTATGTCGCGTAGCGCGACCCGGCATAAATCCGGCCTGATCAGAATGGACTAGGTCAAGTACATGTGGAACTATACGATTGGCTATGATTTTGGCGAGAAGTTTTGCCTCAACATTAAGGAGAGATATCGGGCGATAGGAGGATTGAAGTTCAGGGGGTCTACCCGGCATCTGAAAGATAACAATCTCTGCATGTCGCCAATCAGCTGGAAGACACTGACAGTCAAAAGCGGCCAGAAGAGCGGCGAGATAAGGAGCCATAAGAAGGGACTGATACTTTTTATAAAATTCGCAGGGGAGACCATTAGGGCCTGGAGCCTTACCTGAACACATCCCAGCGAGTGCCTCCTGGGCCTCCTAAGTCGTGATCGGGACATCAAGTGCGTCTCTAGTCTGGTCCGTGAGGGCACGGGGAGGCAGGTCATCAATGAACTGCTGGACTAACTGCGGCGAGATAGTTTCACGAGGGGCGTACAGCTCCGCATAGTAAGTCGTGAAGCTGGTGGCCACCTGGGACGGGTCTGTGGCACATTTCCGTGGGGATCATGCACACATGGGATAGAAACAGGGCGGAGCTCTCTCTGACAAAGGCGGTGGAGCAAGGCGCTCGATTTGTCGCCCTACTGATAAATTCTGCTCCGGGTAGCTAACCAGGCCACTCGGGCCTCATCCATCAATTCCCCGGCATACAACTGCTGGGTATACAGTAATTGTCTACGCGAATCCTGTCCATTTACTTCCCAACATGTGCGCTCCACAACCACTAGCTGGGCTTCCAAAAGAGTCAGCCGCTCCCGACGCAACTTACGCTGCACCGTGCAGTAAGCGATGTCTATCCCTTGCATTGTGGGTTTCATCGCCTCCCACACAGTCACAGGTGAGTCCACAGATCCGACATTGTGTATAAAGTATTCTGTAAGGGATGTATGTATATGTGACCTATATTTACCATCCAGCAGGAGCCACGGTGAAAGGTGCCACCGGAATGGAGGGCGCATGGTGTCCAGTCTCAATTCTACCTGTAATGGGAAGTGGTCAGAAAGGCCTCGGGGCAGGATTTCGGCTGTCACCAGGCTGGGTGTATGCGCGGCAGATAAGAAGATATGATCTATGTGGGAAAAGGAGCCATGGACGCTGGAAAAGTAAGTGTAGCCCAGTGCGTTGGAATGTAGCCGTCCCCAAGAGTCCACCCAATCCAACCCCCGAAGCAAGGTCCCGAGTTTAGACTCCCGGGTCTCGGCCAGGTTCCCAGTAGCCCGTCACCTATCAATAGAGGGACATAGTGTGTCATTCTAGTCCCCCCCAACCAGGGTCAGTCCCTGAGGAATCTCCACCCAAAGCCTCAGCAAGCGTTCAGTCAGATTCCATGTAAGGGGCGGGGGGCATAGACACTCGCCAGGACAAACAACTTGCCATGAATTGAGCCTGTGACGACCACATATCGACCCTGTGAGTCGGTCCACGTCTTCTCATGGACAAAGGGGACTCTACGGTGGATTAGTACAGCTACTCCACGCGAACCTCGAGTGAAGCCAGAGTGGAAGATTTGAACAAACCCAAAGCGTGTTAAGCAAGGAAGCTTATTGCCAAGCAGGTGGATCTCTTGCAGAAATACAACATCCGCACCATATCGTTTAGCTTGGCGCAAGACTGCCCCTCTCTTGACCTTATCCAGTAGTCCCCGTACATTCCAGCTGAGAATTCGGAGCCGTCTCTCAACCGCTCCAGACATAGCAATAATCGGGGCAGACATCATTGAAGACATGAGGGGCGCAAACTCTAACAAGCATGGATTTTGCTATGACTACAGAATGGACATATGTATGGCACTTAGAAACAAAACAACGAAAATAAACCCAAACATCTCCCGCCCACCCTCCCACCCCAATACCTCAAAACAGTAGAAGCATCTGTCGCGGCATGGGAGGACTCCAGGCCCCAATGGGGGTCAAGAGAAACTCCCAGCCAATGGATCCCTAAATTGCAAGCCCTAGACACGGCGATATTTCAGAGTCCAGGAAGAGCAATTGGAGGTGTAGCCCATATGTAAATGCCATCAATCAGCAAGTCCAGTTCGCACATATGATGAGCGAAGGAGTATAGAAGCTTCTCATGTCAAACAATGTGGGTCATACATGTGATTTAGTGCGTGTTTTGGAGCGTTTCTTCGATAATGATCGCCGGTGCTGTTCGCCCGGGACCTGAGATCGCTCCCGGTTTGGCCCGCTAGAAGAAGAGTCAGAGTCGAGTCTGGGCGGAGTGTGCGGCCGAAGCTTGATATGTTCATCAGTCCACGCAAAGACCTCTTCAGGGGAGTCGAAAAGGTATGTCCGCTCATTATACGATACCCGTAGTCTGGCTGGGAATAGCAAAGAGTATTGGACCTTAAGATTCCTCAGTCTGGCCTTCGCCTCAGTGAAGGATTGTCTGCGTTGTTGCACCATTTTGGTGTAATCCGGGAATATCATGATCTTTTGTGAAGCAAACAACAGGGGATCTTTGAGTCTGGCCTGCTGTAGGATAATGTCTCTGTCTCTAAAGTTTAGAAATCGCGCAATCACTGGTCTGGGCCTTGTGCCCTGCGGCGGTTTCTGTAGCAAGGCTCGATGTGCACGTTCAATGACAAAGCAGGGAGACAGAAGACCAGGAGGAAGCCAGTCTGCCAGCCATTTGGCCAGAAAGTCAGCCACATCTCTACCCTCGCACCCCTCCGGGAAGCCAACAAAGCATAGATTATTGCAGCGGGAACGTCCCTCCGTGTCCTCCGCCCACGTCGCCAGTCCCTTGGATAAAGTTTCACACAGTACCTGTGGCAAAGCCCTCTAGCATCCGCCCTCTATGTGCACCGCAGCAGCCGGCCAGGAAAGGCCCACCCCAACATAAAGGGCCAAGTAGTCAGGGGGCTGGGTCAGCTGCGGCGCACCACGTCGGCAGGTCCCAGAGCGGCAACAAAGGGAATAGAACACAAGGCCAGACCCCTAGGGGTGGAAGGTGGCGCACCACAGCCCGCAACGGCTGCCGAGTCGTCTGCCACGATGTGTCCGCATCTCCAAGTAGTAACGCTGCTGCTGCTTCTTCCAATTAGTGGCTGCGGAGGTGCGGGCTGTACCTCAAGGATGTAGTGCAGGCGTCCCCGCAGGTGTCCAACTAGCGGCAGCGCCGCAGCACGGGGGGCCCCGACCCGACCTGGGCAGGCCGCTGACGCACCAGCCCGGCCTCACTCCACACCGATCCGCAGCCACCGTCCGCAGGGGAATCCTCAGTGAGGCTCACTCACCCAGCTGTGGGGCCCCCAGCCCAACGAGGCAGGCAGCATACCAGGCAGGTTCAGGGAGCGCCACGGCCCGGTGCGGCCGTCAAGGCAAACCAGCGCTGCAGTCCCGCAGGAGGGAAGGAAGCCCCGCGCCGTTCACCGCAGTCGCCGTTCCCCTCTACACATCTCCAAAGGGGCGCACTGGGGCTGCTACCGCGGCTCGATAGTGCCGCCAAGTCTCTAGGCAGCAGACAGAGAGGCGCCACCCCTCCGCCTCCAAAACGCGGCACAGGGACCAGCTCCCATGTCGACTCACCAAGGCCTGCCCGGCACTGCCCACCACGCAAGAGCGAGGTCTGCCAGGCAGCAGATCGCCACCGGGCTCGGGAGGCCGCCAGATCAACAGGACGGGTTGCGACCAGGTTCCCAGGATCCGCTCGGCTAGCGGATCACTACCCACAAAGTAGGACAGGTGAGAGCCAGAAAAAAACGTCAGGATTATTGCCGGATTAATGAGGGCTTACGGGAGCCCGTCTAAAGCACGTCCACCATACTGCACGGCTTGGCCACAAACTCCATCTGTAGGTGTTTTGACGCTATCATGTCAGCCTGGAGTGAACGAAGTGTATCTGTGTGTTCTTGTGTCCATTGCCTAACTGAAAAATCAGGTCTTATGAGGTTGTAGAAAGGTTTAACCCTTTCTGCGTAATCCAAAATGTATGTTCTGCCGAAATTTAGGAATCCCAGTATTGATTGTAAGTTTTTCAATGATTTTGGTGGTTGGAGCAGCGCACACTTTTCTAAAAAAGTTGGCTGCCAGGCTTTTCCCTTCACTTGAAAGCTCATATCCCAAAAATAGGACTCTGAGGTGGGATATTTTTGATTTTTTTAAGTTAAATCTGTAACCCGCTGAGGCGAATACCAAAATGATGGTGCTCACCCTCGTCAAGTGTTCCTCCAGGTCATCATCTGTCAGATAAATATCATCTACATAGGACAATGCCTCCTCGTCCAGATTTTGAAGTAATTCAGTTACTCTGGCAGAAAACAGCCCCGGGTTGTTTTTATATCCCTGGGCTAGTTGACATCATTGTCGCTGGGTCCCTAGCGCTGAGAATGCTGTCAAGTATCTGCTCTCAGGCGCTATATTCTGGCAGAAAAATCCATTTGAGATATCTAGTGTTGTTTTGTATTTTTTCCGCACAATGTTACTCATTAATGCGGCACTGTGTGCATTTTGTACTGCAAATGTTTTTGTGCATGAATTTAGATGTCTGTAATCCAAAACTAGATGATATGTATTGTCAGGTTTCATTACCGGAAACAAAGGGTTATTCATTGAAGAGGTGCAAGTTTCAATCATCCCCTGGTATTCAAGTTGATCTAAGATCTCCCTGACCTGTTTTTTAGCTTCTTGCTTTATGGGATACTGTCTCTGTGGAGTTGGAGTAGACTTTAACGGTATCACGTGGTGGGTTGACTCTTCATCCCATCCAACATGGTTTCGATATAGTGCTGGAGCAAGGGCTACTGCCCACTCCCATGCATATGTATGTTTTAAATATTGGGGAACGAGGTCGGAAAAAGCTGGCATAATTACCGTTTCTCCTTTTGGGCAATCCATAACAATATCAGGCGGCCAATCTTTTTCAGGTAATAAAATGTCATAGCCAAAGGTTAGGTTCCCCCAAAAGAGACCTTTAATTTTCCTGGGTTTGTCCCCCTCCATCCGGAGTGTTATCTCATGTAACCTATGTGGTACGCTTACCCTAGTATCAGACGTTTCCACCATGATATACTCACTCAACTCCACTGTCACCAGAAATTCCATCAGATTCTCGTGAGCTATTGTTACTTCTGCTGCGCTGTCTAGCATTGTCAGAGCCCATTCCCCATTCAATAGTTAAGTCCTCAGAATTCTGGGCATGTCTGATCTTGAGACCTGCTACTTTCTTCTTTTTGAATTGAGGTTTAGGTCTTTGTTTTTCTTCTTTCTTAGATGCGTAGTCCGCAGCGCGTTGCGTGTCTCTGGACTTTGTACGCTCCTCCTGTCTGTGTTCCGACCGTCCTTCTCTCTCAGAGTTTTTTGAAGAGCCCTGAAAGGAACGAGAGGAACGTGTAGAAGTAGGTGCTTGCTTAAAGGTATCCTTTTCAGGACTCCCCATTAATTGAGGCTTTACTGGTCTAGCTCCCAAACTATCTCTACCTAATTCTGCATAAGCAGTTTCAATTATTTTAGGTAATTATGTCTCCTGTTGTAAAGGAGTGAAATCTCTCAGGCGTTGGCGTATTGCCACTGACGCTGCTTCCCCTTTAATGTTTGCTAATATTATAGCTGATACCTGGGCGAAGTTATTTAATAACTTCATCTCTAAGTTCAGAGCAGGTTCTGCTCCATACTCGTTCTGTATCTGTCTCAATACGTCTGGTATCACTGCTAATAAAGGGATACCATGAGTCCTGGTATATATTGCAGTGAAGACTGTACCCCAAGAAGTACAATCCTCTATTGGGGGAGCTATCCCGATTGGCAAGCAAATTGTTAGCATTCTATGCTTTTCGTGTGGACCAGTGTGTGGAAATACTGCCTCTAGCTGTGTTATTTTTTGAGCTATCCAGAAAGGCATTTGCTCACGTTTAGTGGGAAATTTACCCATCCCTGCGTGTAATGTTTCTGGTGTAATTTTTGTTGTACAAGCTTGGACTGGTCCTGCTTGTGTAGCCGTGTCGGCTGAATTGTGAGTGTTCTCATCACAAACTGTGTCATGTTTCTGTAAAGTGTTATTAATTCTTTATGTTGTATAACCAAGTCTCCTCCTGGCATTGTATCAATGTCAGGGTATGGTGTGCAGGCCGCTAGTACTGGCCATGTTGCTCCGTCTCTTCCGAGCGGACCGACTCTTACTCTATTTCTTGCATGAGGTAGGGCGCCTCTAAACCAGTATAAATGTTCGTGGTAAGTGAGTGGAATTTCAATGTCCTCGTACGGACAATATTCGTTCGGTATTTCATCTTCTGTGTAGTAATGAAATGTCTTTGTTAATGCATTCGCCTTTGGGAATGTAACCCATGAATAGAATACCTCTGTTCTAAATGATTAGTGTGCCTCAATCACGAATGTTACTTGCCCACCCCTATATGTTAAACTGTATTCGGCTAGTTTTAGGGTGATGGCAGTTCTAACATTTTCTGAAATGTGTATTGCATCTGCATCTTCTTCTTCTCCTGAGAGACTTAATTGAACCACAGTATCTTCCTGTATAGTCATTGTTTTTAGTAAGAAGAGCCTTGCAAGGGAACTTTGATAAGGTGTTACACAATAGGAACAATGTGTCCTTCAAGCTTGATTAACCAACAGCCAATACATAGGATTTTGCCTACTCAGCTGTGGCGGAGTTTGTACCCTCCCACTCCAGACGTCTCTGGGGAAATGTGAGTAGGGCTCTCTGAGAATAGCATGACTGAACTACTCAGATTTGACTGTTAAATAAGTACCAACCAATGTTGGCGGCACCATGTTGTGTAGTTCCTATAAAACCTATACAAGATCTGCGCGTTTAGACAACATACACTGTGGGACTGGTATCCAGACTGATTCCAGACACCCCCACCGGGTATGTTGGCCTGTATACCAGCTAGCTCACAGTGCCACTAGAAACTCCTCTTACCAAGGAGAGAATAGTTTGAAGCAGGGTCTAGTTTTACCATATAGTGCCCCAGGCCCATTCTTTCCACATCTGAAGCATAAGAGTCTCAATTGTCCCTGCCAGCCCAGAGACAGGGTTGTGTTAAAATTGTCCACACTGCCTTGAGCATCTACAGAGGCAGTAGGCCACATGCCCTCCTGTGTACTCAGATGTATCTCTCCTATGACCTCTTCGTGTACATCTTTCTGAACATCAAGATGTAGCAATAACAGGATGCGTCTGTCATTTAGAAGAACAAAATTGGCTAAGAGTAGGAGTGGGGGCCAACTGGGACTTTCCACAGCTTTAGAAATTACATGTGACCTCTAACATTTTGTAATCTTCTGCTTTTTTAAAAGTTTCCGAGAAGTGACGCAAAATATTTTCGATAAATGTTCAAATTTTTGTTATAATTTACGGTCAAACATCTGACATAATCAGTACTTGTGGTCAGCAGTTCCTCATTAAAATAATAAAAAAGAGCTGCCCCCAGTCCATTCGTTGACCACCTCACACATAGTGAACACTTGAGTCATCTAAAATGAGTCTCTGACACTTGTTACTTACTAGATTGCTTAGAGTTATTTCTGACCAAAGATGGGTCTCTTTGACATTTATTGTTTAAATAGTGCCACTCTTGACTCACTTCCTGCATTTCACAAGTGTGTCTTATTATTTTAGATAGCACATTTGTGCGGTGACTTCTGAGGTAGAAAATATCCTCCAACAGCTGGCGTACCACGAAGGGACGTGCAAAGAATTTCCAGCCTGCAGGGAGAGGGAACCTTCCCCTGTGGCAGCGGCCGGTCATTTTGCCTCGGTGCCTCTTCCTGACTGAACGGCCACACACACACATGGGTAAGTCAAAGAGCTTTTATTTTTTTTCTCTTTGCCTCGCCCTAGTGTGATATCTGGCTGTGGTCGGCTGAGGACCTGTAGGTGTAGTGCTACCCAAGCCACAGTTCCATGCTGACTGGGTGTCTTGCCATGTCAAACAACCCTCTTTAAAGTGACACACCTATGCAGGCGCTGAGCCAGGATTTATTGTTAGATTTTGACTGTTGTGGTTTTTGGTTTTCCCATGCACAGGGTTTTCATATTATATATTTCTCTTCATATCGCCTGTCTTAACAAGATAGGGATCGCTTGTCTCATTGGTCTGTCAGTGGGACATGTCATGCGAGTAGATAGGTTAGGAAAAAGTCACATCTCTCATGCCAGGGTATCTTCTTCGATAACTGATGCGAAAGAGTCATGCGCCTACATAGGCAAGGGGAATCACGCCTTGAGTCTCCCAGCTCTTGCGGATTCTGAAAGGGTCAGAACTCCTACAAGTATTCGTCAGCCCACGTCTGGTGGCTGCCAAGGGAGTTTATAGTGCTAAGAAAGTATTAGAAATCTCCAGCCTCTGCCAGTGTTTGTCAGACGACGTCACGTGTCTGGCAAGGGAGTTTATTTAGTGCTAAACAGCATTAGAAAAATCCAGCTTCTAAAGAGTTGAACTAAGTTAACAGCTGATGGAAAAAAATAAATAGCTTTATAATATCGTCGCATTTAGCAGAAAGTATTTCTGACTGCGTAGCAAAGTAAAGGGGAAGTGCTTCACTTTCAAAAACAGCTTCCTCTGTGGTTTCCTGCTCTCCCCGTGTGAAAGAAAAATAAACGCTCCTTGTTAGTAACATATTTTACATCGTACAAATTTGTTCTCTTTTTCTATTTTTTGGCAAACAAAAGTGCACAGTTTTGCCTTTTAATTAATTGTGAAAGAATAGTCGACTTTTTAATTGTTGCATGGCTGCATAGCTAGCTCGGGGTTTGTCTGTCTCCATATCTTCCACTGAATCTGCTGCATTTTTTTCCTAAGATCGGTGCCTGGTGCATTTAATTCAAATTGTGTTTCATTTGTTTAGCGAGAAAAAACCTAGGTGTAAATGTATATGTCGTGTGCATGTTAACCTGCTCCATTCTGTTAACTATATGTGTCCCCTGTTAAACTTCCTGGTAGCTTGAGCACACAATGCCACCCCCGTCCCCTGCCCATGTCTTGTTGGTAGAATATAAACGTTTAAAAGTACATTGTTACATTTAGCTTAAAAACACCGGCTTTAACTTCCTGTTAATAAAGCCCTTGGGAATCATTAAAATAGGCTCACGCATGAGAGGAGGTATTTAGCAGAGAACACTAGAACTAGAACTAATACGCCCCCCAAAAAAAAATTTAAAAAAATAAATTACAGAAATATGATGCTTAGAAAACAAAATGCATTACAGGGCAGAGACCTAACACCCAATGAAATAGTTACCCGCGGGGAGGGTTCTGACTTCTACGTCAACAGATTCACTGATGATTTGACAAGTTGGACAGAAAGTCTTGCCCCACAAATGATTCTGTGGCCACGAGTTGGGTCCTTTGACCCACAAAACATGGCAACAGCAGAAGACTGCATCCTACATGGGGAGGGAGATGAAGACTGGGAGTATCCTTACATGAGGGCAAGCTTAAAAATATGGCAGAAATATGTACGTCAATTAGACATCATACGACACACTACAACAAATACCACAGTGACTCATCAAATGCCCCTACTGTTCAAAAGCCAAGATGCTGTCCCTCAATGTGTCCCATGGCCCCAAATGGACAAAGACAATTTGAAAGAACAACTACCACCGCTAACAGAAGGGTCTAGTAAATGGATAGCAGTCTTAGAACAACATACAGCTGGTATCACATTAGCTGTAGGTGACATTAAAAGCTTGCTCACCACCCTGATTGGAGAGGAATCAGAAGAAATACTAGAAGCAGGAATAACAGGAACAACGCTAACTGAAGCACAATATGACGGTACTCCATTAAACAAAATGCACAATAACATATGGACGCAGTTACACTACAAGTACCCTGACATGCATTAGCAGGCAACACGCAATGTGTTGCACCCCACATGCAGCCGCAGCACCAAGCAATTCAGCCCCAAATAATTTACTCCTACCTGCCTCCAATTCAACAACAGCCCAGGCAGTAAAAAGTGCCACCCCTCCAGGCAACAGCAGTAGCCCGAATGCAAGCACAGATCTAGGAGGTACAGCCACAGAACACACACAGTTAGCTAATACAAAAGAGATTTTGAAAATGTAGCTCATGAACAAGGAAGTTAGTGACACTGGACTAAGAGCAATGTAAATATCAGAGCAGATGGTGAACATTAGACAGAAGGAAGGAGTTAGCGAAATAAGCCTGTCCTCTCGCCCGATTTCAAGTGCTCAGAACTCGGTAGACAAGAGGGGAGACAAATTGATGGAATGGAATGCACACTAACTACACCCAATTTTCGTCTTGGATAACTAAACATTTCCTGGCCCCAGAGATTTAATGACACCTATCCCCTATCCACGACAATACGCTTCAAAATATAGGTCCAATACATTATTCTAGGCCCTTAGGAGCAAAAGACCAGAAAATACGGCATATTACACAAACACATAATGCACCTCAGTTGGGTCTGTGGGGCCTGTATTTGACTTCATGGTCACAGGTAGGCCTGGGCGGTAAATTCCGTTCCGCTCGCGGAATTTGCGGAATTTGGGTAATTTCGCGTTCCGCGGAGAACGCGGAATTACCAAAAATTCCGCGATCCGCGGAATTTTTTGCTTGTTCGCGCTCTCAAAATGCGTGTTAGCGAGATATTTCTCCCCGAGCACGCAAACAGCGTTCGCGAACAGGAAAAAAGCATCGCGAACGGGCGGAAAAAGCAATTCCGCGTGTTCGCGGAACTTTTGCGTGTTTGCGGAGATTTTTTACCGTTTCGCGGAGCTTTGCGTAGCGCGACTACGCAAATTCCGCCCACCCCTACACAGGTTCAAATGCTACCAGGTCTACTCAGCCTTTCATCCTTCTGAGGTGGATAGATGCGAGGTCTGTTCAGTCTTTCATCATTCTGAGGTGGACAAAATGAGTACCATTGAGTTGGGGAACAATAAACAGCTGCTATTTAGCGCCAAAATACCATTCTGAGTGAACGTGTGCTTTACAATTACACGTTATGTTAAAATAGGCTCTATTTAGAAAAACGTACAATTCGACACACCCCTAACTTTCTGATATTACGAGGTGTTGAAGGGTTAAAAGATTTTTTCTTGGGCTGCCTTTATTTTAACGCTCTTGGCTGGCTACAGATTCTGGGCATTGAGCCCAGGCCAGAAAGACATAATGCAATAGATTTCCAGTGGTTACAAACGGAGCAGGAAACTTAAAAAAAGAAAATATATATATATACAGTTAGTAGAGCACGAAGAGCTGTGTAAATGTGTGAATGTATTAACAGTATTGGAATAATAGGTTTAGTGTATAAGTTTCCTGTCCCGTACAACAGATTATGTCAAGTGCGGTGAGAAAAATTATTGTTTCAAGGAATAGTTTTAAAGAATGAATTCCGAGACAATGATTCTCTTCCCCACCGTGGCAGACATGCCTATATTGAACAAAGAGTAAGAAAGGAAAAGGAGAACAAGAGAAATAAACTGCCTAGGATCACACAATTTGGTAAAATGGGGAAGCCGAGATGAAATACAGGGTTTCAGGGTTCACGTTATGCAGTTTAGTAACTGGATATGTATATATGTACATGTGTGTGTACATATGTGTGCGTAGATATCTATGTATATATATATGTATATATATGCTTCGCTCCCCTATGACCACTGTACTAAAGACACACTACTGACCGACCACCTCTTTGCCTGGCATCAATTGAAAGCATTGTGCTGGGTTCGATGTGAGCTTGTTTCATGAATATGACCGTTCAGCGTAATTGCTCACAGACTTCCCTCATTTTAAGTGTATGAATTAGACCTCTCTACAATTCAGTTGTAGGGTCCACTTTGCGATCTTTGACAAAGTGCCAGAATAAGTGACAGGTTGCAGTACGTAAGAAGTGTGGTAGTTAAGGAACTTGTGTTTTTTTTTGGCAGCAGCAGGAAAGTGAAATAAAAGATTGTATCACTACGTGAAATACCACCAGCATCACCACTGCTTGAAATAAAGTCAGCTAAGTGTACATGGATATATAAATATACGCATGTCCTACAGTGACACATTTTGCAGACTATGACCGCGAAAGGTGACAAAATACGGCAGGTCAGGATCTTGTCCAGTGAAAGTGATGGGGACATCCCTTTATTAATTCACTGTTGTTCTAAATTGTGACACATTAGAGGCCTTCCTAACACAGCGGCACTATGCGTGCAGCTGTGTGGCAGGAGGGAAGGAATATGTTGTGGGATATGTGCAGCTCTGTACAACATACAAAATATGAGACAATGACCAGAGATCCGTAGGAATAGATTACCACAGATAGCCACCACACCGACTTCCTCCACACACGCCCCAGTGCTAGGAAATACCAAGAATGAATAATAAGTGCTGATATGAAGTGTATTTCAATGTTAAAGGACAGTATGCATTAAGTAGCGATGCTCAGTATTGCAATATTTTCTGAATATAAAATGTGTGTAGATTTAAAAATGCCTTCTAAACTGCAGTTGCAGACTTTAGAGGTGGTTGCAAATATTTTGCAGTTCGACCACTATGAGTTTCTATTTCCCAATTGTGTTACTGGGATGGAGATTATTGAGATGTTCCTATTTCTTGGGAGCAATTATAGTACAATGTTTAGGTTCTTCTTTCGCTTTCGGAGTTAATTGATGTTTCAAGGTTTTGCACACTGCAGACATTATTATTTTTGGGTTCTTCCCTATGTCCCTAAGCAGTGTACTAGGTTTCCTGTTTTCGGGATGTTTGCATACATATGCTCAATGTTCATGCTTCCACCAACTCATGTCTCGTTAGGAGTTCCACCAGTGCATTTGTGTTTTTATTCCTGAATATTGTGCCTGCACAATTGCACAGCTACTGTTTCATACCTAGCCACAGGTCATGGACAGAGAATGTTTGGTGAGGAGTAGACAACATATTCGGTGTGACGGGTGGGTTAGGTGTGAACTTATATAAAAAAAAAAGAGGGGAGTACAACTAGATCTCTTAGATTTTATCTATAGGCAGACTGCAACAGGAAAACATGTCATGCCACAGGCCCCACTACATTTTTCCACACCTTTGGATCAAAGCTGGACCATGTGTCCACTGTGATGCTAAAGCAGCAGCCAATTTCAGCAATGCCGGAATGTCTGCTTAAAAATAAAATAAGCAAGATAAGTGCCACAATTGAAGAAAAAAAAATGGCTTTATTGCATACCAATTACACTGTTTTCCCTCAGCCCCATATGTTTGTCACTGAACAATTAATAAATGTATCAGTACAAGCAACTAGACTTAAAATTCATACTGAAAGTTCTTCTGAAATTATGAAAGCGGAAATGTATCTGTATCTGTATGAGTTAACAAGCGCTGCAAAGTTCCTTTCTACCCAGATATCCAAGCAGAAGGAGAAGGGCCCCATCGAACATGAGCTCCCACCTATCCGTCCTGGAACACAGATCTTTGTCCGAAAAGCTGTCCGACGGTGGAAGGATCCAAAATTTGAAGGACATTTTAAAGTCACAGACTCTTCACCAACAGCTGTCCGCATTGCTGAAAGGAAAGCATGGATTCACAGAACAGACATAAGAGTCGACCCTGCACCACCTCAGCACTAAGAGATGAGCAAAGGGAGGGCAATGTGTTCCCATTGACTGTCCAAGAAGAAGAAGACGGTGATCGTTTGGTGGTCTACGGATTCAGCCGCAACAGCCGCAGCACAGAAGTGTCTTATGCGAAGTTATGTACTTGTATTATAATATTCTACATTATTGTTGGAGTGGCACTAGGAATGTTTAATTGGTTCGCTGTTATTTCTCATTGTGTTGATAAAAAGGCTTGTATTCCTCAAAGTATTGAAGCTGCCCATGCCACTATGCACCCCATATCCCAATACACTTTTTCTGCTAGCACCTGTAGTGAGGGAAATGGCCTTCCTAGTAATGCAACGTCTTCCAATACCTCTGCCAGTAACATCAGCACCCCAAATACCTATGCGCACTGTGTGTCCTCATCCCCTTCCCCTGTTGAAAATAATACTGAATGGGATGGTACCATTGATATCACACTACGTCCCCCACTATTGTCTCATCGCCGTAGGTATGCCCCAGTAGATAGACAGCATGCCGCTCATGACTCCCTTCACGACAACACGTGGTAAAGCCAAATGACAATAGTAGGTAGACAGAAGATAAATGAATACTGTTATGTGGCTCATACATTCCCCATGCAGTAGGCGCAGATAGACTGATTTTCCTAGGGAAATACGACCACATACTGTAGAATATCTCCTACACCTGTTCTTCTACAGAATAGAGGGGCAAGTTCAGATTATTGAGGCCAACATCTCTGAAATGTTTGTAAATACCACAGTATGGGGCCACACCCCAATAAAACACGAGGTTATCACTGACAATTCCAGAATAGAGGGGGAGGTAACAAAGATGTTTTAGATAGGAGTTCCTGATATCGACATTAGTGTAGCTTTTGGTAGGACCAATGGGTTTATGATAACAAGATCACCATCAGACTGTAATGGCTCTTTGCCCCACACCCTACCTTGCCCATGCCAAAATAGAACTTCTTTACGCCTATTTGCACAAATTTACGTCTGTGACAAATGGAGTGCCCCAGGGTACTTGAGGTATAGAGCAGCGTCCTTAGGGCCACATAGGGTAGACTCAGATTATGAAGATGGGATAGACTGGAAGTCTACTTGGGGTAGGGAGAAAATGTCCAAAATTATAAAAAGATTGCAGATTAAAGTCACCTCTTCTCTGTTTTCTAGGAAATGGCACGGTACCTGTTGGGCAAAAACTCTGGATGCAACAGCACCATCTATAATTTGGACATGCAATATGGCACCTCCAGCCTAATGGAGTTCTACTGGGCCTGCGGAGAACGTCTCTATCTCCAACAGCCTCCTCGATGGAGCAGCCTGTGCTCACTAGAACAATGCACAAAGTCTCCCTGATTGCTCCTACAGCCAAAATCTCCCACATCCATGCCCATCTCTGGTCTGTTACCTTGCTCCACAGACATTGGCGGTATGCTGAGTACTTTGGGTGGACAGCATTCAAAGACATACCCCAGGAGTTCCACCTATTGAACAAGGTCCAGCTCTTCTTTCAACATCATCATTATGATGTTCCAGATCAAGGAGAATGCACGCTGGCTACGAAATATCAAGAGGAGGGTATGCCTTCAGATCGGGAGTTCGTGCTGCACATTGCCAACAATTAAGAAAATGGCTCCATCACCAAGGCCATCGAGGACTTGAACAACATAGAAAAGAAAATGATTGCTGGAGGAGGTGCCATAGCAGACACAGCCACTGATTGGTTGAACTTTGACAGGATACCTTCGTGGCTGTCTGCCATTCTAAAAGTTTTTGTTACCGGTTTTAGGTGTGCTGTTGCTCCTCTGTTGTGCCATGCAGTTGTTCTGTCATTCTGCTAAAAATACTAGTAGTAAATTAGTGGGTAAGAATTAGGTAGGAACAGGGAACATTCAGAGGCATATATACACAAGAAGAAGAAGGGTAGAACAGGGAATGGGGATAACTTAGCACTTATAGAAGTAGTAGAAGTCACAACAATAGGACTACACTAAATGCAGCCTGCTACCATTACCCAGTGCCAGGTCAATAGCCCCCAACTCACCACTAGAAGACACCAACAGAGATAGGATTCAAATATAGATCCACCATCACCTATACCGACACCATATACATCCCTCATTGAGATACCTGAAGGAGAGTATATAGAGTTAAGGAAGACGCAGGAGAGCCAATGTTCCAATGTGAATGACACCCCTGGGATACACCAACTAGAAGGAGGGCCTGCAAGGTATGCTGTAAGAATTTTGTTCAAGAATGAACAAGAGGAGGGCATGAAGCAGGGTCTAGTTTTACCATATAGTGCCCCAGGCCCATTCTGTCCACATCTGAAGCATAAGAGTCTCAATTTTCCCTGCCAGCCCATAGACAGGGTTGTGTTAAATTTTCCACACTGCCTTGAGCGTCTACAGAGGCAGTAGGCCGCATGCCCTCCTGTATACTCAGATGTATCTCTCATATGACCTCTTCGTGTACATCTTTCTGAACATCAAGATGTAGCAATAACAGGATGCGTCTGTCATTTAGAAGAACAAAATTGGCTAAGAGTAGGAGCGGGGGCCAACTGGGACTTTCCACAGCTTTAGAAATTACAAGTGACCTCTAACCTTTTGTAATCTTCTGCTTTCTTAAAGGTTTCCTAGAAGTGACGCAAATAATTTTCGATAAATGTTCAAATTTTTGTTATGATTTACCATCAAACATCTGACATAATCAGGACTTGTGGTCAGCAGTTCCTCATTAAAATAATATAAAAGAGCTGCCCCAGTCCATTCGTTGACCACCTCGCACATAGTGAACTCTTGGGTCACGACGTGTGTGCGTGTGCTCCCGGTTAACCATTTTATTTAGCATTTTTGATTGAGGTTGCAAGGATTTATTGTATTTTGAAATCTTCTCTCTCTCTCTCTCTCTTTTTCCTTTGCATTGCTGTGATTTTAGAAACTTACTAGATTACATGTTTTTCTCTTCATCTAAAATGAGTCTCTGACACTTGTTACTTACTAGATTGCTTAGAGTTATTTCTGACCAAAGATGTGTCTCTTTGACATTTATTGTTTAAATTGTTTTTAAGAATAAACAGTGCCACTCTTGACTCACTTCCTGCATTTCACACATGTGTCTTATTATTTTAGATAGCACATTTGTGCGGTGACTTCTGAGGTAGAAAATACCCTCCAACAAGTTCTTGGCAACTATCGAACATGACAACCCTGATACCTCAGGACTGTGGAAACAGTGTACTACTTTTCGCTCAGTCACTCATGCTGAAATAAAATATGTAATACCAGCATTTGTAAAGCGCACAGCTACCTCCAGAGAGGTGTCCCGGTGCTGGGGGCCCTCGGAAAGATTAAGCGAGCTATTGCCCAGAGTCACATGGTGCTGGGCTAACCTGCTGCTGGCACCGGGGATCGAACCGTGAACCCCGTGGTCCGGAGTCAGGCACCCTGGCTGCTGCGCCATACCTCTTCCGCTCACTTAGTCTCAGAGAGATACACAGAATAAACAGTAGGGACGTTTTCAATAAGTATTTATTGAACAGTCGTTATTCTAGTGTCAAATAGGTGTGCTGAAACAGTCATTCGACAGTAACAGTTATAGATGATTGGAAGCACTAGGAAAGTAAAAGGATGGTAGAGTTCTACCATTTTGCTATAACCATGAATACAGGTAAGTACATAAAATACATGATAATAAAATGCGTACTCCTACGATGCAACCCTAACTAGATGTCCCTGAGTGTACCTAGCATGTATGTAGATGTTAAGTCAAGAATCCCTCTAGGATAGAGTCAGCCCCCATTACCTGAAGTGAGAAACTGTGGGACCCCGTCCTGGTTTCGGGTTGGACACCCCACAAGGGATGTCAGACCACTGCGAGCTGGAGTATCTGCATGCAGGGGCTTCAGCATCTCGCGTCAGTGTGTCGGCATGGAAGTCCTGATCTCCTCTCTCTATCTCAGCAAGATGTGATGTTTATATACCCGAAGGTATCCCCAGGGGTTCTACCTTGCTGTGCCACTGTCGGAACTTAGGATGACATCGGAAATGAACCTGGTACATAGTTATTATGCAGGAGATGGTAGCCCTGCTGAGATTCCAAGAATCCAAGGACCCTCATGCATAATGTATGAGGCTATAGTTCAGGGAAAACCCCACGTTCTGTAAGCAGTACCGTAACTAGGTAAAGTGTCAGTCCTAGCAGCCCGTTATGTATGTAGTGTAGGGATGAATATAGGTGAAAGGTTGGGATGCTACCCGAGCCTATATTGGGGTACCTATATGGAATATCACACCGTGGCCAGAGGCTGTGTGCCTGATAGGTGGGCGGACCAGGTGAGTCCAGACTGGAGTCAACTGTGAGCCTTGAGTCTGAGCCAAGTCCCGTAGCTGAGCCTGAAAGCCTAGAGATCAGCAATTTCACTTCCCCCTTTGATTGGACCCACTTGCGCAGAGGGCTACCCTCCGAAGCATCTTTAATGTGTGTGATAGAGCTGTTATGTTGATGGCTGCCATACAGTTCAGAAGTTTTTTTCCAGATTTTAGCCGACTTAAGTTTTCCTTTCTTTTTCGCAGAAGATGAGCTAGCCCCTGAAAGATCCCCTTCTGTTAGTTTGTCAGAGTCCAGGAGTGGAGCCGACTCAGAGCGTGTCACCATGATTAGTGTAGAGCTGTTGTTTATCTGGTGCACCTCACGCATCTCGTACCCTCCTTCATTAGACTAGGATGAGTCCTGTATCGCTGTCTGGGCAGGATAATCAATGTTAGTGATGGATGCGCCGGCATTGTCTCCTTCATGGCCAAGCGCTGCTTTGAATACTGGGTTCACTCTCCCGGGCCCTATCTCAGGGCAGCCCAGCCTTATAGCATCACCTTTAACCAAGTTGTCTGCAATATTGAGTGACAGTAACCCTGCTTTGGCCCTTGTCTCCTCCTGTTCCTCGTAACTGCTGCTGCCAGCTTTACCTGCAACATTGTTTCCAGCCTCGGGCGACATCTCAAGTGGATACATTGTATCCCCTACTTGTTCAACCTTCTGCAAGCAGCCTCTGCCCCTAGCCAGTCTAAGCCCTCCACAAGTCCTGTTGGGCCCTCATCTTGGCTTTCTCCCATATTTGCCTGGCCTACTGGGATCGCATCCAGCAGCACGTCGATAATTGTAGCCCCCGCTGTCATCTCTGTTATCTCACCAGTTTGAAACAGGTCCGCAGCTTTGCCCGACTGCAACAGCTTCATCAATGGCTTACCTACTCATGAGGCGCCTCTCCGTACATTGCCCTTCTGTCCTCCAAGCAGCGGGTCCTCGGCTCCCTAAGGCAAGGCAGCTCCTCCCGCATTTGACGAGGCGCGGGTTGCGCGCACTCCTCTCACCGCAGTCTTTAGAGGAGACATTCCCCTGCCCAGGAGGAAAGCTGGGGCTGTAGCCAGACCGATCCAATGGACGGACAAATGGCGCGGGCCACCTACCCAGCAAGCAAGCTGGGACGCGAGCCAGAGCCGTCCAGTAACCCCCGCAACTACAGCCAGCATCCTCCCACAATCTCCGCCAGGTAAGTCCGCTTTGTCTCGCTTCACATATCTCTCCTCTCGATGTCCTTACAAATTAGGCTTTCGGCATATGGGGAACGGGAGCTACACTCGGTGCCTCCTCTCCGTGGCGGCATTAGTCCGCCATCTTCCTGCTTCAGAATGATCCACCCTGGTGTGGTGTAGTGCGAGTCCACCACCTATGCAATTATTCAAACACTCATGCACAACCCATGCACTCATCCAAACACTCACTTATAACCCATGCACTCATATAAATACTGAGGCACAACCCATGCACTCATCCAAAAACTCAGGTACTAGTCATGCACTCATCCAGTTACGCATGAAGTACCATTGGAGTGAACCTATCACCCATCCAGTATCTATGCTCTTATCCAATGACTGAGGCAATACTCTTGCACTAGTATAATCACCACAGCAGCACACTTGCTTTTATCCAATCACTTTAACAATGGACTTATACAGTTACTTAGACATTAGTCACGCACTCATGTAATCAGCCAGGCACTACTGATGAGTCATTCAATTATCCAAGCAAAACACATGCAGTTTTTTTAATCACAGAGGCACTACCTATTCAATTAACCAAAAACAGATGGGCATCAGTCATGTACTCATTCAATCACTGAAACACTACTCATGCACTCATGCAATCTGCCAGGTGCTATGTATGCACTAAAACAATGACATATACACTATACATGCACTGAATAAATCATGTATATATTAAGCATGTAGTCCTGTTATCACTCAGGGACTAGAGTAGCACTCATTTAATCACCCAACCACTATCTAAGCATATATTGAATCATTGAGGCATTAGTTATGCTCTTATCTAATAATTCAGGCAGTACTCATGCACTCACCCAAACACCCAGATAGTAGCAATATAGTCATGCGAATACACAGGCACTAACTATGCAGATATGGAACACCAATGTAGTTCCTACATACTCTGGGAATCATCCAGGCACTGCCTATATTCTGAAGAAATCCCCTAGGCACTATCTAAGTACTCATCCAATCATGCAGGGAGTGATGTTGTACTCAACCACAAACACATGTATTTACAAGTTTTAGTGAGGAATATGTACTCTTTTAGAACCATCTGGTGAATTATATATGTAACCTGTCATACACTGTTTGCATGCACTCTGAAAAATTAGTGAGCTATATGCTGTGATACAGATTAATGTGCAGATTTTTATATGAACTGTTTCTCAAAATATAAATCTGACACATCTAAGTAGAAAAGTACTGAAACACTAAATCTACCAGTGACACAGTGGTAGAGAGGCACAGAAATAGCTCTTATGTTGTGTTTTCGGATTTACACTATTGAGACACTGTATGTACTTTTACACTTTCAATGATGTTCATTTTAAAATTTACTACAAGGGAATAAAGTGGCCTTTTACCATGTATAAGTGAGAACTGAGATATGGTGCAGCTGTGTTGTAGGAGAGGGTGCTATAATATTAAAAGGTAACTAATACATTAAGTTTTGTGTTTTGGTTTGGGTTTGGTACATTGAAGTACTTGTAGTTATGTAGCTGGGTTCATCTGTAGATTTAAAACTGCAACATAACATAAAAACTGTTTTTGTATCATGTGTAAGCCAGTAGTAAAGTAGTTGGTACATTGGCTAGAATAAAAATTCAACTATACTTATTTGTTATACAGATCAATATCTACATAACTACAGACAAAATGCCTACAAAAACTCAGAGGAAATAGGAACAGAAGCAACTACAGTATCTCTGCAGAGCTGAGACACAAAAGGGGCAAAATGCAGAAAAAGTGGTGAAAGAAAAAAGAGCTGCTGGTAAGAGGACAGAGTCATTTCTTAAAAATATGTGTGGACATTTCCAAAGATTACAAAATAATGAAAATAAAATTCAAATTATGAGAAAGAATAACAGTGGAAAAAATCTATATAACAAGAACAGGCAAGAATGTAACAAAGATGAACACACCTTAACCAGGAGACAGAAGCAGGTTAAGGAAATCAGAGCCAGGATGTTTCGTAGTAGAGTAGTTATAAATCTACTGAGAACTATGAAAAAGTATAGAACAAGGAGAGAGGCACTGAAACAGAAAGAACAAGTTGAGAGAGTAGTTGATAAGGCCTTTGCTTTGAAGAGGAAGCTTCACATTTTGATTATAAATAGAATGAAGGCTCTTAACAAAACGGTGTTGTGCATGAGGAGACAAAACCAGAAAAAAACTGTGAATCAAAGATGCTTTTGTATAGTTTTTAGTGGAGAATGGATACATACTTCTAGTACATAGCCTTTCTTCAATGAAGAAAGCTATCTACAGGATAATAGATTAGTTCATGCTATTGATGAAAGAGGACGATGTTATGAAATGAAGAATGGCACTCCTATAGTGAAAGAGGTGATGGTACATAGAAATGTAGAACAAGTTATTGCAGAAGAGGTACAAGGAAGGTGGAGTCAGGCGCCTGTATACAAATGGAATTGTAGTAGTGTTTGTAGTATTCAACAGCAATCCATTCGTATATTAAGGAAATTTCGACGTATCTTTCCAAGGTGAAGTTTAAAACACAAAATAAGTACTTTAAATGGATTGGATCCTTGCAAGATTATAAAGCATACAAATTTGCAGGGACATTCACTGGCTTGTTTATCAAAGAAAGTGAGCCAAAGCATTTTTCATCATTTCAGGATGTTAGCTGTACATCACTCAACAATGCAAACTTTAGTTAGGAGGATGTACTATGTGAAAACTACTGCTTTATGTTTATGAGAATGAATAGAGAACTTTTGCGTGGTACTGTGGCAGACGTAGAAAAGGTTTGTGATAATGTGCAGTTTCGTTTCTTTGGCCCTGAGCAGGATTCTAGGGAAAATGAAGAGTTGTTAAGAGGAGGAGTTGCAGCTGGACACAGCTTTTACAGTTGACAGTTTTGAAGAAGAGATCACAAAATTTAACACAGTGTGCTCTGAAAAACCAGAGTATGTTTGTATATGTTGTCGATGCACTCATTACAAGATTCAAACAGGGACAATTGACTTGTATTTAAAAAGTGAAAAAATAAATAATGATAACTGGCAAAGAGTTAGCTGTGTATTTATTTGTAGAAAACGCTGTGACTTGTCCATATGGCAAGTTATATGTAAGTACTGTTAAAATAAATTAGAAGATAATAAAATGCCTTATGTAAGTACTGTTACAATAAATTAGAAGATAATAAAATGCCTGCTAATGTAGAAAAACTATGAAGGGCCAAAAATAAAAAAATGAACATTTATGATTCTTTGCAGCATTGTGAAGGGCTGTTATGAACTGCTCTCCAGTACTCACTTCAACTCCACAATCCATGCAATATGATACCATCCGGGTAAACTCTGGAGCCAAATCTTGAAGTGGAGATTGGACCTCTGAAGGAACTCTCTGCCCCGGTGCTGTTGTGGCTTCTAATAAAGTTGAGGGTCCTTCAGCCTCCTGTTGCCTTCTTGCTGCTTTTAGACAATTGCCATGGTATGTTTTTAGATGGTAAAGCATGGACGTAGTCCTGCAAGAATAACTTTTATTTGTACCCCTTGACAAAGTCTTGTCACATATTGTGCATTGCACAATTTTGGCGACTGTTTTTGATTCTCCCGACAGAATCCTGAAGAAATCCCAGGCAATGCTTGATTTCTGGGGAGGCCCCTCATCTCCAGAGTCACCAGAATCCACCTCTTGGACTTCCTGGTCCACCTGCTGTTCCACCTGGTCTCCCTCTTCTGGCTGGGTTGCTAAAATATGGAAAAAAAACATCCAACAAATGCTAGTGAGCTGCTCACAATGAACTCCTCTTAAAGAATGTTCAAGATAGATAAATGGGCGTGTTCTTCCTATTCTTATAGTTGAAAAGTATATCATCCAATCATATTCCTTTATTTCCCGGTCACGTAATCTTCGTGACGATCGGCGTCTTCGCAAAGACTGGAAATTGAACAGAATTATATTTTATTTGAAAATAAGTACTCAAACATAAGTGTTAATCGACTGATATTAAACCCCAAATGTGAATCATACAAAGTAATATGTATAAATACACTTCACCAAAAACACGCGTTCCTCGCGGTTACCGACGTCATCGCGACTTCCGGCATCGCCGCAATCACACAAAACACCAAGTAAAAGGCTTTTAATTGAAAAATTCTTACAAAAATAGGTTTAAAGGCTATATCAATAAACAACTTGTTTCAAATATTAATTAAAATATGTGTAATTATGTGTTCCCAAGTTTTTTTTTGTGTCGTAATTTTTTATTGAAACAGAATTATACAACAATTGCACAGTGTGGTACAGCGGCATAAAATCACTAAACAATACAATGCAATTCAACAGGGTAAGGGGGAGAAGTCGCCGCAGTCTACAGAGTCACTGCGAAAATATAAAATACCACATTGAAGAGGTCTTTTCACAAAACCATGACACAAACTCAAATATAAACTCTACATTACTAAACAACTAGTGTCTGCTATTAATCAAAATCTGTCTATAATATGTTAAAGACTTCCTCAAAGACATGTGCCTTTTACAATGTCACCGTGGGTATTGCGACATCGTCGCGATTATAAAAAATGTAAAGAAAAAACAAACTACACTTATTAATCCTCTGAAGAAAAAGCAAGGTTATAAAAATACACGTTATAGTGCCATTATAGATAGAAAATACAATTTAAAAACCTTAAAATTAAAAAAAAAATCATAGGTTACATGGGCGTTATAGTTAGGAAATAGAATATGAAAACCTTAGAAATTTGTTGAAAAAACAAAGGTTACAGGGACGTTATAGGTAGGAAATAGAATTTAAAAAAACATAGAAATTCACTGAAAAAACCTAAGGTTACAGGGACAATATAATTAGAAATTAGCATTTAAAAACCTTAAAAATTCAATGAAAAAACCAAGGTTACAGGGACATTATAGTTAGAAATTAACATTTAAAAAACCTTAGAAGTTCACTGAAAAAACTCAAGGTTACAGAGACGTTAAAGTTAGGCTCAGCTTTCAATTGTACAAAACAAGTGAAATTCAGCAGTTATAGTTAGCTGAGCTAACTATAACTCATGCCCCCGCAATGCTCTGCTAATGACCTCACATATTACCTCACTCATGACATGGTCAGTGACATCACTGATGACATCACTGATGACATCTCAAATGACATCAATGATGACATCATCCACGTAATCTCTGACGCACACACTCACACCCCAATATAACCTTTCATACACTCACTCCAACTTCCTCAAAACCATTGACACACCCATACCAGTACTTACACACCCACTCACTGAGTCATAGGTCTGCACACACATCCACTCATACATGCATACACCCACTCAAACACGAACTCACTCACTAATATAGTCACTGATATATCCACTCATACAGCCACTCACACACTGTCAGGCACCCTTAGAGCTAGTCACACACCTACTCACTCACCCATAGTTTCAATCACACAGCCACTTACTCACCTATACAGTTATACACACACACTCACTTATTCATAAAGATACTAACACATACTCACTCACCCATACTGTCAGTGACACAAACATACACTCACCCATACAGCCACTCTCACAATCAGTCACTCAAACATACAGTCACTCATATACTCCTACACTCACCTATACTGCCTTTCACATATGCAGTTACTCACCCATATACCACTGACACATCTATTCCCTCACTAACACAGCCATACACAGACTTAGTCACCCATATAGCTCCTCACAGATGCACTCACTAACCCATACAGCCACTGACTCACCCACTCACTCATCCATTCAGGCAGTCACACACACCCTCACCCACCCACACAGACATTCATACACCCATACAGGTACTTTGACAACCAATGAATCACCCATACAGTCATTCACATACCCACTCACCAACCCATCCAGCCACTTAGACACCAACTGATAGACTGATACAGACAGTCAGACAACCTAGTCACTCACCCATACATTCACCGAGACACCTAATCACTCACTTATACAGTCAGTCACGCACGCACTGAAACATCCATACAGGCACTCATATACCCACTGATTCATCAATACACCTTGGTGTATATATTTAACACTCAAACTTTTTTTAAAAGTCACTGGATGATGTCATCATTGATGTCATCAGTAATGTCACTGACCATGTCATGAGTGATGTAATATGTGAGATCATAAGCAGTGTATTTCGGGGGTGCAAGTTGTAGTTAACTCAGCTCAGCCAGGTCTTGGTGCTCTAATATGGACTGGTGTATGGATGCAAATAGATCAAAAGATGCTGGGTGCGGTGTCCGTGTGATGTCTATAAAAATGAGTGAAGAGGTAGGCTGCTGGAGTAGACATCTTGGATTTTAAGAACCACCCACTGCTGACATTTAACATATGTCTGAATAGTCTCTGTAAAGATGCCATGCCTATTTCTGCATGTTAAGATGATATACTATGTATATTGGTTGCTGTGAGTGTGTTTGTCGTTGGATACCAGTCTTTAACACGTTGTGTCAATGGCCTGCAGTAGACCATAAATTCACCCTTCTATAGTCTTATCATGTAGTATTTGTTATGTTCAATTTAAAAATTAAAAACTATAAAAATTCATTTTAAAAAGGAAAAAGAAGATCTCAGACAAGCCTGATGCAGTCCACTGCTGTAAAGCAAGCATCTACCTCCAGCCTCTCGTAGGCAATGCTGCAACTCCTGCAGCAGTCCAGAGAAAAAGGCCAATTGTCTTTCAAAGAATCCAGCTTCCCTGAACTCTTGCAGGAAAGCTACCAAACACAGAAGCTCAGCACAAGAAAACCCGCATTTTTTTAAACAACTCCCATGACTGACAACTTTGTAAAGGATATAAAAGGATGATTAGTAGTGGAAGACCCCAGGGAAATTACAGAAACTGCTCAAATTGGTAGGAAAATCAATACAGGCACATTGAGAATAAAATCCTTTATACCCCATGATGGAGCAAGGTTTCAAAATTGAAACTTGCTTGTATGCAATCCTCCTCATAGTATTAATTTATTAAATGTGTACTGTCAATACTAATCTTTGCATTCACAAACACAGAAGGGATAGACGCTTGCCTATGTGTTTTACTAATGAATAACGCTTGTCTATAAATCAAGATGGCCGCTAAAAGCGCGGGACTTCATTGCGCATGTCGCAACCTGATCACATGGTGTGACGTCTTTCTTTGCTTGGTGGGAAACTTCTGCTTCTGCGCAGTGTGCATTAAAATGGCCGCTAAATGTTTTCACATGCTTAAGCTTGCTCTCATGTGATTATTAAATTGTCGTTTTCTTAACACTACTAATGCAGGATAATATTATGATTAAATGGGAATAGAGTAGGGAAAGTGGGTACACAGTGAAACTTTTTATTTGTGATTTTAATATTTTCTTCTTGCACTTTTAGTAATTCGTAAACTTGGGCCTGGGTTGGTGTTTTGAAACTTGAGAGACAGATGGTTCTGCGCATGTGTCCTGTATGCCTGCCAAGTGAAGTCAACTTGGACGTCTCCCAAGGCCACGACCTATTGGCCAAAGATGATGTACCCAATGTTTCTGGCGGAACAAATTGTTACTTTTCTCCTGTAAAATATATAACATTTGTCATGAGACGGGTGGGAAATAAAGCGAATGTATTAATTTGAAGGGGAGGGAACGTAAAGACAATAGGCTTTACAATTTAGGCCAAATCGATATGGTGCGAGAATCCACCCCCTGTCCCTGTCCAATCAGAAGTAGTGGTCCCATAGTTTAGCAACATTATGGGGAGGTACATGGGTGTAGAAGGGTATAATAGAATATAGCATTAGTAAATTAGTCAGAAGAGCATGCGTTCACGAAGAACAGGCGTCCATACTGCCAGAGCGCTCTCAACTCCAGACTGCCCAGCTGATCGGTTGCTGACTGAATTCCTGTCCGGAAGAGGTCCTGAGGAGGGGGCGGCGGAGTCCATTAGACGGGAGAATCGAGAGAATCGAGTATCAGAGAGGGGAACGGCGCAGGCATCGTTGTAGAGAGGTCACCGGTCCTGTCCTGATCCTGGAAGAAGTCTTTGCTCTTCATCCTTCCTGGGTCCTAATTTTTCCCAACTCCTTGGCTAAGGGGCTTGGTTCTCGCATTTTAGGTAACTATACTGCAACCTTTAGTTGCGCTGCTGTCTCTATTCTCTCCTCTTCCTTAAACACCGTCATTTATTAGCAAAATCATTTCTATGCTTTTTCTTGGGTATTTCAATCAAGTACCGTGTTTTCTGTATTTTACTCTGCTAAAACTTTAGATAAACATTTTAAAAACTTCCTGACTCAGTGATTATTTCAGGATAATGTACTATAATGAATGTCACTCATTTTAAACTTCCCAATTAGCAAAGGATCCATTGGTAAGTCATTACTCTTCAATCAGAAGGTAATTGGTAGCAGGGACTTTGATAAAAGAGTACATCTGACACCCAGCGTAAGTATTAGTGTAGTGTGAATGTATGGGCCCAAGTGAGTATATGGTGTATGAATGCTGTTGGCTAATATTGCGCTGGATCAGTTTTCTGGTAGCAGAGGATGGTTTTTGTTACTCTTTGTTAATTGGGTAATGAGAATTTTATTTGTATTTTTATGAACTAACATCCGCTTATTTTTGAGTTTTGTTATATGTTGTCCAGAATACCCCGGGGTAGGTAACAAGAATAGTGGGTGGCAAGTGGAAGCCATACTGCAGTGAGGTTATCTGTCAGGCAGAAATAGTACTGAGAAGTTAAGCAGGACTTCAAGTACTCGTTAGGGACTCTATGCGTGTGAGTAATAGCAAAAAGGGTACGCTGATAAAAATTTGATGTTATATCACCTAGTAAGGGTAACATTGGAGAAGTAACAGGTACTTCTGGAGCTTGTGTGAAGAGTAGACGGAAGTGTTTTACTTGTAGTGTATGTATTAGTAAACGGAAAGGTTTTACTAAAGTGTGGAAGAAACTATCTTTTTCGAAATTAGTGGAAACTGGCACGATAGCGAATGTTTTATGTTGTTACTGAAATTTAATTAAGATTTATAGAGAAAATAAGTTTGCGTAAATTTTTGTAAAGGGAGGGTCAGTTGCCGGAGAGGGAGCTGACGTCACAAAACGCCTCGCTGTGGTTGGTTGAAACAGCGGGTGTGGAAAAACCCTTGTAAAGGAGGGGTCAGTAGTCAGGAGTAGTACTGACGTCAAAGGAGCCGCGCTGGGATTGGTTAAACCAGCGAGGACAGAAAAGAGCAGATTGTAAAGGAGGGGTTGACAGAGAAACGTCACCAAAAAGCCGCGCAAGGATTGGCTCGGAAATAAAAGATAGCAGACATTTGATTGGTCGAAAGTATAGAAGCAAAATTCTTAGTGGATAAGGATTGCATGTTAAAACGCGATCCGACTTTAACAGGAACTCGTCCGGATAGGAGATTCCTAGGTTTTGCAGAATATAATTTTGTACACAGAAGATTAGATAGAATGTACGGAGAAAAGAGAAAAATGTCATTCTTACAAAAGATTAAGAATTATTTTAAAAAGGACAAACCAATCAAAACTAGAGAAGGAATTATTATTCCAGCAGCTAAAACGCCAGCATCATTTATGATGATGGAGAGAGGTTATCATACTTGTGTATGGATGGAGTGTTGGATAGAATACACCAAAAATGATGGAGTATTAGCATTTCCCGAGAATGGTACCTTCAATGGAAGAATTCTTCAAAACTTGAGATTGAGGATGAATGATTTAGAACCCAGACCTAGATTAACCCAGTACGAAGCTCTAGAAGAATGGGAAACCGAGGCATTTGAGCGGGATAGATCTAGAAGTAATAGGAGTTACCCAGGATTTTACCCCAGATATTTACGTGAGTCAAGAGAGGGTCAGATGAAACAATGGAGAAGGGCAATGATTACAGAGGGACTGTATCCATTATTCACAGAAGGAGAAAAATCAGGAGGCAAATGTACAGAAAAGACAAAACATTTAATGAGCAATGAGGAGTCTGAAGACGAATTTATGGAGGAAATGTTAAGAAATCCCCCACCATATCAGGAAGGGACAAGTGGATGCACCCCAAGTGCACCACCAAAAACTCCAATGGTACCAAAGGTAATGCATGAATTCACCCCGACTAGAATACTTCATGACAAAGAAAAAGAAGCCCTAGAAAAGAACAGAGCAGAATTAATACAGAAAATAACCCAGATAAAAGTACATCCTGATTCGTTGACCATACCTGTAACAATTGGTCCAGTAGTTCCATTATATGGTACTCAGGGAAATTGTCCTCAACCCATACTTGCACCTACTCCTGTGAGTAATCCCAGACCTGAAGCTCCAGTTATAATTGAGGATCAATTTAGTGACTGTGAATCCACAATATCACTTATGGACTTGCCTATTCGAGGTTCTGTAAATAGTACTCCAAGAAAAGATGTACCTGGAGGTTCAAAAGATATAAGTTTAGTAACTTCATCAGGAGCAAAAAGTGCTACCATAGTAACACCTGAAGATCTAGAAAGATGGGTACAAGGGTCAGTTAAACAGTGCACACCTCCAAAAGTACTGGATATCCATAAATTAAAAGTTGAATTAGAAGAAATAATAGCAGGAAATGTAGGAGTAGAACGCTTGAATACCTACGATGAAGAAGAATTATTATTCTTGTGCAGGAGTATCACTAGAAATGTAAAGATATTCCATGAAAAATTGTCCAATTTAGCACTACAGATGGGAATCGAAATAGGGAGATCAAAAGTATTACAGAAACCATATAGAGCAGAATTTGCAGACAAAGATTTAGAAAATATGAATGCATCTGGAAGAAGACTACAAATAAGAGAATTAATGTTAGTTTTACAAAAATGGGGAGATCTAGATAAATGGAGATCTAGGTGGGCCAAGAAAAAGGAAGAAGCACGAACAAGTAGAACAGCATCAGAATATGTGATGAAGGAAGTAGGAAAAGCAGACCAGATGTATCCAATGCGAGAAGTTGCGGGAGGAGGATATGTACATGTCCCATGGAGCAGACAGGATATTTTATCATTTACGAATGACTTCTCAAAATTGAGAGAAAAACCAATTGAATGGTACAAACAGGTTGAAAGGTTTGTGAAGGTGTCAAAGGTATTGTTGAAGGATTTGGATGGTTTGTTTGACATAGTGGTACCTGCCGATTTATGGACAGATTGTAAGATCACAGTCGATTGGCCTAGTGATGAATATCCTAGAGATCCGAAAACAGGTGCCCCGTCAAATGATGTAATGAAAAAGTATCAGCAGGTGATAACATACCTGAAAGGGCAAATACCCCCGAAAGAAACAGATTGGGTGAAAATAGATCGAACACCCCAAGAAGCCAGTGAAACAGTGCATTCCTATTATGAGCGTTTATTGCAGGTGTTTAAACAGTATATTGGATTCGAGGACATTGGAGACAAAAACATGAGTCAGTTTGTGTATCGGTTTGTTTACGGTCTGAAGCCAGAGATTTGCCAGATGATTAAACAACATATGCTGTGTTGGCAGGGAAAGCCCATAGATGAGATTCTGAAGTATGCAAAATATTGTGGAGACGATATTGAGGATAGACACAAGAAATTGCAGGAAAAAGTGATGTGGGCACAGGTGAAAATGGCTGAGAAACAGGGAATTAATTTGGAAAATCCGAGTGAAAATCAAGGAAAAGATTCTGGAACGAGTGGTGATACGGGAAATGGTGGAAAATTTAGAGGACGAATGAGTAGAGAAGAAGCTAAAAAGAAATTTCCTTGTCATGGATGCGGAAAATTGGGGCATTGGAAGGATGAATGTAAAAAGATTCGGAATAATAATGGCCCAAATCAAAACTTAAATCCACAGACGCAGAATGACTCACAACAGGGTGTAAATCCCCAGAGTCAATTACCACCTCCACCTGTTCAGGGTAATGTAAGCAGAGCAAAACATGGTACAGACATTGGTTACCCAGGAGGGAGTGGTAAGAATGATTATATGACATCACAATTTCTTTTGCAGGACAATTATTGTAAATTCGACTCATGACGGTGCCTAGGAGAGGGGAAGAAGGAGTGCATACTTGGCGCATCCTTACAGGTAGATCAGTCTGGTCCATATGTTGAAGGAAATGTGAAAGGTAATGATATTACTTTCCTTTTGGACACTGGTGCTACCAGGTCTACTGTGAGATCAGCAGACATCCCAGACCTTCCTCTCTCTGGTGAAGATATCCAAGTAGTGGGGGTAGCTAATCAAAGAATTAGAACACCTCTTACAGAACCAATGGAAGTCAAAATAGGAAACTTCAGAGAAATGCACCAATTTGTAGTGTGCGATTCTAGCCCAGTGAATTTATTAGGTAGAGATTTATTGTGCAAAATGAACTGTACAATTTTCTGCACGCCGGATGGTGTGGCAGTTCAGACACCAGATGAGGACCATGTATATAAAATTATGGTTGCAAAACAAGGTACAGAAGTAGATGAAATGTTTTCGTTGATAACAAAAGATGAGTTGCCAGAAGAATTAAAAGGTACAGTAAACCCAATAGTATGGGATTTCACCGGAAAAGAAGTAGGACTTATGGCAAAAATAGATCCAGTTCAAATTACAGTAAAAGAAGGTGCGATTTTCCCAAATACTAAACAATACAAAATGAGTGCAGAAGTAAAAGCAGGAGTCATTGAAGAAATCAATCGAATGGTAAAACAAAACATCCTAAAAGAAGTAATGAGTAGCCCATGTAATTCACCAATCATGGGACTAAAGAAACCTAGTGGAAAATATAGGATTGTTCAGGACCTGCGTAAAATAAACAAGATTGTGGAACCATGTTGTCCCATAGTACCAAATCCTGCAGTAATTCTATACCAGATCCCTTGGAATGCAGGATGGTTCACAGTAATTGATTTGTGTCAAGCATTCTTTTCAATACCATTGCATCCAGACAGCCAGTATCTTTTCTCATTTAAATTTGAGAACAAAGTCTATGTGTGGAACCGTGTTCCTCAGGGGTACACAGAAAGTCCTTCAATTTTCAATCAGATACTGAAAAAGTGCCTTGAAAAACTAGTGATGCCAGGAAGCTCAGTTTTAGTTCAATATATCGACGACTTATTAGTAGCGTCGACCACCAGAGAAGACTGTGTTGTTGACTCCATAGCATTATTAAATCTTTTGGCTGAGGAAGGGCATAAAGTTTCACCTGAAAAGTTACAGTTTTGCAGGACAGCTGTTAAATATCTGGGACACCAAATTGAGAGGGGAAAAAGAAGAGTAACCTCTGAAAGAGTAGAATTAATAAAAAGAATGCAAATGCCTGTAACCCAAAGACAAGTGAGAATGTTCCTAGGAATAGTAGGCTACTGTCGACAATGGATACCAAATTTTTCCATGTTAGCTAAGCCCTTAATTAACATGACGAAAAAGAAAGCAAAGGACCCTGTTGAGTGGGAGGATGAAAGTGTAGAAGCTTTTGTAAAATTGAGAAACGCACTTTGTTCAGCACCTGCCTTAGGCATGCCTGATTATAAAAGAGAATTCGCATTATTCTGTCAAGAGAGAGAAAATTGTGCACTTTCTGTCCTAACTCAGAGACATGGACTAGACAGACGTCCTATAGCATATTTTTCTGCTACATTGGACCCAGTAGCAGCTGCGTTGCCAGGATGCTTAAAAGCAGTGGCAGCAACTTGTTTGAGCATTGAACAAAGCGAGTCAATAGTGATGGGACATCCTGTAAAAGTGTATGTTCCACATGCAGTTGTGATTCTGTTGACAAGAACACGAACTCAGCATCTTACTCCTAGTCGGCTGACTAAATATGAGAGGATAATTATGGGTGCTGAAAATGTGACCATGGTAAGGTGTACAATAATAAATCCAGCAACTTTATTGCCGGACCCATATCATGAAACAAATAAAGATGACGAAGAAGATGAACATGATTGTGTACAAATTACAGAATTATGTACAAAACCACGCCCAGACATAGAGGAACAGCCTCTTAAAAAGCCAGACAGGGAGCTATTTGTCGATGGATCATGTCAAAGACATGAAGATGGTAAACTAACTGCTGCCTATGCGGTATGTGAATTGACTGGAATAGTCGAAGCATCCTATTTACCAGGAGTCAAATCTGCACAAGTAGCTGAATTGATTGCTTTGATAAAAGCTTGCAAAATTGGGAGGAATCAGAGAGTGACCATATTTACAGATAGTCAATATGGTTATGGGGTCGTGCATGATTTTGGCCAACTGTGGATGCAGAGGGATTTCATGACTTCTTCAGGATCCCCCATTAAAAATGGACAATTTGTAAGGGAATTGCTAGAAGCAATACAATCACCAAAAGAATTGGCTGTGGTGAAATGTGCCGCACATCAGTCAGGAGATGACTGGGTGGTAGTCGGCAACAGATATGCGGATCTGGTGGCTCAACATTGTGCCAAAACCAGAACGTCAGTCAATAAGAGGGTGGAAAGAATGGGAATCAGCTGCCAACTTATGTTGTATATGCCACCAGAAACTTGGGATGAAGTAAAGAAATTGCAAGATGAGGTTGAGGAAAGTGAGAAGAATTTGTGGATCAAAGTGGGTTGCTCCCAAAGAGGAGAAGATGAAGTGTGGATCAGTGCAGATGGCAGACCAGTCATGCCAGACTGTTTACTCTCACAAATGGCTAGAATGCACCATGGAGACTCACACATAGGGAGAGATGCAATGATTAGGCTGTTCAGACAAAATTGGTACAATCCCAAATTCAGGGCTGTTGCAGAGAGTCTTTGCCAGAGATGTCTAACTTGCCAAATGCATAATCCAGGCAGGAAAACAATAATTGGGTTTGGAAAGATTGGAAAGGCAGAGGGCCCATTTATAAGACTCCAGTTCGACTTCATACAGTTACCGCCATGCAGAGGACTAAAATATGTACTAGTCATAGTGTGTCTGTTTTCAAAGTGGGTGGAGGCTTACCCTACTAGGAGAAATGACAGTATTACAGTTGCAAAACTGTTGTTACGTGAACTCATACCTAGGTTTGGATTCCCAGTATCTTTGGAATCAGATAGAGGAAAACATTTTAATAGTGAAGTAATCAAACTAATTTGTGAAGCATTTCAAATTAAACAGAAATTGCACTGTGCATATCGCCCAGAGGCTTCTGGAGTGGTTGAACAATTGAATGGCACTATAAAATCAAGATTGGGAAAAATGTGTGCATCAACAACATTAGAGTGGCCAGATGCATTGCCACTTGTCCTGATGGGACTCAGAAGCATACCTGACAGAACAACAGGATTGAGCCCCCACGAAATAATGATGGGAAGAGCAATGAGACAAACACATGTTCCCACAAACAAATTAGTAAATATATCTGATGATATGGTTCTGGATTATTGCAAAGGATTGGCTGACCTAGTGCGTTCTGTCTCTCATCAGGTTGGAGAAGACGCAGTTTCCAGGCAGCCTGGACTAGAACATGATCTGAATCAGGGTGATTGGGTGGTAGTGAAGAATCACACCAGAGAAACGTGTCTATCACCCAGGTGGAGCAGACCTTGTCAAGTCATATTGACCACCAATACAGCAGTGAAGTGTGCAAGATTTCCTAATTGGATTCATGTAAGCCACACAAAGAGAGTACCAGAACCTGAAGAAGAGAATCTACAGACAACGCCAATCACTGAAGAAGCTGAAGGTTGCCCAGCTGAGGAATCTCAGACTAGAGGTTCGAGAGAAGCTGACGGAGAACAACCGAGCACAAGTCAGGATTGGATACCAGTGGTAGAAGTTCCTGAAGTATACCACAGAACAAGAAGTCAAGCAAAATTGGAAGAAATTGAAGAAGATCAGATAGGTGAAGAAGAAGAAGTTCAGGATCAAGAAGAAAAGATAGTAAAAGATCCTGAACTAAATCAGATAGGGAAAGAAAATTGGACTAAAAATAGTGAAGATTTAATTGATTTTACACAGGGAAAGACAGGTTTAGAAGAATCAGGTCAGGCTTCAGAAGTTCACAGTGCAATAAGCCCTGATCAGAAGCAGTTAGATCAAGAAGAATTCACTAAAGAAAAAGGGGTAAATACAAATGAACATAAAGAAATAAAAAAGGAACAAAGCAAACATCTTGAAAGTCATTGTGGAGCTACTGAAAAGAAACCAATCAGACCTGAAAAAGAACAAACAAAAGAGGCAGTAATAAAAGAAAACAAAACGGTATTAAGAAGTGAAAATAACGAGATCTTTGAAGACGTAAACAGAGAAACAGTGCCAACAAAGAAAACAAGAAAAGGAGATCATTGGCCAAGTGTCATTAAAAGAGTAAAATACATATCAACCAGAAGTGAAGATCCAGAACAAGTACCTGAAGTGACAAGTCAAACTGAACAAGAGAAAAAGTCAGGAAAAAGAAAAAGTAAAAGACTGAGACTTGTGAATAACAAATTCAAGGGTCCCGATTGGACTTATATCATTCTTGAAGATTTTGAAAGCTCAGAGTCAAGTGACAGTGGTGGCGAAGGAACAAGTGCAGAACTAACATACGAAGAAGAAACAAGACCACCCTGACTAAACAAAAGAATCATCTAAAGAAAAGAAGAAAAGATAAGAAGAGCAATCTTCCTTGTCGAAAAATGCCTGATGATAGAGTTACTGGGAGACCAAAACGAAATTGTTGTAGGAGATGCTGTGCAGTCTGCATATGTAGTCTAGTATTGGTGCTTATAGTATGGTTAGTCCTGATTGTAGCAATTCCTTACCTTATGATAATAGATAAAAAGATTAATAATGAAACTAAAAGGAGGACAGCAAACATGAAGGGCAATAGAGTAGAATTAATGGCAGGAGATGAGGCAGAAATTCATCATGAAATAGCTAATAACAACACTAGTTTAAATGTTTTCACAAAGTTATTGTTTCAGTATGTAGACACAATGGAAGTTAGTAATTGTTATGTTTGTATGAAATTACCGGAATCAGTAGCAGAAGGATTAACATACCATCATTTACCACTGACATATGGCATCTCATGTAGTGTATTAACAAGTTTATTTTATAGAACAGGTAGGCTTCAGTATTATTATTCAAACTTAGATGTGATATGTTCAGAGGTTCCGATTCGCAAGAATATGAACCCAGTGTTTACTAGTCAAGACGCACAGTTTATTTGAGAGTTTTTCTTAACAATGAAATCGATAGACATAACACAGGCACATAGACACAATCTAACATGTTCTTTACTAGAAGAAGAAAAGATATTTTTGAATTTAGTAGAAGATAGAAGACATGATTTTCAAAAGAAAGCTTCAGAGCATAAGGCTCAGTTGCCACCTTGGGCGGAGAAGGAAGGGAGTTATACACCTGGTAAAGCTCAAGCTGCAATGGCTCTGGATTTCGTAAAGAAAGGGAAAATTTGTCTTCATAGGTTAAAGACTGATTATAACAATGTTTTCATCGGTACCAGTGAATGTGAACATAATTTTCTAATTATTGGAGGTTGGGGACTCAAAGGAGGAACAGATTCAGTTTTTCCTGGAATATATTATATATGTGGGAATAAGGCTTACTTTAGGCTTCCAGCAAGGTGGTATGGAAGTTGTTATTTTGGAATAGTTTTTCCAAAGATATACCAGGTAAAAAGAAACACTGGAAGCAATGAAAACAATAATGAATTAATACGTAGTAAAAGAGCTAGTTTTTCAGAAATTGTAGGTGATATATTTGGTGCATTGATACCTTCAGTGGGAATAATTCTGAACTCAAGGAAAATATGCAAATTGTCTACAGTGGTTGATCGTTTATCAACGGATACTGCTGGAGGTTTTCTAATGATTAATACGGAGATGGTTGCGATTAGATCTATGGTAATGCAAAATCGACTTGCTCTTGACATTCTATTGGCAAAAGAGGGAGGAGTCTGTAAATTATTGAAGACGAAACATTGTTGCACTTATATTCCTGATAAGAGTGCAGAAATTGGAACGTATATTCAGAACATAACTAAACTTGAGAAAGAACTAAAACCACTGGAAGTTGATAGTGTATGGGAAAGATTGACAAATAGTATCTCGTCAATTGGATCCTGGTTTGCTAATATAGGGAAAGGACTTATAGGTCAAATATTAGTACCCTTAGCAGGGATAGCAATAATAATTTTAGCAATAACAATATGGTGCAAATGCTGTAGAAAGAATGGGACATATAAAGTGACAGGAAAAGGAAAGAAGAGAAAACTAGATGAAATCGAACTAGAAGAATGGAGAAGTGATTTATACAAGAAATTAAAAGGAGACTGTAAGAATAGAAAAAGTAAAAATGAGAATGAAACGAATTGCTAGAAGTTGGCATCTGATTGAGGGTAGTATTTTTGATGGCTCAGAACGCCATCAGAGAGGGATTGATGGAGCAAGGTTTCAAAATTGAAACTTGCTTGTATGCAATCCTCCTCATAGTATTAATTTATTAAATTTGTACTGTCAATACTAATCTTTGCATTCACAAACACAGAAGGGATAGACGCTTGCCTATGTGTTTTACTAATGAATAACGCTTGTCTATAAATCAAGATGGCCGCTAAAAGCGCGGGACTTCATTGCGCATGTCGCAACCTGATCACATGGTGTGACGTCTTTCTTTGCTTGGTGGGAAACTTCTGCTTCTGCGCAGTGTGCATTAAAATGGCCGCTAAATGTTTTCACATGCTTAAGCTTGCTCTCATGTCATTATTAAATTGTCGTTTTCTTAACCCTACTAATGCAGGATAATATTATGATTAAATGGGAATAGAGTAGGGAAAGTGGGTATACAGTGAAACTTTTTATTTGTGATTTTAATATTTTCTTCTTGCACTTTTAGTCATTCGTAAACTTGGGCCTGGGTTGGTGTTTTGAAACTCGAGAGACAGATAGTTCTGCGCATGTGTCCTGTATGCCTGCCAAGTGAAGTCAACTTGGACGTCTCCCAAGGCCACGACCTATTGGCCGAAGATGATGTACCCAATGTTTCCGGCGGAACAAATTGTTACTTTTCTCCTGTAAAATATATAACATTTGTCATGAGACGGGTGGGAAATAAAGCGAATGTATTAATTTGAAGGGGAGGAATTTAAAGACAATAGGCTTTACAATTTAGGCCAAATCGATATGGTGCGAGAATCCACCCCCTGTACCTGTCCAATCAGAAGTAGTGGTCCCATATTTTAGCAACATTATGGGGAGGTACATGGGTGTAGAAGGGTATAATAGAATATAGCATTAGTAAATTAGTCAGAAGAGCATGCGTTCACGAAGAACAGGCGTCCATACTGCCAGAGCGCTCTCAACTCCAGACTGCCCAGCTGATTGGTTGCTGACTGAATTCCTGTCCGGAAGAGGTCCTGAGGAGGGCGCGGCAGAGTCCATTAGACGGGAGAATCGAGAGAAGTCGAGTATCAGAGAGGGGAACGGCGCAGGCGTCGTTGTAGAGAGGTCACCGGTCCTGTCCTGATCCTGGAAGAAGTCTTTGCTCTTCATCCTTCCTGGGTCCTAATTTTTCCCAACTCCTTGGCTAAGGGGCTTGGTTCTCGCATTTTAGGTAACTATACTGCAACCTTTAGTTGCGCTGCTGTCTCTATTCTCTCCTCTTCCTTAAACACCGTCATTTATTAGCAAAATCATTTCTATGCTTTTTCTTGGGTATTTCAATCAAGTACCGTGTTTTCTGTATTTTACTCTGCTAAAACTTTAGATAAACATTTTAAAAACTTCCTGACTCAGTGATTATTTCAGGATAATGTACTATAATGAATGTCACTCATTTTAAACTTCCCAATTAGCAAAGGATCCATTGGTAAGTCATTACTCTTCAATCAGAAGGTAATTGGTAGCAGGGACTTTGATAAAAGAGTACATCTGACACCCAGCGTACGTATTAGTGTAGTGTGAATGTATGGGCCAAGTGAGTATATGGTGTATGAATGCTGTTGGCTAATATTGCGCTGGATCACCCATATAAGAGACAACAGGATCTGCTCACTGATAACCAAATGTAAGCGTGTCATAATCAAGTCAAGTCAAAAATAACTTTATTCCGCACCAAGACCACAAAAGTTTGACAAACAGACAATACATTTTTTTAAAATATTAAAAAATCCTTATTAGAAAATAAAATCACAATTAAAAATAAACACCTCATCAACCATAAAATTTCATATTTCTTAAAGTGAAACTATACCAGATATTTCTCCTCCCCAACCAGTTACTGTGATTCATAACGTTTCCTAATACCCATTGCAGTTTTGATAACATTTGACACCGCACTGCAAATGACAGAACTGGTCAGTGATTGCAGGTATCTAAACCCCTCAACATATGTACATGGACGAATATTCTTTAGTAGGGGTACCCAAAATTTTCTCCTCGGTTCCTTATAAAGTGCACAAAAAAGAATAAAGTGCAGGGTGCTCTGGTTTGCCCTATTGTCACAAGGGCAGGGAGTGAGATTGTCCATCCACCCAGCTTGTCTGGGAAATGCCACTAAAAAGTGAAAAGTGCCTAAGCGGAGTCTTGTTAAAAAAAAACGTGTCTGACTATTCGTGGTGAAGGATAGGTAAAATTGCTGTTTAGGCATAAAAGGGCAGCTAGGACCTGACGCCTCCAATTGAGAATGATGCAAGGTTGCCCAGATGTTGTGCACCTCTTTTATTATAACCTTGGCATTTGTAGGGATACTCATCGGGGTGTCTAAGTACTCGCCCAACCCAATCTCAAATAACCTCTCCCTCACAAAACGAAGCCAGGGGATCTTCAAAGACTTGTCCAAATTAATACAGTCTTCAATAATCTCCCTGGAGAACTGTAGCTCTTCAGACACCCATATTTTAGACCATTAGAGCAGGGGGGCAGAGCCAATACAGTCTTCTATATATTCCATCCCCACTTCTTGGTGAGAGAAAGAAGTGGCAGAGCTATTTGGAATCATCAATAAGAGTTTTATAAACTTATTTTCCACCACTTGTAACTGGCGATTTTTTTGGTAGCCCCACACACCCGCCCCGTAAGACGCAACCGACAGGCATTTTGCTTTATATAAAGTAACAAGCTCTGGCACTGGCTTATGGCCTAACTTACAGGCAAACCTAAACAGCCCCTCCACAACTCTACTTGTTTGCTGAGCCCTTGCCGTGACCAAGGAATCCCATTTCATCTCCTTATTGAACATATTCCCCAGATATGTAAAGGTTTCCAACTTTTTAATAATCTTGCCCCTTACATTAAAACTTCGGGTTTTTGTCTTTTTTGGGCCGCATGCCATTGTATAAGACTTTGAAAAATTGACCTTCAAGTCGAGGGCCAACACAAAATCCGTAAAAGCATCCAATGACGTTTGCAGACTATTGGCCGTCAAGGCCATAAGTACAGTGTCATCCGCATACGAAAGTAGCGGGACTGGGTTACCTCTAATACGGGAAAAATCAATTTTCTTGCCCAATAAAAACGCTTCCAAACCATTTGTATAAATAAGAAAAAGAAAAGGAGCTAAAATGCACCCCTGCCGAACTACTTCAGTGGAGGCAATGGGCTTCGTCCTTTCCACTTGTGGGCCGAATCTTATGGAGACGGAGGTGTTAGCGTGGAGTCTTTTTTAAAAGAAGGATCAGAGCCTTTTCAAAGCCTATTTCTCCCATTAATGCCCACAATTTCTCCCTGTTGACGGTATCGATTGCACTGGACAAGTCCATGAAGGCTAGGTGGATAGAGCCACCCTTTGCCTTCATGTACTTGCCCATAATCAGGGGCAAATTTAAGCATTGCTCTGTAGTTCCCAACCCCCTTCGGAAACCATACTGGGTTTTCGAGATAATCCCCTTAATAGATGCCCAGGTGTCTAGTCGAGCAAGAACTACCCTACCCAGCACCTTGACGGTAGCGTCAATAAGGGAAATAAGCCTGTAGCAGGCAGGGTTGTTTCTATTCCCTTTTTGAAACACAGGTAAAACTATGGCTTCTTTCCAGGAGGCTGGGATTGGACCAATCACCACTGATTTAAAAACATTGGTCAGCAGGGGTGCCCAAAGATTAATATTTAGTTTGAACAGATCTAATGGAACTCCATCTGGACCTGGGGCCTTCTTACATATTCCTTTCGCTAAGGCTTCTTCCACTTCTGCCACAGTAAACGAGGCACTAAGCTCAGCTGCTTGTACTAGATCTACGGAGAGCTCCTCATTGCTCACCGTCAGCTCCCTACCACTTGGGTTAAAAATGGACGCGAAATGGGATTCCCAAATGTCTCCCAGAATCATTGAGTCCATTTTTTCCACTTCCTCAATGAATTGAGGTCGGTTAATAATGGCCCAAAAACGTTTGCTATCTTTGAGAGCACTTGCTCTCTCCAAATCCTCCCATGCTAGACGCCTCAACTCCTCTTTTCTTTTAGTGGTGGTACTTTTGTATAAGCGTCTAGCACTTTTGTTCTCTGTTACGGGGGTTAGAATGGAGGGCGATTTTTAGGTTTTTGTGGGCTCTAGAACATTCTGCATTAAACCATCGTGTCTCTAGATGCTGCTTGGGCCTGGACGGGCGTGTTAGTCTATTGGCTACGTTGATACACGTTGATTCAAATTCTTTCGAAATTTTGTACAATCGTTACTGAGGGAGAATCCTGCTGAAGGCAGGCCATGATCAAATCATGATTCGCTTTGGCTATTTCCCCCTCAAGTATTGGCGGATTTATTTCACCCCAGTTTATTCTTACGCCTTTGTTACGGTTATAGTGGATCCGACGACCGTCCCCCACCGTTGTCCTGGCAATTACTTTAAGTGAGGCAATGAGTGGGTTGTGGTCACTCGATAGTTTTGGTTCTACATTAAAATCACAGACAAATGAAGAACACTCCCTGGAAATAAACATAAAATCAATAAAACTTTCCCTACCCCCGCCAACAAAAGTGGGGCACTGGGTTGAGAAACTATGAGTCAAACTATCCAAATCATTCTCGATAATGATGGAATTTAGGGTGCACAGACATAATATCAAGTTTTTAATATCGACCTACATTAATACCGAGTTTTAAATATCGTAGGGACAGAATATCGACATCAAGAATATCGTCGACCAGAATATCGACCTGAAGGTAGAAATATCGATTTTCTTAATATCGAAGTTAGTAATAGCGATAGCAAAAATATCGATGTTAATAATATCGATCTTTATATTAGTGTTATGTATTTTAGTATGTATTTTATTTGTATGTGTTCTATATTTTTTGTTAAGTATTGTACAGTTTTTTTACATATATGTATAATATTTATAGAAGTTAGTAATTTTTTTTAAAGTAAATTATGCGTTTTAGTACCATAGCGGGTTGTGGGTTTATAGGGGAATAGGGTGAGAAGTAATTTCATTATAGTAAATTAAATAATAATTTTTAGGAATTATTAATTATTTTTAATTAAATTTTGCGTTTTAGTTCTGTAGCGGGTTGTGGGTTTATAGGGGAATAGGGTGGGAAGTAATTTAATTGTAATTAAGTAATTATTTATTTTTATTTATTGGTGTTGATAATTCATTCATTGTTAATTAATTATTAATTGGTAATTAATTTTTATTAATTGATTAATTGATAATTAAAATAATGGGATGAATTTATTATTTGAGTGGGTTGTGGGATTATAGCGGAATAGGGTGGGAAGTAATTTAATTGTTATTAAGTAATTATTAATTTTAATTTATTGGTATTGATAATTAATTCATTGTTAATTAATTAATAATTGGTAATTAATTTTTATTAATTATTATTTATTGGTATTGATAATTATTTTATTGTTAATTAATCATTAAGCGGTAATTAATTTGTATTAATTATTATTTATTGGTATGGGTAATTAATTTATTGTTAATTAATTTTTAAATGGTAATTAATTTTTATAAATTAATATTTATTGGTATGGGTAATTAATTTATTGTTAATTAATTATTAATTGGTAATTAATTTTTATTAATAGATTAATTGATAATTATATTAATTGTGTGAAATTTTACACGGAGTGGGTTGTGTGTTTATTGGGGAATAGGGTGGGAAGTAATTTAATGTTATTAAAGTAATTATTAATTTTAATTTATTGGTATTTTTAATTAATTTATTGTTAATTTATTACTAAATCATTATGTAATTACAAAATGTATTTAATTTATAAGTATGTTATTTTTACCCCTACGCTATCCAACACTTTCCCTACTGTTGCACTCACTGGAGTGGGAATAGTAATTTTTACCCCTACGCTATCCAACACATTCCCTACTGTTGCACTCACTGGAGTGGGAATAGTAATTTTTACCCCTACGCTATCCAACGCTTTGCCTACTGTTGCACTCTTTGTAGTGGGAATAGTAATTTTTACCACTACGCTATCCAATGCTTTCCCTACTGTTGCACTCTTTGGAGTGGAAATAGTAATTTTTACCACTACACTATCCAACGCTTTCCCTACTGTTGCACTCTTTGGAGTGGGAATAGTAATTTTTACCCCTACGCTATCCAAGACTTTCCCTACTGTTGCACTCTCTGGAGTGGGAATAGTAATTTTTACCTCTACGCTATCCAACACTTTCCCTACTGTTGCACTCACTGGAGTGGGAATAGTAATTTTTACCCCTACGCTGTCCAACACTTTCCCTACTGTTGCACTCTCTGGAGTGGGAATAGTAATTTTAACCTCTACGCTATCCAACACTTTCCCTACTGTTGCACTCACTGGAGTGGGAATAGTAATTTTTTCCTCTACGCTATCCAACACTTTCCCTACTGTTGCACTCACTGGAGTGGGAATAATAATTTTTACCCCTACGCTATCCAACACTTTCCCTACTGTTGCACTCTCTGGAGTGGGAATAGTAATTTTAACCTCTACGCTATCCAACACTTTCCCTACTGTTGCACTCACTGGAGTGGGAATAGTAATTTTTACCCCTACGCTATCCAACACTTTCCCTACTGTTGCACTCTCTGGAGTGGGAATAGTAATTTTAACCTCTACGCTATCCAACACTTTCCCTACTGTTGCACTCACTGCAGTGGGAATAGTAATCTTTACCCCTACGCTATCCAACACTTTCCCTACTGTTGCACTTTCTGGAGTGGGAATAGTAATTTTTACCTTTACGCTGTCCAACACTTTCCCTACTGTTGCACTCTGTGGAGTAAGTATATATATTATTTTTTATATGTATATGTTTAATTTATTATTTTTAAACATTTTAATATTTTTAACTATGTTTCTTTTAATTATATGTATTATTTACTTTATTTTACATTATTTTTTTAACATTTAAAAAAAACGATATTTTTTACAACGATATTTTTGACATCGATATTTTATTTTCGATATTTTTGTACTTACAATGATGTAGATAGGATGTCGATATTCTTGTCTTCGATATTTTGGCGTCGATATTTTGCTACCTCGATATTCGGTCCGTCGATATTATGTAATCTAATGTAATGGCACATTTGTAGAGCGCAACTGTCACTCCGAGGAGCATCATGGCGCTAGACGGAACCCAGAGATGGAAGCAAAAGGCCTGGTTGACTGCTAACGGTAAGAACAGGGAATCAAATCAGAGTTTTACAGAGAGTGTCCGATGCACTGAAGACCCAGGTTTTTAGGACCTTCCTAAACCGGGACTCGGATGTGATCTGGCGAAGCTGTAGAGGAAGTTTGTTCCATGCCTTTGAGCCCATCACTGTGAGCGATTTTCCTCCCTTCGATGCCAGCCTGAAAGCTGGTATTTTTAGCAGACTTGCATTTGATGATCTTAAACTTCGTGAGGAAAGGTAACGCTTGAAACGTATTCGGAGATAATGAGGGCCCAAGGAGTGGAAGGCCCTAAAGGTGATGATGAGGGCCTTGAACAGGACGCGTTTATGGATTGGCAGCCAATGGAGTATATCTAGCGCCGCCGATGCAGATGACCTCCTGGGCCACTTCAGTACTAACCGTGCTGCAGCATGCTGGACCATTTGTAGCCTATGTAGAACTGACTTATTGGTGCCTGCGTAGAGGCTATTACAATAATCTAGCCTAGATGTAATTAGGGCTACGGCAACTGTTTGCCTTGCTGCAATGGGAATCAGATCAAAAAATTTCTTTAGGCTTTTTATGATGTGAAAGCAGGTGCCAGCAACTGCCAAAGCTTGCTGTTTAAATGATAGAGTGGTATCAAATTTTACTCCCAAGTTCCTGACCACATTTACTGTGTTTGGAGGAGGGGTGGTGTTTGCTGGCCACCAGAGTTTGGGCGAGAAGGTGTTTTCTTTGCCTAATGGTAAAATTTCCGTTTTTTCGGAATTACACTTCAGGTGGTTAGTCTTCATCCAATTGAAAGTCGCAGTAAGGCATTGGCGGAGATTTTCTTCTGCCTGGGTGGTGTTATTGTCCAGGACCAGGATTAGCTGCGTATCGTCCGCATATGAGATGGTATCTATATTAAAGGATGATATCAGCTTGATCAGTGGAGCCATATAAGAATTAAAGAGGGTCGGGCTAAGGCTCTAACCCTGGGGTACCCCTGAGAGAAGTGCCTTTTCTTGTGAGTTGTATTGGACTAGTGTGATCACTTGTCTGCGATTCTGCAGGAAGTTCTTTATCCACGCTAGGACAATACCAGAGATACCAAAGGATGCAAGACGGTCTAAAAGGATGACGTGTGAGACCGTGTCGAAAGCAGCCGACAGGTCTAACAGCACCAGAACTGCTCTCTTTCCCTGATCCATGGCTGCTCTTAGGGTTTCAGCCGTATACAATAGGGCAGATTCTGTGGAGTGTTGGGCTCTGAAACCGGATTGGTTGGAGTGGAGCAGATTTGCTTTCTCCAGATATGTTGTAAGTTGGCTAGTGACAAATTTTTCTGTCATCTTACACAAACTTGGTAGGAGAGAGATGGGGCACAGATTGGAAAGAGTAGCAGGATCCGCAAGTTGTTTCTTTTGGAGAGGCTTTACAGCTGCTAGTTTCCAGTCTGCCGGAATCTTGGCTGTAGAAAGAGACGAGTTTATTATATTATTTATATTGGGGTTCACGATATCGATGAGAGCGTGTAATAGTATGGGGGGACAGGGATCAAAAGGGGAGCCAGATTTAATAAACAATATCACCTGGCGCGATTCCTCCAAGGAAATTGGTTTAAAAATGTGCATACGGGCTCTGTCCAGGTCTGCAGAAAATTCATTATTAATTAAAGAAAGAGTAGGGGGGGGGGAAGTCTTTTTGTAGTATCCGAACTTTCTCTTCAAAAAATTCTGCAATCTTATTACAAAGACTCTGAGAGGGGAGGAATCTCTTGTTGTAAACTTTTAGGATTCGTAAATTGATTGACTATTTTGAAGATCGCTTTATGGTTTGTGTTGGTGGTTTTAATTGCCTCGGTATAATAGGCTTTTTTGGTAGTTTTAATCAGGGCATGATATTTCCTAAGGGCTGCTTTGAAATTATTTAGCTCTGTCTCATCATAATTTCGACGCCATCTGCGTTCTAAAGACCTGACGTGGCTTTGCAATTCTTTCAGGGCTTGCGAGTACCATGGGGCAGAGGGCTTCTTGTTTGGTCGGCTGTAATGTGAAACCGGAGGTAACAGCTGATCTCTCAGGGCATGTATCCACTGTCCAAAAAGCTGGGTGTCTGCTATAGGGTCTCCTAACAAGTTAGGACTGCACGCCAGTGCGTCTGGGAGTAGATCTGGATGTGCTATTAATTCCTTCCATCTAGGCTTGTCCTGTTGAGGGGCTATAGTGCTATCCCTAAAGAGAGGCCTATTCTTTGACAAAATCTCAAAAGGAATTAATTTGTGATCGGTCCAGGTTTGCTCGACTGGGGGCTTAACTTTAAGGGTTTCCAAGTTGGAACAAATACAGTCCAACGTATGGCCTGCACTATGTGTGGCAGATATGGATCATTGTTCCAGGCCAAGTATGTCCATTATCTCCTTAAAACATGTTGCCCCTGAGTCATTTCGTGAGTCAAGATGGAAATTGACATCACCTAGCAGTGTAAAATTAGAAAATCTGAGAGCTAATGCGCTGACCACTTCTCCAATATTATCTAAAAATTCCTTATGGGGTCCCGGTGGGCGGTAAAGAAGTACTCCCGCAAATGAAAAGGAATCATGTAGCTGGAGGCAAAAACTGATGCCCTCCGCTCCTTTTAAGTCGGATAATTGAGCTATAGAACACCTAAAAGTGCTGCGATAAATAATTGCAAGGCCTCCCCCACGTTGTTCTGATCTGTCTAATCTCTGAATGAGATATCCGGGGGGGAGGGCATTCACAATGTCTGGGTTGCACCAGGCCTTTAGCCATGTTTCGGTCACAAAAAGGCAATCAAGATTGTCATTAGTTATTAAATCATAAATATGAAGAGCGTGCTTACACATTGACCTTGCATTTATAAGGCCACCGCGCAGGCTGCTCAGCATGGCCTTCTTTTTAACTACAGGGACCTGTGTGGGCTTGAGAACCTTTTTACAGTTCTTGCAACTAATAGGTCCCTCCCATTTAGCGGCGTCTAAATAGTTGTGACAGTTGGGTAGAGCTGTATTTAAAGATAGTATAAACTCCCTCGTAAGAGGCTGTTCTGGCAGCAGAGAGGTCGCATTTCTGGCCCTGGGCCCGATCCAGGCGCGGACGGGCGCAGACGGGCTTGCCTTTGGCGCGCCCGCTGCGCGCGTCCGCTGCGCGTCGGCGCCATCTCCGGTTTATATTGTTGATTGGCAGCAGGCAAAGCCAAGAGACTAGACCGTCTCTTTGTCAAAATGGCCCCCGCAAAATGTGCAACAGGAAGTAAGAATTGTAAAAGCAGGTCGCGTTTAACCTCCCTCCACTCAATCAGCACAAGGTGTGGTGGACCGGGGAGAAAACGGCGCCCACAAAGGTAGTGAAATAAATTTCTTAAAAACAGTATCTAGAGCAAGAAGTGTTTTAAAAATAACATGCAGTCAAGAGAACAATTGACATTCATGCAGGCAATCGCAATTGACATTCATGCAGGCAATCGCATTAGGTAGGTTAAAAAGATTATAAAAATGGCATAGTGCGTGTCCCCGCAGCGCGAGCTCTGCAGTTCACCAAATACCGATTAAGCAGCTTTTCTGCTGCGCGTCGGCGCGATCTCCAGTTTATATTGATTGGCAGCAGGCAAAGCCAAGAGACTAGACCGTCTCTTTGTCAAAATGGGCCCCGCAAAATGTGCAACAGGAAGTAAGAATTGTAAAAGCAGGTCGCGTTTAACCTCCCTCCACTCAATCAGCACAAGCTGTGGTGGACCGGGGAGAAAACGGCGCCCACAAAGGTAGTGAAATAAATTTCTTAAAAACAGTATCTAGAGCAAGAAGTGTTTAAAAATAACATGCAGTCAAGAGAACAATTGACATTCATGCAGGCAATCGCAATTGACATTCATGCAGGCAATCGCATTAGGTAGGTTAAAAAGATTATAAAAATGGCATAGTGCGTGTCCCCGCAGCGCGAGCTCTGCAGTTCACCAAATACCGATTAAGCAACTATTATGTCAGTGATCCGGAATTTACTGCCTCACCCTCCGGGGAATTAATGAAATGCGACAAAGGCTGTCCATCTGTATCCAAGAGACCACAAACTCTTTCATTGCTATGCTCACAGGACATACAATTAAAATCCCCCACCCACAGAACACACAAAGGCTGCCACTTCCCGGAAACATTAGCGATTTCCTTCTATAACATAACAGTTCTTTGGGTCGAAAATATTATAGTCCCAGTTTACAAGTAAAACTCTAACCTGCATCATATTAGCAATCATAATCAGTTGAGACCACTGTGACGAACCTACACAGTGAGCTTTTATGGAACCAAATTTAACTGTGAATAGGGTTACCAGCCCTCCTTTTGCCCTCCCAGCTGAAGATGGTGTGGCAGGCACGTTGAAGGCGTGATAGCCATCCATCACTATACTCTCTTTAGCCCATGTTTCCTGCAAACAACTAACATCAAATCCCCTGATATATTCTAGCCAAACCTCATCCAGTAATTTAGAACGAATGCCTGCAACGTTCCAGGAGATTAATTTAACTGGGGGTATAGAGTGGCCCTTGCCAGTATCCGGTGGTATAACCATTGGGTCAAATGGACTGGCCACAGGTATCTGGGTTGGCCCCTCATCCTGACAATTGTCCTCAGTGGCTGCATTTGTGACCAGAGAACAGATTCTAGAATCATCCAAGTTCTCCTTATCAATTGAACCAGCGAAGTTTGAGACAGGGTTTTTGGGGGGTTTTGTGTTGCCAAATACCTCTTTAGTTGCTACTCCCCCTGAATCAACATTTAAGTGACCCCTACTTCGTTATCTGGTTGACAACCGGATTGTCTAATTAGTCAATCAATCTCGGTTAGGTCTGAGAGTACCTCATAGCGATTAGGGTGGAAGGAGGAGGAATGGGTAGAGACAACTATAATTTGTCTAGGTTGAGTGGGCCACATGCCAAGGGAGAAAAACTGGTTAGGAGGATAGAAGAAACCCAAAGGTCGAGCCTTTATTTGTTCGCTGGGTGAGTCTTTAAGTTGATTTAGGACAAGGTGCACACACCTTGCATCACTAAAATTGAGCACGACACAATGCCCCCGAATGCTTTTCTTTGTGTGACCTACCCAACTCACCCGCCTGGCCATGATGATATATTCAAACCAGTTAAAATAGGGTGGAATTTTCCTAGAGCACCAATGTGCAGATTTATTTATAAGGCTCTGACAACTTTCTTGTTGGCCGGGGAGTAACCTCGGAACCCCAGTTAAAATCAAAGTATAGGGGGTACTTTATGGGGGCAAATTTAATGAGTCAATGGTCCCCCTCCCACCTAATGGGCCTTCTAGGTGATTATGGGACGTTGCGTCCCCCAAAAGGGGTCTACCCCCACCCCCTGGTTTAGATGTTTTAGGAAACAAAACGCCCTGACCCGGGTGTTGACTCTGTGGGGGGGGGGAATTTCCCTGGGGAACAGGATCCTCTGATAGCATGACCGGTGTGCTAATATTTATAGCATCCTGAATACGACCACAGGGTGGGGAATATCACTGAGGGTAGATCTAACCTTCCCAGGGGCCACCCCACTAGATGAGGCATCCGATAAATTAGCTCCCCGCCCTTCGGCTATATCACTTGATGGTACATCTCTCTCAATTGGGTTATGTAGTGGAGTCTTTACTGCTGGCGCTAGGATTTGGCGGACAAGAGTCAGTTGCTCCTCTATATTGGTTAATCTTACCAAAATGGGTGCTAGGGCCTCCTGGACTAACTTACTGAGTTTTCCAGTTAAAATATCAGACCCATCCTGCCCGGCATTAGTTACCCCTCCTAAACATGATTTAACAACTTTACCTGATATGTGGGTTTGTTTAGATCTGTTTATCTTGGGCGACTGACTATTAATCTTATGAACAGTACCCGCTCTCTCAGTTCGTTTCCTCTTTCCTCCTGTTGCAATCAATGAGCCAGCCTTCGTCGATGTCTTATGGGTAGGGCTCACTTCATCATCCCGTATGCCTCGTGGTTCACCCTGGCTCAGAACTATCACGGTGGGGGAAATAGGGACTTGAGGCCTGTCAGCAATAACAGTTTCTGGTATATCCACTTGGGAATCATTGATGGAAGATGGTGATAGTGGGACAGGAGGTAGTTCAGGAGTTGGTGCCAAAGAGAATCTCCGTTCAGCTCGCTCTATTTCTTTACTGATGGCTCCCACCGCCTTTTGCAGAAAACCATCAAGAGTGGTATCAGTGGTTTTTGGGGCAGGTGTGGGCTTTCGCTTCCCCATAGTGCAATAAAAAACAAAAAGAACCCTTGCGTATCTTTAAACCTTGTGGGGTCTATTGGCTTCTAGGCGTAAATTCCCACCTCAGATCCAGCTACCAGTTGCAGGAATCGCGGAGTGGGTTAGTCGGGGGCGGTGTCCTTGCCGCAAGGCTACCTGGGAGCTGTAGTTCCTGCTCCCAGGCAATTCAGGAAAGCTGGCGGTTCCTGGCCCCTCGGGTAATGTGGTGACGATGGTGGGTACAAGAGCACTTGCTGCTCCCTGCAAGCTGGTGGCGACAGTGGCTGTGGCAGGTATGGGCTCCCGCGCTGCGGGAGCCCTTGCCGGCTCAAAAGTGCCTCCTGGCGCGGAGCGGGTTCGTCGGCAGCGGCGTCCTTGCCGCAAGGCTACCTGGGAGCTGTAGTTCCTGCTCCCAGGCAATTCAGGAAAGCTGGCAGTTCCTGGCCCCCCGGGTAATGTGGTGACGATGGCGGGTTCAAGAGCACTTACTGCTCCCTGCAAGCTGGTGGCAACGGTGACTGTGGCAGGTATGGGCTCCCACGCTGCGGGAGCCCTGGCCGGCTTAAAAGCGCCTCCTGGCGCGGAGCGGGTTCGTCGGCAGCGGCGTCCTTGCCGCAAGGCTACCTGGGAGCTGTAGTTCCTGCTCCCAGGCAATTCAGGAAAGCTGGTGGCGACGGTGGCTATGGCAGGTATGGGCATATAGTAGTAGTAGTAGTAAAGTTAGGAATCCTAACTTTGCTACTACTAAATGCCTTTTGTGAATACCAAAAGTAGTAAGTTTAGGATTTTATCTCAGATTAGTTCTGTGAATCGGCCCCATTGTGTTTACACGGTTGTGTTGTGTACTAGATATAGTCATGTCTGCCAGTGAAACTGAAAGAGGTGTAGCACAAGGAAATGCTCCACAAGTGCAATTGTCATCTCCAAAAGAATTTCTAGCTTCACCTGGGGAACCAGCAGTTCAATGGAACCAGTGAAAGGATTCTTTTTTTTATTACATTGCCAATTTGGAGAACATTGGTGGTACATTTTTGGCAGAAATGAAAAAGAGAATTCTCATGTACTGTTTAGGACCAGAAGGTTTAAATATATACAACAAATTACAAAAGCCAGAGAGAGCTGGTGGTGACATTGATGTTTTCAAGTGTGCTATGTTGGATTTGGATGATCATTTCACGCCGTCAGTGTGTATAGCTGTTACATGACATGCATTCTTTCAGAGGAAGCAGGAGAAAAGCAAAAGCATTGAAGAGTATGTTGCAGCTTTGAAACATTTAGCAAGCCAAGCAGGTGCAGATTTGGGAATTTGCATGACGAGTTGTGCGGGATCAAATTGTCATGTACACGAAAAATAAAGCGATCCAAGACAAGCTGTGGGTGGAAGGAGAAAATACCCTCAGAGAAATAATAGCTATGGTAAAGAAAGCAGATCTGTTGGATCCGTGGGCCAAGGCTACACTGTCACAGGAAAGGAATACTACTGAAATAGTAGGGAGGATATCAGATAGTAAATACAAGAGTAAAGTGAACAGTGACTGGCATAAAGATCCAAAGAAAGAGAAAAAAAAAGAGACAGTGTTGAACAGGGAAAGAGCACTAATTATGCTTGCTTTAGATGTGGGAGTTCGTCACACTCGGCGAGATTTGAAAGATGTCCAAACAAATCCGCAAAATGTTTAGAGTGTGGGGTGTTTGGTCATTTAGCTAGAGTTCGTAAAAGAAAACAGAGGAAAAAGGGTGTATGGTCTCAAAAAGTAGCGTGTGTTAGGGAAAGTAGGAGAAAAACTCATCTGATAACAGCGAAGATGATGTGAATGTGAAATGTATCATGCGTAGCAAAGTGGTTTTAAATATTTCTGAGGAAGGGTCCTCTAAACCCCTTTGCTTGGTAACTCTAGGTGGGGTTAAGATACAGATGGTGGCTGATTCTGGTTCACCATACACCATTGTGGATGAAGCTGTGTGGGAAAAGCAATTTGTAAGTCAGATTGGCGGGCAATTAGAACCAACAGAAATCTCTTCAGAAAGCTATACGGGAGAGAGGATAGAGATGGTTGGATTTAGATTATTAATTTTCAGGTTCAAGAATAGGCATGCTTTATGCAAACTGTATGTGGCTAAAGAAGGTCCCTCAGTGTTGGGATGGAAAGATCAGAAAAATCTTAATATAATTCTGGACCCCAACAATAAGGAGCAAGTGTTGGTAGCGTAAGAGAGTGAGAACACTAAAGAGTGGGCATCACATGAATTTCCATTGGTGTTTGATGGGAAAATGGGGAAGCTTAAAGGCTTTTCACTTAAGATACGACTCAAAGAAGGAGCAATCCCTAAAATGCATAAAGCATGCAAAATACCATGGATTTTTCCGTTGGTGGTCGTATGAAAGCCTAATGTTAAAGTTAGTCTATGTGTGGACTTGGCAAAAGCATTGAGGAGTATGTTGCAGCTTTGAAACATTTAGCAAGGAGGTGCAGATTTGTGAATTTGCATGACAAGTTTGTGCAGGATCAAATTGTCATGTACAAGAAAAATAAAGCAATCCAAGACAAGCTGTGGGTTGAAGGAGAAAATACCCTCAGAGAAATAATAACTATGGTAAAGAAAGCAGAACTGTCAGATCAGTGCGCCAAGGCTACATGGTCACAGGAAAGGAATACTACTGTGGGGTGTTTGGTCATTTTGCTAGAGTGTGTAAAAGAAAACAGAAGGAAAAGGGTGCATTGTTTCAAAAAGTAGCGTGTGTTAGGGAAAGTGAGGAGGGAAACTCATCTGATAACAGCGAGGATGATGTAAATGTGAAATGTATCATGCGTAGCAAAGTGGTTTTAAATATTTCTGAGGAAGGGTCTTCTAAACCCCTTTGCTGGGTAAGTCTAGGTGGGGTTAAGATACAGGTGGCGGCTGATTCTGGTTCACCATACACCATTGTGGCTGAAGCTGTGTGGGAAAAGCAATTTGTAAGACAGATTGGTGGGCAATTAGAACTTTACTACTCCTAAACTGAGAAAAATCCTAACTTTAAGACTTTCGGTATTCACAGAAGGCATTTAGGAGTCCTAAAGTTAGGACTACTAACTTATGTGAATACCGAAATGAGTAAGTTCATTCTGTGACTACCAAAATGAGTAAGTGTATTCTGTGAATACTAAAAGTACTAACTTTACGTTTTTGACGTAAGTTAGTTCTGTGAATCAGGTCCGAAGTGTGGAAATGCTACATTTTGGCTGCTAGTGAAGGGTTGGCAGCCTAGGCCTAACCCATAAAGAGAAAATACAGAAGTGCTATCTGTACGGCAGTGCCCATGGAAAGCGGAATGCATATGATGCCCTGCAGAAGGCACTCATTCTGCACTTTGAAGGATTCATTCAAGATGTGTTCCTGTCATGATCTCCTGTAGCCCTAGAGACTTACCTTGCCATGGGACCAGAAACTTGAATGACTTCTGGCCAGCACTACCCGGTACTGTGGTAGCATGACTGCAGTCTCGCCTCCTGCGGGGTCTCAGTTTCTCATCTCCGACTGTTCAGCTCTGCATGTTGCCCTACAAATTCATCACACCTCCTATTGGAGATGTACCACATACTGTACCAACTCTCCAATGTCCTTCTTTACCACCAAGAAGGTTCCAGAGAGACACCCGTACATTGCCACGCGTGGGGGTACAGGTTATTCACCCTGGGGGATACTCAGATTTCAAAGACTGACCAACTCTGTCAGTGTAGTGCCCATGAACTTAATTTAGATCACATTGACTTGTAGACATCAGGAAGACACAGATATTGTCCATTTATTTGATAACTTAAGGTACTTGGGACGAGGCAGACGTGGGTGATGTTTACAATCGTGACCTTTTTCTCCTGCCTTGATTGTGCCCTATTGTACGCAATGAGACTGTATTAGATGTGCGGTTGAAAGCCATTTTTGTGCAAGTCTAAACTTGAAAGCTGTTTATGTCACTTACTTGGAGAACGTAGGATCGTGTGGTGGTGAAATAACAGGGTCATACTTATGGGGGTCTATATGGACCCCGTTTCTCTTCTCAAAAGTTCGCTGTGCCTTGTTTTGGGGTACACCTCATCTAGAAATTGAAAATCCCCCACTTGGGTGATTTTCTGTATCATTGAGGCCACATGTGGTTCAGACTGCATTACTGTATAATTTGTCTGCATGGTTCTTTATCAGTGCAGGATTTCGATACCCAGTTTGGTTGTTCATGTATCTCTGTTAATATGAGGTCCTTTTCTTCGGTGATAGCTTTAATATGGCATGTTGATTACTCTTGGATTAAATATTACTTGACACCTTTCGTATTGGTACGTGCAGACACTGTATCATGTGCTGATAATGGTATGTGCTTTCATCCACTTTGCAAAGCCTGCTCAGGATGAAAAACAAGTTGACTATCAGATGTGTGAAGAGCATGAGGGGGATGTGTTTGAATTAACAATGTCCAGATAAAACAGAGTTAAATAAGAAACGTAGAGCAATGTCTGATGATACTTTGCTCTGCCCTAAATTAGAAACCTATGGGGAGCACCTCTGAAAATTGTGTATGGCATTGGGTTTAATCTGCTGACAAGAGGGGTTTCAAGACTAAGACCCAGGTTCAGGACTGACAATTATGTTGATACATTGGGCTCACTCTTCGGTGTTTGCAGGATTTTTCTCCATTGTTGCCCGTATTGTTATTGTTTGGAAATGTTAAAGGTATAAGCTGACGTTAGTAGGCCAGAGCCAAAAAAAGGAGGGTGATAGTGGACATCCGTGGTGATCTGCCCCCATATTGCCTCCTGTAATGTCCGGGGCCCTAGCCCCCATTGCTGGGAATGATGACACGGACACAGATAGTGGTATTCTGGAACTGGCCTCAGGCACGTGCGCCCGGCCTCTTTTATTGACAGGGTCACCTGACTGGTGACGCCTGTGGTGGGTGGGTGTAAGGTGTGTTACACTTGCGGGCAGAACACTAGACCATGTCTGGCTAGACACGACATCCTCCCCCGCCTTTGTGAAAAGAAAGGAACAAAGGTCCAACCTGGAAGAAAGATAAACAAACATTAAATAGCACTGATTGAGTTTCTTCAGGCCGTCCGCCAGGTGTCACTGGAGCTTTGGCCTGTATGGCCATGATGTTTTAGTTGTCCTTGGCGAAGTGTTTTAGACCGGCCTGGTCTCGCAGTGTCGAAGTCTATGTACAGAGTCCAGCATCAGTGCATTGGGAGCTGTGGTGAGGTCCACTCTGGAGGATCTCTGTGTGTGAGGCCCGGACTTCGACTGTGACCTACCTGTGTCCTGTGTGTGTCGAGGAGCCGCTGCCGAGGTATTTCTCCCGTTTGGACTCCCATTTCACGGGAACTCCACCGAGGCTCCTTGTCCTTGGATTTCCACGTGGGCTGTGCGGGCCTTTGCGTAGGCCGCGCTTGGTGTCGCTGCAGAACTTACCACAGGGCCACGGTCTAGTCTTGTGTGGTCCCAGGGGTGGATCTTCCAATGGCCGGGTACGCTCTACTTTGATATGCTGCCGGTTGACAGGCGCACACACAGATGGTTCCTGGGTGTCTCGCTCATGGAACTCCGGTTATCTGGAATGTGTGGATTCACTTTGGTGGTGCGATGCTCCTTGGCGGTGATGATGAACGGTGATTGTTTCTCAGTTGGGCAGCAGGCGGTGGTCTGTTGTCTTGGGTGAGTTTGTGGAGCTCGAAGGACTGGAGGGGCTTTGCAGCTTGCCTTTATCTTGTCGGTGTTCGGGACTGACTGGTCGTGTGGGTAGCTTCGTCCCGCTTTCTGGGCACTTCACTTTCGCTACTCCTGTCGGCCGCTGGCCAGACGCTGTCTCTTCACTCCTCCACCTCACCCTGCAGCCTCACATTGCACACGCTGCGCGGGGGTGGGGAGGAGTTAGCGCTACTCTTGGACACTGCTCCGTTACTTATGGGCATTGCGTAGAATTCATCATTCTATGCAGGGACTGGGGAGTGGATAGCTATTCCACTCTCCGTCCTCCCGCCTGAGGCTCTCTTCGCTGCCCGCAAGTTTCGCACTCCGGGCTCACCTTCTCTGCCGGCGCCATTTCGCAGGTCACTTTCGTGCCACGGCCACTCCTGCTCCTCCTTATGCCAGCACGCCGATCAGACCTGCCTTCACCTCGGCTCTGGTTACAGCGGCGGCTGGCACCTCGGCAGTCCGGTCTCGCCTCTCTGCTCCCACAGGCTCGCGTCCATGCCCGACTCTATCTCAGCAGGCACATCGAAGCGGGGTTGGCTCCTGCCGCCCCGAGGTGAACACGAGGCCCCGCAGGTCTTCCGCTGTTCTTCGCCTGCTGCTGGGGGTACCCTCGACAGGGGCCACACACTTCCCCACCTTCAAAGAGGCGGCTGCACACGTGGGATTAGCCCGCTCGTCACCATTGTAATGTCCGGGGCCCTAGGCCCCCATTGCTGGGAATGATGACACGGACACAGATAGTGGTATTCTGGAACTGGCCTCAGGCACGTGCTCCCAACCTCTTTTATTGACAGGGTCCACTGACTGGTGACGCCTGTGGTGGGTGGGTGTAAGGTGTGTTACACTTGCGGGCAGAACACTAGACCATGTCTGGCTAGACACGACACCTCCCAGGCAATTACATCAGAGTTAAAGATGGTGAATGTTGGCTCAAGTGAGCATTTAGTGGAAGTAACTCCTTGGTCAGAGGCACTGCTTTAAATGGGCAGGTACTGTCCGGTACTGGATACCTGAACTTCTTTAATTTAAAAGGAAGAGTACCTGCATTTCTCAGCACTGCTGCAATACATTTAATGGGAGAGTACCGGCATTTCTTGGGAGCAAACAGGTACTCTGACTAGAAGGTACCTGTGCTTCTAAATTTCCATTTCCAACTCCATTGTGAAAATTGTGTTTATAAAGTGACATGCATAAAAGAGAGAAATTTAAAATATTAAAACTAGAAAGAAATAGTGAATGATAATGCGGCTCCATGTTTCACATTCGGTTACTCATCGCAACAATCAAAAATAGATTTCTTCTTTTTGAGTGCAGGGCCCTGTGCTTTGGAACAGCTTCTTAGACACTCCCAGGCCAAGCTCTCCCAGTGCTGCTGCATCATTACATTGCTCTTGCTCCTGTTGTCTCCTCGCTTTTCCCTTGTTTTCCAATTGCTTTCTACTAGCTTTTTTCCCGCACTTTCTGATTGCTTTCTCCTTGCTATCCCCCCATTTTCTGATTGCTTTCTCCTCGCCTTTTCCATCAGTTTCTGATTGCTTTCTCTTTGCTTTTTGCCCCGTTTTCTGATTGTTTTCTCCTTGCTTTTTCCTTCGTTTTCTGATTGCTTTCGACTTGCTTTTTCCTCTGTTTTCTTATTGCTTTCTCCTTGCTTTCCCCCATTTTCTGTTTGCTTTTTTCCTTGCTTCCCCCACCCCCACTTTCTTATTGCTTTATCCTTGCCTTTTCCCCCGTTTTCTGATTGGTTTCTCCTTGCTTTTCCCCTGATTTTCTGATTGTTTTCCCCCATTTTCTGATAGCTTTCTCCTTAGCATTTTCCCCCCCGTTTTCTGATTGCTTTCTCCTTGCTTTTTCCTCTGTTTTCCGACTTTTTCCTTATTTGTTCCCTTGTTTTTCTGTTTTTCTCCTTGTCTTTTCCCTCATTATCCTGCCTGCGGTCCATTTTTCCTGCCTCCCACTGCCAAGCACGGGCCTCGCCCACTGCCTCCCAGCGCCCCTCCCTCTTCCTAGGACTTATTTAATGGAGGCCCACAGCGCTACCCCATTGAGCAGCTCTTAGGCCCAGCTTTCCCCGTGCTGCTGCATCACTGCATCACTCATGCTCCTGTTTTCTCCTCACTTTCCCCTCATTTTTTAAATGGCTTTCTCTTTGCTTTTCCTATGTTTTCTGATTGTTTTCTCTTCCCTCATTTCCTGATTGCTTTCTCTTTGCTTTTTTCCCTTGTTTTCTGATTGCTATCTCCTTGCTTTTTCCCTGCTTTCTGATTGCTTTCTGATTACTTTGTCCTTGCTTTTTCCCGTTTTCTGATTGCTTTCTCCTTGCTTTTCCCCCGTTTTCTGATTGCTTTCTCCCTGCTTTTTCCCTTGTTTTCTGATTGCTTTCACCTTGGTTTTTCCCTGTTTTCTGATTGCTTTCTATTTGCTTTTTCCCCAATTTCTGAATGCTTTCTCCTTGCTTTTTGCCCCTGTTTTCTGATTGCTTCCACCTCGCTTTTCCCCTTGTTTTCTGATTGGTTTCTCCTTGCTTTTGACCCCATTTTCTGATTGTTTTTTCCATGCTTTTCCCCTCATTTTCTGATTGCTTTCTCCTTGCCTTGTCCCCCATTTTCTGCTTGCTGTCTCCTTGCATTTTCCTCAGTTTTTGGACTCCTTTCTCTTTACTTTTTCCCTTGTTTTTCTGTTTTTCTCCTTGTGTTTTCCCTCATTTTTCATTGCCACCCCAGCCTGCTACCCATTTTTCCTGCCTCCCGCCTAATCCAGTGCACTGCCGCCCAGTGCACCTCCCTCCTCCCAGGACCTACTTAATGGAGTGCAGCGGGTGAGTGCAGTGGGTGCGTGCAGCAGGCGCACTGCTGGTGCGCCAAAGGCAAGCCTGTCTGCGCCCATCCGTGCCTGGACCGCACTCAGAGCCAGGATCCCTGATCCCTAGCACTCTCACAGATACAACGTTGCCGTCCTCCATACCCTTAACATCGGACAACCCAGCGAATGCTGCTGCCATGCCGCTCTGCACTCCATGGTAGGATCGTTCTTCTGTGCCAGTTGAACCTTCTCCTGCACCAGCACGACCACCATCATGCCACAAAGCACCAAGTCAACATCTCGCCACATCACGCCAGAAGTGAAACACAGACTCCACAGCCTACTCCTCAACACGCACTCCTCGTGCAAGCATTCCACTGAATTGTGGGACCTCACCGCCATCCTCACTCTCTACATCATCATCCTCACTCTCTACATCATCTTCCTCACAGAGACCTGGCTCAACCCCACATCCACCTGAGAAATTGCTAACGTGATCTACGCCGGATATCAAATCACTCACCAGGACTGCACCAACAAGCCGGGAGGTGGAACAGCCCTCATCCACAAAGAGACAACACAGTACACCACCACCACCGACAATACCAACACCCCCTTGGAACACTTAAATTTCAAGCTGCACACTAAAGACAGGGCAACCATCAGAGGCACCTTTGAATACCGACCCCCGGGGCCGCGCTCTAGCTTCTGCAACACCTTTGCAGACTTCATTGCACCCCTAGCCTTAGACTCCAAGAACTACATCTTCCTTGGTGACCTAAATTTCCAAATCGATGACCCCAACAACACCGCACATCGCCTTGACAGTATTAACAACCTCGGATTGACACAGATTTTTCATGACCCTATGCACACTGCAGGACACACACTGGACCACATCTTTACCTCCAGCAGACGTGTGGAATACAGCCACGGCACAGAACTCACTTGGACAGACCACTCCATCGTCTACTCCAGCATCTCCAGGCCCCGCACTGCCACCCCCAAGAAGACCAGTGCCCCACCACAGGTAGAACAACGTTTCGGAGACCAGCTGGATAGACACCCTTAACACCTCCAACCCAGCTACCACCACTAACCTCAAACAGGGAATTAGGAACTTCAAAGCCTGGATCACCAATTGTGCTGACAACATCATCCCCATCAAGAGCAACAACCAAAGAAATTCCTCCAAAAAGGCCAGCTGGTACACCCAAGACATCAGAACAGCGCAACAAGACAGCAAACAGCTGGAGAGAGACTTCTCCAACAAGGCAGCCTTCAAGACCTCCCTCAACCTCTACCACCACCTCTTGAGAGGAACAAAGAAGGCAGCCCTAGTGGCATGCATTTAAACCAGTGCCTACAAACCAAGTAACTTTTCAACATCGTTAAGGAATTGTCCAACACGGCTGCCAGTGAAAACAACATCACACCCTCACAAGAGCTGTGCGACAATCTCACTGACTTCTTCCATAACAAGATCGCAACCATATATAGAAACTTCGAACCCCAATCTACAACTACGAACTTCATCGACAGATGGGAGACATCGTTTACAATGCACGTGTTACTACGCATGCCATTACAACGCAATTTTTACAATGCAAAATCCATTACAACGCATGTCATTACACCGCATGCCATTACAACGCATTCCCCAAAGTAACTCCCAGGCGGAGTTAGAAGAGTAATTTGCGTTGTAATGGATTATGCGTTGTAATGGCTTGCGTTGTAATGACATGCGCTGTAAAGGATTTTGCATTGTAAAAAATGCATTGGAATGGCACGCATTGTAAATGTGTGCATTGTAACGTGTCCTATTCTCGACAGTTATGCAACTACCACAACCGTCACGAACCACAGACTGACCACCTGGAACCTCCTCTCCACCCAGGACACCAACTCCACCATGAAATTCATCCACTAAGAAGCTCCTACAGACCCCTGCCCGAACCACAACTTCAATCTTGGAAACCAAAGGATCGGCCCAGAACTCACCACCCTGCTCAACACCTCTATCACCACAGCAACATTTCCCAACGTCTGGAAACATGCCGAAGTCAGGCCACTACTCAAAAAACCCTCCGCCGACCCCAGCGAACTCAAAAACTAATGGCTAATCTCCCTGCTCCCATTCCCAGTGAAGGTACTGGAAAATATCATCAACAAGAAACTCATGACACAGCTGGAGCAGAATAAGCTACTCGACGCCTCCCAATCCAGCTTCCACAGCAATCACAGCACCAAGACCACAATGATCGCTGCCACTGACAACATCCAAACCCTCCTCGACCAAGGAGAAACAGCAGCTCTGATCCTCCTCGACATCTTGGCAGCCTTCAACACTGTTTCCCACCACACGCTGATCAAAACACTCCACCACGTCAGCATCCAAGGGGACGTGCTCAGTTGGATCACCTCTTTCCTCACCGGAAGAACCCAGAGAATCCACCTGCCACCTTTCACCTCCAAGCCCAAGGATATCACCTGCGGTGTTCCCCAGGGCTCATCCCTCAGCCCCACGCTCTTCAATGCATATATGACCCCACTGGCCAACATCGTTAGATCCCATGATCTCAATATAATTTCCTACGCAGACGACACCCAACTTATCCTCTCACTCAGACAACTCCACCACCACCAGGACCAGCTTCCACAGATGCATGACAAGTGTCACCGATTGCATGATGAACAGCTACCTGCAGCTGAACATGGACAAGACAGACATACAGATCTTTGGCAACAACAGAAACACATTGAATGACTCCTGGTGGCCATTAGACTTAGGACATGCACCCACTCCCTCCGACCATGCCAGGAACCTCGGAATCATCAATGACAACAAGCTCACCATGAAATCACAGATCAAGGCCATCTCTCTGCCTGCTTCCTCACTCTGTGCATGCTATGTAATATCTTTAAGTGGCTACCCCTGCACATAAGACGCACCATGAAACAGGCCCTCATCACCAGCTGACTGGACTACAGCAATGCTCTCTACATAGTAATCGCCACACACCTCCTACAGAGACTTCAAACCATACAGGACACTGCAGCCAGACTTGTCCTAGACCTTCCAGATGAACCAACATCATGCCCCACCTCAGGCACCTCCACTGGCTCCCCGTACAGAGGAGATGCTAGTTCAAGCTGCTGATCCACACATACAAAGCTCTACACACCAAGGACCTGCCTACATTAACCACCGCCTGAATTTCCACCAACCATCAAGAAGACTACGCTTCTCCTCCCTATCACTTGGCCACACTCCTGCATCTTCCGAAACAGAAGCAGAGTACGCTTCTTCTCCCACCTTGCAGCAAAGTCCTGGAGCAGCCTTGCCACGCAACTCCGGATCATCACCTCACTTCCAGAATTCCAAAGGGCCCTCAAGATCTGGCTGTTCAAATGAGCCTCCGGGACCTGCAAGTGCCTGGATACCCTATCAGGTGATTAACTGCACTTTATAAATCCTGAATGATAGACTGATTGATTGATTGATTGATGGGCTCTTTGTGGCCTCAGTAACTGCACAGTTACAGGATAGAGACACAATGCAAAAAATGGGACCACTACCGAATTTGTTGAGAATCTATAAAATTGCACTTAGAATGGCTCTTCACAAATATGCATAGCCTTATCCTAAGTGCAGTCCACCGAAGGAGTGGGGCCATAGGAGTGGATAATATTTTCTATCCACCTATTGCAAGAATGTTAGTTTTGTGACATTCTGTACTTTGGAATATTTTCTTGTAACTTCTAGAGGTTTCTTTTCTCCAGATACAAACATGCTGTTTAAAAAATATTGGTGGCACAATTTATGCTATGGGTCATTGCCTCTTACGTGTAACTGTTTGGCCCAGGTTTACAGTTTGTGCTGAGCTTGCATCACAAAAGTGACGCATACCTGTGCAAAATGTTTTCTTTTGGATTTTCTTTCCATTGCAAAGCACTACTTTGTGCTGCTTTGGAAACCCTGAGTCAAGGGGGCGTTCCATGGGTGGTAAATGGGCTTTCCCCTGGAACCACCCATAAGTTTTTGACACAAAGTCATCTTTACTAAAAATAGTAAGCACAGTTGTGCACCAAAAAATAATTCCATTTTGAAGCAGGTGTAAAAAGGAGAAATGCTTTTATTTCTCCTAACTGTTCCCACTTTGCATGTGTGCTGCATTGTACAGCACACATCGGAAGTGGGAATATTTTTACAGTCAGTCCGAACATACTATTTTGTGCTGGAAGGAAACCCTTTTAGTACAATACCTATGCTGGACATGAAGCTAACACAAAGGTGTATGCGAGGCACCAGGCAGCCTGATTGTCCACCAGCACTGTGGAGAGAGCAGAAGAAGTGCCATATCTTAGTAGATATTGCGCTTTCCTGCTCTCTTGCTGTTTATTTATTTATTTATTTGTAGAGCGCAACATTCATCCTGACGGATATCACGGCGCTGTCTTGCAGAACACATGGTAGGTTATATTGGGTGCCTTCAGCTGCTCACACTTACGTCATAGGAACAAGCTGGGTTTTTAGTTTTTTCCTAAAAGTTACATAGTCCTCAGTAAGACGTCGGTCTAGGGGTAATTCATTCCAGTGTTTAGCCGCCAGGTATGGGAATGATCGGCCTCCTGCTCTCACTTTCTTTATACGTCTGGGCCTGGCTAGTGCTTGGTGTCGTGATCTTAAGCACCTCGTGGGGACGTAGAATTCGATTTTATTCTGGAGAATTCTAGGTCCAAGGTTATGCAGTGCCTTGTGCGCATGACTCAGCAGCTTGAATCTTGCTCTTTGGCGCATAGGTAGCCAGTGGAGCTGTTTCATGCATGCAGACGCTGAACTAAATCTACTTTTGTTACACACAAGCTTGGCAGCCGCATTTTGCAGCACTTGTAGGCGTGAGAAAAGGTAATCTGCCATGCCCACATACAGTGCATTTCCATAATCTAATCTGCTGATGAGTAATGCCTGTGTAACCGTCCTTATACATTCTAGTGGGATCCACGGAAAAAGCCTTCTTAGGAGCTTTAAAATCGCAAAACCTCTTCCACACAGAACCCGCACATGATCCTGCATGGACAGGGTGTTGTCGATGGTTATACCCAAGTTTTTTGCGCATTGTTTAGGCGCTGGAGCATCTCCCAGAGATTGTGGCCACCAAGTGGCATCCCAAATTAGGTTAGCTCCTCCGAAAAGCAGTATTTCTGATTTACCTGCGTTTCGCTTAAGGCAGTGTTCGGACATCCAGGTTGCCATCTCTGAGAGGCAGTTATTTAACTTAACCCTGGTGTCCTCATGCCTTTCTTCAATGGTTATCATCAGCTGAGTGTCATCCGCGTAGGAGCAGATGCTGAAGCCCCATTTCCTGCTTATCAATGCCAGAGATGACACATAGGCATTAAAAAGTGTTGGGCTCAGGGAGGCTCCTTGGGGAACACCACAGCTGATGCTTTTTGGTTTTGAGGAGAACTGGCCCATTTGTACCATGTGAGTTCTGTTCCTTAAAAAGGAGTTAAGCCACTGAAGAGCTTTGGCATGTATACCCTTTTCATAGAGAATTTCCAACAGGAGATTGTGTGAGACCGTGTCGAACGCCGCCAACAGGTCCAATAAGATCAGGGCAACAGCCTTTCCTTGATCAGTCAGTGATCGTATGTCGTCTAGGATGGCTAGGAGAGTGGCCTCTGTACTGTTAGTGGCTCTAAAGCCAGTCTGAGAACAGTCCAGTAGTTCGTTAACCTCCAGGTAGTTGGACAGTTGTCTGTTCACCAGCTTTTCTAAGACCTTAGAGAGGTATGGAAGCTGAGAAATGGGCCGGTAGTTCTCTGGATTATGAACGTTTGTTCCGGCTTTCTTCAGCAGAGGAGTCACTACAGCCTGTTTCCATATTTCTGGAAGTACTGCTGTGTCCAGGGATCTATTAAGTAGGTGAGTGACATAGGGGCATATTATTGATGTAATCTGGGAGAATATAAAGTGGGGGCATGGGTCGAGGGGGGATCCTGATTTTACTTCCAGCATGGCTCTCTCAACCTCTGGTTCTGTAAGAGGGGAGAAGTTGCCCATTTGTATTGCACCCTCTGGATGTGGGGTAGGTGTTCCCAGTTAGTTATGGCTAAGGAAGAGTTAGTATCAAATGAGGAATGGATTTTGCTGATTTTATCAGCGAAAAATTCGCTGATCTTTTCACAGTTTTCCTTTGAAGGAGCCAAGGTTTGAGACAGGCTGGCTGGTTTACAGAGCTCCTTCACTACTTTAAATAATTCTTTTGCCGAGTTGCAATTCTCGTTAATCCGTTGTGCAAAGTACGTCTTCTTTGCTTTTTTGATGGCATTATTATAGATCCTTAATTCAGCCCTATAACTTGATCTGTCTATTTCCTGTTTAGACAGCCTCCAGGAGTGTTCTAATGATTTACACTTCCTTTTCATTATCCTGAGATCCTGTGAGTACCACTTCTCAGATGGAGGTTTATTTGTTAGTTTAGGTTTAAGTTTGGGAGCAAAGGTATCTAAAGTACTAGTGATCTCGGCTTCAAGTTTTATTGCTTCCACATTAGCTGGCAGAGTGTCTTGAGTAATTAGGTTATCTGGGGAAAAGTGGGCCTGGAACAGGTCCTGAGTGACCAGTTTCCAGGCTCTGTTTGCCACTCGTACAATCTTGAGGGGTTTGGTTACATTCGCTGGCATGTTGAGTGTAAAAGATATGAGTGAGTGGTCTGTCCAAGATACGGGAGTAATCTCCTGGATGTTTGTTGACTCTATGTTGGAGAATAATAGGTCTAGAGTATGCCCGGCGCTATGTGTGGGGCCTTTGACCCATTGCTTGAGCTGGAGAATCTGCATATCTCTTTCGAGGTGCCTTGCTGCAGTACTGAGTACTTCCTCAAAGTGTACATTAAAATCTCCTATAACTAGGTAATGTTTGTATTTCAGACATAAAGGGAAAAGTTGAGTAAAAAGTTTAGCACTCAGTTTGGTTTGGTGGCCTGGGGGGTTATAGATTACTGCTCCCCCAAGCAAAGTGTGGCCTTCACTGGATACCTGAAACGTTAATACTTCGTGGTCTCCAAATGGCACCACTTCAGGGTGGAGACAGGCGAGATGGTCTTTAAACAGGACAGCCAGCCCCCCTCCCCTCCGTCTCTGCCTTTCTTGTTTCAATATTTTATATTTGGGGGGTAGGGCGTTACCGATATCCGGGAGATTGTTATCGCCCAACCATGTTTCAGTTATGAAAACCAGGTCGGGATTTCTCTCGTTTAAGGTGTCCCAGATATCAGAAGTATGTCTAGGTATCGACCTGGCATTAAAATATAAACATCTAAGTGTTTGCTGATCGTCTGTCTCTGTGTGGGAACGGTCAGAAAACGCTTAACTATGCCACTTACAGCCACGGCAGGAAAACGGGCCCTCAGTGTTTCCTGGATGGGCTTTCATACACTGCGTATTATTGTTTCTCAGATTTAAGGATATCGCTAACAAGGACTCCCTTGAATAGTGTTCTACGGTGCTTATGTCTGTCTCGGCGGGGTTGAGGGGGGCAGGGGTCGTGGCCCCTGGTCCCGGCCGGGCGCAGCCGGGCGCAGACGGGCTTGCCTTAGGCGCGCCTTGAGCGCGCCCGCTGCGCGCGTCCGCTGCGCGAACGCTGACACATCGGTCCTATGTAGGGGGAAGCGCAGGAAAGTTCCTCCGCCCCCTCCTGGACCGGCAGTGCGTCACCGGAGTCCCTGATGCTGCCTGCCCCGCCCTCCACACAAACGGCACACACGGTGGACCGGGGCGGGGAAACCGGGTGCAGCCTACGGTCAGATGAGGAGTGAGGGCTAAAACAAGTAAGTGCAAAGAGCGAAATAAAATCAATGCGCAAAGCTTAAAATAAGTTTTTTTTAAAAAGATGAGGCTAAGAGCGAGATAAAATCAATGCGCAAAGCTTAAAATAAGTTTTTTAAAAAAGATTAGGAGGCACTCTTATGGTTCGACACCACGTGATGACCTTTGACTACCATCATTTTAATTGACTTTTGGCGTTTTACTTTATCCTAGCCTGAATGTACGGCCTGCATATGCCTTTTTAATCTTGCAGTTTTAGTAAAGTGGGAGCTGTCACAGAGTAGAACAGCCTTGACAGGAACAGAACATGTGGGATGTGCATTTGAAAGCATGAGAGAGAGAGGTGTGGAATGTACTTTTTTGTCTCGAAGTGCAGTATTTTGAGCAGTGGTGTTCAAATGTGCATTGTGTTGTACATTGAGAGATGAAGTATGCGATGCTATAGGCAGTGGTGCACAAATGTGCATTGTGTTGTACTTGGGAAGTATTATGAAGTTCTTACTATTGTCTTTGACATGTTCTCATGTCATCCTGAATTCTGACTCTGCCTTGCTTGAGCTTTTTGCGCGCACAGACAGGCCCCTAGAGTGCTCAAGTTGTTTGAGTTAATCACGTACAATGTTGCTTTGTTTTTGGAGAAGAGATCATTTAATGTACCAGAGACTTTCATAAACTTCGTTAAGATGAAGGCTGGAACATGTGAGAATGTAGAGGGAACGTGGGAACTCCTTTTGCCCTGGAATGCTTGCATGGAAGGTGGCCAATTCCAGTAAGTTCCTTGGCGTGGAAGGAAAGACTCTCGAACCTTCTAGTGTGTTTTGAGACTATAAAGCTGAGAGTTGTTGACTTAGAAACCAGGATTGTTTGAGTCTGAACATGGACACATCTTCAGTGCAGGCATCTGGTTGCTGAGTCTCCTGACTTCGGCTGTAAGTCCCCGAGTCTAGAGGGAGTCAGGATGAAGATTGCACCAGGTGAAGTGTTTGTTTTTTGATTAGTGCCATTGTAATGTGTGGCCAGTGGCGATAATCATTTGAGGTGTTTTCTTTGTGATGTGTGAGTGAGTCAGAGTGCACATCCAAAATAATCATTTGATGTATTTAGTGTATATATCTTTCTTGCAGGACGTCCATTAGTATCTTGTGCATTTTATTATTATTATTCATGCATTTAACTGTTGCATTTTCCGAGTGTGTTATTATTGCTTGCATATAAATATATATATACATTTGAATGTTGTTGATTTGACATCTGGGAAAGCTCTTCTGTTAGAAAGCATTGCATAAATAAAACCCCAAGCCTTATTCTAAAAGAGAGTCTTTGATGTGTTTCATTTTGAAAAGTGAAAACCCTTTCTAGGTGTTGTTGTGTTATATGTCTCCTGCTTTGTCGTGTTTGAGCCACCGTGTAAGAGTGGTATTTTGGGGGGCGAAGCAAGACGTTTTGGCGTCACGTGTAGGATTCGAAAAATTAAAAGGGGAAAGAAAAATGCTTTCTAAAATGTCCATGTTTTCAGTTGCAGATTCCCAGATTCCAACTGAGTTATTTGGGTGGGAAGTTGCCTCTAATGCATGTTTAGCAGATGAGGGGCAAGCACAGATATTTAAATGTGTACAAGATTTTTCTCTTAAAGAGGGAAAACAACTTGGTATTTCAGAGAGAAAAGTGGTGTCATTTTGAATGCATTGCTCAGCATGTATCAAAAATGTGGGCAGTTAGAAAAAGAACGTAATGAGCTGCAAAGGGAGTTAGTTAAAACCAAGGAAAATTCAGCTATTTTAACATCTGAAAATAAATCACTGAAAAGAGAGTTGGAACTCTATCAAGCACCGTTTATTTTGGCAGGCTGTTTAGATAGCCAGAGTGATTCATTCATGAAAAATGTGGATGCAGAGAAGCTGCAGGTTAATTTACGGTGCTCACAGAAGGTTTTAATTAATTCTTTTGAGGACGTGCCTCAGCCAGAAATGAATGGTATTTTGGTTGAATTAGAAGCTTCCGAAGTAATGTTGACTTGAGAAAGTGAAGCACAGTTTCATGCACGCAGCTTTGATTGTAACGTGCAGGAAGATAAACAAACCAGCCTGTTAGAACTAACGATCGTTGGTTGCAGTTATAAATCAGACTGGTCAGTGACTGACAAACCTTGCTTTACATGGAGAGACATTATGAAAAATGCAATTTTAAAACATGAGCCTGAATGGGAAGAGGAGCACCAATGTGCTTTTGAATCTGCAAAAGAGATTATGCACTGTGTTTCAGGCGTGTGGCCAATACAGAAAGGAGACATTGAGTTACATGTGACAGTTCAGGGGCAGTGTGCCACTTTGAGTATGTGGGAAAACAAGGAAAGAAGAGGGTGCTCTTAGACTTTTGGAATGAAACATTTTCAGACACTGGAGAATGTTTTCCTCCCTTTGAAAAACATTTGTTTTTGAGTTGTGCTCTGATAGACACTGGGCAGACACAGTTGTGTGTTTGTTTGTGTGCTCTAATAGACACAGGGCAGACAGTTGCTTTTGAGTTGTGCTCTGATAGATACACAGCAGATGCAGTTACTTTTGAGTTGTGCTGTGACAGACACAGGGCAGATACAGGTGTTTTTGAGCGCTGACAGACACTGGGCAGATGACAATAAGGCATAATGTGATTCTGAGTTTTGAAATTTCTCTAATGCAATGGCTGATGAATTCCCCTGAGTTATACAGAACAGGTAATGCACAAGAAGCAAATGTTATCAAATGGTACATACTGTCAGAAACAGCAGTTTTGCATGAACAGTTGGTGCAGATCCCAATAGAAAGTCCAGGGGTGGTGTTTGAGGTGCCTGAGACACAGGATTCCCCAGTGAAGTGGAACGGGGAAATGTGGCAAATTTTACTGCAAAGCGCAGTACTGTGTATCATGTAGATGCTCATTGTCCAATACATTGACTAGACAGAACCTTTGATTCCCCTACAGATGAAAAGGCTAAAATCTTGGAGGCAGAGGTGGTGACACACAATTCTGATTTGGTGTGCATGACAAAGTGCGAGCACCTAGGAGAGAAAGAAACTACCAACAGGTAGGCAGAGAATGAAGGGATGCATATCCCCCTAGATTTACTTAGAGCTGTGATTCCTATGTGTCAGTATGCACAGCGCAGACCAGTCCCACAGATGGTGAGGGGTCAGTTGAAGAAAGGAAAATTACCAGAGTAGATAGGGCAGATGGATTGCCTTGGGATCATGCCAAATAATCAAGGGTGTACGTATTAAGCAGTGTGTGGCGAGATAGTCAGGAAGGGGACTGCCCCAGCCCTCCTTACTGAGCAAGTAAAGGAGAGTTTGACTCGAATACCAAGAATTCAGAGGCCATAGTGTGGGTAGAATTCTCAGATAATTCCCCAGAGCCAGCAGAGAACCGTGCAGGCAGGAATGATAATATTGTGCCATCAGACCCAAAACAGAAAAAGGAGAAAGTGTGCTTTTTGAAAAATATTTTTTGCAAGAAGAGTGATGCTTGTTTCTTTTTCAGATCATACTGCGACATGTTGGTGTACCTGATGTCCCTGTCCTGCGTGTGGGTGCCTTTGTCTGAGTGGGCCTGTGAGGTTGTGGGACCCCTCAACACTGGAGTGATCACCGGACAGCGCAAACCGACATAGTTGCTGACATCCTTTGGCTGAATCAACTAGAACTAGATGGACCTACCTAGCCAGTGATAATAAACTGATGTGGTGAACATGAAGTAAAAAGTTAAAAGATGTAATTTTAAAGAAAGAAGGCTGTGTGTCTTTTACACAGAAAAACATTATTTTTCCCGAAAATGCTGGTCAGTTTGAAAAAAAAAATAGATTGTGAAATTAAAATTACAGAAGATGCTGTTTAGTTTAAAGATGATGATGCTGAAGTTCCTTTATTTTTAAGCAAAATATATAAGTTTGGCTGCTTAGCCATTTATAACACTAGGATCATTGATGAGTTAACATGTTTGATTCTATCTGTGCATTCATTTTGTGTATTCATCCTACATTTATTCTTGATACTGAGTTATTATCAGATATGCATGCGCTATTTTAAATGAAGTATTATTTTACATGCGTTTATAATGTCACTGTTTTAATGTGTGCTTCGTCTATATTCGTGCTTTCATTTCGAGTTCATTTTTTGATATATGTGTGTTATGATAGTCGTGCTTTCAGTTAAGAAGTTCATTTTTTGATATATGTGTGTTATGATAGTCAAAGGTCATGGGGTGGAATGTAGTGCTAAAGGCACTCTTATGGTTTGACACCACATGATGACCTTTGACTACCATCATTTTAATTGACTTTTGATATTTTGGGAGGGCGAAGCAAGACACTTGCCCACAAGCAGAGAAGCAACTTTGATTGCTGCACTGTCTTGTGTGACACCTTTGTAAGTCTGGGTCTTTGTGTCTTGATCAATCGGTGGATGTACAGTTAGCAAGGTATAAAAGGTGGCTAGCCTTATGCTCAGTAACAGGCACATAAAATGGTCAAGTAACTTACATACATTTTGCACTGATACTAAGATAGAGTAAATGCCCTTTTGTAATGTGTCTTCTTGCGGAACGGAGACAACTGGGTTTGCTCCAATGCACATTACATAACATACTTTTTCAACAGGGTACAAAAATGGGGCGTAATACATGTGCCCTAATTTTGATTTGTCTTCATAATAAGGAATGGAGCAAATAAAAGATTCGCCGAGCGTGGTGTAAAATCATTTTGGTCCATTTTTAGGTCTTCTAGATGCAGGTTTAGCTGCATCCCAGAGCTTATGTTATCAATACATACATTTTGTTGCTGGTGTCATTCCCATTAAATACCAATATAAATTACAACAGTTGGGAACTGCAACTGGCAGTCATCATGTATGGATTATTTTTTATTTTTATGGCATTTGAGCATTGCATTGGCACAGTAATTGTACAAGTGTGCTGAGGGCAGCACTTTTGCCACAAACAGAATGTATAGCAAAAACAACAGTGTCTCATCCGGTAGTCATTAGCAAGGGCAATTATAAGGAGTGTATAAATCACTTGAGGGAGGAGAAGACAAGAAAGGGAGACCACGAGCAGGTTTCGTACAGTATAAAGTGTTATTTGTAAGTAGTTGTATCAGCACTACAGTACAATTTTACTTAAAGTAACCATAACAACCAAGTGTGCACTGAACGTGCTAGTGATGGTGAATGGCGCAGTGACACAAAAGTGATGAAACAGTGTGAACGGCGAAAAAACAGTAAAAACAAGTAGTTATGAGGTCAATGATACAAGGCAGATCAATAAAAGTCAAGTATTATGATTTAGACTGAATTGATTGACACCATAAACGCCACGGTTTGCGCTGAGTAGTCGACGGCGTTTCGACCTGTTCAATTCCAGGTCATCTTCAGGACAATGGTTACTAAATCCAGTATAGTGCTGTACAGAGAGGAGAGGGAGAAGGGGACAAATTAAGAATTGGAGGCCCTGGATGCAAGTAAGTGATAGGTGTAAAGGGTATAGGAGTCTGGTAAGGGAGGAGAATTTACCTGAAAGGATAATGCTGCAGTAATCCAGAAAACAAGGGTGAAGGCCGTAAGACTCTGGCAAGGTGGGGCAACTGGTGGGAAAGAAGGAGAACGGGGTGTCAAGAAATGGCCTTCAGTGTCCGGAATAACCCGACTGGAAGCGTAAGGCAGCCCCTGGGACTTGACCCACGCCGGGGGCACATCGGAGTCAGGCGGCGGAGCCCCACGCGCTTCGTCATCGGTCAAGTAGAGGTCAAAGGTTGCCTACCTTCTGGGGGGCACATCTCAGCACCTGTTGGGCCAATTTTAACAATCATGGGCTCTTTTTTCTCTATGGTGCCCAGCCCTAGCCACTGGGAGCAGTCTCCTTCTGCCTCCTGGCCTCCCAGAGGATATACTCAGCAGGGAGCAGGTTTCACTGGCTTACTGCACCAGCCTTTCACTTGGTTTCCTCTTCTGGGCTTCTCTCTTACGGGGACGCTCGCTGCAGTTTACAGCTACCTGGGGCTTCCTTCGAAGAGAAGGGGACACTCTCTCCAGGCTTCACTGCACTCCCGCATTGAGGGCAACGGCTGACAGCATAGCAATCCGGCTTCACTAGCCGTGAGGGGAACGGCTCACCGGAACCACAACATCCAGCGTCCCTTGCCTGTCGCCTGCCTCTGACGTTGTGCAGCGCGCCAGGAGGCGCCATATCTACGCCCCCAGCCTCCCACAGCACGGGACGCTCGCTGCAGTTTACAGCTACCTGGGGCTTCCTTCGAAGAGAAGGGGACACTCTCTCCAGGCTTCACTGCACTCCCGCCGTGAGGGCAACGGCCGACAGCATAGCAATCCGGCTTCACTAGCCGTGAGGGGAACGGCTCACCGGAACAACCACATCATCCAGCGTCCCTTGCCTGTCGCCTGCCTCTGACGTTGTGCAGTGCACCAGGAGGCGCCATATCTACGCCCCCAGCCTCCCGCAGAACGGGACGTGCACAGGCCGCTCCCGGGCGAAGCCCGGGCCAAGGGCGGGCCCGTCCTTGCCCGTCATTGACAGGAAGAGGCAGGGCAGGGCCAGATCCCTTCCATCCGACCTTTTGGACAAAATCATGAAGATTTTTAAGGTACTGTGTTGATCTAAGGTCAATCAACATATCTCGCCCTGCTGTTATTTATTTCCCCCGGGAGTTCTGAAGCTGTTTAAACATAGCATAAGTGTATTAATGTTTTAAATTTTATTGGTCTCTATTTGCTATAAATACCCCATTTTGTGATTTGTCGTAGACCTAAACTATCTATTTTTGGTTTTACAATGGGTAAAAGGAAAACCATGGAGGGTACAGGGGGCACAGGGGGGGGGGGCAAATGGTCCTGGTTGTGGGGCAGGTAAGGGGAAAAAGGCTAGAAAAACAGCAAAGACTGCAATTGCGACTAACAATTGCGTTATGAATAGAATTGACAACCTCATCACAGAATGCGAAGGGCTATTAGGAGCAGATTCTTCAGTTCCCCCTGATCCTGTTAACTTTTTATCTGCAAGGGAACCTATTCCCTCGCGTCCAACTATTGTCCCCCAATGTTTCAGAAATACCATCGTAAGGATGTAGTGGCCTGTCAGGAGACCACACAATTAGGTCCTGAATCGCATTTGACGATCGACACCTCTTCCCAATTGCCTATTTCTTCTGCCCAAGATGCTATATGTCACACTGAGCCTTTAATTATTTGCACAAACCGATTTGCAGCATTGGCCGAGGAGCCGGATTCTCGTGAGGAAGCACAATCCCCATATTCCATCATAACCTCAGAGAAGAATTTAATAGAGATGGTTGCTACTTGTTCTTCCTCACCACAGATCCTTCTCCAGACTGTTAAATCACTTAGGGAGGAGGTTGGATCCTTGAAGGTGATGATTGAGGAGCTTGTGGCCACTGTTAGTTCCTAACAACACATTGCACACACCAACTACTTGTGTACCATCTAATTCCCATCAGGTACTTACATCAGGAGATCCAATAGATAATGGCATACTACCAGCTCCTATAGTTCCATCTCGGCAAGCCGCTATGGCTCTACCTGTTAAGCTGGCAGGCCCTTCTGGAATTCTCCCTCCCAATACTCGGCAAAAATAACTTTATTCAGATGTTACTGCAAATCGTACAAGGCCAACTGATGTTCCATCAGCTCCACTTTTGGGTAGTAATGCACCTTTCCAACAGAGCAAACAACCAACCTTCCCCCCCTGTACAGGCTCAGACAGTTTTTATGGTTAATGTCCCCAAAATCGGTTCAAGAGGCAGATACGAGAATGATGACTCTTTGATAAATAAGTCCATACACTGGTTACGCCACGTCAGGGGTTGTCGCTCGCTGATTAGGGAAGACATAGTCAGGGCACGGCGATGCACGTCCAAAAATCAACCTTTGGACTGCATCGAACTTACCCTGACTAACCCTGACCTGGCGGAAAACCTTTTGGCACTAGAGTACAGGACCTGTTCTCCTGATTCTTCATCTATTCAGGTTAGGCGTTTTCCAACAATTACTGTGGCTAGGGCTCACGATAGTGTGAAGCTACTACCCGCACCAAGAGGGTCCCCGCTTGAGGCTGTGGATTGACTATGTCAGGTTCACCACCCTCGGCAGGAATTACAACTCACCTCGACCACCAACACCATAAGTGTTCCTAGTATTGTCCGACCAAGCACAACCTTTGACGAATCTCCAATCCTATTAAAATCTAATAGCAATAACGGTGATCAGGGTTGCAGCTTGAGGGATCAGGGGATTGTAGCACCTACTAATACTCTTGTTCCACCTCCTGCTCTACCTCATTTGACACAACAAATCCCTCTGTGCGATGGAATTCCAACAACCCAGCTTAAAATCCTTTCTTGGAATATTGCAGGTCTTCATAGCAAAATGTTGCTACCCGATTGGAACGACTTGATTGAGGAACATCATATCTGCATATTCCAAGAAACATGGAGCTTAGCTCCACTATATAAATCTGGTTATACCTGTTTTTTCAAATCTGCTAGTTCTATGGGAAGGGGGCGGCCTTCTGGAGGCCTTATTGTTTGGGCCAAGATAGACTTCGGCTGTCAAATCACTGAACATCACTGTGACAGCCCAGATATTATGTGGCTTTCGATCAAGGGGAGTAGATGTGGAAAAACCCTTGAGTTGTTTAATGTTTATATAAGGGGAACACCAGGGGGCAAACTGTCAAATATTGTTCTGTCCTTAGAACAGGAGTTAACTAATTGTCCACCAAATTCATATGTTATGATCGCAGGAGATTTTAATTGTACCTTCGAGCCATTAGGCTCTGAGGACCTGCTGGGGACAGAGGAAGAAGATACTAAATGGGGTGTTCCATTGCTAAATATACCTCCCATTAAGAAATGGTCCCAAATAGCAATCCAAATTAGCGCACTTGTCCTAGAAATTGGACTAAGGGCTGTAAATGGAAGAACCACTTCTGATGCTATAGGAGCTAATACATATAATAGAGTCAACTGCCCCTCACGAATTGATTATATATTAGTAGACGTGAGACTTTGGAAAATGATAATAGATATGGAAGTGGTCCCTTCATCTGACAGCGATCACAACACATTAAGCCTGATTATGGAAAGCCCTTGGGCCCCTTCGGCTTCCCTAAACCAGGTTCTAGGGCCTTCTATGACAACTAAAGAACTGGTCCCCTCAAACAGTAGAAGGTCCCTTAAATGGCCTAGAGTTGCTGCCCAAGAATCCCAAATGGCAGGCATTAGACACGCCCTGAGCGAAAGTACTCTTATACTAAGGGAGGCCCTTGGCGAAACAGATGGCCTGACAAAGATACCAGAACTATATGATAGAATGACAGCCCAGATTGGGTCTTTCTTTAGTATAGCACTCAATGCCGGCAAACCAAGTGCAGGGGGCAAAAAGCACCATACCTGGTTCAACGGGGACTGCAGACAGAAAAAAAAAGGCTTTAGTCTCAGCAATAAGAAGTAAAAATTGTTCCTTAATTAGAGAATCCAGAAAGAACTACAAAACTGCTGTCTATCGTGCGAAGTTTGAGTGGGACGAGTCCCATTGGCAGAACTTAAAAGAAGCAAGTACAGCCAGAGATCCCAACCTCTTCTGGAATATGGTTAGGCGGTCTGGTAATAAAGACCCAGACCTAATTCCTAATCATATTACAAGCCAAGATTGGTATAATCATTTTGGGAACCTTTACTCTGGGACTAACTTAACTCCCGAAGTGGGGTTATTTCATCAATCAAGTGTCTACCCCACTCCGAATACTACTGACCTCTTCACATTAGAAGAAGTAGAGGTGGCCATAAAGAAAATTGTTCCAACAAAAGCCCCGGGACCTGATGGTATCCCAGGAGACCTCTTTCTTACAGACTCCCGCAATTGTGCAAATTATATTATGCTTTTAATCAACTCCATTGCAAAGGGTAGTGCAGTACCAGAGTCATGGAAGGGCGCAGAGGTGGTACCCATTTTTAAAAAAGGTCCAAGGGACGACCCTGCCAACTACCGCCCAATTAGCTTAATTGATGCTATGCAGAAAGTAGTTGGCAGGGTGTTACTGCAGAGAATTCATCGCTGGGTGGACGAAGAGAATATCTTTTCCCAATATCAAGCGGGATTCAGGGCCTGCACGGGGACGGTGGACCAAGCATTTAGGTTGCTCTTAATTTACTGGAAGGTGGTCCTAATTGGCAAGGGCAGTCTTTATTTGGCATTTATCGATCTAAGGACTGCCTTTGACCTGGTCTCCGTGAGCGGTTGTGGCATCTATTAGGCGAAATGGGGACCCCATCGTTGCTATTAAACCTGCTGATTCGCCTACACGAGGGCAATTATGCCCAAGTGAGGTGGGGGTCCCAAGGCCAGAAAACAGATAGAATCCCAGTAAACAGAGGAGTTCGCCAGGGCTGTGTCTTGGCGCCCACCCTGTTCTCTCTGTATATGAACGGGGTGGTCAGCTTCCTTCAAGAGCTTCCATCTGATGCACCAGCCCTGGCAGGTGCTAGGGTCCCCACTCTCCTCTTCGCAGACGACACACTGCTTATTTCTAAGACACTGGCAGGGCTACAAAAGCTCCTAGATAGATTTCATCTTTTTTGTGAGTCCAGGGGGCTGGTTGTTAATACCTCCAAGACCAAGCTTATGGTATTCAACCCTTATAGGCCATATAGAGGCAATTTTACTTTAGATGGAACCCGCTTGGAAAAAGTCACAACATTTGATTACCTAGGAATACGGCTCGCCGAGAAAATGCAGTGGAGACACCACATCGATAAAATGCTCTTAAGCCATAAACGTGCGGCAGGAGCACTAGCTAGAGAACATCGATCCTCGCAGAGCAGACCCGTGGCCCCCGCCCTTACAATCTATGCAGCAAAAGCAGTTAGTTCAGCTCTTTATGGTGCTGAATTATGGGGCTTTGAGAATGTAGATAGTATTAGTAGATCAGAACATAAGTTTTTAAGAGATTTAGTGATGCTTCCCTGCAATGTACCACTGAAACCACTGATGAGCGACATGGGTAGGCGTTCTTTTAAAGATGTAGCCAGGTTGCGGCCATTGTTATTCTGGGCCCGCCTGCGCCGGACTCCTGAGCTCACCAACTACGCCTCCGCGCTCACAGAAGTAATGGCCTTAGATGGTAATCAAAGAATTAGTTGGGTGCTCAACCTCAAAAAAATGCTTTTTGCACTTGGCTGTAAGGAGTCGTGGGATACGCAAACCCCGCCCAGTAAGGCTGAGCTCAAAAGGCGTTACTGGGCTTGGATTAATGCCCAGGAGCTTAGCAATCCAAGAGTAGGAAGGCTTACGGAAGAATTCTACCTTCACAAGCAGTATATTTTATTAGAACCATACTTAGATTTCATCCAGACACCACGAGACAGAGCACTTTATATACAGTTTAGAGTAGGATCACTCCCGGTTCGAGAGCTAACTGCAAAATGGAGCGCCCCATACCAGACACCAGTGGAGTGTCCCTGCTGTAAGGTGCCGACTGAGAGTGTAGCCCATCTCATGTTTGCCTGCCCTGTCTATAAAAGCGCTAGAACGAGATGGCTTAAACCTATCTGCAGACAATTGGGGACATACGAACATTGTACTGCTCTGCGTATTTTAAAATCAGATGCACGGACCCATTTTGCCTGTGGTGTGGCCAAGTACCTTGGTCGTGTTTGGATAGTAAGGCACAAATTCCTGCGTGGGGCATCCCGATGAATTATTGTTTTTATGCTATTTTTAGCCTAAATGGTTTGCACAGTTCATATTGCACTGCCACTTTACATTATAGCCCTTTTTAAAAAAAAAAAGAAAAAAAAATGCCTTTTTTAGATGAAGAGGGCTGGAACCGAATTCATTTTACTAATGTATTAAGCTCTCATTTGCTACAGTTTGCTCCTGTTATTCTTTGGGTATCAAGAATTTAATGAATTGATGGACTTTTATACTTTTAAATGATGCTTTAGATAACTTGTATATTTTTTATTGATGGATGTAAGAATGTAAATGCTTTTAAGATACTTGCTATCGAAATAAAGCTATTTGACTGACTGACTGGCTTCTCTCTTAGCGCAGAAACCCAGTACTTCCCTCACTGGTCCTATACTCCCTCAGAGGCACAGTCCAGAGTCCTGGGAGCAGTCAGGGTTTCCTCCTTTCAACTGCCCATGGCGCCAGCCTCGAGCACAGGTCTTCCTCAGCAAGAGCACGTCCCAGAGAGAGCTCTTCTTCCTGTGCAAAACCTTTTAAGGAGGAGCGGAGGGTGCTGACAGGAATGCACCGCTGCCCTATCCTGCAGTGCCACATTACCTTTCTGCTCCTGATCCCTCCTTCCTGCACAGGCATCTGGGATACTTCAAGATGGCATCATCCAGGGGTCCCATGCCACATGATCTCTGAAAAAGCCCACTTCCCGACATTACAGCCCGGGCCTGGAGCAAGCCTGGTGCCTGGCACCGGTTGGCAGTTGCGGATTGTTGTCCTGCAGCTTCACCCCATCTATCCCTCCTGGACAGAAGACCCCGCCCTGGGGAATGCTTGCTGTGAAGAGCTAGGCCTCTGATGCTACAGACTGGGGAGGAAGGTAATTAATCCAGCCTGGCAAGGTCACACCAGGCTTGGGCTTTGGTTCTGGGCTGAGTCAGAGGAATATTACATTTCTGGATGACCCCTAAGCAGTACAGATATGCCTGTGGACATAGCAGAATGGTTCTTTTCACACAACTTACAGTGTACTTTTGTGCGTGTCAAAAGTTTGTAGGCCCAAGGGAACTGAAACTACCCCATGTGGTCTCCTTATCCATAGGAGTAAAATGGAGTCTTCCTACAGTGCAACTGTAAAGCACACTGAATATCCCTTACATGTGTACCTCCACATTATAAGGCCTATTCCATTTCACCACCTAACTCTGCATAGTCCCTTCTACACCATTCTATCTGTACCCAGCTCGTAGGCTGCGCACGACAGGAATCTCCCCCGCACAGACCTTACACGGGTACACACACATGTGCACACATGTCCACATGTCACCACTCCCGCGCCCCTTACCCTGGCTGCAGCGGCCTTATCTCACCAGGTGGACACCGTTGAAAAGCACATGCAGTCCATTTTACCATGAGTTTACCGTGGGTGAGTCCCAGCTTATGAGGCTCTTCCACAGTAAAAGCTAAAAAATCAGGTGATCAAAAAGTGAAAAATCCGAGTGGCTCAGATGGTCAGAACCACCTTCTCACATCCATTATATCCTATTGGATTTATATTTTGGCAGACAGGATATCTGTCACTGTTGTGACTGAGTAACCCGTCCAACATAAGTGGAGTTGGATGCACACCTTACTTTTCTCTATTAAACCATTGTTATCAACGTTAATCTTCAAACGAAGGCGTGCTTGCTGGATTCGTGCCTTGCCCTATTAGCACGCGCTTAATACACAACACACTGTGGGGCGGCATCTCGCCCCAATCCAGTAGCACTGCTAGACGGGATGATCCCAATCAATCTGCTATACTTTCAACCATATTTAGACCATATTAATCCAAGTTTGCCTTAATTTTTCATCGTACTCCATTTTATAATCCACGTGTATGGTGTCATGCTGTTTCACAAACTTCACATGCTCTGGATGTGTCCATCCGGACCTCGTTCAAGAACACGATGGAAACGCATGGTATGTTCAAAGCAGTGTTCTTTTATTAGACCCAATGCATTTCGGGCTTTACAGGCCCTTCTTCAGGGGTAACTGTAAATGAACAGACATTCACTATTATGATATTGTGCTCAGTTTACATAAATAACACTCTGTACAAACCATAAAATCTTATTTTGCCCCAAATACCTAATTATTTCTATGTGCAGCTCAAACTTTATAACAATCTTCATTATTATTTTATCGCATCCCCCACTGTACCCCACTAATATCAGTCACTCAAATTTCACCCACCATAATCCTAAATCTAACCTGTCACCACCCTATCCCATATAACACTTTTTCAACTCACTACCTTCCTGTCATATCACTCTGCTATTGCCCAAACACCTATATCTAATACATACATTAACTCAGGCATCCCAAGACATACCATATTCACATCCATACACTCCAAATTTTTCTCATACACGCACTTTAAACCAAAACATTATCATTTAAAATCCTTCCCACTCACACATTCTATCCCCATATCACATTCTTACTCACACTGCACTCAACACTACTCAATCAATCTCCCCCACTTCACTCCCCCATCCTCTGCGCTCCCATTATAACCACCCCTTGCTCCCCTGATACCACCTGACATTGCAATCACTCCTTTTTTCACTCGCACATTTCCCGACCCACTCAACACCCTGACGATGTTCCCACTACCAATTCACCCGTACCTGCCAGAAAATCGCTTCCGACTTCCCTTCTCGAAACGACGTTACTACCCCTGTGACATCACCTACTTTTAAACCACAAATACCCGCCCTAACGGCTCACTCATTATGCTTCAAAACGAAACACGTGATATCACCATGACTGCGTCATTGCAGTCTCATTTACAAAAAATACAACTCCCATAGTGTACTGAAATCCCGTTCCTCTGTGCTCAATTAATCGTAAACGGACAAAACATTTTTAAATGGATATACAAAGTTGCTTATTCTTATGTATTAAATTTAAACATAACATTTCCACGAAAAAATATGAATGCCTTGATAAATGTTCGTTATAATGCCGACTCGAACTTGCTTTAAGAACTTGGTTATTTTCGCCGTGCACGTGGTGATGTTAATAAGTTCAGTTATCCATTTTTAACGCTGGGTGCAATCCAACGGAGGGCAATATTTCATCAGAATTCAACATAAGTGGAGTTGGATGCACACCTTACTTTTCTCTATTAAACCATTGTTATCAACGTTAATCTTCAAACGAAGGCGTGATTGCTGGATTCGTGCCTTGCCCTATTAGCACGCGCTTAATACACAACACACTGTGGGGCGGCATCTCGCCCCAATCCAGTAGCACTGCTAGACGGGATGATCCCAATCAATCTGCTATACTTTCAACCATATTTAGACCATATTAATCCAAGTTTGCCTTAATTTTTCATCGTACTCCATTTTATAATCCACGTGTATGGTGTCATGCTGTTTCACAAACTTCACATGCTCTGGATGTGTCCATCCGGACCTCGTTCAAGAACAAGTGTTATATAGGATAGGGTGGTGACAGGTTAGATTTAGGATTATGGTGGGTGAAATTTGAGTGACTGATATTAGTGGGGTACAGTGGGGGATGCGATAAAATAATAATGAAGATTGTTATAAAGTTTGAGCTGCACATAGAAATAATTAGGTATTTGGGGCAAAATAAGATTTTATGGTTTGTACAGAGTGTTATTTATGTAAACTGAGCACAATATCATAATAGTGAATGTCTGTTCATTTACAGTTACCCCTGAAGAAGGGCCTGTAAAGCCCGAAATGCATTGGGTCTAATAAAAGAACACTGCTTTGAACATACCATGCGTTTCCATCGTGTTCTTGAACGAGGTCCGGATGGACACATCCAGAGCATGTGAAGTTTGTGAAACAGCATGACACCATACACGTGGATTATAAAATGGAGTACGATGAAAAATTAAGGCAAACTTGGATTAATATGGTCTAAATATGGTTGAAAGTATAGCAGATTGATTGGGATCATCCCGTCTAGCAGTGCTACTGGATTGGGGCGAGATGCCGCCCCACAGTGTGTTGTGAGTAACCCGTCCGCCAAGATCTGAATCAGGCCCAAAGTGAGGAAAAGCCAAGAAATCGCTATCTTTCATGAAGGGTGGAATACCTGGATAAAGGTATTATTTACGTATTACTTCTCACATCACACCTATTCTTAGTTAGAATAGGTTATATTTGTTATAAATTGTGCACACCAGCAAGGAAGAATATTTATTATTTATTTACTTATTCATGGGTATTGAGCATTGAATAGGGTTGGTTCTGCAAGTTGCTGCTGCTGCACTACCAGCCCCCAATAGGTCACACATAGGCTATAAATTCTAGTGTGAGCAGTCATGTTGACTTTTCAATTTATGAAAAAAAAAAAATCATGAAAAAATGAAGGGACTCTAAACACGTCATCCTTACACTATGGGATACAAATTGCAAACACTTGCAATCCCATGTACATCTTAGTCAATATAGGGCTCTGGCATTGGGGGTTCTATAGCTACTGTCATGCACTCACCTGGTCCCAACCGTGGAGATGACACTGGAGTCAATGCTATACCTCCTATCACTCTCAGAAAAGCACAAGACCCAGGGACGAGACTCCTAAATCACGCACTGTCCTGAGTGGGGAAAGTGGTAGGGACAAAATAAGAAAAGATAGTCTGCCCTGCAGCATTGCCCACTGCTTAACAGGATGTGTCGCTCCTGAGACCTTCTGAGTTTGTGAGGGTAGGGAATCATACATCCTTAGAAACTGCTCCAACCCATCTCTCAGATAACCATGATAAGTGGTGAGGGCGACAATGAACCAGTTCATCTTTAAGCAACTAATTTCCATTCGCCAGAACTGGACATCATGCTGTACTGCCTCTAAAGCCCTAACTAGATTTAAAATACTTGAAGTGTCTCTGGACGGGGTCTGCGCCAGGTCCTCATTGTACATCTGAACATCCATGTCGTCCGAGCGGTGGAAGCATGCAAGGCTTGACTTTTTGCCCTGCACTCAGCTGCCCCCAACTGCGGAGACGGCACTGGAGTCGATGCTGGACCTCCTATCCATCTCAGAAAAGAGTGAGACCCAGGGACGAGACTTCTAAATCACGCACTGTGCAAGGGGGAAAGGTGGCAGGGACAAAATAAGAAAAGAGAGACTTGCGGTACTGGATCTGCTCTGCGGTGATGCACACTGCTTAACAGGATGTGTCACTCCTTAGGCCTTCTGTGTTTGTGAAGGTAGGGATGTATGGTTTTGTGAGGATGCAATACACTAGAAACAACAAGAAAAAGCAATTACCATCAGTACACTAGCAGGCCTTCTTATACATTGTCATTGCATTAACTTTAGTAACATTCACTTACATGCTTCTTGTACAATATGGCATGAAAGTAGGATAACTCTGTTCACAGATAGGAATTGTCTGAGAACCTCGATGATCAACTCCAAATAGCAGTTGGAGCATCTGACACTCCCAGGACAAAACTCGAAACATGGGTTGGATTTACTGTCCCTCCCATGGTTATGCTCGAAACATGGGTTGGAGTTTCTGGCACTCCCAAGGTTGCACTCGAAAAATGAGTTGGAGTTTCTGGCACTCCCAAGGTTACACTCGAAACATGGGTTGGAGTTTTTGGCACTCCCAAGGTATTCTCGAAACACAAATTGGAGGATGACACTCCCAAGGTAAAACTAGGCACACAGGTTGAAGTATGATACTCCCAAGTTATACTAGGAACATTGATCTCAGTACAAGGACCATACATGAATCAAACACTCTGAGGAGAATTCTCTGGGCACTACTGTTCATCAGAGAAACACAGAGCAAGTCTCTAGTCGTTGTATAAACACAATTCAAAGTCCAAGGTTACAGGAAGGGTCTGGAGAAAGAACAATCAAGGTGAACTGAAGGGAAGCTAATGGAAGGAAGCTTGAAGACATGTCTATAGTCGTGAAGACGCCGCTACTCCAGTCTGCTTACAACTATTAAAGGATAGTCAGCACTAACCTGATATCAAGTACTTAGCCTAGTACCTCAACTTGTCCTAAGTTTGAAAAAGGTCTCAAGGTATTCACTTAGGAAGTCACTGAGGAACTGGAGTAGCTGAGCAGGAGGCGGAAACAAATGATGCATCGCAGGAGTCAAGGGAATCACCAGAGGAGCTTGAACCACAGCAGAGAAGTGTGCTGCACAGGTCCGGTCGATTCTTCAGGTAAGTGGATAAGCAGGAAGCTTGTTCCGCAGGGAGCGAAGGCCAAGCAAAGGGCTCAGGTTTGGGTGTGGTTTATATAACATGTTCAGGGTCCAATGGATACAATTGGATCACGTGGCACACATGGCAGTTCTCCAAGACTCCTGAAGGAAACGTGTTAGTACACTGGCATTAACTTTAAAGAAAGAGCAGGTGCAAACTAACGGATGGAATCACTTACCAAGAAACAAATGTTTTTTTTTGTCTAAACGTGCACAAGGGAAAACACTCCAAGACCCTTGCAACAATGAGAGCAAGACAAGTCATTGGTTCAAGTGTTCAGGGAATGCTTGCAATCTCAGGTGTACTGGAATCATGGGGATTGGGGAAATTCAGGCATGCAATCATGGCGCGCCATAAGGCGCTGCAGGTTAACACAACATAGAATCAAGGGTAAATGACACTTGTGGTTTGGGGAATGACACTACAGTGATTCAAGGGTAATGGAATCAATGGTCTAGGGGAACTAGGAAAGTTATCATAGTGTGCCATAAAGCGCCACAGGGGTGATGCAACATGAGCTCCTGGTTGTCAGGCACTCTACGGGGGTCATGACAGTTATAATTGAACCCCAACTTCGGCACTTGGTCAAAATAGTGTGAATCCGACCATACCCCTTTAGCTCTATGCACCTCAAATTGTAAAATATGAATATATAAAAAAGAAAAAAAATACAGTGTAGTTTCTCATCGACATGTCCCACAATCAAATTCCGTTTTCTGTGACCAGGTCCTAACTGGATCCGACTGATCTGCAAACAACACTTTTTATGACAGATACTCCTTCTATATGACGAGATTTCTTTATAATGTATTCTGATGGATTTCTCTGTAGAGTATTCCAATGCTCCTGTAAGCTAGGTTTGTGGAGCGACGCTATGTGGTTTACCTAAAGAAACAAAATATCCTCACCACTGTTAGGGCAGCAATGGTCCTTTGCACCACGGCTGTGACAGTGCATCACATGCTCAGCAAAGCACTTCTAGCTAAATGTTGTATTATGACATATGCAGAAAGAATTAACTCTTTAAGTTATTGTCCCCACCACCTGTAAAATCTCGAAATGAGACAGTAACTTTAAGACTCAATCTCAATAGGAGTAATACCACAGACTGTTAGGAAGTACTTTTACCTCTGGCCTAAAGACAGCTTTATCTGTTTCCCAGCCATATGTATTAAAAAACATCTTCACTGAAAAATGCATACAAATATAAATAACTAGATGGGCTTTGGTTGGGTCTCCTCATCCACTTGTCTTTTCAACTGTCATTAACATTTTCCTGTAGCTCACCGCAGCATGAAGCAATGGGTCAGCCTATTTCAGCCATTGGCTGTCTTGCACTGCTAATGATTGCATTTTGTCATGTCAGATGTATACAGTCACCTAAAAAGAAATGCTTTTCAGTGCCAGGGCTGACAGGCCAATACCTTACTTTGGAAACATGTTTTTCCTTCTATTCTTGTCCTATGATTTTAGCAAATTTTATGGGCCTGATTCACAAAGGTAAACTGAGACGAAAGTCTAACTTTACAAATTTCAGTATTCACAAAAGGTATTTACAAGTAGTAAAGTTAGACTTTTGTCTCAGTTAAACTTAAGTTTTGGTCTTAAGTTTAACTTTTTGGTCTCAATTAAACTTAAGACCAAAACTTAGGTTTAACTGAGAGTCTAACTTTACTACTCTTAAATGCCCTTTGTGAGTACTGAAAGTCGCAAAGTTAGACTTTCGTCTCAGTTTACCTTTGTGATTCAGTCCCTATGTGTTAAAACTATGTCCTCAGATTGCAGTAATTCAAAGGAATAATACCTTTTGTTTTGCACCTATCAGAATCATATTTTAATGTGAGGTACATTCAATCTAAAAAGGCTTCCCATATCTGTTCTAACTACCGCTGCCAGTTTGACGCACCCCAATTTTTTAATTACATTTATATGAAATAGTTAATATATTTTTAAATGTAAAGTTTGTATTGCAAGTATAAGGGTGCCACGTTTAGGCGGCCTCATATTTACATTTTTCTCTTTCTCTATGTGCACGTGCTTGCAGTAAGTAAAAGAAATGTAGCAATCACGCTGGCCTGCCGAGGCCACGCGGACTGACTTGCCAATGCTTGTTGGAGAAGAATTTCACTAAACAATTTGCAGTACAGAGATCTGTCTTTACTATTACGGTACATGGTCTCTCTGTCACTCCTGCTACTCGGAAAGATTCTGTCATAAGCAGTCACGGCTCGCAATTCTTGTGGGTGGGGGGCGGGGGGGGTCGTGCAGGGGTTATCGTGCGGGGTTACCGTGAGGGGGAGGTGGGGGAGGGCTAAAATAAAAATAAAACTTACCTGACCGGTCCCGCGCCGCCTCTGCTCCTGGGCCTGGTCCGCATTTTCCTGCTCCTGAACAGGAACAGGCATGCTCCCTCCCCTCCTGTAAGCCAATCACAATGCTGCAATGGCAGCATTGTGATTGGTACGGAGTCCCGGACAGCGCCCAGCCGTGCACCTGTAGGGAGGCCATTTTCTCTATGTAGGCTGCATGCAGCCTACATAGAGAAAATGTAGAGTGTGCATGACTGCTTTGGCCTGCCCCAGGGCGGACCAAACAGTCAGGGTACTCAGAGTGGTGCAAGCCACTCCTCCCAGATGCCCCTCAACCAGGCATATCCTCCCGCCCGCCCCCAATCAGGCATACCCCTGCCTTCTGCTTTCTCGTAGCGTGAGAAGCAGAAAATAAAATGGTATTTAAAATACCATTGTATTTTCTGCTTCTCGCACTGCGAGAAAGCAGTGGGGTGGCGCTCCTCCGCCCTAATGGAGGAGCCGCCCCTGGTCATAAGTCTTGGCCAATACGTCGCTACCATGCTCTGCCCGCTCATTGTTTTTCACTTGGAAATATATATGCATGAGGTGTGTTAAAAATCTGAGTTGACCCTGCTTCAACGTTCTAGTGTCCTAAAAATGACCACTATCCACAACCCGCGTCGACTAAGGAACATCTCTTCGCAGCAAGTATCTGTATTTGCTTTATCTTCTCACTGTTGCTCTCTATTCACCTTCCTTTTTTATAAAAACATTGTCTTATTTTTTATTTAAATACATGTTTCTTATTAACATGCCTACCGCCCTTAGGTCTTTGTGTTGCTATACAGGACAATATCCAGCCTCTGATGCTCCTGTTCCTCTCCTTGCCCTATACTGGACTCTGAATGGAATACATTCTTCTGCTTTCAAATACATGCTTTTTGTATTTCATGCAGTGTTTGTATTTCCTATTATTCTCCATTCATTTTTCATGGTTACCACAGAACGGCGGAATGTATTTTTAATTATGAGCTAATCACGAGATGTCGGAAAAGCAAACCTGCGATCGCCCTGTAAACACCTTGCTCCACAGAATTAAATACATTTTTTCAGGCATTAGACAATAAACGGCCTTGAGACTCTTGTTGGGAAATGCAATCCCTGTACAAAGACAGAGGCCTTCAATGCAGAGAATGGGACGGAGAGGCAGATTATTTTCTACCTCGTAAAATAGACAGAAGGATGTGACATTGTCAGGGATAAGGCAGGGTAGCTGGTGGCTCTGAAGCTGTATTAAGCATAGAGCAATGTGCAAAGCCACAGCAGGTCATGCAAAACTCACCCAGCTATATCAGACTTTCAAAAGTACACAAAGAAACATCATTTCCAAATTATCATGAGCAGGGGTTGTCCAACTTTGCTCTATTTGGATACATATCAAGGATTTCTACTTACTAAGTACATTCCTCTCATTGAGGGTGGTCTGGTAAGAAATTATCTAATGTGAATAACCTGGAAATCTGCCATGGATTACCTTGAGTGGAGGAGCGCTGGCCCTTGCTGATGTAGAGGAACACCTAGTAAATCACTCTATAAAAGTTACTTATCCCGACAACATTAATGAGATCATATTAAGAACATTTCTGGCTCTTTTTCCTCATCAGACATTCTCGTCTCTTAAAACCACCCTCCCTGCTTGGCCTCTCCTTGTGATTTCCACCTTGATTTTAACCCTCATTCTGACCTTAGCGTTACTTTACCAGTCTATGATAACAAGGGTATGACAGAGACGTTAAGGGGATTGGTTACATAATGAGTCTCCCTAAGAACTGTTACATCCTTTCAGAATAAGGTGCTGTGACTATACATTTCTTTTAATTTGATGCTACCATTTTGGACACAAAGGGCCTTCAGCCCCAGGCCATCAGAGGTTAGTATATCCTTATATAGCTCATAACATGTTGCAGTTTCATGAGTGCTCTTTGATAACTTTAACGACCCTTCCTTAAATCCTATCTCCTGGTCCTCAATGTTGGTACTACGAGAGGAAATCATTGTATCTGGGCTAGCAACAAACTCTGGATATTTATACAAATATATCATTTTTGTATAAAAATAATATCCATATAACTCATATGTAATTTGACATCAACATATTCTTTGGGGACATCCTAGTAAACCTTACTGAATTATGCTATTCAGAGGACGAGCCACCCCTTATACAAAATCTAAAAAAATTGAAAGACTACTATGTGTACTTTAAAGTACTTTTAGAAGTAAATCAGTTGCAAAGTTAAAAAACTCTAATTGTTCCCAGTTCTGTGGTAGTATTAGGATGGACCCTCCACACCAAAAAGTATACACATCACATGCAAAATTCATAAAAGTCTCTGGCACAGAAGCCTAGTGAAGAACACCACCAAAGACTCCTTTATCATAAAGAGACAATAATAAAAAGGAATACGAGTGGACCTCTCAGATAGGGTATATCATATGCGCCCAGGTGCTACTCTAGATTAGACTTTGCTGCAGAGGAGTCACCTATCAGCCGACAAGCCATCCTATAGAGATAGAGGCGGATCCCTCTTCCTCTGCCGAGTCTACCAGTCCTGAAGAGATGCCGATGCTCACTCATGCCATGAGCACATCTACTGTAGAACCAGTAATGACCCTTTAAGGTAATGTCCTCAAAAGCCCTATGTATATTTCACAACCTGACATTCATATGAAGCTATTAAAAATGAGGCTTGCCTTGCTAAGGGCCCTTTCGAAGTTCCTAAACAGGATAGGATATATATATATGGCTGCATGATGCTGCTGATATGGCACACTTCCATTTTAACTTACGTGTAACTCCTGAAATGGTTACATATGCTCAGATGTGGGTATCATGTTCACTGTGCCACTGGAACCAAGCTACTCCAGACTACCAAGCTTCAATCAGGGCAAAACAGTTCTAGGTTGCTTGTGATCCAGTTCAGAGAAGACCTGGCCTGTCAGTTCGGGCTGGACTGTTTCTATTGGAGCAGGTTCAAGACTGATTTGCATATGGCTGGATCCAAACTGAAGTGGCATGGTGGGCAAAAGAACGATGGTTTAGGATGCTAAAACAAGCGATTGCCAGTGGTTAGACAGTTTACTTGCATTCCCCCATAACCTTTTGTGTGTTTGATGGATCTAGATGCTCCCATTTCTTTTGTTATGCCAAGTATAAACTGTGATTAGTGAAAATAGTTGGTTATTCAAACTAGAAGATGCTGAGGACTGCAATGATGTCACTGTGTACCTAAGGCTGGTCATTGGGTGATTTAAGATATTATGTAATTATTTATAAATAACTTGTTGTCAACGCACATGGATATCTCTGAGAAGCTCTACATAAATTCCACAAATAAATATATGTGATATATAAATGGATTGTGGACATAAATTTAATAGGAAAATTCTGTATAAATCAATACAAATGTGGAGCATCTTTTCTCTGTATTTGAATTTGTGTGTACCACCCTGAGATTTTAAGGTACTACTAAGATTATGGATTGACAGAAATATGTTCCAATTTATTGTGTGTTCCTATATATGGAGAATGTGTAGAATGAGATTTGTTAATATCTGAAATGTGAAATTAATCTGAACCATGTAAAGCGTACAAAGCAAATTATGAGAATATACTCATTCCATCAGATCGACACAATAAACCAGCACGGTTTAGGAAGATGTTTTTGGGTCTTATAAATAGTCATTTCAGCAAGGTAGCGAGTCAATTGGAAGATAAAATGGAGCATTCTCGTCCATTGTCCCCTTTCATATCATTTTCATACTTTAAAATAATTTTCTTCATTTCTTTTATTTCGCATCGCCAAGTCATTTTCTTTCCATGTACTCTGAAAGTGCCTGGCTTCCACATACAATTCATGAGATTATTCGGGTGCTGTTATGTTTCTTTAAAGATATATGGCACTCCATATTTTGTCAGTCTGTTCACTTTTAATTTTAACTTAATTATGATCCTGCTAGTTTGCTTATTTTATCTCTTTTTACCCCTCTCCCATTCTTCATTTGCAAGTAACTTATTGTGCATTCCATAGTGAAAAGTAGAGGGTCAAAGAGTTCATTTTAAAGCACAATTTTAACAAAAAGGTTTTAAAAAGCCATAGGCTATATACTGAACCAATTACATATTCATGGACTGCCAAGCCAATGAAACCTGATGCTGTCCATGAGTTAAACAGTTTTTTTCAAAATGCACTATGAGGGACCTTATTTATCAAAATTTACCTCCATGGTAGCATTTTGTCATGGGTGCCCCCTTAGACCAAAAAATGCATAAAATATGCCAGTGCTAGAATTTTTCTATTAATCTTCCCAAACCTTATTGAAGGTTTTTCCAAAGGGCCTTCTTAATACTGGTGGGAGTAGTGGGCTAACGCTAACAGGGAAGACATCACAAAGCGAGATCCCACTCCCACCTTTTCCGAATAAAGCTTGCAAGGTGAATTCCAACTGTAGGATTATTTAGAAGGATTATCCATCACACGCAACTAGACTGAAAGATAACACAGAGTTAGTGGGCAATCCAAAACTAAGACTAGACCACCATGACAAAAGTCGCATTACAAAAACCAACGGGCAGTAGTAACTTCTAAGCAATCTGAGGGGCTAGTTTCTATTTAATTTGCTTTCAAAATTAAAATTAAACTTACAAAAATTCTGAGTCAGGAGTTAGGACTCAGGAGAAGGTTACTCCATGTTGCATAGATTTTATTAAGCAACACAAGACAAGGCCTGATTCACAAAGGTAAAGTAAGTTACACTTTGGTGTTACTTTACTCATGAAGTGCAAGTTTACGACTAGTAACTTTTTCACCAGTAACTGAGAGTAGTAAGTAACTACGCTCACATTAAAAGGAGTTACTATTACTACTAGTTAGTTACTATTCGTAAAGTTACTGGTAGTACAATTAAGCTGCAAGAGTAAACTTGCACTAAAAGTGTAACTTTACCTTTGTGAATTAGGCCACATAGTGCACACTAGTACTACCTATCCTTGGACAGACATTGTTCTAACTAAGACTCTGCACTATGATGATGATGTCCCTTTCATGCCTGTATGGGTAGTAGGGCTGGCATGGACTATTGTTTAGTTAAGAAGATCCTGTAACAGTGAGTTGGCATCCCTTTCACCACATCCTCCCCGTCAAGTGTGTGACCCCTTTATGGTGTAAATTATTAAGTCACACATCAATAGATCTCAAAACCTGGGGGAAGAGGATTTGATCAATGATTGGGAAGGGGGAGTTGGGGAAAGGTGAGACAAGACAAACACAACATTCATCAAGTCGATTAGCAGCACATCATCATCATCACATCTGTTATGGGTGAAAATCAAGGAAATACAGAGTTCAGTTAGTGTTATGGAGTATCGTGCAGACGAAGAGAAGGCCTATGGAATGCAAAAAAGTAAATGTCAATATTTTACAGTGAAGGAGAAGGTAAGCTTCATGGTGGATGAGGATCAAGAGTGCAGAGTATAGGCTGGTACAGTCATGTGCGAATACATGAGAAATGAGAACAATCTTTTACCACTAATCCCAAACAATTAGCTGCATGTACCTGGCTGATCAATCTCACAAATGTCAATCGTCATAACATTTAGCTGTGTGCATCCATCATGTGACATGTGACATGTGTCCAGTTACAGACCACAACCACGTGATTAGAGTTTGACATTTGTGCCAACACACTACTCAGCATTTCCCAAATCAACACAGCTCCCAAAGCCAACAAAACTGAGTAGGCCTCTTTGTATTATGTAGTTTCCCATTGAAGTATTGAAGAAGAGAGGCTTTGTTCATAGCGTCCTTCTTCCGGCTGTTGGGGTAGTCCCGTTCTGACTCCAAGTGCCAACCTAAATGAGTTTAAGATAGACCTGTAGTGTTGATAAACAAGATGAGCAAAAGAATTTGAACATTTGGTGTACTTTTGTTTACTAAACTAACTGGTCTCTGCAGAAACCTGAAAAAAATAAGCACAGGAAAGTAGTGGACCACGTAAGTAATTAAAGTGAAGTGTGAAAGGAAGGCAATCATACAGTCAAAATCATCAATTGGGCCCCAAACATTATAAATCAAGTTTACAAATTAGTTCAACAACACCCTCCCTGCCACCACACAAATTATCAATCAATCAATAAATCACTCATTGGTGCAATAGTTTCCTTTTCCAAGCGTGGTGCACATTTGTTTATTGTATCTTTTTTTCCCCGAATGGAAGCAACAAACAATGGAAGTGTTCTATATTTAATGATCTTTACTGGCAGCCCAGTTAAGGAATGAAAAAAAGATGGATAGGGATGGGAGGCATTGTCTTCATGTCCTTTAAGTGAATAGGGAGGCTTCTTCTGTGCACACTGGTCCAACTTCACCCCATACATGTGAATATATGGGGTTGCATTAGTCACACACCAGATATATAAATGTTCTTCTATATCCCTTTTTTTCTTTTCTGTTTTGCAAAGCAGTTCGACTATAATGTATGAAAGTTCTGTTGAAGCCTGCTTAGTCAGGGAAGTAGAGTTTGTCATCAAACTCAGGCGTTCATCCAGAAGTTGATCAGCTAACACGCTTGAGTTTGACCAATCGCCCTCATCCTCATCATTCCTATGCTGTTTCAGGACAGTGTAATTGTGAGGTATGAAGTGTTGGTTCATTTTTCTCATGGTCAATCTCTCCACATTTTGAAGTGAGAGACTGGTTCTTTGACTGTGGCAGCTCACTAGCTGTACTGAAAATGTGCTCAGAAGATACACTGGTAACCAGACAAGTCAGATACTTTATTGCCAGCCTGCTGATCTCTGGCCATTGTCGCATCTCCCATACCAATGGAACCATAGGATTTGACCCAGGTAGACTTCTTTTGGGTCATCCAGATAGTCTTGACCACCCTCTGAATGGTAATTGGTGCTGTCACTTGCTCGACCATGGCTGCCTTCACCTCTGAATTTGACTTAAGCCCTGCCACTTGAAACCAAGCAATTGCTGAGGTTGAGTCTGATTCTTCTGTTGCTGGTTTTGCCGGTGTTGCTGGTGATGGCTGGCTGGCTGTGAGACAACAGCACTGCTCTCTCTGGAGGTTGAAGGCAGTATGCCAGAACTTCTGACAAGGTCTCCAACTTCCAGCCATTCTTCTGCCAGGTCTCTTGCTTGATAAACAATCCAAGTCTTATGAAGTGAAACATCCCCTTCTGAAAAAGAGATAAATGCAGTCAGTATTTTTTGTTCTGTGGATCAAGTATTGTAGCACATACCTACTCTTTGGAGGACACAATATCTCATTATGGCCTTGGATTAACAGTCAAGCGAAGGATTGAGCTCTGAATCAAATCAGATGTTTTTTCATTCACATTGGTAAACATTTGTGCCACCTGATTCAACTGGTCCTGTAGCAGATGCAAAAACTGCATTGCTTGGCTCATCACACTGTCCTCCTTGCAGGCTTCCCATGTGAAAACCTCAAAAAGAAGTAGCACTTGACTAGCCAGCTACCCGTTGTACAAACGTGGTGGTGGGTGATTGCATTCATAGGGCCCCTCCTGCCTAAATATTAGGCCTGGGCGGTAAATTCCGCTCCGCTTGCGGAATTTGCGGAATTTTGGCAATTCCGCGTTCCGCGGAGAAAGCAAAATTGCCCAAAATTCCGCGATCTGCGGCGTAGCGGAATTTTTTCCTTGTTCACGCTTTCAAAATACGTGTTTGCGCGCGCGGGAGCGACTTACCGGGATCCCTGCGTTCGCCAATGAGTTTTCCTATCCGTTCGCGTGCGCCATGAGATTTTGGTAGCTGGCCATGCGATCCCGCGAGAGTGTGCGATCGCGAACACGTCATTTGGACGTGCCATCGGACATCCGCGTTCGCGAACAGGAAACACGCATCGCGAGCGGGCGGGACAAGTGAAACAAGATGGCCGCGCCAGTTCACGAGATATTTCCCCCCGAGCACGCAAACAGCATCCCCGAACAGGAAAAACGCATCGCGAACAGGCGGACCAAGCAATTCCGCGTGCTCGCGGAGATTTTTTACCGTTTTGCGGAACTTTGCGTAACGCGACTACGCAAATTCCGCCCACCCCTTCTAAATATGCCTGTAATGGTATTTTGGATTTTTTTCTCTTGTAGTGCTTTTGACACAGGCGATTTCTGGAGAAAACCTGGCGGTGGTAGACTCACAGTGGGTCTTGGGAGAATCATTGTATGTGGCGAAGTTGTCTACATGTGAGTCTTGCGACATTTGGAGGTTGCTGATGTAGGTGAGGCTTACCCACTACAGGGGACAGGGCTGCTATGTGTAATGCCATCACCCTCTTCTTCCTCCTGACCACCTTCTTCTTCTATCACTGTGCACTCAGCTGCTTTCCCAGTCCCATCACCACCAGCACCTTTATTTTTAAGGTGCTTATTCCCCCAGATTGTGTGATGTTTTCTCAAATGGGACGCTTGGTCTCCAATACCATAGATCGAACCTGGCTTACCTCTACGAACACACACGGCATATGGAGCACATTATAATGTTATCCTCCTGTTTGCTAATGGTAAAGAAGTCCCAAACTGGGGATGAGCACTGTTTTAGTGTGCCACTACGAAAGCCTGAAGAACTGGAGGTAGATGAGTGAGTCATTTGCCTTTCTGTAGGGCTTACTCTGACTGGTGTAGTGGTGGATGCAGGTCTCGATGGGGGTCTTACAAATATGCCAGCAGGTGGCGGTGGAACCACATTCAACTGAGCAGGTTGAATAGGAGGGGTAACCTCTGTGTCCTCTGATCCAACCCCCCCCATACTGACAATCACAGGCCCGTCGTCATCACTGTCACTTTCCATAATTTGAAGGCTTTCAGGAACTTTCCTGTCCATCATCCCCTTTGGTATCGCTTTGTTCGCCCTAAGTTGGCAGGGTATGCCCAGACGTGGGTCCCTTGCTCACTTTGCCACTGGATTCAAGATAGCCTGGCTGATGAGGGTTTTGAACCCGAAACCGGTCCCAGGATGCTTGTTTCCGGTCCAGGGAAGACATGGCTTGGCAGTTCGGGCTGGACTGTTCCCATGAGGCACAGGGTCAGACTGATTTGCATATGGCCATGTCTGAACTGGGGTGGTGGAGTGAGCTAAAGAATGATGATGGATTAAACCCAGATCAGTTGACTGGGGGTGGGTGTTTGATTTGCTCTAACGCTCCGTCCATCATCCCCTTTGGTATCGCTTTGTTCGCCCTAAGTTGGCAGGGTATGCCCAGACGTGGGTCCCTTGCTCACTTTGCCACTGGATTCAAGATAGCCTGGCTGATGAGGGTTTTGAACCCGAAACTGGTCCCAGGATGCTTGTTTCCGGTCCAGGGAAGACATGGCTTGGCAGTTCGGGCTGGACTGTTCCCATGAGGCACAGGGTCAGACTGATTTGCATATGGCCATGTCTGAACTGGGGTGGTGGAGTGAGCTAAAGAATGATGATGGATTAAACCCAGATCAGTTGACTGGGGGTGGGTGTTTGATTTGCTCTAACGCTCCGTCCATCATCCCCTTTGGTATCGCTTTGTTCGCCCTAAGTTGGCAGGGTATGCCCAGACGTGGGTCCCTTGCTCACTTTGCCACTGGATTCAAGATAGCCTGGCTGATGAGGGTTTTGAACCCGAAACCGGTCCCAGGATGCTTGTTTCCGGTCCAGGGAAGACATGGCTTGGCAGTTCGGGCTGGACTGTTCCCATGAGGCACAGGGTCAGACTGATTTGCATATGGCCATGTCTGAACTGGGGTGGTGGAGTGAGCTAAAGAATGATGATGGATTAAACCCAGATCAGTTGACTGGGGTGGGTGTTTGATTTGCTCTAACGCTCCGTCCATCATCCCCTTTGGTATCGCTTTGTTCGCCCTAAGTTGGCAGGGTATGCCCAGACGTGGGTCCCTTGCTCACTTTGCCACTGGATTCAAGATAGCCTGGCTGATGAGGGTTTTGAACCCGAAACCGGTCCCAGGATGCTTGTTTCCGGTCCAGGGAAGACATGGCTTGGCAGTTCGGGCTGGACTGTTCCCATGAGGCACAGGGTCAGACTGATTTGCATATGGCCATGTCTGAACTGGGGTGGTGGAGTGAGCTAAAGAATGATGATGGATTAAACCCAGATCAGTTGACTGGGGGTGGGTGTTTGATTTGCTCCTAACGCTCCGTCCATCATCCCCTTTGGTATCGCTTTGTTCAGCCCTAAGTTGGCAGGGTATGCCCAGTCGTGGGTCCCTTGCTCACTTTGCCACTGGATTCAAGATAGCCTGGCTGATGAGGGTTTTGAACCCGAAACCGGTCCCAGGATGCTTGTTTCCGGTCCAGGGAAGACATGGCTTGACAGTTCGGGCTGGACTGTTCCCATGAGGCACAGGGTCAGACTGATTTGCATATGGCCATGTCTGAACTGGGGTGGTGGAGTGAGCTAAAGAATGATGATGGATTAAACCCAGATCAGTTGACTGGGGGTGGGTGTTTGATTTGCTCTAACGCTCCGTCCATCATCCCCTTTGGTATCCCCTTGTCTTTCACAGCGGGTCTGACTCAGCCGGGGCCCAATTCATGTCCAGATCTTGGAGGGGGCTTGGAGAAGATGATGGAGTACCCATTCTTTTTTTGCTGGAGATCATGAGGCCATTGATTGAAGAGCAACATATTGCTTAGCAAGAAGCTTATCCTCCTGTTCTGTTCCTACTTCAGGAAGAACTGTTACTGGCTGTGGCTCGTGTTGTCCACTTTTCTACAATGACTGGGTACATTGTGGCTAAGACAAATCCAGTTCAGACCTACTGCATGTCTCCATGACTGCAGTGGCTGCATCGGTGAGAAACATGGGCTTGGGCTTAGGTTAGAGAGGTGCTGTTGATGATGCGGGAGTGCTGCTCCCAGCCTTTTTCTACCCATAATAGGATGAAGCAGGTACACCACGTTTCCTGAAAAGGTTAAGGGTGGTACTCCAGTGGTGGCAATATCTTTCTTCTTCTCCTCCTCACTGGCCACTTTCTGGGCAGGAACACCCTTGTTTGGGGCCATCTTCAAGTTCTTTCTTAGTTCTGGCAGTTGCCACTTAGCTGCACAAGCATAAGCAGAGGAAGACTCAGGTGATGTGTGTCACTGCCGGCCTTCTGTCTGACTGTACTGTGTGTGAGTATTTCTCTTGTGTACATAAATGCAAACAAACAAGAAAACATTTCAGTGAAATGTGGTGTTTGCAGTATGAATCTACAGAAATTATAATTTAGTGAGATCACATCACAAATAATTCTCAATAGTCTTTCCATTCCATGTCATAGCATTATATTTTAATTGCATACAGATTGAAAAGTTTACTTTATGTTCCTTTAAGGCCTATGAGATGCCTGTGGCAGGCAGGGGATGCAGGAGAAAATGGAATAATCCTTAAAAAAATCATTGCTGGTGTGCACCTATGGCCAATATTAGGCAGGAGGTGCAGGGGGGAAATGGAACAATCCTTAAAAAAATTATTCCCAGTGCGCGCCTATGATGAGACACCTATGGCAGGCAAGGTGTGCAGGGGAAAATATAATAATCAATAAAAAGATTATTGCTGGTGTGCGTCATGGCAGGCAAAAGGTGCAGGGAAAAATCAAGTAATTACATTTTTTTTATTGCGAGTGTCTCCCTAGGGACCATGAGAATGCTATGGAAGGCAAGGGGTGCAGGGCAAAAAGGGAAAAAAAGCATAAAAAACACTGTGCATGCATAATACAATCATAATCATCCTTAAGCATATTAAACTCACATCAGGGAAAAAAGAAAAAATGACCAAAAAAAAAGGCATCAGCCTCTTTTATCAATGTCCCAAGAAAATGGCTTTGAAAAGTGGAAGAAAATGAACACAGTGGCTACCCAAAATGGCCGCCCTGGCACATAGCCGCAAAGGCATGGACAACAAAGAACACATGCAGGCCTATGGCAAAAGCAAAGCACACTGACTACAAAATGGCCACCAAGGGTGAAGGCATGGACTCAAAATAACGGATGCAGGCCTATGGCAAAACAAAGCACACTGACTACAAAATGGTGTCCGGCCACATGGCCTCCAAGGGCAGAGGCATGGACAACAAAGAGCACATGCAGACCTATGGCAAAAAGCACTCTAACTACACAAAACAAAATGGCCACCCTGTCACATGACATGGAGAACAAAGACAAAATGGGGGCCTATGGCAAACACACACACACACTGGCCACACAAAAGAATGGCCACTTGGCCAGCAAAGAAAGGAGGCATGGCAAAGAAAGAAGAAAACACTACCATTAATTCAGCAATGCCAAAAATGTAAACTATTTCAGCTTTAAAAATTCACCAAACACAAACATCCCAAGGCATCAAAAATTACCCCACCAAAATACTTTAATACTTTGCAGGAAAACCTAAAATACAAAAAAACACATTTTGCATTTAAACCAAGGGTAAATCAATTGATGTTTAAAAAATAAATACCACAGATCAGTTGTTTAATATATGCCCAGTGCCTAGTAATGGCTGGCCGGCCATGGCCTGTGGGCAGACCAAGAACCACATTAAAAACAGCAAAATATTAGTGCAAAATTCACAACACACAGGATAATGAAGAAACGGTAACTTTAAAAGTTTTAAAACCAGGCCTTTAGCCCTCCCAAACCTGTGAAAACCTTCCCCTTAGAACAAACTAAAAAAGGTAATGTAAAATAGACTCCTATTGCAACTTCAGACCACTGACAATCACATTTAAAAATGGAAGGAAAAAACTATAAAGGTAAAAAGAAAATACTGGTGCCTGCCCTCAATCAAACAACAGACTTATCCAAAGGAGCTTTAACTTACTTGATTTCTCCCCCCACAATTCTAAAAAAGCGTTGTGACTGTGATTTTGTCTGTTTTTCCCCCCATTTCCTTTCTGTGCCCCTCGCTGCCCCATTTGCGTTGTGACTGTGATTTTGTCTGTTTTCCCCATTTCCTTTCTGTGCCCCTCGCTGCCCCATTTGCGTTGGGACTGTGATTTTGTCTGTTTTCCCCCATTTCCTTTCTGTGCCCCTCGCTGCCCCATTTGCGTTGTGACTGTGATTTTGTCTGTTTTCCCCCCATTTCCTTTCTGTGCCCCTCGCTGCCCCATTTGCGTTGTGACTGTGATTTTGTCTGTTTTCCCCCCATTTCCTTTCTGTGCCCCTCGCTGCCCCATTTGCGTTGTGACTGTGATTTTGTCTGTTTTCCCCCCATTTCCTTTCTGTGCCCCTCGCTGCCCCATTTGCGTTGTGACTGTGATTTTGTCTGTTTACCCCCCATTTCCTTTCTGTGCCCCTCGCTGCCCCATTTGCGTTGTGACTGTGATTTTGTCTGTTTTCCCCCCATTTCCTTTCTGTGCCCCTCGCTGCCCCATTTGCGTTGTGACTGTGATTTTGTCTGTTTTCCCCCCATTTCCTTTCTGTGCCCCTCGCTGCCCCATTTGCGTTGTGACTGTGATTTTGTCTGTTTTCCCCCCATTTCCTTTCTGTGCCCCTCGCTGCCCCATTTGCATTGTGACTGTGATTTTGTCTGTTTTCCCCCCATTTCCTTTCTGTGCCCCTCGCTGCCCCATTTGCGTTGTGACTGTGATTTTGTCTGTTTTCCCCCCATTTCCTTTCTGTGCCCCTCGCTGCCCCATTTGCATTGTGACTGTGATTTTGTCTGTTTTCCCCCATTTCCTTTCTGTGCCCCTCGCTGCCCCATTTGCGTTGTGACTGTGATTTTGTCTGTTTTCCCCCCATTTCCTTTCTGTGCCCCTCGCTGCCCCATTTGCATTGTGACTGTGATTTTGTCTGTTTTCCCCTCCATTTCCTTTCTGTGCCCCTCGCTGCCCCATTTGCGTTGTGACTGTGATTTTGTCTGTTTTCCCCCCATTTCCTTTCTGTGCCCCTCGCTGCCCCATTTGCGTTGTGACTGTGATTTTGTCTGTTTTCCCCCCATTTCCTTTCTGTGCCCCTCGCTGCCCCATTTGCGTTGTGACTGTGATTTTGTCTGTTTTCCCCCCATTTCCTTTCTGTGCCCCTCGCTGCCCCATTTGCGTTGTGCCCGTATTTTTTGTCTGTTTTCTCTCCCCTTGTACTTTTGTGCCCCCGCTGCCTCTCGCCTTTCCCGCCGCTGCGTCCCTGCGGCCCCGCCCCTGACTGCCCATTCGCTGCCCCTGCCTCCCGCCTCCCAGCTGCTCCTCCCTCCCACCTCCCCATAAATGGCGGCCGCTGCGCGGTGAGGAGAGCGACCCTTGACCTTGCCAGGTAGGTCGCTCCCCCACCACACAGCTCCGCCTGTGTTGTCTGCCCGCTGCTTCTGCAGGTAAGATCGGCCTCAGCTGCGGCCCCGGTGCCCGCATTTCTTGCTATCTCCCCTTTTTTCCTTCTGTGCCCCTCGCTGCCCCAATTGCGTTGTGACTGTGATTTTGTCTGTTTTCCCCCCATTTCCTTCCTGTGCCCCTCGCTGCCCCATTTGTGTTGTGACTGTGATTTTGTCTGTTTTCCCCCCATTTCCTTTCTGTGCCCCTCGCTGCCCCATTTGCGTTGTGACTGTGATTTTGTCTGTTTTCCCCCCATTTCCTTTCTGTGCCCCTCGCTGCCCCATTTGCGTTGTGACTGTGATTTTGTCTGTTTTCCCCCATTTCCTTTCTGTGCCCCTCGCTGCCCCATTTGCGTTGTGACTGTGATTTTGTCTGTTTTCCCCCCCATTTCCTTTCTGTGCCCCTCGCTGCCCCATTTGCGTTGTGCCCGTATTTTTTGTCTGTTTTCTCTCCCCTTGTACTTTTGTGCCCCCGCTGCCTCTCGCCTTTCCCGCCGCTGCGTCCCCTGCGGCCCCGCCCCCCTGACTGCCCATTCGCTGCCCCTGCCTCCCGCCTCCCAGCTGCTCCTCCCTCCCACCTCCCCATAAATGGCGGCCGTGCGCAGCGGGCGCGCCTAAGGCAAGCCCGTCTGCGCCCGTCCGCGACTGGACCGCGCCCAGCGCCAGAACCCCTGGCTCCCACCGATGCAACACTACTCGACGGACCTACGACGCCGCCACCCTCACCGCACTCAATGCCGGCCGGAACCCTGCCTGCTACCGAGCCTCACCGAGACGCACCCACGGACCCTTCACCTGCCAAACCTGCCGATTCACCTGCCCCCGGACGTGCACCACCTCCGCCAAGTCGAGCACCAGCAGCAACCACCTGAAATGCATCCTGTTGAACACCCGCTCCGTCCACAGGCACGCCGTGGAACTCTGGGACCTGCTCGACGCAACAGCACCGGACATCGCCTTCCTCACCGAAACCTGGATGAACGCCTCCTCAGCGCCCGACATCGCCATAGCCATCCCGGACGGATACAAGATCACCCGGAGGGACCGCGTCAACCAGACGGGAGGAGGCATCGCCATCATACACAAGAACACCATCCGCATCTCGACGAACTCCGACGAGACCTTCACCACTGCCGAACACCTACACTTCCAGATACACACTGACCCCAAGACCACCCTCCGAGGCACCCTCATCTACAGACCCCCGGGACCACGCACACTATTCAGCGAAGACATCGCAGACTTCATCAGCCCGCACACCATGCCCTCAGCCGACTACATCCTCCTAGGGGACCTCAACTTCCACCTGGAGAACAACAACGATAGAAACACCACCGCCCTGCTGGACAACCTCGCCAACCTCGGACTCAAGCAACTGGTGAACACGCCCACCCACTTCGCCGGCCACACGCTTGACCCCGTCTTCTCTTCCAGCAAGCACATCTCCTTCAGCCACGCCACCGGACTACACTGGACCGACCACAGCTGCGTCCACTTCAGCTTCAGAAAGACTGCGACCCACCACCACCCGCAACAGGCTCCCCGCCGGAGCTGGAGCAAGATCACCGCCGAGCAGCTCACCGCCTCCCTCAGCCAGAACACACCCACCAACACAACGGACCCAAACGAAGCAGCCAGCAACCTCGCCAAGTGGCTGACCGCCTGCGCCGACGACCTCGCACCACTAAAAACCCTCCCAGCAGACCCGGAAGCAAGAAAACCCCTTGGTTCACCAACGAACTCAAGGAATCCAAGAAGAACTGCTGCACTCTCGAGAGAACCTGGCGACTCGACCAGACCACAGACAACAGGACCGCCCTCAAGCACGCCACCCGCAAACACCACCAGCTGATCCGTGCCACCAAGAAGTCGGCACTCAAAGAACGACTGGACAACAACGCCCACGACAGCAAGGAACTTTTCAGCATCGTCAAAGAGTTCTCCAACCCCAGCGCCGGAAACAACGACATCACCCCCTCGCAAGACCTCTGCAACTCACTCGCCACGTTCTTCCACCGCAAGATCACCGACATACATAACAGCTTCGACGCACAAACCACGCACCCTACCGCCGAACCAACGCCCGCCACCACCACCCTCTGCAACTGGACCCCGATCAGCACCGAAGACACCACCCGCACGATGAACTCCATCCACTCCGGATCACCAACCGACCCCTGCCCACACCACGTCTTCAACAAAGCCGACGCCACCATCGCACCCCATCTCCGGGACATCATCAACTCCTCCTTCCACACTGCCACCTTCCCGGAGAGCTGGAAGCACGCCGAGCTTACCGCCCTCCTGAAGAAACCAACGGCGGACCCCACCGACCTCAAGAACTACCGTCCCATCTCGCTCCTTCCGTTTCCGGCCAAAGTCATCGAGAAGACCGTCAACGGACAGCTTGCCGCCTTCCTCGAGACGAATGGATCCCTCGACCCCTCGCAGTCCGGGTTTCGGGCCAACAACAGCACCGAGACCGCCCTTATCGCAGCCACCGACGACATCAGAACCCTAACCGACAACGGGGAAACAGCAGCCCTCATCCTCTTGGACCTCTCCGCGGCGTTCGACACCGTCTGCCACCGCACCCTAGTGAAGCGCCTCAGCAACATCGGAATCCGAGAGAAAGCACTGGAATGGATCATCTCGTTCCTCGCCGGAAGAACCCAGAGAGTCCGCCTCCCCCGTTCAGATCCGAGGCCACCGAAGTCATCTGCGGCGTTCCACAAGGATCTTCACTCAGTCCAACCCTCTTCAACGTCTACATGAGCCCCTCGCAGCCATCGCACGCCAACACAACCTCAACATCATCTCCTACGCCGACGACACCCAGCTGATCCTCTCCCTCACCAACGACCCCACCACCACCAGATCCAACCTACACGACGGGATGAGAGACATCGCCGACTGGATGAGGAACAGCCGCCTTAAACTAAACTCAGACAAGACGGAAGTCCTCATCCTGGGCTCATCACCCTCCGCCTGGGACGACTCCTGGTGGCCCCCGGCCCTGGGCACCGCGCCCAAGCCAACGGACCACGCACGCAACCTGGGCTTCATCCTGGACTCCTCCCTATCGATGACCAGACAAGTCAACGCCGTCTCATCCTCGTGCTTCAACACCCTGCGCATGCTCCGCAAGATCTTCAGATGGATCCCCACTGAAACCAGGAAGACCGTCACCCAGGCACTCGTCACCAGCCGACTGGACTATGGGAACACCCTCTACGCCGGAACCACAGCCAAACTTCAAAAAGACTCCAGCGCATCCAGAACGCCTCCGCACGACTCATCCTGGACATCCCCCAACACAGCCACATCACCGGACACCTGAAAGACCTGCACTGGCTCCCCGTCAGCAAGAGAATCACGTTCAGACTCCTCACCCACGCACACAAGGCCCTCCACGACCTGGGCCCAAAGTACCTCAACGACCGCATGACCTTCTACACGCCCACCCGCCAGCTACGATCAACCAGCCACGCCCTCGCCACCGTACCACGCATCCGCAGAACCACCGCCGGAGGAAGATCCTTCTCCTACCTGGCAGCCAAGACCTGGAACTCCCTCCCCACTCACCTTCGGCGAACCCAGGACCATCTCTCCTTCAGGAAGCAGCTCAAGACCTGGCTGTTCGAGCAGTAACTTACCCCCTCCCCCAGCGCCTTGAGACCCTCCCGGGTGAGTAGCGCGCTCTATAAATGCCGTGATTGATTGACTGATTGATTGAATGGTATATGCAGCAGGGATTACAGACAAAGAAGAGAGTGATCTATTCCCCTCAAAATCCAAATGAAAGTGATCAAAGGATGGACAAAGCACTGGGAGGTGCCTCCTGGACAAGAAGAAGAAGTTGGAGTCTCTGTTGCACTTCCATCCTGTTGAAAAAAAGTAAAATAAAAAATATGTTTCATGCTAAAAAAGACTACCTGACAACCTGGTAGAATAGTTTCTCGAAAATCGAATTTTGATTTGATTTTACTGCTTATCAAGTACAAAATGTACTCAAAAACAGCACTTTGAACGTGAACACTCGCAAACTGCCCGCGTTAGAAAATGGCAGCGTAAGGCTTCCTAGCGACCGAAAATCGCATTACGGGATGCCAAATCTCTCGCACTCACCACCTTGTTTGCTGGAGACTTGCGTTTTTGTGTAGTTATTCCAGTTGTCATCACATTGCTGGAACCGGAGCAAAATTTCACCACATGGCGATTGGAAGAATTTTGCCGGAACTGCACGTTACTCTTGTGACTAATTTCTGCCAATTCTACAAGCGGAATGACATTTCCTGCCCACCCTTACTCACAAGCATAACAACACACTCTCACTTGTGTTGACTTACATTCACTCACTCACACTCAGTCGCACACTCACTTTTGTTCATTCTTTCTCTCTTGCACTCATTTATTGTAACTTCCTTACATGCGGTTACTCTTACATTAACATATTCTCACTTATTCACACTCACTCCCTCTCTTAGTCTGACTCATTTATACTTTGTCACTCACTCACACTTGTACTCACTTGTACTCTCTCATTCTCTTTCGGTCTCTTTTAGTCTCACTCACTCTGACTCACTCTTTCTTACTTACTCATTGGCTCTCACTCTCACTCACATTCACACCTACTTTCACCAGTGCATATTTTCTAACACACTTGCACACACTCTTGCCCTCAAATACTCATTCTTACTTAGGGGTCAATTACGATGTTGTTCAGAAAGGCTCCAAATCGGTTTTGGGTCTGCCAAATCCAATTTGGAACCCGTAGTTCCGACCAATTCAGAAAGCTTTCCGAACGACCTATTATGATGTTCGGAAAGCGTTTGGACTTTCTGACTCGTTACCGAATCCAAACCCGATGGCATTCGGAAAGCCTGAGTCGTCCAGAGCCAAATCGTATGTGTTTACGGGCTGCGTTTCTGAACGACTCAGAAGCTTTCCGAACGACGTATTCTGATGTTGGATTCGGACAGCCTTTCCGAATCGGTTATTCTGACTCGGATCGGCGGTCGGAATCCAACTTTGGGGGCCCTTAGCAGGCCCCTCTTCATACGGGGCCCTCCGAATCAGGCCAGTGGGGGTACCCACGGGTCCCCTCTTCCCAACCATGCACAATATGGCAGGCACCAAGGGGTGCCCGCCACAGGGTGCACGATTTTCCCCAGCCACCCCTTTCTTCAATGGGAGCCTGTGCTCTCGTTCGGAACACATGCCCCCATTGAAGTCAATGGGAGGCCAATCAAATTGTATCCGAAAGCATCCAGATGCATCCAAACCGCTCAGTCGGACTCCCCCGATCCGAGTCGTTCAGAAAGCATTCTGGAACTGATTCAGTCGGAATGCTTTCCGGACAAGATCGTAATCGGCCACTAATTAGAATATGGGATGACAGAGAAAAGTGGGAAGGCAGATGGTCGAAAAAGAAGGCAATAATACAAGTTTGAGTGCAGTCAGTATCTAAGGGTTTTGGTGGCAGTGAAGGGGATGTGCAAATGCTCCCAATGAGAGAGGTACCTGGAGGAGGGTATATCCATGTAGCATGGAGTAGACAATACAGCTTGTCATTTACAAATGATTTCTCTAAATTCAGTGAAAAGTCAGTGGAATGGTACAAGCAGCTCAAACGATTTTTGAAAATCTTGAAAGTTTTGTGGATAGATTTAAATACTTTGTTTGAAATTGTGGTTCCAACAGATTTGTGGGCTGAATGCAAGATTGCTGTGAATTGGCCAAAGGGAGAACCTCCAAGGGATTCTAGAACAGGTGCACCATCTCCAGAGGTAATGAGGAAATATCATCAGCTTATAACTCACGTGAAGACTTAAGTTTCCCCTAAAGAAATTGATTGGATGCAGATTGACAGGATGACCCAAGAGCTGAAATACTCAGTACATGCTTTTTTGAGAGGTGAGTGCAGATTTTCAAGCAGTGCAGTGGATCAGATACTGTTGCGGACAGAGATGTGGGACAATTTGTTTGAGACCTGAGATGTCAGACAGGATTTGACAGCAGATAATTTGTTGGCAAAGAATCTGTGGATGAAATATTGCTTTTTGCAAAATATTGTGCAGATGATATTGACCTGGGGCATAAGAAACTCAAGGAGAAATTAATTATTACAACAATAAAAGTGATGCAGAAAGGACAGAATTCGATGGGTTTTGAGAAAACAGGACAGGCAAAGAGAGGTTATAATCAGGTTCCGATGATGCAGGGTGTTAATGGGTTTCAACAGCAGAATTTCCCATCACAAGGTAGAGGTCTTGGTGGTCAGGTGGATCCTAACAGAGGTATTGAGGTGGTGCTATTGAAAAAGACAAATCCATATCACGTGTGCAGAAAGCTTGTACATTGGCGACGCGAGTGTAAATCTGTTTTGAATAACATGGGGAATCAAATGCAGAATGTGGATTACGCACAGTCTCAAGGGAATAACATGGGACAGACTCAGTAGCTGCAAGGAAAGAAAATGCAGAATTCTAATGTAACACAGCAAATGCAAATGCTGCAAGCCCCTATACCACAACAGAATGTTCAGGTACAAAGATACAATGCGAATCAAAATGCTTACTAGAATCAGAATATAGCACAGCAATATTTTATTGAATTGGATGATAGTGACCAAGAACTCTATGACTGCATGACGGGGCCTTAGGGGGAAGAGTACTGCATGCTTGGTGCAGCTCTTGAGGTAGACCAAAGTGGTTCCTATGTGAATGGAGAAGTGGATGGGAATCCTATCTCATTCCTTGTCGACACTGGTGCTACCTGCTCTACTGTGAGAACAGGAGAGGTTCCAAACCTACCCCTCTCAGGAGAAAGTATTCAAGTTATTGGCGTTACTTACAGAAAGATGTTTACTCCAATTTCAGAACGAGTGACCGTTAAAATTGAATCCTTTGAGGATCGCCACCGGTTTGTGGTGTGAGACCCAGGTCAAGTGAATCTGCTTGGACGTGATTTACTTTGTAAACTGCAGAGTTCAATTTATTGCACACCCAGAGGTATTGAATTTCATACGAAGGATGACGTTTTTAAACTTGCCCAACAGAAATCAGACATCAAGTTTGATTCTCTCCTGATGAGTGAGGAATTGCCAGAAGAATTAAGAGACACTGTTCAACCTGAAGTTTGGGACTTTACAGGTAAAGATATCAGACTAATTGAAGGTGTTGATCCAGACCAAATTACAATCAAACCGAATGCAGAGCTCCCAAGAATCCGATAAAACAATTTGTCACCAGAAACCATTGCCGGAATTACCCCTGTGATTGACTCAATTGTTAAGCAAGGGATTCTGAAGAAGATAATGGGAAGTCAGTGTAACTCTCCCATTATGGTCTTGCAGAAGTCAAATGGCAAGTATCGCAATGTGCAGGATTTGCGCAAGGTGAATGTCGTTGTTGTTCTGTGTTGTCCGGTGGTACCGGATTTAGCTGTGATATATTTCAGATTCCATGTGAGGTCAAATAGTTTGTCATTGACTTGTACCAGGCCTTCTTCTCGATTCCATTGCATGAAGATAGCCAATTTTTATTCGCTTTCCATTTCGGCAGTCGTGATTTGACATGGTGGCGAGTCCCACAAGGGTATATGGAAAGCCCTTCAATCTTTAATCAGATGCTCATAACAATCTTGAATCTTTGAAAATGCTGAAGTCACTCAGTGTTAGTGCAGTAAATTGATGACTTACTGATGGGGTTAACTACGAGAGAAGCTTGCAAGACTGATACTATTGCCTTACTGAATCATTTGGCAGAGAATGAGCATAAAGTTTCTCCAACTAAGATACAGTTTTTCAAAAATGAAGTTCTGTACTTTGGACTTCACATTGAGAAAGGAATGAGGAAAGCGTTGAAGGAAAGAATGACAGCAATTCTTAACATGAATCCTCCAGTTACCCAAAAAGAAGTCTGCATGTTTTTAGGAATGGCGGGCTATTGCAGACAGTGGATTCCAAACTTCTCTTTGATAGCAAAGCCTGTACAGAGGCTGACACACAAAGATGTGTCGGATCCGGTACCTTGGGATGACAATTGCATGACTGCCTTCACAGAGCTGCGAGAAAGCCTTTGCAGGGCACCAGCTTTGGGAATGCCTGATTACACTTAGGGGCCGATTCCGATCTCGGCCGGTAGGGCTCCGAATCGGATTCGGCTTTACCGGATCCGATTCGGAGCCCCGTTTCCCGACCGAACCGTACGCGGGTCCGGCCGAGCGAGTACGATGCGAATCGCCGACCGACTCGTCCGGGCGTCCCGACCGCTCCGACCGACTTCGCTCCCGGCTCGAACCGCTCCGACCGACTCGCTCGGACTCGACTCCGCACCGCGCAATGGAGACGTTTCCCGGCCGGGTAAGTACGATGCGCGCCGCGAGCAGTCCGACCGAGCCGCGCACTCCGGCTCGTAAGAGCTGTCGGAGCCGTACTTTGGGAGTCTGTGTCGGACCCCCTGTACGCGTAGCCGCGCGAGTCGCACACAGGGGGACCCATGGGTCCCCTCTACCTGTGCGTGTACTGGCGCGACTCGCTCGCCGCGCACCCGCTGTAGGGGCGCCCTTGTCCGACTCCGCACCCATTGAGTCAATGGGAGCCCGCGTACGCGTTGTACGACCGGCTCCCATTGACTTCACTGGAGTCCGACTCGACTCGAGTCCGATAACATACGGACGCATCGTACCTCGTTCGGTCGGACTGCACGGGTCCGATTCGGTCGGAAATCTCTCCGGGTCCGGCTCGGTCGGAGAAATTTCCGGCCCGAATCGGAATCGACCCCTAAGTGTTTTGTGTTGTTCTGCAGTGAGAGAGAAGGTTGCTCACTTTTAGTGTTGACACAAGTGCATGGAAGCAAACGTAGGCCTATTGCCTACTTTTTAGTGACCCTTGATCCTGTTGCAGCTGCTTTACCTGGATGTCTGAAAACAGTTGCTTCTACGTGCATGAGTCCTGAACAGTGTGAAAATATTGTCATGGGTCATCCACTGAAAGGGTTTGTGCCCCATTCGGTGGAGATACTGTTTACTCATGTGCGACCACAGTATCTGACCAATAGACGCATGACAAAGTATGAACACGTTTTGTTGGGTGAAGTCATTATACTGGGGTGACTATTTGACATTGTACAGCATTCTGTCCATCAATTGTTCTTTTTGCGGGTGAAGAGATTGTGACACTGAAGAGATGCACGGTGTTGAATCCAGCTACATTGATGCCCTTGCCTGGAAATGAGAGCGTAGTGGATGAAGCTGAACATGATTGTTTGGATGTGACTGAATTGTGTAGTAAACCCTGTCCTGATATCTCTGATGAACCAATGCCTGAATCTGACCATGTGTTGTTTGTTGATGGGTCCTGTTTGAGAGATTATGAAGCAAATCTAAAAGCTGCACATGCTGTGTGTACTGTCAGAGGTGTTGTGGAAGCGTCACGGGTGGAATGAGTGTTTTCTGAGCAAGTTGCAGAGCTTATAGCTCTGACACAGCACCAGTTCAAAACAGCTCCGAGTTACAATTTACACTGATAGTCAGCATGACTTTGGGCAATTGTGGTCACTACATGAGTTCATGACATATTCTGGTTCGCCCATTAGAAATGGGGAATGCGTGAGGAACCTTTTGCAGTCCCTACAACTGCCTTAGCAAATTGCTGTTGTGAAGTGTGTATGTGTGTTGCTTACGGACAAGGTACTGACTATGTCCCAGGTGGTAACTGGTATGCAGACGAGATGGCGAGATACTGTGCCTTGAATGCGCTTACATTTAATGAAGAGAGCTTGACAAACACATCCGGCGTCATAGATTGTACCTTAAAGTTGTTAGCTTTAGACACATGGAAGGAGGTTAGGAGAATGCAGGAAGAGGTGACAGAAGCAGAACAACTGGGTTTGTTGCGATCAGGATGTACAAAGAGAGGGAATGATGTCTGGATTTATGTTGATGGCAGATTGGTATTGCCTGATAGCTTATTGTCACCAACGACAAGGCACTACTAAGGTCATGCACATGTTGGGAGAGATGTAATGATGGGCCTTTTTCAACAGGTTGAGCACAATCTCAGATTTACAGCAACTGCAGAAACACAATGCCACTGCTGAGAAATATGTCAGCAAAAGAACCCAGGAAGAAGAAGACAGGTTGTCATGAGTCACATTGATAAATCTGCAGGTCTTTCAGCTGGATGCACATGGACTTTATAGAAATGCCCCTTTGCAACGTTATGAGATATGTTTTAGTCATTGTGTGCAGTTTCTCATAATGGGTTTAATCTTATCCTACCCGTAGGAACGATAGTCCGACTGTGGCAAAATTGTTGTCAAGGGAGCTGATTCCGTGTTTCGGATTTCTAGGTTCTCTGAAGTCAGACCATGGAACTCATTTTAACAATGAGGTCCTGAAAATGTTATGTGCAGCACCACAGGTTGAGCAGAAGCTTCATTTTAGTTACCGACCGGAGGCTTCCGGATCAGTTGAACTAGTTAACAACACATTATAATCCAGATTGGCGAAAGAGTGTGCCTCTATGTCTCTGAAATGGCCAGATGCATTGCCTCTTGTGTCGATGAGTTTGAGAAGTACTCCAGATAGGACAAGATGTCGCCTCACGAAGTGATCATGGGATGTGTGATAAGGTTGCCAGCTGTTTCCGCTAATGCATTAGTCAGTATCACAGATGACCTTATATTGGACTATTGCAAGGGCCTCACTGATGTGGTACATTCTGTGTCTCACCAGGTTGGAGAAGCTGCCCTTACGGTCCAACAGGAACAGTGTCATGACCTCAGTCCGGGGGACTGGGTAATGGTGGAGAATTGCGTGCGAAGAACGTGCTTGGAGCCACGCTGGAAGGAGCCTTTACAAGTTATCTTGGTCACCAGCACTGCTGTTAAATGTGGGGGGTCTCACAAACTGGGTGCATGCAGCACATACTCACAGAGTCCCAAGTCCCCTCAATGATACAACAGCACCTGTTCTGAATGCGCCAGTGGTTTCAGTAAGACAGAGGGATCAGGTCAGCCAAGCTGTTGGGGACCAGCAAGCTAAAGGGACAGCACTTGTTCAGACTGATGGGGGTTCGAAAGAGACAACTGTAGGTATCGAAGGGTCACGATCAGTAGAGTTGACTACGAGTGGTACAGACCCCAACGAAGGGCATAGGCATAGTGCAGCAAGAAAGCGAGTTATGCCCGGAGACCATTGCTCCTAAAGAGGTGACATTCTGAGAAGCTGCCTGACCACAGGAAGAGTACCGCCAATTATTCCTGAAAGCTCTGAGCCATCAGAACAAAGTGACACAGATGATGAGCAAACAACTGTGAGGAGATCAAAAAGTACCAAGTCAAAGGTACGCATCTTCTGAATAGACTTTTCTTGGCTGCTAATGTGTGGTAACGCACATTTTACAACTTTTGTTTTAACAATACATGTCCACCTGAACCTCCCTGAAGCACACCGTGTTATTGATTTGAATTGTATTCTGAATGTACCAACTAATACACTGACGCAGTTCTTCTTGAACTTACTCATCAACAAAGCTGATATAAGAGTTTCTCCTTACATGAGAATATTTTTACCTTTGCCATAATTTATTCGTTTTTTCCTATGAAAAGACTTTCCTGAATTGCTCAAGCCACTGCTAATATTTTTGATTTTTCTTTAGTTAAACAGTCTGAATCTTGATTAACCATGTAGTCCGATTCTGAATCACCTCCAAATGCAAATGTGTATAAACCATGATTCTTTTTCTATTGTTTTGACATTGATTGCAATGCTTATTGTTTTAAATTTACCACATTATGTTTCTCTGAAGGACTCAAAGCTAATTATTTCTTACGGAGCTACTAAAAGAAATGTTTCTGATTCTGTTGATATGCATGACAATCCTTTACACAATGCTACTTTGAAAATAGATTTTACCACAATTTACTGCTGACTTATGTAATTTCTTGCAGTGTGCTAGCTAGCTTGTTCTACTGTACTGATCAATTGTTATATTATTACTGAAATCAAGATCGGATCTTTTCTGAAATTTCTGCTCTTAGACATTTAAATCCACGTCCTAAAGTTTTGACAATTAAAACTATGGGTTACATACTCCGACCGACTCAATCTTTGGATATAGCTTATGCAATTAGAAATAACCTGAAATGTAAGCTAGAGAGAACTGAAACATATTTTATAGATTAAGTGGAAAGTGGACGGAATCAGGAAATGAATAATATTAATGCATTATCCAAATTTACTCCCTGGAGTTTACCAAAAGAAGAAAGCAAAATCATAGAGGGAATGATTTCATTAGCTCTGGAGTGGCAAAACAAGGGCAAACTTCGTATCTATTGAAAGAAATCAAACATTAATACTGTTTTCATAGGATTTAGTGAATGTGAACATACATTTTAATTGTATGAAAACTGCTGAAGGTATTTAGAAGGAGTAGGTCTTGTTTTCCCTGGAATATGTTATGTCTTGTGGGAAAAGTACCTATTATAAGGTGCCGAAAAGATGGTCTGGAAGGTGTAATATGGGAATAGTTTTCCCAAACATTTATCATGTGAAAAGGATAAAAGAAGAGTTAATGGAAACAAATGAGAGAACGAAAAGAAGTGCAAATGCATGTGAAATAGTAGGTGATATAGCTAGAGTTTTGTTTCCTTCAACAGGAGTAGCATTAAACTCTTGGAAAATTGTAAAGCTGTCTACTATTTTTGATAAACTTGCCACCAGTTCAACTGGGGGGTTTCTGTAGTGAAAGAAGAGATGATATCAATAAGATCAATGGTGATTCAAAATCGACTTACCCTTGATATCCTTCTCTGGAAGGAGGGCGGAGTCTGCAGACTTTTGAAAGTCCAACACTGTTGTACGTACATACCTGACAGGAATAAAGACCTGCAAGGTTATATTAAAACTATTTCTGATTTGAACAAAGACCTGAAGAATTTAAAAGCAGATGGTGCCTGGGAACCATAGGTAAGGGATTTGAGTGTTACCAGCTGGTTGGGAATCTTAGGAAATGGACTAGTGATTTCCATCTTGAAACATGGTCTGTGATGATCTCTTTGTGCAAAATGCTGCTGATATTGTCAATCAAATTTTGCAGATACCAAAAGAGTAAAAATCATGGGGTGAAAAGAACAAGAGCTGATCTTGAAATGGAAGATGCAGGATGCAAATTTTATGATGAATGGCAGACTTTAGAGGAGAGTAGAAGAAAAAGGTTAAAGACAACACACAAACTTTGACGAGATTTAATGTGGTAGATAAGGTGATGGCTTGATTCGCCATCAGAGGGGGGCTTGATCCAGCAGGATTTTAAAAATCATAAAACGCAATACATTTATACACCGAAAACATGAAATTCTGAAAGTACAAGTTGTACATGATAGACATAGTGACACACGAGACAGAGACAAGTGTAGTAAGAGGCACCGTAAAAGTGTGCTTTAAAACATGAGATGAAGAAAACACATTCATAAGGTAACATTAATACACTTAAACGAGTTGAGATATAAATTTTTCAATACATATGTTGCAAATCGACGTATATTGATGAGAACTTTGATGTTATGTGAAGTGGCCTAGTGATGTTTATACTTTTTGCTGAGAATGCACCAGTTAGAAAAGTCTCTACAAAAATGTGTAGCAATGAAGTGCAGGCTAGAGATTTAGCAAATTAATGGTACAGACTATGTAGTTCATGAAATATGAGAAACGATTATAGTAGAGTAAAACTGTAAAACACATGCATTTATATTAATATCGAAAAAAATTGGTAGTAGGATATATCTAACATTAGCTATTTTATGTAATATTATTGTGTGAAATCGATACATTTTTTAATTTGAATTGATTTAATTTCCTTATGTTTGAAATAAAGTCAGAGCCTATTTCATTTAAAAGTGCAATGCTGACTTAAAAACCTTCACAAAATGTTCTTCTAATGCTGACCTGTCCCCTGATTTAATGCAATGGATCATTCTTTGCAAGTAAAATGTTGCATATTTTGTTTAGGCCTGGGTGGTGAACTCCTCTCTGTTTGCAAAGTTTGCAGAGTCTTTCGCACTCCTTGGAGTTTGCAGAGTTTTTTCCCCGCTCACCAGCGGTAAGTTTCTGAGCACGAGCAAGGAAAATCCAAACCTAGACTGCTTCCCAGCAAGATTTCTCAATGCATGTGGTTGTGGATGGTCGCTACCGCTCGCGTTGAGAGACCTTCTATTCATGTTGGGGGAGCAGCTACTCGAGTAGAACTTCTATTTGAGCGGCAGAAAGAAGCTGCACCCTCTTGCGCTGCACATGATGCCCTTCACACTGATTTTACAGAACGGGACAAACACCCGGTGCTAAAAATCAGCGCGAACAGCACGAGGAAGCGCACTCTGCCGCTCACGGAACTCGGCGTAGCTTGGCAGAGCTTTTTTGTCACTTCCTGGAGTTCCGTGTAGTCGAACTCCACCCAGGCCTAATTTTGTCCTGTACACTTCAACACTGATATTCTTCAATGCTTTTACAACGTTCACAGTGAAATATTACTGTGTGAATAGAATTTCAGCTTTGGCTATAAGTCACAACTTTGTATTTCTTGTCTACCAATGTTAGGCCTGTGAGGACTTACAAACTTTTGCTTCTCATGACTAGCATGGGAAACCAGTGTAATGTTTCAAATCAAATCAGGTGACTTAATACGAACTGGGAAACATGATAGTCTTTCAATGGTGGTGTAATGCTGTGCCACTGGACTTTGCTAAAGCTCTATTAAAGAAAAAACAAACAAAGGAGGGGCAACGACCACCATTCTGATTTTTCCTACTTGGGATCTTTTTTTTTGACTGTTTGGTGATGCTACAGTCAGTAGCTGATGGACTGAGACCTTTGTTGCTGAACCATTTTTATTTTTTAAATTCCTATTTTATCTTTAAGCTTTAAGTTAATGTACTCTCCCTTATAGGACTTTAAATCTGAACTTTTCCCGTTGCCTCGTAGGGACTGAACTGTTAAAAACTCGAACCATCCTTCTGCCTTAGGGTAGTGGGACTTTGTACTCTGAATGTAATAACCATCCTCTAAAGATTTGCCTAAATGCTTGGTGCTTTAATGCAAGCTGTGATATTCTTGACTGAAGTCTTTAAGAAACTACTCATTCGAATGAATTTTAATTCCTTAATACAATAACCAAACTAATCTAAATTTGTCTGAGTCTATTATTGAGTCCTGTTTATTTTTCCATTTTGACTGCGATTAGTGGTTAAATGCCTTGTAGAGAGATTCAGCGAGCCCTATAAGAACATCAGGTTTTACTTCTCTTGTTTTGTGTTGCAATTGCTGAGTTCTTGGTTTGCATAATTCTCACTTGAATTAAATTCTTTAGGAGGTTGGATCTTCCGGTCGCTATTGTTTATTTCTATAGCATGGTCTTGAGAGTGATCAATCTAAATCTAATTTCAAACCTATAAGTTGGAGGTCAATGGATGGTCCTCGTTGCATAGATACCCTATTTCCACCCCTCCTATTGGAGGAGAAAGATTCATCAGAGTATCATTGCCTCTGTGGTAAATGAAAGTGCTACAGACTGCTTAATTGTAGAGCGCCCAGTATGGTTAAGGTAGCAATGAAAGTAAGCGTACAATAATTAAATATATGCACTGCTTTATCCTCAACACAAGTATGGACCATAACAGACATTTCCTTTTAGCATCAAGAAGGCAATGATGCCAATTGCCATGATTTTTTTAAATAGGCCTAAAATACTTTGGTAGGGATTAATTTTGATTAATTTCTGAAATAACGGCATAGTACAAATGAAAGGGTTAGGCACAATAAAAGAAATTAAGTCAATCTTGGAAAAAAGTTGGAGCAGGCCAAAACTTCCCGAACACATATGCTGTCTTGCACGATATGAAAAGGTGCTAGAAAACTTACAATCTTCAGCAAGACATGTAGAATGTAAATAGGAAGGAGTCCGATTTTGTTAAATAAATAAGTTTGGCTGACTGCAGTATGAAGATATGGTATACAAAAGCCATTTGAGGTAGAGATATATTGGGGTGCACCTTTGATTTGAAGTTTCAGAGATATTCTTGATAAAAGTGATGACAAAGGTAGAAGAATGGATCCAAGTTGAAGATGACCACTACAAACTATCAGAGTCAGAAAAAGCATCAAGTGGGGACATTTTTCTTTGGCAGTAAAATTTCTAGGAAATGAAAAATCTGTTGGAATTAGTACATTGATTTAAGCTGAATACAGATACTGTGTTACTTTAGGGAAAGTTTGGGAACCCAACTCTAGTCTAAGTGCAGGAAGTCACGCTGGAGGACTGGTGGCTCCCAGTTGAAGAATGCCCGTAGAGGCATAAAATCTGACAACCATGGAATAGGGAGAACGTTTACGTGTGGAAAGTGGAAGGGGAGGGGTTGAGAGCCAGAGGTGGGGAGGGGAATTGGTTTACAGCATGAGACGAGTTACAGATAAAACCGTGCATTAGTTAGTTGTGATGCACATATTTTGTAGGGCAAACTGGAATGATGCAAAGTTGTGAGGGTAATCCTGCCTCTGTAATGAAGCAACCGTTTGCCAAATACAAAGCCTCTCCATTTTGTTTTTGCCAGACTCAATATTCATCTGCAGACATATCTTTAATCAGAGGGTGAAGATGTGGGGCTGTATAAGTTAGCCAGTACTTATCTGACACTAGTGTTTATGATTTGCATTGCTGCACTGAATTTGCACGTACCTTGCATCGTTCTCCCATTGTCCTTTTCTTTTCTGACAGTGACTGCTGAGAGATGTGTTTCTAGGGGGAAGAGTTACGTCAGACTTCTTCTTCAGATATTTCCAGATGAGGTATGTGTGTAAGGTAGATCCTTTTTGCTCAACACAGGGAAAATAGTACTCTCCTTGCTCAGATTGGATATGGTGATGTTGGACTGATTGAAGGTCATGAGACTAGAACCACTCTCTGCAATAGGGTTTTCTTACGTACACAGGAGGACCACAGTGAGCCATCCTCCACCATCAGCAATGGGAGTTAAAGGGAGGTGGGGACTTCTTTTTCCATGTTATTAAAATGTGAATCATGGCAGTATAAAATGTTATGTATGAATTTGTGCGTGCAGAATAGTGAAAATTTCCCTCAAACCATACATAATGCTCATTATCAGGAAACACAGTGTGACATTAACCAAAATGTGCTGCATATAGGATATTTGTTCCATAGGACTTCATATTATTTTCTATAATAAGTGTTAACAGTTGAGAAAATGTTGAATTGTCCTAAACTATTGTGCAGAAGATTCACTATGCTTTTGGGACTGTAAACACATACAAACAGGCTAAGGATCCAAGAGTTATGGGTCATCTATTAATGTATCAATACCTGTTATAACAGTGACCGGCTCTCCCACTAGCCCTCTGAAACTCCTGATAATATCAATGTGACTCAAAAGGAATAGCATATTATTTGAAAAGAATCACACCGATTTCACCCATTCATTGTCAATAGTTGCTGTTGAAAGAAAACATAAAAACTTAATTTGCTGTTTCCAGAGAACTAGCATACTTTCTGACTATGCCAAAATATAAGTATTTAGGGGCTCATTATGATGGCAGAAGGACCGCCACCGCCGGACTGGCAGTGGCGGTCCTTCCGCCATCACAATGAAAATTCCTACCGCCAAATTAGGATGGCGGTGGGAGTCATGAACGTACCGCGGTGGACGGAAAGTCCGTCCGCCATGGTCCCGCAAGGCGGTCCTTTTCCGCCTGCCTTGTGGAACCCGGAACCAGGGCAACATTGCGGCAGTGCGGTGCAGGCACCGCCATAGTGATTATGATGTGCCCTTCCGCCTGTCTTTTTGCAGCGGTTATCCCGCCGCAAAAAGACAGGCGGAGACTGGCTTTGGGGGCCTGTTGTGGGCCCCCTCTGTGTGGGGGGTGCACTGGGGGGGGTACACCCATGGTACTCCTCTACATTCCCATGCACAAGGTGGCAGGCACCGCGTGGTGCCTGCCACATTGTGCATGGGAATGCACATCATGGCATTTTGGCATTGCGAACGGTGCTGCAGCCAGCAGCACCGCCCGCAATGTTAAAAGGCCAGGATGCGCCTGTCATACTGGCGAGCGCATCCTAATTGGGTTGGTGGGACCGCCGCACGTCTGGCGGGCGGTCCCATCACCGTTATGATGGCAGGCGGACTGATGTCCGCCCGCCATCATAATGAGCCCCTTAGTTTGGTGCTATAAATGCAATGTTACACTTAAACATTCTCATTGATGAAGATTTAAGTACAATATAGATACATTAAGTGGATGTTAAAAATGGCAACTCTATAAAAATCAAGTACATGTTTTTGATAATTTCCCTGACATGGTGATAGCTATGTATGTACTAAACTTCACTACCAAACACATAATAATCCATGTGAACTTTTGTTGGGATGTCATCTCATATGTGAGTATCTGGTGATGAGCCTTGCGAGTTAGGAATGATGGAAACCTTTTGGCTCCTGATAGACTCCATAGAACTGTGACATAAGTGTTAGATCGGGATGGAATGAAGACTGGTTTCGAATGCTGAGTTCCAGTTACATACAGATGAATAAAGATGTGCAATATGAAGCTCCATGTGTGGCATGGTCATTGGTGGGTACCCAGGCTGGGGAGGACGCTAAAACTGGTAACAAGTTAGGGGATAAATAACCCTAAGATTGACAGTCCTCTTCAAGAGAGTTTGTAGTGGTCCAGGCAAACTGCATGTGTATGCCACGTGTGTTGCAGTCAGAGTGCGGAACTGACATTTAACGCATGTGGAGTCAAATCGCAACTCCAGCTGCCATAAAGAAGTTGAAAACAATTAAAGTATTGCAAAGAAATCTACATGTTGGTGACTGAGAAACTGCTAGTCAGACCATACATAACTGTACTGTGCTGCTATGCAATATACAGACACAGGTAATACGGAGTGATAATGCTAAAGGCGGATGCAACCAGGTTTTGAAAGAACAGCAAATAGTGAAGCAAGTTGCAAGATAATGTTACAATCAGAGTGGAGAAGACAAAGAGTGCGCAAAGAGACGGCAAAGAATAAAACAGGTTTTTACTCACCAGAAACTGAGTAAAGTGAGATGGTACGACCTCAGCGCCAGGCACCACAACCCAGGCAAAGCACAGGGGTTATGCTTACCAAGCTGGTGACAATCTGAAGCGACCGAAGATATCTTGGAACTGTGAATGCCTGACAGAATGGAGGCGAAGTCCGAGGCTGTCTTTCCAAAAGTCCTCAAGGATGATCCTGAGGCCAGAACATCTCAAAGTCTTAAAGATGGCTCACACAAGGAGGATCAAGATAAATAGCTGAGGGAGCTGGAGAGAGCTCCACCCTCAATGTGAGACACTCCAAGAAATGACTATGATGCTTCCGCTTTCCTGAAACCACCACCACTGTTCAATACCGCCAAAAAGCTAAATATTGGTGATAAAAGGACTGTTTGGATAGACACACTTGATGACTTACTTGAGGCACTTGAAGAGACTGATAAAAATAATATCAAGTGTCTGAAAAATCTTGCTAGTGATGGTGTAAAAGAAGTCATAAAGAACATAGTGCAAACTGATGAAGAATTTGCATATCGTCAGATTAAAGAAGTATTGAATTTCAAGTTTAATCCAATGCCAAATATTGATTACGAATTTTATATCTCCATCCAAGAATGCCAGAAAGTTGGTGAGACCATTTATGAAGTTGTAGACAGACTTGACACACTCATCAGACATTGTAAGTTCAATTAATTTAATGATGAAGAAGCTATGCATCTGAGAGTTATTGACAGATGCTTGTCAGATTCATTCAGAAGACGAATGCTGAGAGAAAATCTTAGTCTGGAGTGAGTGTTAATGGGTGCCACAGCTGTAGAGTATGCTGAAAGACAAGCTGCTGACATGGAGGCTGGAGGTACCCAGAATGAATCCGTCATGAGTGTGAAAAGTAACCCAAAAGACTGAAGGACACAAAGTGATGTCTACACATAAAACAAAGTTGTGTTTTAGATGTGGATTTTTGTTTCCACACGAAGGTAAATGTCCCACTCGTGGACAGATATGTAAAAGCTGTGGGAAGGAGAACCATTTTGTGATGGTTTGCAAAGGAAAAACTAAGTGCGTCACGGCAAAAAGACAAAATGACCACTAGAATGTTCCAAAAGCAATGTTCAAAGCACACCCACGGCCAAGCGGTGACATCATTTGAAACAACTTGACACCAAATGAAGTCGATCGTCAGCTAAATCAGTGTCAAACAGTTCTTCTGTGTCAGTATCAATTGAAAGAGAAGAAAATGATTGTGCCATGTCGATGTTTACCTCAGAAAAGCGTGCACATGGTGGTTTGCCACTTGTGAAGAAAAATGTCAGTCAAAGAAAGCTCAACATGCCAAAGCACCAAAGTCATTCAAATATTGTCCGAAGATTACACTAAGAGTAAATGGTTGTTCGATACCTTTCATTATTGACAGTAGCGCATCGATAAACATTATGCTGGGGGAGAAATACAAAGAATTATTTCCAATGCCACAACTTATGCCATCGAAAACCAAGTGTATACATGGGCTGCATCAACGTCCTTAAAAAGTCAAGGTTCATTTGTAACGACAATGAAACACAAGAAAACTAAGGTGCAAGCAGCCATCTATGTGCTTCAAGGCACAGCGTCAAGTGCCTGTCTACTCCGTATCAGCACAGCCTCTGATATGAGACTGATTTCAGTGAATTACAACATGAATGCTCACCACAAAATAGTAAGCCAGTTCCCTTCATTATTTCATGGTTTGGGAAAGACTATGACAGTAAAGTTACATAATAATGAGGATGTCTGTGCTGTTGCTCAGAGACATAGATGAATTGCTTTTCATCTGCAAGAAGCTGTTGAAAAAGAACTTGAATCGTTACTTAAGCATGATATTAATGAGCGTTCCACTGGTCCTATGTCATGGGTTTCTCCCATAGTAGTAGTGCCTAAAAAGGACAGTGATGGAGCTGTACACATATGCGTTGACATGCATCAGGCAAACAAGGCAATTGAACGAGAACAAAATCCAGGTCCACACATAGCTGACATGATAACGCAATTAAATGGTGCAAAGGTTTTCTCTTGCCTTGATTTAAATAAAGGTTATCATGAGTTGGAACTCGAAGAAGATTGCAGGTACGTTACAACTATTCCTACACATGTTGGTCTGTTTCAATACAAAAGACTAAGTTTTGGTGACATCATTTAACGTATCATACAGCCTGTCATGAATGCGTTCAATTACATCGATGACATATTGGTTTTCGGAGCTACACAAAAAAAGCACGATAAAGCCCTTACGCAAGTATGTTGTTTACTTGCTGAAGCAGGTTTAACTTTGAATGTAGACATGTGTTTGTTCCATAAAATAAAGCAAAAGTTCTTTGTCCCTATCTTTTCTGATGGTGGTATGACACCAGATCCTGCTAAAGTACACGCAGTGATTAAAAATGCTGATCCCCCACAAGATGATTCTAAGGTGCATTCATTTCTTGGCATGGCCAGTTACTGTTCCAGATGCATACAAGACCTTGCCACTGTAAGTGCTCCATTGAGAGACTTGATAAAAAAGAATGTTTTATTTCATTGGTCACATGAATGTAAGAAAAGTTTTAAGAAAATCAAACAAGCATTGAGAATACTACTGAAATGACATAGTTCAATCCGAAGCTTCATAAGACGTTGTTGTTGATGCTAGCCCAGTTGGGTTAGGCTTTATCCTTGCACAGCGCAGCGGACACCAGTATGCTGGAAAGCATATTGTGGCATATGCAAGTAGAAGTTTCTCCCAAACAAAACATGCTTACTCACAACCAGAAAAAGAAAGTTTAGTCGTGGTATGGGCTTGTAAACATTTCCATGTATTCCTGTATGGAAAACCTTTTACGTTGGTAACTGATCATCAAGCTCTACTGACTATATTTGGCAATCCTAGGACCAAAATGCCTCCTCACATTGAACGATGGGGACTATGATTACAAGAATATAATTTTACCATTGTCCATCGTCCAACGAGGGATCAGAACCCTGCTGATTACTTTTCCAGAGTGCCTATACAAGGTCATAGTACTCCATTCAAGATGGCTGAGGCATATATTAACTTCATTGTAAAATCAAACACACCAACTGTCCTTTCATTAGCCCAGATCATCACTGCCATGAGCCATCGTAGTGACACGTCAAAGTTGAAGGATATAATTATACATCAGTGATGGAACCAACACACTTGACTGCACACAAGTGATGGTGAATATCAAAAATACAAAAATGTCAAGGATGAACCGTCTATAACTCAGGAAGAAGTTATACTATGAGAGTCGAGAATTCTGATTCTGGAGAGTCTGCAACAGAAAATAATTGAAGTGGCTCATGAAGGACATCGCGGAATCGTTGCCACAAAACAAGCTCTCTGAGACCGCGTCTAGTTTCCTTATCTTGATGACAGGGTTGAAAGGGAATTAAAGGCCTGTCATTTATGCAACTGCCTTTTTACAAAACCTATTCACCACACATTGAACCTGTCAGAACTCCCAAAGCATTCATGGGAGAATAGCCATTGACTTTTTCGGTCCAATCGACAATGGACATCACCGGCTGGTCTTTATGGATGAAAACTCACAATTTCCATTAAGTGACGATCTTTTATCTACTACTCAAGAATGAGTCATGGAAAGACTAGATGGCATCTTTGCGACATGGGGTGTTCCATCCATAGTGAAGTCTGACAATGGCCCGCCTTTCAATAGTCGAGAGTTGAAAGATTTTTTGGAGCATTTGAATATCCACCGCTGTGGCCACAGGCTAACGGACTTGTTGAGTATTTTATGAGTATGCTAAAGAAAGCAGTGCTACTATTGAGAATCTCAATTTGAAAACTGTGTTAATTCTACCTTGAGAGCATATCGTTCAACACCTCACTCAACCACAAGTGAAAGTCCTGCGACATTGATGTTTGGTAGAGCAATGTACACCATGTTACCTCAATGGACCAATCAGAGACAGAAAGATGAGAAAGAAACTCTTGAGAAGGATTTGATTAATAAACAGAAGATGAAAATATATGCTGACAAAAGACGACATGCAAAAGAATTGTCTTTAAGAAAGGAGATCCGGTACTTGCACGACAGATGCGAAAAAGAAATTCTGATGTTACATTTGTTGCAGAACCTTTTCAAGTGGTGTCTACCTAGGGACACATGGTGACTGCCCAGCGCCCTGGGAAGTCTATTACCAGAGACAATTCTCATTTTAGGCACTTAACTAATCATTCAACAGATTTAACTGTTGAAGAAGAGACTGGATCTGAAACCTCAATGACTGCTGTTGCCTCTACACTGTTGATGCAGATCCTGGACAGTGGTGGTGACAGTTCTCAGTTTCCAAGAACAAGATCAGGCCGAATAATTAAATTGCCAAAAAGATTGGTTGAAGAGATTTAATTGTACATGTTTATATACATTTTTTTTTTTTTAATTTAAGAGAGGGGTAGATGTGGTGAATTGCGAGTTAGAAATGATGGAACCCTTTTGGCTCCTGATAGACTCCGTAGAACTGTGATGTAAGTATTAGATTGGAATGCAATGAAGACTGGTTTAGAATGTTGCTATTGCAGTTACACGCAGACAAATGAAGACATGTAATACTAAGCTCCATGGGTGGCATAGTCATTGGCGGGTACCCAGGCTGGGGGGACACTACAGCTGGTATCCTGGTTTTTGAGTTTGGCCCCAACCTCACACTATTCTAGTGTGTGTGTGAAGGCCTATTCCTGTCCGTTGACACGAGTGAGGTCTTGGGCCTGTCCTGTGACCTGGAGGGTGTACTAAACATGTCCCCATTTTACTGGAAGTAAACTACCCTTCCTGTCATGGGTTCACAATCTTGAATGGTGATGGCAACATACTGTGTTTTGTGAATCAATACTTATCACCATGCCTTTTTATCTGTGTCAGAAGTATGGAGGCCTACACTCCACTAATGTAAATGTCCAATTTTTTGCACAAACTGAGATCTGGGTGCTAACAACCCAATTGTATGTTATGCATGTGTATATGTGGCCTGTGTGCTACATACATTGTGTGAATGAGTGAACCCGAGTAGTGGAGGCCTATGGATTCCATTTTGGAAGTTCCTGTCTCCAAGATGGAAGTGAATTAATTTTCAAAGACAGTGGAAAGTTATTGCTGATGTTCCTGAAACTTGAGGGAGGAGACCTAACTCATTTAGTGGCAAAATAGAAAACGAAGTACCTTCAGAAATATGTTTATGTCCTTTTGCTAATAAAGACTGATGATTAGTCTTCCTGATGACTGCTTTTTATTAGATATTGGGAGTAAAGGATGGGACTGCGGTGTCTGTTGTTCAGGGTGAGAAGGGTCCTTTAGTTGATGCTTGCCTTTTATCGCTTTCATTATCACTGTTTTGTGTGCCTGTTGATAGCCAGGTGCAGAGTGCTCACACCTCTTTTGTGTGTCTGTTGTATGTTCCAGGCTGAAGGCTACACAGCTGTAAGAAGCATTACTCTACACAAAGGCTATATGTCAAGAACAGCCTTGAGATGACATTTGAAAGAATAACCACACCAAACCGGTTCTAGCAGAGCAGACAAAGAAGCTGCATCCCCTATCTGATTTTACTGTTTTATCTGTAAAAATAAAAGGAGCGACTGACCCACTTTTGGTTCCAGTTCCAAGTTCTCATTGACCAAGGAAGGGAGTGCTCGCAGAGTACTCAGAAGACAGCTGTTTAACCAAAACTGGTGGCTGCCTGACAACCAGCTTCCCAGAGGTGAGGGGACAGTAACTGGAGTTTTGCCTGGAAAGATGAAGCTGTTCTCCCGGCCTGAAGCACCTGGAAGCAAACTGAAAGCTTAGAGAGGGAAGCCTACTGAAGGTGTTACTGTCCAGGGAGAGCCAGAAGCATGTTGACCCAGTAGCATGAATGGCCGTCCGAATAGAGAGACTCAGAAAAGCAATCTGGATGATTGAGGAAATGTGAGTACGGGCTCTCTGGATGAGTGGTTTCAGTTGCCAACTGTGGCAACAAAAAATTGTGCCAGAGTGGACTGTGCCACTGCAACAGCAAACTGAGCCTGAGCTGACTGTACCACTGCAACAACAAACTGTGCTTGAGCTGACTGTACCACTGCAACAACAAACTGTCCCGAGTAGCCTGTGCTCTTGAAACAAAAAACTGAGTGGCTGCGCCACTGCATCAGCAAAGTGTGCCTAAGTGGGTGTGCCGGTGCATCAAACAACTGCTGCTGCATCAACAAACTGTGCTCATGGCAGTATTATGCCACCCCAGAAACTGACCTTTGGCAGATTGTGACCTTTGTACATGTGGCCCAAAACCTCATGTTAAACAAAGCACAGAAATTGGCTTGTTGTCAGCTGGATGTCTACATCAATGCAGCAGTCCTACACACTTGCACTTTGCTGCCTGCTGTGGTTGTGGCCCAAGAGCAGAAAACCCTTCAGTCAGCGTTTCTCCTCCAGGAACAGCAAGTGAGCCAGACGCATGCTAGGGGGGGTCACCACCTGCCCAAGAAAGACTGAGTGACTCCCCTATGGTGAGAAAAAACACTTTGGGATTGTTGAACAAATTGAGTGAACAAATTAGTAACAGCTGGGGCCCAGTGGCCCCATGGCCCCTACCTACCCCACCGCCTCCCCACCAAATGGTGTCTGACAGAAGTCTTGATCAAATGTGTCTGCTGTTGCAGGCATAGGGCCCGATTCACAAAGGTAAACTGAAACGAAAGTCTAACTTTGCGACTTTCTGCATTCACAAAGTGCATTTATGAGTCGTAAAGTTAGAATTTGTCTCAGTTGAACTTAAGTTTTGGTCTTAAGTTTAACTGAGACCAAAAGTCCTTGTCTCAGTTAAACTTTAGACCAAGTTAGACTTTCATCTCAGTTTACCTTTGTGAATCGGGCTCATCATTTTTACTTTAAAAAAAAATAATATTTTTTTATTTTTAATAACCAGCAGGTGCTAAAGGAGACTGTTCACTTTATTCTTTAACATAAAAATTAGAATTGGAATTTTTATTTCAAACACTTACTGCTTTTATCATACTATATGTCTTGATGCATCAAACCCTTGTGTCATTCATTGGTTTTAAGCAACTCCACACCCTGAATACGAAGGGGCAATGGATTAAAGGACTGTAAATATATCAGTTTAGACGAAACTGTCAATCATTATAACACCTGCACTGGCGGCAACCATCTTTACCGCTCACAGAAACTTGCCAGCTTAACTGCATCAGGCTTTACCTTGGTGAATGAAGATTGCAGTTGAAAAATGCTCTGAGAACTCTGCAGTCATCTTAGGAGTCGCCCACTTTGCAGACGATGTTACAGTGGCGAGTGTAATCAGAAATTTAACTTTCTGTGAAGCTCCTTCTACTTCCGCAAAGTAACTTGTATATGATCCAAACTGTACCAAGCTCTCTGTAACCTAAATTATAACAAGACTAAAGTGTTTCTAGAAATTGTCCTCATGTTTATCGCTATGTCACACTTTTGGTCTAGTCTGCACTATGTATAACTGCAAATATAGATGCATTCAGCAAAAAAATAAAGGTTAAAGTGACTTTATAGTCAGGCCTTGCAATAATATAATAACTATCAATTAAAACGAAAAAATACTGAAATTCACCAGTTAAGTTTACTAAGCAAACTAGAACTTGCGCCCTCGCCATGCACTGCTTATGACCTCATATCACATCACTAACAACATGTACAATGATGTCATTGATGAAATCACTGATGACATAGTTGATGACATCATTGATGGCATCATCAAGTCCTAAGGTACAACTAGACAGAATTTTCTATGGCCTCTTTACTGCTAATGTGTGTAAGCTTTAACAACATGCTTGGCCTCCTAATGGGTTTTGGGTGTTTGAAGGGAGTGACCTCTCCTTGAACCATTGTGCACAGAACCCCCATCTGTGTATGGTTTATTGCCAATGAGAAGTCGGCTATCCGCAAAGAGTTAGGTACAGGGCAAAGGCTGTGTGTGGTAAGTCTTGGTAACCTAATGGGACTTGGATGTCTGGAGCGGCGTGTTCTCAATGAAGAGATGTGCACAGGGCGAACACCATGTGCAGCAGATCTTACCCATCCATATCTGGATGATTACCCACTTGAGGTCGTCAATCCACAAAGTGTTCAGGGCCTGTGTATCTGAATGATATCTTATGCTTTACAAGATTCTGCACCATTTAGAACTTACGTTGATATCTGAAATGCTGTACTGGTATAGAGTAATTTTAACAGCAGTAGGTTGATGATGTTCATTAGTGATGCCCTCAATGATGTCTTTGAACATGTCATGAGTGATGTAACATGTAAGTTCATGAGCAGTGCATGGCGGGGGAACAAGTTATAGTTGGCTCAGTAAACTATAACTGATTTCAGTGCTTTTATTGTTTTTAAACAATAGTTTTTTTAAAATTTAAATTACAAGGTCTAACTATACTTTAACCTTTGCTTTTCTCATGGAATTTCAGGGGTTTTTTTTAACGCAAAAGAAGATACTATTACCAGACCTTTGTTTTTCTCAGTGAATTTCAGGGACTGTTTGATCACATTTACCCATCTCCCTCACTGAGCATACCTTTTTTCCATTGTGCAGTAGGGGGTTGGATGCAAGGTCTGGATGCAGGACCTGGCATAACCACGTCCGACTGGCCAATCCTCATCATGGCTAGGCCCTGTACCCAACTCACTGCAGGTGGAAACCCCCGTGTCCATGCAACCCACGAAGGACACCCATAATAAAAAAAAAAACATGCATTTGCCTTTGCGGTACTCCATCGAGACTACAGTGGATCCCATAACAGTCTAGCTGGACCACAGGGGAGGGCCGTGCTGGGTACTGTGGGCCTCCCACGGGACCTCACTCGAGCCTTCACTGGGTCCTGCGGGAGTATTGTGGACCTGGCAGCCTAAAAATAATTTTTGGGGCCCTGTGGTGGTCCCTCTTGGACAACCCCACAAGGACAGGGTACTCCTACCCTGCTCCTTCTATCTTTTTTTAAAACAAGCACAGGACATAGGACTTTGAGTCCTGAAATGACTGCCGCAACATTTTTGTTCATGTTGTCCCCGCAATCAGCAGGGTCCAGAGCTCCATTACGGTATATTGCGTTTGAAAATCTGCCTTAGTTAGAAGAAGGTACAGGTGAAAATGTACGCACAAATGGCTTTTTTTCCAGTTCATTTGCAATATTTTTTTATTTCAATTGTTACTTTTTATAGGAATCTTGAAGGATCAACAGAGATGACCGCTTGCTGAATTCAGAATTCTGTCCACCTTTTACAAAGGTTTAGCTTTCCTGGATCCACCATTGGTTTCACACCCATTTCTACCACTAACTGAAAGGAGGTTAAAAGCACAAAAATAGGAAAAATGGGCTATGTTCCAGTAAAATGCCAAAACTGTGTTTCAAAATTTGGTTCGCTGACAAAAGTCTGCCTGTTCTTGAAAGCTGCGAAAATAGTGATTTTAGCACCACAAAACCTCCATTGATACCATTTGCAGGGAAAAAAACAAATGCTTTTTTCTGCAGCACATTTTCCCATTTTTCCCCAAAAATCCGAAATGTATCTGTATTTTGGCTCATTTCTCAGTCCCCTCCAGGGGAATCCACCAACCCTTGGTACTTTTAGAATCCCCAGGATGTTGTTAAAAAAGGACGCAAGTTTGGTTTGGATATGTAGACAAACATTTATAGGGGCCTAAGTGTGAACTACCTCAAATAGCCAAAAAAGGCTTGGCACTGGGTGAAAAAGGCCTAGCAGCGAAGGGGTTAAACTGTGCGGCGGGCGGACTTGGGGAAGGTAACACTTTCAGCAGGAATAACCTGGTCCCTGTATACAGCCCGCACCCCAACCCGGTTGTCCTGAACTTGTGACTTTGTCCTGGTCTAGCAGAAACAAATCCCCACAGTTATCGCTTTCTGCTTCTCTGCCTAATTTTTCTTAAACCTTTAATATTGCATAACTCCGGTTCGAGAGACAGGATTATTGTTGTTTTGGTCTCAGTTTAATTATTCAACATTACTCTGTTTTTCTAAATTACTGTGGGATATATCTTGTGGTGTGTTTTCACTTTATTACTGTTAGGGGCATATTCTCAAGGACTTATCGCCGAGTTATCGGCACTTTAGTGCAGCAAAAGTGGCGAAAGAAGTATCGCCCCATTCTCAAGCTGGTGAAACTGCCCATATCGCCAGTTTAATCACACACCAATATACTGATAAGGCTGCCAACATAGAATGCAAAACCACCGATTGAAACATCTCTCTCCCCTGTCACAGGTGATCACGGATATGCACTCTGCCCGTGGAAGATGACACCCCTCCGAGCCCCGAACACCCAGGCCCAGAGGCAGTACAATGCGGCCCACATACGCACCAGGGGCATTGTGGAGTGCTCATTTGGCATGTTGAAGTCACGTTTCAGGTGCCTGGACATCACAGGTGGAAGACTCCTGTACGGCCCGCAAATAGTGTGCAAGATGGTCATTGCATGTTGTGTGTTGCACAACATATGTGTACGCACCAATGCCCCATGGATCCATGTGCCAGGTGTACCGGACGATGAGGATGAGGCAGGTGGACCATACCCCAGTGCAGCAGCAGCTGGAATAGCCCGAAGGGACACTATCATTAACAATTTCTTCACATAAGCACGTCACATAGGGACTGTCCTTAGCAATCATGGGACAGGACAAAATGACCACAGGCACAGCATGTGCAAATAAATTCATTCCAAGACACATTCCCTGTGTGCATGTCACACCTCTGCATTAGCACATTGCTCTGACAAGTGTAAGTGCAACATTTAGTGCTGACAATTTCACCAATGGCAATTAGATGGTGGGAGTGTCACCTCCGTTATCGGGATCCTGTTTCCCTGCGGACAGAACCGCGTCTTCCTCTTCTTCTTCTCCTTGACCTTCGCTGACCCCGGGGTCCCAGGCTGGTCCTCCGTGGGGCTTGTGGGGTTCTGATTGGCCTCTGTACTTGCTCCGGCTACCTCCATGGTGCTTCGCAGTTGTTTGTGTTCTGTTTGTGTTTTTGTTGCCGCTTTATACTGATTTTTGCAGCCTGACTTGTGGGACCTGCAGGCCTGGCGCTGCTTCTCGCTGACTTTTTTATTGCAGTTGGGCCCAACGCAACTTTTTTCGCGTTCGGGTTTGTATTTCTATCGCCGTCCTGGTAATGTTATCGCGGACATTTGACGCGTTCTTGGGAGACTATCGCATGTTACCGCCGTGTTGTGAATAAGACGTTAACACAGAGTTATTTTCCCACGATAGATGGCGATATGAAAACGTGCGTTGGCCTTTTTTGGCGATGATTATCGCACGTTCTTGAGAATATCCCCCTTAGTGTGCTGCATAAACATGTGCCTCTACGTAAAGCCTGACTGTTTTTTTTGCCAGACTGCCAGAGGTTAGGCACAGGATAATTTAGTGATTTTGGGATTCACCCTGACAAGGATTGTGATTGTTGCTTGAGTAGGGTTTTCACACCCCTCCTCCCCCATCAATCAAAAACCCAATTTCTTACATCACTTTTCTTAAAAAACAAGTGCACCTTGGATGATTCACAAGCTGACCTTGCTCTTGTGGCAGTTGTGCATGACAGATGGTGGGCAGCGGATGTTTACACCTCATCCGGTCTGATGCAATTAGATTTATTCTCTGCTGTTGACACCATCGACCATGCCATACTGCTACAACAACTCTGCAAGATTGGCATTGCTGGTGCCATGCATAAATTGATCTCTTCCTTCCTCAAAGGCAGATCTCATGTCATTTTTGGTCTGTAGCGGTCTTGAATAAAATAACTTAGACGAGGCTTGCTTCAATGTTCCTCCTTGGCTCCTTATGTATTCATCATCATCATCAAAATACTTTTATTTTATTTCATTAAAATCATAAAAGGGTGGACATACCACCATGTTACATAAAACCGAGAATCGACATTTGGAAACTTAAATTTAAGAAAAGACAAGAGTTGTAGAACAGTAAGGAGACAGAAAAGAATTAAAACTGAGTCGTATCAACGGGCAATAAATATTTAAGACATTAAGAATTCTTTTGCCTCCTTTTTTCCAAATGATTGTGACTTGATAGAGCCGTCCTGGATAGCTAGCCGCTAGATCATTGAAACAATTATATAATCAGTACATTTTAAATAGCTGTATACAATTATTTTCCATCCGCTCATGTTAAATCGCTATTTTTGTCCAGTTCCTTTGCCGCTATTTTCCAAAAGTTTATCGCTCTGCGAGACAGTTGGATAGACATCCCTCCGAGGCATTTTATAACTGCCGCTCTGCATGTCCTTATTTGTGCATTTCTTAGAGCCTCCCGCAAAACAGTTTTCCTAATTGTTAATAGTGCAGGGCAGATACATAAGAGGTGCAACAAAGACTCGTCCCCTGTCCACATAGCCGACATTCTTTGGATGGCCTTGTGTGCTTCCATTTGGGGGTCAGGTCCTTCGTGGGGTATACCCCCAGCCTCAGCAGCGTCAAATACTGCTTATCATGATAGGGGAAGTGTTCAGACAAGTACTGTTGGGGGTTTTAGAGTCTGATACAATTGTATTACTGCCCATACGTGATGCTTTTTTGTTATGGCTGTTTTATCAATTAGTAAGGATGTTTGTTTGATCGTATTATTCACGACTCTTTTGAATCCGGAGAACGTTGTGATGGTCAACCATGCCTCCTCTAACTGTAGTGCCAGAAGCAAATTTTTTAGCACTGATGTGATGGAGTTTTTAGCCTAGTTTGCATTTCAATCTCCACCCAACAGCGATGGGCTAAAGTGTTCTCTTCGGCAGCTCTCATCCTCCAATAATATTTAACTAGTGCACCTTGTCTGGCGGGTAGCTGGTTTTTAATCCATATTCCAGTCGGATTTGGGCTTGCGAGATATATCGGGGAATTGAGAACAGGCGTTTGAATAGGGTGGATTGTGCTGTGTTTAGTGCTGTAGCATCTTTAGTGTTCAATATTTCTGAGCCGTATGCGATGGAAGGTAGAAATTTAACGGCGATTACTTTGAGCATGTGCCCTGTTGAGCAACCTGAAAGCTTTTGCTGTAGGCTTTTGAATGCGAAGAGCAGTTGTTTGGCTTTCGTGCAGCCTTGGTCCAGGTGTTGTGTGTAGTTGAGGTGACAGTCTAGTTGGAAACCTAAATATTTGTACGAAGACACCCTGATCAACGGTTTCTCATTTAATTTCCAAATGAATTTACATTTTTTACTTGTTGAATGATGTTTGGAAAAGCACATCACCTTCAGTTTTTTTTTGGTTGATAGTAAGTTGAATTGAAGTGACCTAGGCTCCAAGTTTGGAGATTAGTCGCTGCAGAGCTACTGGGGTTTGTGCTAGTAGGACTATATCGTCCGCATATTGAAGACTTGGAGTTGGGATTTTACCCAATCTTGGGGGGTCGGCTTGAACAAGCTGGAGGTGTTTATCTAGATCTGCGGTGTAAATGTTGAATAAACAAGGGGCCAATACACACCCCTGTTTTAGTCCGTTTGATGTTGCAATCTTGCTGGTTATACTGCGCCCATCTCCTTTCCTTATTTGGACCCACGTATCCGAGTACAAATTGATGATGGCCGCCAAAAGTTTAGTTGGTACCCCCCAGCTTAGCATCTTGGCCCATAGTTTGGCTCTTGATATCTTATCGAACGCGGATTTGAGGTCTATGAAGCATGCGTACAAGGTGTTGGAATTTGATATGGCTTTATTAGCTAAGAGCGTGACTGCAGAGATATTTGTGAGGGTGCCCATCCCTGCCCTAAATCCAGTTTGCGTAGTAGGAATAAGGTTTGACCGGCGAACCCAATCCTCCCCATATATGGCGGCCGCTGCGCGGTGAGGAGAGCGACCCTTGACCTTGCCAGGTAGGTCGCTCCCCCGCCACACAGCTCCGCCTGTGGTGTCCAGCCCGCTGCTGCTGCTGGTAAGCTCGCCCCTCTGCTTGTGGCCTCGGTGCCCGTTTTGCCTTCTGTTTCCCCTCGTTGCCCCCATTTCTCTGCGTCCATTTTGCATTCTGTTCCCCTCGCTGCCCCCATTTCACTGTGTCCATTTTTCCTTCTGTTCCCCTCGTTGCCCCATTTATCTGTGTCCATTTTTCCTTCTGTTCCCCTCGCTGCCCCCATTTCACTGTGTCCATTTTTCCTTCTGTTCCCCTCGCTGCCCCCATTTCACTGTGTCCATTTTTCCTTCTGTTCCCCTCGCTGCCCCCATTTCACTGTGTCCATTTTTCCTTCTGTTCCCCTCGCTGCCCCCATTTCACTGTGTCCATTTTTCCTTCTGTTCCCCTCGCTGCCCCCATTTCACTGTGTCCATTTTTCCTTCTGTTCCCTCGTTGCCCCATTTATCTGTGTCCTTCTTGCCTTCTGTTTCCCCTCGTTGCCCCCATTTCCCTGTGCCCATTTTGCCTTCTGTACCCCTCGTTGCCTCTCTCCACTCCCGCCGCTGCGTCCCTGCGGCCCCGCCCCCCTGACTGCCCATTCGCTGCCCCTGCCTCCCGCCTCCCAGCTGCTCCTCCCTCCCACCTCCCCATATATGGCGGCCGCGCCAAAGGCGCGCCTAAGGCAAGCCCGTCTGCGCCCGTCCGCGCCTGGACCGTGCCCAGCGCCAGAACCTCTGGGCTGTGCGCCCCCCGCTCCAGCCTCGAGGACCGACGCCGATACGATGCCACCACACTCCACGCTCTCAACCCCGGACGGACGCACAACTGCTTCAAGGCCGCCCCGAAACGCACCCATGGTCCCTTCACCTGCCGGAACTGCAGCTACACCAGCCTCAGAGCCACCGAAGCGCCCGCCAAGAAGGACCTCAACCACCTCCGATGCATCCTACTGAACACCCGCTCCGCACGCAAACACGCCGTCGAGCTCTGGGACCTGCTCGACACATCATCACCAGACGTCGCCTTCCTGACAGAGACCTGGATGAACGACTCCTCCGCCCCCGACATCGCCATAGCCATCCCAGACGGCTATAAGATCACCCGTAGAGACCGCATCAACGCAGTAGGAGGAGGAATCGCCATCGTCCACAAGAACACCATCAGGGTCTCGACCAGCACCGACGACACTCTCAGCACCGCCGAACACATGCACTTCCAGATCCACACGGACCCCAACACCACCCTTAGAGGCACCCTTGTCTACAGACCCCCTGGGCCCCGACCCCAGTTCAGCGACTCCATCGCCGACTTCATCAGCACGCACGCCCTGACCTCTACCGACTACATCCTCCTCGGAGACCTGAACTTTCACCTGGAGAACAACAACGACAGCAACTCCACCACCCTGATAGACAACCTCGCCAACCTCGGTCTGAGCCAGCTCGTCACAACACCGACCCATTCCGCCGGCCACACGCTTGACCCAATCTTCTCCTCAAGCTCCCACGTCTCCTTCAGCCACACCACGGAACTCCTCTGGACCGACCACCGCTGCATCCATTTCACCTTCCAGAAACCCACCACACACCACCGCACCCAACAGATCCCACACCGCTACTGGAGCAAAGTCACCGAAGACCAACTACGGGCAAACCTCGCTCTCAGCCCTCCCTCCGACCCATCCAACACCGACGACGCTGCCTGCAACCTCAGACGATGGATGGACGACTGTGCCAACACCCTCGCCCCGCTGAAAAAACTCACCTACAGTGACACCACCAAAAGAGCCAGCTGGTTCACCTCAGAACTCCTAGCTTCCAAGCGTACCTGCCGGAAACTAGAGAAGAAATGGCACAGTGATAAGACACCTGACAGCCACGCAGCCCACAAAGACGCCATCCGTAACCACCACCACTTCATCAAGTCCGCCAAGAGAATCTCCTTCAAAGACCGCCTCGACAACAATGCACACAACAGCAAGGAGCTCTTCAACATCGTGAAGGAACTCTCCAACCCCAGCTCCAACACCAACGACATCCCGCCGTCGCAAGCCCTGTGCGAGTCCCTCGCCACCTTCTTCCACCGCAAGATCGCCGACATCCACGACAGCTTCAACACCCAGACAGCCCCAACTAAGATCGATGCACCAGACCCGCCGCACACCATCGACCATGACCCCCTGCCAGCCTGGGCCAGCGTGAACATCGATGACACCATCAAGACCATGAGCACAATACACTCCGGCTCCCCGTCAGACCCTTTCCCGCACCACATCTTCAACAAAGCCAGCAGCTCCTTCGCACCCCACCTGTGCAACGTCATCAATCTCTCCTTCGAGACCGCGACCTTCCCAGAGAGCTGGAAACACGCAGAGATCAACGCCCTACTCAAAAAACCCAAGGCGGACCCGAGAGACCTCAAGAACTTCCGGCCCATCTCCCTGCTTCCGTTCCCAGCCAAGGTCATCGAGAAGATCGTCAACAAACAGCTAACCCGATACCTCGAAGAAAACAGCATCCTGGACCCATCCCAATCGGGGTTCCGCAGCAACCACAGCACTGAGACTGCCCTCATCGCCGCCACCGACGACATCAGGATCCTGCTGGACAACGGTGAGACCGCAGCCCTCATCCTGCTGGACCTCTCCGCCGCCTTCGACACTGTCTGCCACCGCACTCTACGCGCACGCCGACACGACGCAGGGATCCGAGACAAGGCCCTGGAATGGGCCACCTCCTTCCTCGCCGGCAGAACCCAGAGAGTCCGCCTCCCACCATTCCGATCCGAAGCCTCCGAGATCATCTGCGGCGTACCCCAGGGATCATCCCTCAGCCCAACACTGTTCAACATCTACATGGCCCCGCTCGCACGCATCGCCAGACAGCACGACCTCAACATAATCTCCTACGCCGACGACACTCAACTGATCCTCTCCCTCACCAAGGACCCCCTCGCCACCAAATCCAACCTCCATGAAGGAATGAAGGCCGTCGCCGATTGGATGAAGATCAGCCGACTAAAACTGAACACGGACAAAACAGAGGTCCTCATCCTCGGCTCCAACCCCTCAGCCTGAACGACTCCTGGTGGCCAACGACACTAGGAGCAGCCCCGACACCCACCGACCATGCACGCAACCTGGGAGTCATCCTCGACTCAACGCTTTCCATGGCCAAGCAAGTCAACGCAGTCTCCTCCTCCTGCTTCAACACCCTCCGCATGCTTCGCAAGATCTACAGGTGGATCCCGACAGATACAAGAAGAACAGTCACCCAGGCCCTCGTCAGTAGCAGACTTGACTATGGGAACGCCCTCTACGCGGGAGCCCCGGCCAAGCTCATCAAGCGACTGCAACGCATACAAAACGACTCCGCACGCCTGATCCTCGATGTACCACGCCACAGCCACATCACCCCCCACCTGAGAAACCTGCACTGGCTCCCCGTCGACAGGAGAATCTCCTTCAAACTCCTCTACCACGCACACAAGGCACTCCACAAGACTGGCCCAGCCTACCTCAACAGACGACTCCTCTTCTACGTCCCCAACCGCCAGCTCCGCTCCGCCGACCTCTCCTCGCCACCGTCCCTCGCATTCGAAGAACTACCACCGGCGGCAGCTCCTTCTCCCACCTCGCCGCCAAGACCTGGAACACCCTTCCACTAAGCCTACGACAGACCCAAGACCTGCTGACCTTCAGGAGGCTACTCAAGACCTGGTTGTTCGACCAGTAGCAGCACCCCCCCTTTTTTTCTCCCCAGCGCCTTGAGACCCTCGCGGGTAAGTAGTGCGCTCTACAAATTCTGTGATTGATTGTATTCAATGCTTCTCTGCAATACTACTTCAGTTTACATTTTTACACCTCTGTAGATGACACAGTGCTTATTTTTAAGCTGAGTGTTTCATCCTCAAACTATTTTCTCATACAAAACCGTCTGTCCTCAGTTTGTGCATGAATGAGTCAAAACTGGCTCAAATTATACATGGACAAAATGGATATTCTGATGTTCGTTCCCCGTTCTCCAACTCCTCATTGCGACCTCTGGCCTAGAATATTCAGAAACTTGACTTCTGCATTTAAATTTGCCAAAAGCTTGGAGGTGAAGACTGACTCCTCGTTTCAAATAAACAGTCAACTGGCCTCAGTGGCCTTATATTGTCCCTTCAATCATCAACAACATTTTCCTTGCTGCCATATCTCACTTCTGAGGTCAAAGTCAAAGCTATTTCGTGAATGATAGGCTGAATACTTGATAATTGAAACAATCTCTCCTTGAGCATCATGTTTTTGCTGCTTAACCAACTTCGATTCCATCCAAAATCATGCAGCTAGACTTACAGTTTGAGCACCCAAGTTCACTCAGCCACGAAATATCAGGAAGTCTCTTCATTGGCTTCCAATTCAAAAGCGCATATTTTTTAAAGTGCTTTACATTGTTCGCTGATCTCTTAGCAGGTCTCTTCCCACATTTATCACACAATGATTTACCCATGACCAGAAAGACTCTTCGTTCATCTCAAGCTTATCTGTTGAAGGCTCATAAATTTCATAAAGTGCTGTGGGGGGACGAAAATTCTCAGGGGGAGATTTATCAAAATGCACGCAGCGCAGCAAGACAACTTGCTGCACTGAATTACATGGAGAGAGCAGGAATGTGCCATATTTACTAAGATATGATGCATTCCTGCTCTCTCCCTGTCCTGGCACACCGAGTTCTATCTAGCGCTAATGCAGGCACCCTTGCACCATGGTACACCTTCTTGCACAAAGGTAATCCTTAGAGACATTGTCCCTTTCTCTGCATGCTGCACAATGCAGCATACATAGTAAGAGGAAATAATGGGGAGAAATGAAGATATTTCTCCTTGTAATGCCTCTGTTGGGAAGGTGTACAATTTTGACTTAATCCTAGGTTTACTACCCTTAGTAAATCTGGGATTGAGTCAAAATCCATTGGTGGATGCATGGGAACACCCATGCCCCCCCATGGAACGCCTTCCCAATGCGGAGTAACCCAAGGCAGCGATTTGCACTACCTTGAGTTACTCTGGATTTACTAAACCACACAGAGCCACGCAAAGTGGCTTTGTGTGACTTAGTAAATCTCACATATTGCCTTGCCTTGTGTCACCTTGCACTACGCAAGGGCAATGCAAGGGTGTAGTAAACCTGACCCTCAGTGTCTGCTCCTAAGCTATGGAACCTTGCCAAACATCTTCAGCTTTGTTCCAATCATTTTTCCTTTAGAAAAAAACTTGAAGCTCTTTTGCTTTAATCATTTGTTTCTTTATTCAATACAGTTCTTTACTTCGGCTCCTGGAAGCCTACGGGTGCCAGTTGCACTTTATAATACAACATAATCTTATAGATGGCTATCTATCCGATGCTACTCGGTATCCGTCGGCAGGAATAAGCCACAGAATTAAAAGCAACCAATTTATAATTCTATATCTTTTTCTTCTTCTTCCTCTTCTTCTCCTTATTCTTCTTCTTATTACTATTATTATTCTTATTATTGTTATTCTTATTATTGCTATCATTCTTATCATTATTATTAATAATAATATTATTATTTTATGATTGTGGTGGTGATTATGGTTATATTTTAATAATAATGTTATTTATTTGTTGTTGTTTTGCCATAATAATAATAATAATAATAAGAATACATGTTTGATGGTTACAGGTATAAGGCATTGACAGAGCAGCAGTTCAAGCTGTGGAAGAGAGGAAGAGGAACCTGGGTCCTGATAGGTGCTGTTTGTTTTACCTTCTGCATACACTGTGAGTGTACTCCTCTAATACACATGCAAAAATCTAGCTGAAACTCTGCCCATTGCACAGTGCTTGTTTCCTCATGGTTCAAGAGCTATATAAAGTCATGTCTAAAGTTCAGTTCTAGACCGGGTGTCCCAATCTGTCCCTTGCATGAGTTTATATATTGACGTGTACTTTGTCTGAACCAAAAATCTTGGAATGGAGTGGCTGTGCAGGAACTGTACACCCTGCAATATGGATACTCCCATTATAATTAAAAGGGTCTATACGTTCATACTAACCATTGAGGTGCACAGAGATGTCCTAAGTCATGGGAAAAGTGGGAAGTTGCCCAGGACCCCACCTTTCAAGGGCCCCATGCTGAAGTGATGAAGACATTCCCACCTGGCCATAATAACTGATTAATGAAAATAAGGTACTGTTTTTTTCAGCTTTTGGTCCTCTATGTACTGTGCTTTACATTGAAAGGTGTTAAACAGCTGCTGAATATCACCCAGAGCTGTCACTCTCATCCTTCCCATGCCCTGAGACCACTTAATTTTTGAGGCCTCTATATACCCTATATGAAGGGAGGATGTTACATCATGCACTGGTATTTAAATTGACCTCTCATGCTGCACGTGCATGAAATGAATGTAGCACGTATTGAGTCAACTGCCACCTCATCAGGTGCTTGGTTTAAGTCAATGAAGGGAGGCTAATTTGAGGGGTCACACTATACCAAACTCAATAATGAATGCATACTAGTCTCAGCCTTGCAAGTAGGATCTTAAGAGGATGGTTCATAAAATAAACAAATATTAACTATAAATACAAAACCTGCCTGCTGTTACACTATATAGTGGCGGCTTCTGTGATGCTTTCTATGTTTTATTTGTAAAAATATAAGTGCCAGGGTCCAAGCTTTTCCGCCTCTGCTGCATGTAGAATGTTACCTACTAACCATAACACTTAGGGCCTTATTATGACTTTGGCGGTCTAGGAGTGTGGCGGCCTTGCTACCGCCCCACTCCAACCACCAAATCCATAAAAAAAACTGCCTCCAGAGTATGACTTTTAAAGTCTCTGGCGGGCAGTTCTTTTGCGGTCCCACGTCGGTGCCTTTGACAAACTATTAAAATATCGTTATATCAATAACATGTGTGACACCTTTTATGGGATGAGAAGAGCCAGTGGGCACAAGTGTATAGACTGTGGTTTCAGACACTGTTAATGAATTTATTTTTATAGCACAATAAAACAAGAGGAGACATCATACTCAAATGATGTGCATTATTATTGCTCACATCAACGTTAGTAGTTTATCCACCTTGCAGTGAAAACAGGCATTTGTATCACCAGCATTAAGACAGGAGACCTGTGGTTAAATTTAGATGTCTGCAGCATGTGCTCAATGCAGTCAGCGATCATTTCTGCTATATCTGTTCTTTTCCCTCATTTGATCCCACTATTTCCTAGACTACTATATCCCTTTAACAAACCTCCAATAAGTGCATCTCTCATATTCCCTTCACTTTCAGCCCCTCTCCCCACCTCATGTTTTGCCTCACTTTCTCTACAGCCCTGCCCTCCACCCTTTCTACCTCCTGAACCCTATCTTACCTAAAAAAGCACAGTAGAGTAACTATGAGCATTCCAACCTTCACATTTATGTTTTTCTCAAATTATATTTTAGGCACATCACAGTGGAAAAACACAGCCCATGTCACAACTGTTGTACTCAAGTGTGAGTCGTCATGGGGCTGCGAGTGAATGATAGTAGCTGTGGCCTGTAGCCACTACACCACCGTTTCCCAATTCCATCTCTCGTCATGTGGTGTGCTGTTGAGGCAGGAAATTATGTCATCAAAATATGTTGTTCCAAACGCAGCAGTGCACTCTAAAGCACCCCCTCAGCAAGCATAAACCCTAGATCAGAATCGGTTTACCAGTCTCATCATCCACCTATTGTCCCTTGTAGAACAGATACCAGTAGGCGAGGGCAATTTCTGACTCCTGTATCTCATGTGGTGGCAGCGTCAATATTTTCAAGAAATTAATCTTCCACCCTTTTTTCCCAAACTTGGTCTTTTCTTCATTCTTCGAGAAGGAAGTGGGTTAGGTTCAGTCTTAAACAGTTTATCAGCATCATTTGACATTCCTGGAAAAAGCAACTATTTGTCAACACTCATCATGCTGTCAGAGCGTGGAACTCTTACAAAATTTCTAACTAAAACCATAAAATTACCGGGCCGGAGTTTCAATCCTCGGAGTGGAGTAGTCTCTGTACCTCTAGCTTTGGTGCTCCCCAATTGGAACTGTCACTTTTAAATCAAAAACGGGCTTAGATATTACTTCTGAAACATTTTCATAAGAATGACAGACAATAGATTCTTTTAAATGCTTTCTGTAAGTATTAAATAAAAAATTCAGGATATGCCAACAGTAAATTAACAGCATAGCATATTTATTTATAAAGTTTTATATAGCGCGAACAAGATCCCGAAGGATATCAGAGCGCTTTACAAATGGATGGAAGGAAGGACATAAATGCAATATCGACAACAGGTAAGAATACAAAACAGGAATAATCACATAATTACAAGACAAATGAATCAAGGATAGTAATACAATAAACAGGTATATAGCGGGCTACGAAGGGGGGCACACAATGCGGTAAAATAGAGCTGCATCATATGATGGTACAATGGTTGTAGGATCAATGACTTCGAGCAGGTGAACCTAGACTAATTAAGGTAAGAATTTGTTCATTAGGAATCTTTTGGCTTCCAGTTTGAAAGCAGTCGTTGAGGAGATTCTGCGTACTTCTGGTGGAAGAGAGCTCCATATCTTCGGGGCAGCGCCGGAGAAGGCTCGTTGACAAGTTCTCTTTTTGCTAAGGATGAGTGGTTTCAAGAGGAAAGTGTTGGCGCTTCTTGAGGATCTACCACCACAGGATAGTTCAAGCTTTTGCGCTAGGTACCTGGGAGTTTTGAAATGCAGGGCTTTGTGTGCCAGAACGGCGATCTTTAACTGAATTCGAGCTTCGTAGGGCAACCATTTCAGGGATTTTAGGACTGGGGATATGTGCTCATTTTGTTCGGTACCTGTGACCAGTCAAGCCGCAGCGTTCAGTGATGCCCTTAGTGGAGCCATGGTGTATTTGGGAATGCAACAAAGCGTAGCGCTGCCGTAGTCTAGCCTCGGCAAGACAAGTGCTTGGACCACCTGCTTGAAATCCTTTTGTGGGAGGAATGGTTTGATATTTCTAAGTGTCCTCATCAAGTGATTAGCTCCCTTACACACATTGCTGATATGATTTTTCATATTCAGGTGCTTGTCCAGGGTGATTCGGAGAGATTTGGCTGAGTCTATAATGAGAGGGGTGCAGTTGAAAGCATTGAGGTGAGTCAGCCAAAGGTCTAGCTTGGGGATGTGGTTCGGAGGAGAGATGAGAAGGAATTCAGTTTTGGAGGTGTTGAGCAGGAGATGGTTCTCAGTTAACCAATTTTGAGTAGAAGTTAGGGTAGTGTTGAGTGAGATGATGTTATCCGGGGATGAGATTTTCAAATAAAGTTGCATGTCGTCCGCATACATATGGAAGAGAATGTTCGAGGAATTAAGTGAATTAGCTAATGGTTCCAAGAAAAGGTTGAAGAGGATAGGAGATAGGGCGGACCCTTGGGGGACACCCATGAGTACTGGAGAGGGCTGGGAGAGGGAATGGTTTGCCTTGAATCTTTGTGATCTGTGGTGGAGGAAGGACGAGAACCATTGTAACACCTGACCCGAGAAACCCATCCTGTTCTTCAGAATGGATAGGAGGTTGTCGTGGTTAACTGTGACGAATGCGGAGGAAAGGTCAAGGAGGATTAGGAGGCAGGAATCATTTTGGTCAAGCATTTATTATTATTATTTTTTTAACTCTTTTTATTTGCAAAAAATAAACTTGTTGGTCATTACACACAGGGATTCATGATTAGTACGGTGTTGCATTCACAGATTCGTATACCAATATACCTCATTTTGATGTTACAGCTCTCAAGATGGCCACAATACATAAATCATTACGGCGTTAACGGTTCTTCAAGGGAGGGGACCAAGGGGGGTTCACACAGATGTCCGCGATACTCGTTCCATTTAGTCCAAATTGCCACCCATTTCCGGGGGCACCCCCGGGCCACATAGACTGTCTTCTCTCGCAGCATGCACCAGTCCATGTCATTCTTCCATGCACTTAGTGTTGGAGGTGCGCCCGCTCCCCATTGGCGTGCTATATTTCGTTTTGCAATCATCTGTCCCAGTGTCGCCCATATTTTGCCTTTTGCGGACAGGTCTGTGGGCTCCCAGATGTTTAAGATGCACCTTTATATTTCGGGTCGCAGTTCTACCCCCCAGACAGTGCGCATACAGTTGTGCACCCGTTTCCAGTAGGCTTGTATTAGCGGGCACTCCCAAATTATGTGGAGAAACGTCCCCACCTCCCCACACTGTCTCCTACAAAGCCCGTCCTCACTCCTACCCATCAACACTAGTCGTGTACCAGAGATGTAGACTCGGTGTAATATTTTGAGTTGTATCAGTCTTAGTTTTGCCGAAATCGCAACCTCCCTGGGGGAGGAAAGTGCCTCTCTCCATTCTTCGTCATCGATCTCAAGACCATCAGTCTCTCACTTTCTCCTAAGGGCAAGCAAGGGATCAGGGGTATGATGTATAAGTTTTTGATATGTGAGGGAGATAACCTTTTCCGGTAGATGGACGTCAAGCAGTCTGTCCTCCAGGGGGGAGGACTCCGGGAGCATCGTGCCGGGTGGGATGGTAGACTGGAGTGAGTGTCTGATCTGCATGTACCGAAAATATTCAGTTTGCGCTAAGTCGTACTTTTGCTGTAGTGAGGCAAATGTCACTATACCATTGGGCCCCCATAGGTCTTTTATATGGGAGATCCCTATCAGGTCCCAGTTGTGAAACCCTTTTGTGCGACCCAGTGTACCCAACCTTTCGGAGACCCAAAGCGGGGTAGCCAAAGTGAGCTTATCAGCCCATCCTAGCTTGCGACTCACCATATGCCAGAGCTGGACAGAGTGCATTGTAGGTCCCGTGAGTGGATATTTGTTAGGTCTAGAGTAGAGCGCAGCCTCAAAGTTCCCCCCCGGGAGGAGCCATCTGTCCATCCCATAGCCGGGATCATCCCCACCGCTATATGTGCCCTGGTTTATGGCTGAAAGGTGTGCCGCCCAGTAATATTTCCGAATGTCTGGAAGTGCTATACCCCCATCGTACCAACCCAGTGTCAGCTTCTGGAGCGATATACGCGGCAGTCCAGCCCACAACAGGTCCCTCTGAGTAGCCTCGATATCTACAAAATACTTTTGTGGGACTAAATCTGGGTAGTTTTGGAGGGCATATAAAAAACGCGGAAGCGCCATCATCTTGAAAAGAGCTGCCCGACCCAGTAGGGACAACGGGAGCCTCTTCCAAATGGCGGTATCCCTTTTAAACCTTTGCAGAGGTGGGAGGAGATTCCGCTCGTATCGCGTCTTCACGTCCATGGAGATAAAGATTCCAAGGTATTTGAACACCTCTGTGGCCACCTTGATCGGGCAATCGCGCGGAATTGAAGGAGGGGCGCCATGTAGGACGTAAAGCACTGATTTCCCCCAGTTGATACTGTAGCCTGAGTTTCTCCCAAAATTGGTGAAAATGTCTAGGGCAACTCTAAGGGACTTTGAGGGGGAGGCAAGATACAGAAGGATGTCATTCCCATAGAGCGAAATCCGGTCCTTCCACCCCTCTGCCCATCTGTGCCCCCGTAGTGAGAGGTCCTGTCGTATCCAGGCCGCAAGAGGCTCCAAGGAGAGGGCGAAAAGCAGGGGTGAGAGGGGGCAGCCCTGGCGCGTCCCCCTTTCCAGTGTGAAAACCTCTGAGATCTTATTATTTACCACCACCTGGGCTAATGGTTCGGTGTAGAGGAGGCGTACCCACCCAATGAAATTAGGACCGAAGCCCTTCTTTTTTAGGACTGCCATCATATAAGGCCATTCGAGCGTGTCGAATGCCATAGCGGCATCCAACGAGACCACGACCGCGTCTTCCTGGATCGTGTGGCAGCGTCCCAACACCCCGTGGAGTCGTCGCAAGTTGAGCGCAGTGTTGCGGTGCGGCATGAAGCCCGATTGGTCTGGGTGGACCAGTTTGGTGAGTATCGGCTTGATCCTGTTTGCGAGCAGCTTCGCGAGGATTTTTGGTTCAGCATTTAACAATGATATTGGCCTGTAAGAGGTGCACAGTTCTCTGGGTTTCCCTTCTTTAGGGATGGCCACCAACGTGGCGATGCACTGGTCTCTCTGTAGTTTCCCCCGAACCCTACTATCCTCGAACATGTTTTTAAGGTGTTGACCCAGACGGTCAGGTTGGAGCTTGTACAGCTCAATAGGGAGACCATTTGGTCCTAGGGCTTTCCCAGGCTGGAGTTCCTTAATTGCCTTGGCCAGTTCTTCTACGGTGAGCACACCCTCCAAAGTTTCTCAGTCGTCCTCAGAAAGGGTGGGCATCTTAATGTCGGCCAAAAGCGCCGAGGAATCCTCCTCCGGCCTCTCCGACCCCCTGCTGTATACTCTTTTGAAATGTGCTGCAAACTCGTTTATTATCTCCTGGGGTTCAGTGAGGAGGGCGCCCAATTCGGTCTGAAGCTCAGGCACCACCCTCTGCGCTCTCTGTTTTTTGTCTAACCAGGCTATTAGTTTGCCCGCTTTGTCCCCTTGGTCATACAATCGGCCGTCCCTGGCTCTCGCTAGGTTTTTAGCGGCATCGGTGGCTAGCTCTTCATATTCGGCCGCTTTGAGCTGCATCTGGTGCATAGCTCCCGGATTCCCGTCAACTTTTGCTGCCCCCTCTAACGCGAGATCGCGCTCAATGGTAAGCATTTGTGTCTCCTTTTCTTTGCGCTGTCCGGTAATTATGGAGAGGGCTTCACCCCTCAGTACGGTTTTAAATGCTTCCCAGAGGACAGCAGGGGATTCCACCGTCCCAACGTTTTCTTGGAAGTATTGGTCTATCGAGCGGGTGATCTTCGTTTTGGTCTCCGGAATATGTAGGAACCAGGGGTTGATGGGCGCTACACAGCCTACCCTCTGTTCCCCGATAGTAAGGTGTGCCCATATAGGGGAGTGGTCAGATATACCCCGTGCCAGATGTCTGATCTCTCGAATGGCAGTGTCATGCTGCAGAGGTGCGAGGATGTAGTCTATTCTAGAAAACGTGTGGTGTGGTCCCGAGAAGAATGTATACTGCTGTAGGTTTGGATGGCGCATACGCCAGAGGTCAACCAATCCGAATGCCTCCAGGAGATTGGAGAGCCACATATGCCCAGTCGCAATATCTCGGGGTGGGTGCCTATCCATTCCTCCCGATACCACTGCATTGAAGTCCCCCCCCCCAATTAGAAGCTGCCCCTCTGGAAGGGAAAGGAGAAGTCAACCCAAATCCTGATAAGACTGGGTTTGAAGACCCAGTGGGATATAAACCGTGACCAAGTTGAGTGTGCGTCTCTCCCACCTCCCCGAGAGCATCGCATAGCGCCCCAGCGGGTCGGTCTCCGAGTGTTCAATGACGAATGGAAAGTTACGGCGCAACAGCATGCCTACCCCGCGGGACCCCGAAGTGAAGCCGGCATGTGCCGCCAGTGTGTAGCCCCATCTGTTGAGTGCGTGGCATGTGTTACCGATAAGGTGCGTTTCTTGCAAGAGGACGACATCTGGGAGATGGCGTTTAACAAATTGAAGAACTATACTCCTCTTGAGCTTGTCCCCCAACCCGTTAACGTTCCAACTAAGGATTTTAAGACTTTTATCCCACCTTGTAGCCATCGCTGGAAGCTATCCAATTGCGCAATCTGTAGCTCCTGCAACACCGCACCCGCCCATCCGTACATTCCCAACAAGACCAACTCAAACCCTCACCACCCCCCCCCAGGCATTGCCAAACATTAGGACATAACAATGAAGCTGCTGTCCCCCCCGCCTCCCCCCCACCCTGCAACCCTGCCACGTAGGTTAATAACTACCCACATCCCCAACTAGCAGCGCACCTTTCGCCCCAAAAAAGGGGAAAAGAGAGAGAGAACCCCCCCTCCCTCCCCCAGAATAACTATTAGGTGGGGAAATGCGCTGGCACCAACTCCGGCCGCTGAACGCCCATCCCCATACATGTAGTAGCTCAGCAGGCAAATGCACACACCTTGCAAATAAATCCAGATGGCACCATCAGGCTCATCCCGCCCCCCACCAAATGCATCTATCAAGGTCTCGTGGCCGGCCTGGAAGACTGCCCGTGAAGTGCATAGAATGAAAGTCAGGAGGCGTCTCCAGCCCCCATCGTCCAGATCCAGCCCGTGCCGGGCACGGAGAGCACATCGCCACCCCCCTCGGGCTGGCATCGCCCCCGGAAGCCCACACCCCCAATAACATAGGAAAGATTTATACGTTACAATACAGCTTGCCGAGGTCCGAGAATGTAGTCTCTCCAGTCAATGTGAGTCCACTAGCGTCCCTGATTGCCGCCCATGTCAGGGCTGCGAGACCTCGATCGCCATGAAAGCTGACTCGTTCTGTCGGGATCTGGTTGGCCGTCCAGTGAGCCCGGTGACATGGCCCGGGTGTCTCTCCATTTGTCACCTGTAGCAGTTGCCGACTTCTGCGATGCGCCTCTGTCCAGCCAGTCCTGCACCTCCGAAGGCGTAGTGAAGAAATGGGACTTGTCGCCAGCAATAATTTTGAGCTTTGCAGGGAAGAACATCATGTATTTAATGCCTTTGCCCCGAAGCGCCGCTTTCACCCCATCAAATGAGCGCCGGTCCCGTTGCACTTTAAGCGTAAAATCAGGAAAGAACCTGACCGTTGCGTTCTCGTATTGGAGGTCTCCCATCTGTCTGGCTGCCTGCAAGATGGCGACCCGGTCCCTATAGTTGAGTATTTTTGCAATGATGGTCCTCGGTGGGGCCCCCGGTTTGGGCCTGGGGATCGGCGCACGGTGCGCCCTCTCGATGGAGAACATAGTTGAGAGCTGTTTCGGTTTCAAACAGTTGAGGATCAAATCTTCAAGGAAGAGGTCCATGCTAGGCCCTTCTGAAACGCCCACCACGCGAATGTTGTTCCGTCGGGCCCTCCCTTCCTGGTCCTCGAGCTTCAAGGCGACCTGTCGGTGCTGTTGTACAAGTTCGTTGACCCTCTGTTCGAGCTTCTTGGAGGATGCTTGGAGCTCCCGGATATCCGTCTCATTGGTCCTGGCCTTGTCCGACGTCTTGTTGAGGTCGGCGCGTATAAGGTTCATCTCAATGGACATCTTATCGATTTTCGTCTCGAGGGTGGTCCCTAGGGTTTGAATGGCCGCCATTATGGAAGCCAGGAGGGCTGCACCTGCACCGGTTGGCCCCCGGCCGCTCCCTCGGTCTGAGGGGCCGACATTGGGACTGCATATTTGTCGAGCTTGTTCGTCTGGGTAGCCGCCGCACCCTTAGGTTTCATTTTGCTGTCTCCTTTGTCCAGGCTGCCTCCAGCTGGGCTCCACCGGGGTCTTGTGATGTCTTCCCGTGGACGCTCAGTAGGCTGATACCGATAGGAATCTTCCGGTCGTCCCCAGGTATAACTGCGCCGTGCTTTTTTGCGATCCCCACTGCCACCCAGCCGGGTCCTCGTCCGTTTTAACTGGCGGGCTCGTGGGCCTTTACTCCCCAGTCCCGAGCGCGCGTTCCGCTCCAGCCAGGCCTCCCTTTCCCGCCACTGACCTCCAGTCCCCACTCAAGCCATCCAGGAGGGGACCGTGGGAGTGGTCTTCTTTGGCATCTTTTGGCCCCTGTCCGCCGCTAGGGCTGTGCGCCCAGATCTCTAACCAGCCTTCAGTATTCACTTCTGGGCAGGGCCGAGCTCGCTCGCCGCTTCATAGGCAACCTCACACTTCCCGCCTCAGGGGCTCTCCTCCGCTCGGGGAGGCCCGTCCGGCAGTAGGTCGCTGGGGCAAAGGGAGGGGTTCCCACGCCGGCGGGGTCCTTCACAGATCACTTGATCCTTTGGCGCAATTTAGCAGAGCTCACCCGCAGTCTCCAACACAGCCCCCAGTCAGCAATAGTCCTCAGGCCTCGCCGGGCCCCGCCGCAGGCCGGCAATTTCTCCCTCCTCCACACTTATGGTTGCGGCCTACCACTGGTCCCTCCTGCAATCCTGTAGCAGGGTTGATGTGGGTGCCGGGGTCCAGCCCCCCCCGGAGTGCAGGAGCCCCCACTAGGTTCACCGTCGGGGCGATCCCCAGGCGGAGGGGATGAGCATCCCCCGCCGTCTCACGGGCCTCCCAGACCGCCGCCGCCACTAGTGCCTGGCCTATCGTAATCCCGGAGGCGTCCCAGAGCCTCCGAGCCTCCACCTCTGGTGCTGTCCAGGAATTTCACCCAGGGGCCGCGGCTCGCTGCGCGACCCCATGCCAGCGTTTATAGTGCAGTCGGTGGGGGTGCCAGGGCCCTGCCGCACCCTCGATGACAGGCGCCGCCGCAGGCCCCAACGCCGGGGTGTTGCGTAGGCGGCCAACGGGCGCGCCCGCCACCCGTCTTCCAGGCTCTCCCTGCCGCTGCCACAAGCACCCGATATGCCGCGGTCACCGAGGTGTCCCAGAGCCTCCGGATTTCAGTATCCGATGCCGCTTATGCTCTGGAGGGCATTCCCGCTCCTCCGATGTGCCGCCTGCAGGATATCAGACGGATTTTAGGGGAATTAGGGCTTCGCTCCGGCGGAGCTACCTTGTTAGGCGGCCATCGTCGCTGGCGCCAAGCCACGCCCCTGGTCAAGCATTTTTAAAATGTCATCCATAACGTGCGTGAGAACCGATTCGGTACTCTGCCCCTTCCGAAAGCCAGATTGATGCTGGTCTAGGAGTTGGAAATTCTCTATGTGAGCACAAAGTTGGGATTGTATGCATTTTTTCTAGTAGTTTGGCTATGGTGGAGATAGGGCAGAAATTATTGAGGTCAGCTTTATCTGCGTTAGGTTTTTTTTAGTATAGGTGACACCTGAGCTGCTTTTAGGCAGTCTGGGATCGTGCCTTGTGAAAGAGAAGCGTTTACAATCCTTGTCCAGGTGGGGAGGAGTACATTCTTGATTTCTTTGAGGATGGCCGGGGGCAACGGGTCACTGAAGTGGTTAGATAGGTTGATATTCTGAAGAATCTTGTAGATATCTTTTTCACTGAATGGGGTAAAGGTGCCCCATGATGCATTGTTCTTAGTGTTCAGGCAGATAGGTTTGCACTTTTCTAAGAGGTCATGGGGTGGTGCGGACCCGGAGGATGGCAGTAGAGCCTTCTTAGAGGAGAGTTCAATGGTGATGAGTCTTGATTTCTCTGTGAAGAAAGCAGCAAGTTCGTTGCAAGAGGGTGGGCTGCCTCCAGCGTCAGAGTGGTTTGGACCTACCACTGATTGCTGTTTAACCAATTCGAACAGTTTCTTGGGGCGGTTAGCAGCTTGATCAAGTTGGTGTCTGAAGTAGTCTGTCTTAGCGCTCTGGATTTGTTTGTTGTAGAAGCTCTTAACATCTCTAAGGAGTTTTAGTTGTTCCAGGGAGGGTTTGGATCTCCAGGAACGTTCAACTGCCCTAAGGTTGCAGCGTTCCGTGTTTAAATTGTCGTTGTACCATGGTTTGGATATTTTTGTTGAGGCATTTTTATGTTGGAGTGGTGCAATGACATCCATGATGCTTGAGATGGTCGAGTTGTAGGAGTCGGTGAGTAACTGAACCTCAACCAAGTCAGCTTGGGAGGAGAGGGTAGATTTGCAGTGGGCTGCTAGTTCATCTGAGTTTATTGATCTGAGGTCCCTTTTCCAGATCTTTGATTTCATTGGCTGAGCCTTCCTCATCGACACCTCCCTGTTAATATAAAAGAGGATGCAGTGGTGGTCGGACCAATCGCAAGGGGTAATGGTATCCAATGTGATGGTCTGCCCTTTCGAGATAATGAGGTCTAGAGTTTTTCCTTTATTATGAGTTGGTTGGTCACAGTGCTGACCAATACAAAGGGGGACCCCTGCAAGGAAATAATAAAGGGCAGGAGGGGCAGGCCTCTCTATATCCTTCTACGTGGGCGGGTGACCGTTTTGTAGTGGTCACAGTGCTGAATCAGTTCTTGATCATTCAAGAATGCTTTAAGGCAAGTTACCGCATGGTCATTGGGGTTTGACCAGTGGAGGTTGAAATCACCAAGGAAGATTTGGGACACGGCTGAGTCGGCATTGCCAGAGATGATTTCCATTAGTTGCTCGATGAAGGGGAGATTGTCTCCCGGGGGGTGATAAAAAGTGTGAAGTTTGCAAACCGACAGGTTATTACTTGAGATGCTGAGACAAAGTTATTCACAGGAGGAAGGCGAAGAGGACTCCAAGTGAGAAATCGAGAGTGTGTTCCTATGAATACAGGCTAGGCCACCACCCAGCTTCCTTGCTCTGTCTAGCCTAATTATGTCATGAGTAGGAGGTACTAGGAGGTCTAAGATAGGAGTGGAGGTGGGATTTAGCCAAGTTTCAGTGAGAATGATAATGTCTAGATCATTGTGTTGGATGAGGTCGAAGATATCGGAGGCATGCTTACTGGCTGACCTGCAATTGAGTAGTACACATGTAAGTCGTGATGGATTAATGGGGGAAGGAGTCTGGATGACATTCAGTCTCATGAGGTTGTCTTTATTGATGACTCTAAGATTGTGACGTGGTTCTCTGTTCGGGTTAGTATGGATGGTTTGTATTTGTCTCGGCGGGGTCATGTTGTAGTTGGACCTAGTAGAGTACGAGTTGTGAAGGTCATTGAGATCCTTGGACGCCAGGTAGGTCTCAAATCTTCTGGGGCGGGAGGGCGCGTTAGCTAGGGGAATGGTTTTCGAGACGGAGGGGGCTAAGAACTGGCCCAAGCGATCACTAACATTAGGGGAGGGTCTGGGAAGATTTGCAGAGGTGAGGAAGGAGCTGATCGTGGGGAAAAGATAATTTGAGAAGTTCAGTAGTGAGAAGGTGCAGCTGGAGAGATTTATCATTTAATGTGCGCAGCCAAGTCTGGAAGGGGTAAAGGGTGTGTTAGGAGAGTGAGCGGAGAAGGGGGGCCTCGGTGAGAGCCCGTGGGATCCAAGGTGCTGGTGAGTAGTTCCTGGGGAGGGAGTTGATCATTTGGGACTAGCAAAGTTCCAAGACATATGAATCATAAGTTAAAGAACTCATTACAGTTCGTCATGGAATCCGTCATAGATTGGCCTTCTAAGAATGGGAGTAGAGGCTCTCTGCATTGAGAGAAATGCACACTACTATATAGAGCTTTGGACAATGGGGTTCATACATTCAGTGGGAACACCTGATTCATTAAGTTTAAACAAATAGGAAACAGTTTAAAAGAAACAGTTCTATATATAATACATCTGGTGATATTCCCACCTCTAATACATTATGGTTTGATCATTCTCACAGTCTTGGTATACAGTTTAATGCATGCAATGTGAACAGAACTCGATGAGCAAGTTTTGTCCTTGGCTTAGTGCATTCAGGAGACGTCCTCCGAAAGCCTTTTCTGTTGACTTGTGTGAAACAATTAAAATGTATTTTAGAAACAGAATCAACAATAATATCATGTGGCATAGGATAACATTCAAAGAAGAACGAGGATGATGTAAAAATGGTTCAGTCTTAGCAATGGCTCAAATAACATGTTATTTTTATTAAGAGAAAGTTACCGCTCACACTTCCCCCCTCTGATGATTCGATCACCACTTCTAATGTCATGGCCTTAGGTTAGTCCTTTCATGTATACCCCTTTTTTGCATACATTGTCCCATCCACACGACAATAAAGGTTCTGAACAGGTGACCTTTTATCTAGTAGCTTGCTCCTGTCTCTTCAACACCAGGCTCTTAGTATTCTATCATAATCCCTGTACCTGACGTACACAAACATTTCCTCGGGCACTGCATAATTATTCTGTATAAAGGTCATCACTTTTTTCATCCTTGGCGAACAGGCCCAATGTGCATGATCGCATTTGTTTTAGAAAAACATTTATGATTGTTTTCAAAACATTTATGATTGTTTTCAAAACATATCAATTCTAGAAGAAACCCTGGAGTGACCACTCTAGTATATAAGACCCTTATTCCCCCCTGCAAATTTGAGGAGAATTCCTTCCATGCTGACACGGGGTCCTGCATGCTGAATCTTCGACACGCAGCGGTCTGACATCCCTTGCGGGGTGTCATCCTCGGAGCAGAGACGGGGTCCTTCATTCTCTACCATCAGGTGAGGGGGTTGGTTCTTCCCTAGGGGATTCTTGGCCATATACATATATACCTATACACATATACATGCTACACTTACATATTTAGGCTAGGTATACATTTAGGCAAATTACGTAGGGCGCGCATTATAGGAGTATGCAAGTGCTAATGTCTTATCTGAACTGTATATGTTCATCTTCTTAGTACTATGGTACAAATGTATCTACTGTTTACTATATTAGTACTTGCAATTTCTTTCGTATGCTTTTGTCTCCTGATTATCGCAGCAAATATGTTTTCTACAAGACTGATGCTGGACAACTAAATACTTATTGAAACGTCCTAATCGCCATCCTGTGTATTTTATGAGAATAAGTTAGCACAAGTGACTGAGCGAAAAGTACTGTACTGTTTTACACGATCCCTGAGGAATCGGAGTAGTCATGTTCAGTGGCTGCCAGAAACTTCCTACACCACTGTAAGATACAGGGGGAGGTAGTGGCACTGTAAAGCTAGCTGGTCTAACAACTGACATATCCTGTGGGGGTGTCCAGAATCGGTTTGGACACCAAGCCCTCAGTTTAGGTCATCCAAAAAAGCGCAGATCCTGGGTATTCCTAGGAACTACACAACACTATTCTTAATTCAGTATAGCATTCATTAATTTTGGACACTTCTGTTTGATCTCTTTGAATTCCTTCATGTTATCATAGAGTTCACTGTGCATCTCTTCAACTTTGACATACAGTCCTTCTATGTCTTTTAGCTGTTTTAACTGATAAGGCATTCTTTACTGTTTGAAGAGTGAATTTTGTTGCCATGTCGTCTTCACTGATATAATCACATTTTAACAATGCCCCTACAGAAAATTTATTTTGTATTTATTTACCTCTGTATTGTATGTGCTTTATTGATATAACCATATTTTAATAATTTTATATTTTACTTATTTTTGTTTAGTTTCTGTATTATATTGTGCCTTTTATTGACTTTTATGGCTTATGCTGAATATAGATTTTTTTGACTTGACTTGACATCAAGTTTCTTTCATTTTCTTCATTTCATTGCTGACATCTTCTTATACCCACAAGTCATTCCCGTAAATGATGACATTTCTTTGCAACATCCCATTAAAATAAGCACACATGCAATACCGATTAATGTGACAAAAATTGGTGGAATAGCACCTTCAAAACACCTCCACCTACAGTACCTAGCCATTGGCTATCTGTACAAAATCATTACCAATTGATCTGAAAAATTATCCAAATCCTTCCCAGGCACCTCTTCTAGTTAAGTTAATTCATTTGTTATATTTGTAATTTTAATAATATTGCCATTAAGCTGATTATCTATGTGAGAAATGTAAGCACAGCACTCTCAAGCATTAATGACTTTGCAAACTTCGCCTTCCTTTGCTAGGAGCAAATCCATCGCAAGACAGATTTGCATAATCATAGCTCACATTGTAAGCATTTCTTTATTAATCACAGTTAAAGCACCTGCGGTGTTAGTAGCAAGCCTGTCGACCAAGGTAGACAATTTTCAAATCTTTACATCATTCAGTGCTACTCCTACAGATGGTATCAGTGTTCGAAAAATAGCTGTACGAATCTGCTTAAAGCTTCGTCTACTTTGTCTAATATAATTCTGTAAAGCTAAATCTAAATTATTAGTATGGTAAATTAGAGGACAAACTAATGCAGCATAGCAACTTCCTTCCCATCTGTGTGGTAACTGGAAATAGGCTGATTTACCACATACATAATATATACCTTTGATGCTAGCTTCTACATTAGAAACAGTCTTTCCCTTTCCTAAATAACCAGATTCACACTCACTCCATCCTAATATCTCAACTGACTAATTTCCCTATGGATGTTGTACCATACATAATGCTGCTTTCTCACTCACTTCAAGACTCAATTTAGGAGGAGGTTCCTTTAAAATCTCCTAACCTTTCCCAATAATATGGACATTTGTTTTCTCCTCCTTTTTCTTCATCTGCTCTTATCCTTTCATTCAATTCATCTATGAAAATTCTTTCATCTGCGTTAATTTTACTTTCATATCATGCATGTTCTGCTCAGTAATGCTCTTGTTAGTTAGTTTAATTCTCCCTACTTACAATAGGTATATTTTCTAATGAATTATCAAATTCAGGATAAAACAGTTTAATCAAGTTCTGTTGATAATATAGATTAAGAAAAATGTAATGATAAAAGGAATAAGACAAAGGAAGGTGAAAATAAGATGCCCCTTCAGCTGCAGAAGCAGGCAGATAATAACAAATGAAACAGTTTTTAATTTGCATAACTTTCACGCAGAGTTAACATTTGATAAGACACATTATAACTATATGCATTCTCATGCTGTGAGAGGTGTGAAATCTTTCTTTCATGAGATGGAGGGCTAGTCACAGAGGCAAAAGTAGCATTACATGCATTAGGAATGCCATCCCCCCAGCAAATAAAGGGTGCAGAGACAGAATATCGAGTACAAAATATTGAGTTGCAGAAATATCGAGTCATCAATATCGTGGGTCAGAAATATCGAATTAGAGTAAGTAATATCGATTTTAAAAATATTGAAGTGTTTAATATTGTTTGCAAAAATATAGTTGTTAAAAATATCGTTTAATATTGTTATGTATTTTAGTATATATTTTATATGTATGTGTTGTATTTTTTTTGTATAAGAATTGTTTGCATTTTTAATATATGTGTTAAATTTTTAGTAGTTTAGTGTTTTTTTAATTTAATTTTGCGCTTTTAGTTCCGTAGCGGGTTGTGGGTTTATAGGGGAATAGGGTGGGAAGTAATTTAATTATATTATATTTATTGATTAATTTTTATTTTTTAATATTTGTTTAATTGATATTTTATAGTGTCAAATGTGTAAAGTAATTTATTATTAATTAATTAATTTATTGTTAATTAATTTTAATTAATTGTTAATTAATTATGGTAATTGTGTAATTAATTTTAGGTGTGTGTTGTGGTGTTCATAGGTGTAAAAGGTGGGAAGTAATTTAATTTTAATTTATTAACTCATAATTGGTTAATTAATTTAAATTAATTAATTTTGGTAATTGTGTAATTAATTTTCGGTGTGTGTTGTGGTTTTTATAGGTGTAAAGGGTGGGAAGTAATTTGTTTTTAATTGATGAATTTATAATTGGTTAATTAATTGATTAATAAATTGGTAATTAATTATGGTAATTGTGTAATTAATTTTAGGTGTGTGTTGTGGTGTTTATAGGAATAAGGGTTGGGAAGTAATTTGTGATTAAACAATTAATATAAAGGGGCCGATTTCGATCTCGCTCGGAAGGGCTCCTGACGGCATCTGTCAGGAGCGAGTCCGAGTCGTGAGTGCAATTTCCGACCGACTCGTCCCGCCGTACGAGCGAGCAAATACGATGGGATTATCGCCTCTCGCTCTGAGCGACTCGTACCCGTCAGCGAAGCCCTCGGACGACTACAACATGGCTGACTTGTGCAGCGCAATGGGTTCGATTTCCGAGCGACCAAGTACGATGCGCGCTTCGAGCAGCCGGATCGACTCGGAGCCTCCGACTCGAAGAAGCTTCAGGAAGCGGAATTCAGGGGGCCGTAGCGGGCCCCCCTTCACCCGTAGCCCTATGACTCGGTCACAGGGGCCCCTACACATGCATGTACGGTGCGGGGGGCACCGATGTGTCCCCACGACAGGGGTTGCCTTTTTCCGCGACGTACTTTTTTCTCAATGGAAGCCTATGTACGCAACGTACAACAAGCTCCCATTGACTTCAATGGGGCTCCGAGCGACCTGAGTCCATCAGCGCGTACTTGCATCGTACTTGGGCATTCGGAGCCCAGGAGCATGAGTCGTTCGGAAAGCTCTACAGGACCGAGTCGGCCGTAGGGCTTTCCGAGCAAGATCAGAATCAGGCTCCTAGTTAATTAATGTTAAATAATAGATAATTATTTTGGGTAATTGGTTTTTTTGTATTTATTTTTAAAGGGGTAAAAGGTGGGTATTAAATAAATGTTAATTATTAGTTGTTAATAGTAATTGTTTTGAATTTTAAAATATGTTTTCATTGTGTTTTATTATTTTATAGTTTAATTTAGGTGTGTGTTGTGGAAATTATAGTGTTAAAGTGTGTGTAGTCAATTATTGTTTATAGTTTTTTTTAGTACTAGTATTTTTTATTTGATCATTATGTTAATTATGTAAATAAATTTAAATAAAAAATTATGAAGTGTTTTGTTATTGGTGTGTTATAGATTAGGAAATAAAATAAATAATTTTTTTTTAAATTAAATCTGTTTATTAGAGTTTTGTAAGTATATAAACAATAAACAACATTTCCCAGGTGTTTTTAAATTAATTTTTTTGTTTGTAAATATTTTCTAGTTTAAAAGAAATATTTATTTGTAAATGTATTTATTATTTTATTATATATAGTAGTTGTAGGTTTTTGTTATATGTAATTCATATTATAATATGTGTTCTTTTTATATGTTTAATACATTTTATTTAAATTTTTTAATATTGTTTTTCAATTTTTATTATTTTTTTGTTTTTTCAATATATATTTTTTATAAGTGTTTGAGTGTGAATAGTAATTTTTTTTCTACGGTATCCAACACTTTCCCTACTGTTCCATTCACTGGAGTGGGAATAGTATTTTTTACCTCTCTGCTATCCAGCACTTTCCCTACTGTTGCACTCACTGGAGTGGGAATAGTAATTTTTACCTCTCCGCTATCCTGCACTTTCCCTACCATTGCACTCACTGGAGTGGGAATAGTAATTTTACCCCTCCTCTATCCAGCACTTTCTCTACTGGTGCACTCACTGGAGTTGGAATAGTAATTTTTACCCCTCCGCTATCCAACCCTTTCTCTACTGTTGCACTCACTGGAGTGGGAATAACTTTTTACCCCTCCCCTATCCAACACTTTCCCCACTGTTGCACTCACTGGAGTTGGAATAGTAATTTTTACCCTCCGCTATCCAGCAATTTCCCTACTGTTGCACTCACTGGAGTGGGAATAGTAATTTTACCTCTCCGCTATCCAACACTTAACCTACTATTGCACTCACTGGAGTGGGAATAGTAAATTTTACCCTCTGCTATCCAACACTTTCCCTACTGTTGCACTCTTTGGAGTGGGAATAGTAATTTTTACCTCCACTATCCAACACTTTCTCTACTGTTGCACTCACTGGAGTTGGAATAGTAAATAGTACTGTTGCACTGATTGTATTGGGAAATTTAAGTTTACATATTTTTTATAGTTTAATGTTTTAATTTATTCTAGAATGTTTTTTATATTTCAAATTATTTCTAGATATAAATATTTTTATATAATTTTAAAGTTTTAAAATACATTAGAGATAATAGTTTATTAATTATTTTAAAGTAAATATATATATAAATAATTATGTTTGTGTGTTTATATTTTTTAATTAAGTTTATTTGTAAAATTTTGTAAAAATGTATATTAAATGTAATTTGTGTTAAAATTAATATTTAATATATTTAATATACATTATTTTATATATATTTTTAAATCGATATTTTTACATCTATATTTTTAACATCGATATTTTTGAATTGATATTTTTGTACTTACCTGTGTAGGAATGGGAGTCGATATTTTTGCAGTCTATACTTTTTTTCAAATTTTTGACAGTTTTTTTAGATTTAACTTTGTTTTTATTCACATTCTGCAGCAAGGAAACAACATACATATCTGGTAATTCCTTCCCATGTCGCACTGTTACCTCCCCCCTCAGGGCGTACATAACATCTGGAGGCCGTGTGCGGGTGCCATCTAACATGGCCCCGCCAGCGCCCATGAGGTATTTCTAAGAGTATCTGCATGCTATGGCGTAGTTCAAGTTCTCAATTACACAGCCAAGTCAAAAGGGGAAAAGGAAATGAAAAACCGAAGGAAAAAACAGTCAGTCCCTCCCCCCACCCTTCCCACCCACGAACTGGTGTGCTTGGGGCCTATCTCACTTTTGAACAATATATAGGGCAAGAGCCAGAGTGCAAGTCATGATACCGTAGGTGACTCGTCTGGAGCGGTGAGTCGAAGGAGGCGAAGATACCTCGGGCATGTGACTTCATTCATTTCAGTGGCCAAAAGAGACACTATCGGCTGCCAAACTTCTTTGAAACCCACAGTGGAATTAGTTAAGGAAGCCTGTATCCGCTCCATCCCTAAGATGTGCCACAACCTGTGCAACCACCCCGTATACGTTGGTCTTGTCTGTGTCCCCCAATGCGATAAGATGTTTTGGAGTGCTGCCCCCAGGGCCAGTCCCATCTGTTTCCCCCCCCTAGACCTTAGAGGATAAGTCAACGGGTTGGGCAACCCCAACACCACGTAGGCCGGAAACCTCGGGATTTGTGTCTCAAATTGTCGATCTACGTCAAATAAAATCGTAGCCCAGTATCCTGCTAGTTCCCTGCAGTCCCAAAGCAAGTGTACCAGTGTGCCCACCTCCACGCAGGCCCGCCAACAAGTCGGACTACGGTCCGGGTTCCCCTGTTCAGGCGCACCGGCGTCAAATACCAGTACGTGGCTATCTTGACTGCGGTTTCCCTACTGGCGGTGTTACGTGCTGTATGGTTGGCCCGGTAATAGATGTCTTTCCATTCCTTTCCGTAAGGTCTCGTCCCAGTTCTTTTGCCCACCGTTTCTGGCTGGCCGTGGGTGATGTAGGAGCCTGGGGGCGCGAACATATACAGTTCGGAGATCATTTTCCTATCTATATTCTTCGTCACTAGCCACCTCTCATATTTTGTCAGTTTCCTATTCACTTTTGGTGCACCTCTGTCTGGAGAAGCCAGTGGCGTATCTGGAGGTAATGAAACCTCTCTGATTCAGGGAGGCCGTAGTCTAGTTTTAGGTCAGGAAATGAAATAATCCCCTCCGGGTCAAATAAGTGCCCTGCCGCTTTGCAATCTGTTCCCCTCAAAGCCGCAAACGCCCTGTCGTCCAGCCCAGGTGTAAATTCCCTGTTGTCCAGTAAAGGAGTCATGGGGGAGGGGAACGATGTCAATCCTCGTTTGGTAAGAAAAAAGTCCCGGGCACACGTAATGAGGATAAGATACTGGTAGAAATGTCTCGTATTTATATTCAAATGGTCGACACCAGTGGATTAGTTAGAAAGTTTTAATGATGCAACAACAAAGAAACGACCAGCCGACACGTGTTTCGCCACAAAACGGGAAGTATCCCCTGACTCTTCAGGGCTGTGTGGTGGTGTAGATGGATGGTGTGATCAGAGAGCCGGTGGAGTAACCAGAGCGGCCAAGGGGTCTGATGACCTGGCGATCAGATACACGGGTACAAGTATTGACTGACGTGAAAACCACGGAACTCGGAGTGCCTACTGAGGATATGAGAACGTTTCACTGTGATGTGTGGTAAAGAAGGTAGTATCCTTGATGGGGTGGTAGATACCAAGAAGCGGTGAATGCTGTTGAAAATCAAATTAACAGGGCGGATGCAGTCGGGCGGGTGAGCCGTGTGCACAGGGAAGCAGGGTGCCAGTATGGACCGTGTGTCGACAGTCCAAAAACTGGAGGGTGCGGGAGGCGGGTGCGCCGGACACTTTACGTCAGTCACAGACTGGAAGCAAAGATCAGGTCCGTGCGAGCTCACAGCATACACCGCTTCTTGGTATCTACCACCCCATCAAGGATACTACCTTCTTTACCACACATCACAGTGAAACGTTCTCATATCCTCAGTAGGCACTCCGAGTTCCGTGGTTTTCATGTCAGTCAATACTTGTACCCGTGTATCTGATCGCCAGGTCATCAGACCCCCTGGCCGCTCTGGTTACTCCACCGGCTCTCTGATCACACCATCCATCTACACCACCACACAGCCCTGAAGAGTCACGGGATACTTCCCGTTTTGTGACGAAACACGTGTCGGCTGGTCGTTTCTTTGTTGTTGCATCATTAAAACTTTCTAACTAATCCACTGGTGTCGACCATTTGAATATAAATACGAGACATTTCTACCAGTATCTTATCCTCATTACGTGTGCCCGGGGCTTTTTTCTTATTTACTGGGGTGGATTTTCACGACCCACACATCTATGGGGGTTACAGGGTATTTCCCCCAACCTGGTAGCACCGTACTTACTTTCCTCATCTCATACATTACGCACATCAGCCTGAGCGCCAAGCTTCCTGTCTTACTAAAAACCCTACATCAAGATATTAATCCTCGTTTGGTGGCAACCCCGTCCCAAGCCCTTAGTAGTGTGTGCGTTATGGGTGAGCCCGGAGATTTGGAGGCCTATCTGCTCTCTTCATGAAAGGGACTTTACATAGGGAGAGTTTTGCTAGCGCTCTCTCCTGAAACAGCCATCTCTTCTCAGATTCCGATCTATTCCATTCCACTAGGTATCTGAGTTGTGCCGCTCTAAAGTATTCTAGCATGTTCGGGATCCCCAAGCCTCCCTAGTCCGGCCTCAAATAGCCCAGTTCCCTTCGCATCTGGGGGAGTGCCCCTGCCCAGACGAACTGCTGTATCGCCTGTTGCAATTTATGAATAGTGCCTGGTGGGGGCCATATCGGTATTGTCTGGAATAGATACAATGCCTTAGGAAGAATGGACATTTTAATCGCCGCTACCCGTCCCAGAAGCAACAGCTGGTGATGTTTCCAGGGCTGTAGGCCTCTAGTGATCTGAGTAGTTAACTTGGAGTAGTTTAGCATAACCGTGTGCGATACGGACGGGGCCAATTCAATTCCCAAATATGGAATAGACTTCATTGTCTGTATCCCTGCATACGCGTCCCCACCCTGCTCTGATGTTATCTCTCGCTGGTCTAAGCGGAGAATCATTGACTTCCCGACATTTACTCAGAATCCCGAGACTTGGCCAAAGGATTCTAGTTCCTGCAAGAATGCTGGAAACGAACGCTCCGGAGACGCAAGGGAAGCAATGATATCATCCGCATAGAGGCTTATTGAATGTCTCTCCCCGCCAAAGGGAATGCCCAGGATGTCAGGGTTATCCCTTATCTTCTGTGCCAGCGGCTCGATATATAAAGCGAAGAGAAGGGGTGACAACGGGCATCCCTGCCGTGTCTCTCTTTGGATCGCGAATGGGTTAGATGATATCCCGTTTACTCCGATTGTCGCCGTGGGTGCGTTGTAACAATTTGTCACCCAGGCCCTGAACTGGTCCCCTAGGCCGAAGTGAACCAGGGTCTTTTCTAAAAAGTCCCAGTCCACCTGGTCAAATGCCTTCTCGGCATCCACCGACAATAGAAGAGCGTCCATGTTCGTTCGATGGGCTGTGTCGACTTGGTGCAGAATGTCTTTGATGTTATCGCTACTCTGCCTATTGTGAACAAAGCCGGACTGGTCCGGTTCAATGATGCCCGGCATGACCTGCACCCCGATGAACAATTTCAAGTCTACGCTAGGTAGAGACACCGGGCGATAGGAGCTGCACAGGGTTTTATCTTTCCCGGGCTTAGGAAGGACCACTATGGAGGCCGCTAGCATGTCTGGGGGGATTGTCCCTGGTCCAGTAAAGGAATTAAAAAACAGCGTCAGGAGTGGGGCTAAGATCTGGCAAAAAGATTTGTAGAACCCCGCCAAAAAGCCGTCAGGTCCCGGCGATTTCATAAGCTTGAGGCGCGAGATTGCCCCCATCACTTCCTCCACCCGTATCGGTGCCTCCAATGTTGCGGCTGTCCCTGGGTCTAGTGCAGTCGTGTTCGCGTCTTGGAGATATGTGGCGATGCGGGAGCCTGGGGGGGGGGGTTTCCGTTCGGTAATGATCAGTGTAGAATGCCTGAAAAACCTGCGCAAACTCCTCGTCCCCTTCTACGACCTCCCTGGTAGCCTTCTTGAGAGACTGGACCTTCGTCTGTTGGGTACGGGCCCTAAGCTTGCTCGCCAACATAGTAGGAGTGCTTCAGCCTGACTGCTGCATACTCAGCTCTGTCCAGATCGAGCCCCACCAACTGGGCCCGTGCCGCTTTCAGCTGGCACCAAACTCTAGGTGCCCCGGTCCTGCTGTGTACCCTCTCCAACTCTAGCACTTGCGCCGTGATCTGATCCCGCTTGTTTTTGCGTTCTCTGTTTTCAGCCGCGGAGATAGCTATCAATTCCCTGTGCACCACTGCTTTGAGGGCCCCCCATAGAGTGGTCAGGGAAATGTCAGGGGAATCATTCAGTTCCAGATAGTCTGTAATGCATTTGTGGATCTGTTTCGTTACCTCTGCTCTATGCAGCATGCCTTCCCGAAGTCACCAACCCCCTCTTTTGCTATGTGGCTGAGGCACCCGAATGGTCACCGTCACCGCATCGTGGTCTGAAAGTGCCGCCGGAGTGATGTCCACCTCCCTCACCAGGTCATTCAGTTCCGTCATGCCTAACAGGTGATCGAGCCGGGCATAAGTGCAGTGTGCATGTGAATAGAAAGAGAATTGAGATGAGTGTGGATGAGCCACCCGCCAAATGTCCACCAGTCCTCTAGATTATAGCCAACTTTTCCCCTCGGTAGACAATTCCCCTGTTGGAGTGTAGCGATGGCTCGATCTGTCTACAGCCGCGTCCATAACTAAGTTTAGATCCCCCCCACCAGTACCCACCGCTCCTGCGCACTGAGGACGTTGGAAAGAGCCGCTTTCAGAAATTTCTCCTGCCCTGAATTGGGCGCATAGATGGAGCCCACCACTAGGGGTGAGCCCCCCAACCAGAGCTTATACGCCAAGAGGCGACCTTTCACTTCCGCTACTTTGTCTCCTACCTTCCCAGCCAAACGGTTAGCCACCAGTATAGCCACTCCCACTTTTTTATCCATCGTTGAAGAAAAGAACTGCTGGGGGAATGCCCTGGACCTCATCCGGTGCCAATCTTTGGGGAGGAGATGGGTCTCTTGAAGGAGACATATCTGCCCTCTAATTCTCTAGGTAGGGCAGTATGGCTTTTTGTTTATTAGGGTTGTTAAGGCCCTTCACATGGAGGGTGATGACTTGTAATGTGGAGTGTGACATGGGATATGGTCGGAGTTTGACCGCTTCACCTGTGAGTTTCCCCGCCCGCAGTACGAGCGTGTGGCTCCCACCCCCTCGTCTCTGATCCTCTCTGCATCTAGCCTACTCCGCTGGACCCCTTGTTGTAGCACACCAGTACCCACCCTCCCCAACCCCAACCTAAATTCCCCAACACCCCCATATTGTCCAGCGCCCACAAGGCGTATTCGCGTGCACCTGGAAAAAAGAAGTAGCAGGGACATGTTGTGGCCTGAGAATCCCCAACTCCCCGCTCCCAGCAGACCCCCCCTGGTCCTGCTCAGAATACTTGTGTGTAGCAGTCCCCCCGGAGCTCATGAGCTATCTTGGGATGCTGTGTCCTTGAGGACGGTCTCCAGAGCCGCCTGCCGCTCCTGCGCCATGGTCGTGGGATCTGGCCCCAGAGAGTTAACAGGAAGGCGCCTCCGTCCGACTCTCTGCCATCGCTCCCGTGGGGTTCGACGTGCCTGACTGGCCGTTTCCTCTGGAATGTGGTGTGCCAGTCCTAGAATCTTGCAGGCGTCTTGCAGAGATTTGAGTTGATCAAGCCTACCGTCCCATTTGAAAATCAAGCGAAATGGGTGGCCCCAGGAGTATGCCACTCCTTTGTCCCAAAAATGTGTGGTCACCTCCCTAAACTCTCGCCTCTTCTGTAGTGTGATGGCAGCCAAGTCCAGATAGAGGGCTATGGAGTGACCCAAGTACGTGATCGGTTGCTTCACCCTGGCCTCCCGTAGGATGCGTTCTTTGAGTGGAAAATCTGGAAGGGAGGCCAGGATGTCTGGCGGAGGCGCAGGGGCTCTCCTCCTCAGCCCCACTCTATGCGCCCTGTCTATGCGGATCTCGAAGTCTGGCGGGACTCCCAATATGTTGCGGAAAATCTCCTGGAGGTACTGAACGATGTTCGACCCCTCTGCGTTCAAAGGAACTCCCTTCACGTGGATGTTATTCCGCCTAGAGCGGTTTTCAAGATCCTCTGTGTGTGCTTGGAGGTCTATCTGTTGTTCCCGCAGATGGATCACCTCCTGCTGAAGCTGCACTACCTCCTCTTCTCTGGCCTGTTCCTGGTCCTCTATGCTGGCCACTCTTTCTCCAATCGTGTCCACGTCGCGACGAATCTCTTTCACTTCCCCTGCCACTTCACCCTTGAGTGTTTGGAAGTCCTCTTGCAGGGTATTGAACAGCGTTTCTAGAAAGGAGCGAGTGACCGGGGCCTCCGCCCCCTCCGGCTCGAGGTGTAGCTGCGTCGTTGGGGAAGACCGGCCCTCCCTCCCACCTATCTGTGGGGGTTTTGACAACATTTCTTTCAATGTCCTATCTTTCTTCCCCATCAATGAGGACATAATTGTGGTGTGGGTTTTAAGCTCTAGAGTGGATCTCAGCTCTCCTTCTGCTTCTGGTCCGTTAGCTACCACCACTCTCCTCCGTTGGCCTGTGGGCTCCCTCGGAGACCATTGCGTTACTCTTTGGGGATACTCTGTGGAGACCCGACGATTCAGGCGCACTCCCTCAGATTGGAAGTGGCGCGTGTCTTCACCCCCTATTCGACTCCTGTGGTTTGCGCGGTCCTTTCCTCTTTCCGCTATGGGACTATACTGCTAGTCGTGTCTCGATCCCATTGTGTACTGCCAACTCGCTGCTTTCTCCGGATGGCAAGGCCACCAACCCCCAGTTCCCCCGCCAGCCTGAAAGTCTGGCCGAGTCCCCTCTTGTCCAGCCGCTGCATCCCTTGCCCCTACAATCCAACCTGCCGGTTAGACTCCACTCCGGCGTGGCTCCCCTTCCAGCTCTGCTCTAACCCTCGCTTGCCAGTCGAAGACTCTGGCCGAGTGGCCGCTAGGTAAAACCCAAATAGAGTGGATCGTTTGTCGCGCCGCCCGGACCGCTCCGTCTGCAGGCTCTGCTAGGCCTCCCTAGGCCTTTAATTTCCCAGTGTCCGCTCTGGCCTCCTTGCTCGCTCCGCTGCTGAGACATCATTTTTTTTACATCGATATTCTATCAGTGAACCAAATAAATATCCAACAGCCATCCAAACATAGCATGAAATTGCAACTGCCATACTTACGACTATAATTTTACAGTGTAACTGCACCATGCTCAACTTTGATCTACTCAAGGAAACCTCTCAAATACACCAGAATTAGACCTCTAATGGTTAACTTATTGTCTCTACCCTATCTCGGAAACTATTAGGATTTTTTATTCTGCATTAACTGGATGCCTTATGGGGCTGCCGTCCTTTAACAGTTACCCTGACTCTATAATCGTCCTTTTAATGTTTGTCAATTGTCAAAATTAGAAATCTTTACAGCCTTTCAGTTTTTCTCCTGTTTGTTTAAAGGAGGGCCATCTGAATCTGTCAGACAATCATCTCAACAAAATTTGGTTTTGGCATAGTATGTCCAGTCTGAACCAGTGTACTTTTGACTCACCTCTCTCTCTTTGGTCGCTTTACATCAGTTGTTTCCAAGTCAGAGTCATAAATGTCTACTTGTTCTTGTATCTCACTATCTTCCCTGATCGTCTCTGGTCTTGTCTTATTTCTCAACTGTCTTTTTCTAAGAATAATTGTCTTTGGCCACCTTTTCCTTGAAGTGCTTGAGATTCTTGATTCAGGTGTAACTTGTTCACGTTCTACCGTAGAGTCTTTTTGTTCAGTTTCAAACTCTGTCTCTCTGATAGGTTGTTGTGGCAGATTGGTTCCCCAAATTTTTACTGCCTCTGCATGTGTGTATTCTAAGACCAGTTGCTGGTGTCAGAGAAGTTGCTGGGTTTTCAACCTTCACACCAGTCTCTGATTTAGCAGGTTGTTCATTCAATGGAGATGGTGGGTTTCAAGTCTGGTCTTCCTCCTCCTCTTCTGAAACTTCAGACACCTCGAATCACGTGCGACTAGGAGAATTGGCAGATGCAGACTCTACTTCTTCCCCTGTGTACCTTGCCCTCTTGGTATGGGAGGTGTGTATCCAGTTCGGAAGATCAGCACACTTGACAGCATTGTTCAGACCCAGAATCAACTGATAGGGTCCATGCCACCTATCTTCCAGGCAGGTCTTTCGGACGTGTTACTTGATGTGGATCCAATCACCAGGGTTCATACCATGCCCTGGAGAGTCTCATACTGCTGGAGTAGCTAGGTCAACCTGATGAGAGATAGAACACACCACACCAAACAATCCTTTGCAGTACTTGAGAACCATGTCATCTGTGATGTTCAACAAGACCGCTGCTGGTACAGAAGGTATACGCATAGCTATTCCCCTCAATATTTCATGTGGAGAAAATTCAGATCTTTTGCATGCGGTACTTCGGAAACTCATGAACACTAAAGGAAGAACGTCAGGCCATTTAAGTGATGTAGCAGTACAAGCTTTTGCTAACTTAGCTTTAATATTCCCATTCAGTTTTTTCTACTACTCAGGATGCTTCCGGTCTATAGGTACAGTGAAATCTTTGGTAAATTCCTAAAGCTGTACATATTAACTGCATAATCTCACTTTTAAAAAGGATTCCTTGATCAGATTGAAGATGAGCTGGCATGCCGAAACCTGGTATTAACTCCCACAACAGTAGTTTAGCAAGTGTTAGACTGTCACATCTTGGGGTGGGATATGCCTCAACCCATTGTGAGAATAAATGGACAATAAATTAAACACACAAAAAGATAAGAAGGGGTAGGAGGAATATAAGTCCCACTTCAACCTCCCAAAAATGCCATAAACACACAACAAGGAAGTAAGACTATTAAAGCTAGATCGCTGAAAATTAATAAGGTCCCAGGGGAATACCTGGTGTATAAAACTGCCCTCACACACAGCAAGCTGTGTCATGCTTCATCATAGGGCTGCTAACACACCTCCTCGTTAGCCAACGTTGGAGGTGGAGCAATAGGGAGGGGAAGACAATACAACACATAAAAAAATATATTCAAGACATGGGATCAAAAAATGTGAATAAAGGTGCAGAAATAGTGAACAAAACTGGATCCAGGGTTATCCCTATTCCAAATTTAATTATGGACTCCCTAGCCCAGAGTTAAAAGAAAGGGGCCACAAATATGACCACCTCCAACGTTGGCTAACGAGGAGGTGTTTTAGCAGCCCTATGATGAAGCATGACACAGCTTGCTGTGCGTGAGGGCAGTTTTATACACCAGGGTATTCCCCCTGGGACCTTATTAATTTTCAGCGATCTAGCTTTAATAGTCTTACTTCCTTGTTGTGTGTTTATAATAATTGGACAATGACAAGGGTATATCTCAGCTGATCACATCAAGGCATCTCCAGAAAATCTATTTGGAGGCAAATAAATGGACCATCAGATTTTCCAATGGGACCCATTTTTTATTTTATAATTAACTTTATTGTGTTTTACACGTGGAAACATATACAACGAAAAGCCACCTCTGGCCACAATCACAAGTACATTAGGTAAGTCTCACAGTAAATCTGGCAGCATATAAGTAACATTATCAGAGCCCATGTGGAAACACACCCAAACAGTTTTACAACAAAATGCCAAGCCCAAAAATTGTCCCACCATTTGCTCCAGATCTTAGCGTTTTTTTTGGACAACCTCGGGCTTCAAATATCGTCCTCTCCTGTTACGCACACCAGTCTACACTCCGGCACCATTGAGACAATGAGGGTGGAGTGGGTGATTTGCATCTTCAGGCTATGTCCAGTTTTGCAATAATGGTGGCTACCCCGACCATTGCCCGGGCAGCCCTCATACCCCCATCCCTTCAAAGATCTCCAGGAGAACGATTTTCAGTGACAACTCCTCTTACCACCCCAGCCCCTCCGATAGTGTCCGAACCACTTCATCCAAGTAACTGACAATGAGGGGACATGTCCACACCATATGGCAGAAATCTGCTGGGGTATGAGGACACCTGAAACATGTGCTGCCAGGGAAGAGATGTACTCTGTTCAGGTGGCTGGGGGTAAGATAGGCGCAGTGGAGATAGTATGTTTGCACAAGCCTCAACCTAGATGAGATTGTGATGGCACTGGATGCCATCCTGGCATCCCACCAGTCTTCTTCCTCCAAAGGTCCCACCCTCTCTTCCCAATAGGCTCGTAGCAGTGGAAATGTGTCTGGGGTGTTATAGGTTAAGGAGCAGTAGATTTGGGAGATTCCCCCTTTGACAGTCCACCCATCAAGACATTAGCTTCCAGGGGAATTTGTTCGGGGAGTTCCATACCTGAGGAGACATGTACCTTTGAGGAATGTTGCACCTGAAGGTATTTTTGGAATGCGTGGGTGATAGAGCATAGTTCGATTGGAGTGCCTATGGAGTGTATATAGGTACTGGACCAGAAGTCCCCCAGAAAGGAGATGCCTATCGAGTCCCATTGGGTAAATCCCTCCAACCTGTGTAACGAAGCACTGCATGCCAGCAGAGAAGAACTACTATAGTCTCCTCTGGGAGTATCTGAGGAATAGGGGTGCCATAGTGCATGCCAAGCATGGCATCAAAACTCATTGAGGTCAGCTCCACTCTGTACGCCAGGTCTGACCAACCCCCATTGAAACATTTATTGATAACCAGGTTTGAGACACCAAATAGTACATGTAGAGGTTAGTCATACCTAAAACCTGGTCATATGGAGTTTGTTGACATTTAGCTAGGGCTAGTCTGGGCCTAGGTTGGTGCCAGAGAAACAACATTGCCAAGGAGTCCATCTCCCTGAATCACTGGGGATGCACCATTAGCGGAAAATTTGAAAGTGATATAAGAAACGCAGTAGAATCATCATCTTATAGAGTGCTATCCTTCCCATTACGTTAAGTGGAAGGGCCTCCCATCTCTTTAGATCTGCTTTCACCCTCCAGAGCAGCAGAGTGAAATTAAGGTTCCAGGAAGGAGTGCAATATGGATCCACAAGTAAAGAAAGCTCAAACATCACACGGGAATGGACGTCTGCCACTCGTCACGTACCCGAGAGGGATGGAGTGGGACCAATACTGACTTAGTATAGTTAACCCGTAGGCTGGAGGCCTCTTAATAGAGCTGAAGAATACAAAGGCAGCGAGGACCCGTCTCTGATGGGATTGACAGAAATAGGAGGAAGTCATCCGCATATCAAGTGATACAGTCATTATGGCCTGTGTCCGACCTCCAGCCCCAAACCGGTGTATCACAGTGGATAAGCCTCGACAGTAGCTCGATAGCAAGGGAAAGAGGAGGGAGAAAGGGGGCAGCCTTGTCTCGTACCTCTGCGAATAGGGATCAGGTCAGAGACTACACCGTTAATTTGTATCTTCCGTAGGACATGAAACAGGAAAGGCTAGTCCACCATGTCAAACGCTTTTTCGAAATCAATGAGCAGTGGGGCAATGGGTGGTGTCAGTAGATGTCACGCTAATGCAGCCTGAGTCAATGCCTCCTTCCTCTGGCGGACATAAAGCCACACTGGTCAGGGTGAATAAGGATGATCAGAACTGTTTTTAACTGCTATCTTGGCAAAGAGCTTAATTTTCCATTAGTCAGAGAGATAGACCAATAGTTTGTGCAGGTGGTGGGCGGAGGATTCAACTTTGGAATGACCACGATAGTAGACATATCAAGTTCCTGTGGGAAGTGTCCTATTTTAGTGGCTTCTTCGTAAAGTGTGAGCAAATACAGGGAAAGAATATCTTTGTAAGCACCATAAAACTCTGGAGGGTAGCCATCGGGCCGGGTGTTTTTCCCGCAGGCAGATCAGGGATGGCAGCAGCTACCTGCTTGACTGTGATTGGCAAGTCTAATTTGTGTCATTGAGCCTGTGACACCTTGGGTAGAGGAATATTGTCCAGCAATGGGAAGGCCCGTTCGATGTCTGGTCTCAGAATCGCGGCATACAACTGTCTGTAGTAGTCCGCAAATGCTTGGACAATGTTAGCGTTAGTGCGAAGGGGTGCGCCCTCAGTGTCTAGCAACTCAGGGATCACATAGGATGCCAGGGTTCTGGCGGCCAGCCAGTAGAACAGCTTGCCATTTTCGTCTCCCCATTCATACATTCTCGCTGTGGAGGCACGCCAAACCTGGCGCACCACCTCCAGCAACATTTGCTGAATCTCATCGTGGGTAACTGCAAGCTGGCGAGAAATCTCGCCTTGGGGGTCATCTGGAAATTGTGTCTCTAAGCACAGGGCTTGAGCATTTAATTGAGTCACACACTCAAGCCTATCTTTTTCCTTCGACCACATAATACTTTTGGCCTACTCCCTAATGGTAGTTTGCATGCTGCCCGCAAGGTGCCGGCCGACTCCACCGTTTCCTGATTGTTCTGGAAGTATGCCATCGGCCATTCAGAGACTCAGTGAGAGCAGGTCTCATCTTTAAGATGCCATGCATTGAGGCGCCACATAAGTTATTGGTGGGGAGGCCCTAGAACCAAGACGGAGCAGCACTGGAGAGTGGTCAGAAATCCCTCTGGGAAAAATCTGTATTCACGAAATGTGTAAACAGTCAGTGGCTGGCATGAGTATAAGATCTATGTGTGCATGAGAGTGACGGGCTGCTGAAGTGTGTGTGTGTGTGCTGCCTCTGTCAGGGATGCCATAGCCTCCATATGTCGCATAGACCAAGGGTGTCTACCTAGCTGGACAGCTGATGGACCCACATACACCTGTGTTTGTAGGGGGTACCTGTGGAGTCAGCATGAAGATCCAGGGTGGTGTTGAAGTCCCCTCCAACCTCTTTGGTACCACTTGGGAGAGCGAAGATGAGATTTGTTAGGGTCTGGAGAAAGGGCTCACCGGCCGGAGGACGGGCATAGATGCACAACAGATTGAGGCCTTGCCCTTCCACTCTGCCCTCAAGGGCGAGATATCGACCCTGAGCATCGGTAGGACTTGAGTAATCACCATGGTGAAGGAGGGTGAAGTAGAATTTGTCACCCCTCGGGATACCCACGTGAAGCCGGCGTGAAAAGTCCTGTCATACACATGATGGAGCAAGAAGGGGCAATGAGTACCTGGCGAGTGTGTCTCTTAAATTCGTCAGGAGTGCGGCGGTGAACATAGTGCAAGATTATGGACTGTTTAATAATGATTTAGCAGGTCCATTAACATTCCAGGACAGGACAAAGAAGTCCGTTAGGGCTGGAATGATAGATTGAACAAAGCCTGTAGGTTGGGCACCTCACATGAATTGCTGGTGACAGGGCACGTAACATTTGTGACTGCGTGTGCCAATGTGGATAAACCACTGTGACTGCTAGTGTGGCATGGTGGCAATCATAAAACAACATAAACAAATAAAGACTATCACAGTGAAATGAAATTAACCTCCCCAACAAACCCTCACCCCATACTTCTACTCCGGAAGCATCTGTCGCCTGTTCAACTGTAACATAATTCCTAATCATTATACAATTGAGATGTGGAGTGGTGGACTCCCTCCTGGAAGCATCTCAGACTAGCTATCATACAATGTAAAGTTAACCTCAGTGTTAGTCCAAGGTGGTCTTCCCAGCATGCTAGTTTGCCGGGTGGCCCCCGACAGAGCCAGAGGGTTTTAGCGATCATCTGCACCGGTGTGGTCAGGCTGTAGGAGAGAGTGAGTCCTCGGAGGCACAACAAGCAATGTGGATTTGAGGGATGTGAGGTTCTCTGTTGATGCCTGGAGCAGAGTCTTTGACTGCAGCCCAGATGTATCTGAGCCCAAAGAGGGCGATTTGGCCGCACCTTGTCCACGACCTTTGTGGGAAAGGGTCCGGATCCTCCATTTCGTCAGTTCACTTACTGGTTTCCTCTGTGGGGGTGCTTTCCCAGAGGTCGAAGGAGATCGATTCAGCTGATGTATCCGTCTTTCTTCTGTGAGCCAGTCCAAGACAGCCTCTGGGGTATCAAAAAAAGACAGTTTTGCTATCGAAATAATCACTTTTAAATGTGCAGGGAACATAAGCATTTAGGATAGATTCATGGCTTTTAGTTTTTGTTTGACCTCTTTGTATGACATCCTCTTAGCCTGCACTGCTCTAGTGTAATCCATAAACGCCATTATTTTAGAGTTGTCGTAATGTAGGTCTTAGAGTCTCGGGCCTTACGAAGGATGGAGTCTCTATTGCGGAAATTTAGAATGCGAGCAATCATGGGTCTATGTGGGGCTCTGGGAGCTGGTTTGGGCGTCAGCACGCTGTGTGCCCGTTCCACTACAAACCAAGTTGACAACTTGCCCATTCAGGATCTGAACCATGTTTCCAAGAACTCTGCAGGATTCGGTATTTCTGAGCCTTCCAGGAAGCCAACCAATCTGAGGTTGTTGCGCAGGGACTGTTTTTCAGCATCTTCTGCTCAATCCTGCAATTCTTCATTTTGGAACATAAGACGAGAGACCTTCATTTTCAAGTTGGAGACGTTGTCTTCCACCGTTGCTAGTCGGCTTTCAGCTTCAGTAATTTGGCCAACGACTTTGCGCAGGTCTTAGTGTAGCAACCCCACATCAACATGAACCTCAGCAATCTTGTTTCCAACTGTGGCCTGCGACATGTGGATAGCTTGTAGAATCGTGGAAAGGTCCCCAGTGTCTGGAGGTGAGCAGGTCCCCGAGGATGCCCCTGAAGCTGTGGGACCTCCCACTGGACCATTGGTGAACCTATTGATGCCTATTTGGGAGGAGTGGGTTTGATGGGTCTTGTCTTTCCCAATGACTGTGGCAGTGGTGATAGCAGATAAGTCGCAATGTGTGGTGTCCAGCCCTCTTACCCCACTGGAGTAAGGTAGCACAAGCAGCCAGGGCACCAGTACAACCTGTAGGGGTTCGGGTGATCTTGCGTGCTTGGTCAGATGGATGAAGAAGAGTCTGTTGCCACACTTGGCTCCAGCCCAGACTGGCCACCCTTTTGTCTCTCTCTGAGCTCGCTTGTGGGTTCACATACGGAGCAGAAAGTCACAAGAAAAGGGGGGTAGGGAATACCCTTTGTCTCCACCCGCACCTCCAGTTCTCCCCTTGTGCACCAGTCATTTAATGCTTTTTTGCATCCCTTGCCCACTTTAGGTCGTTGTGGCAAGAGTACAGTAGTTAGATGGAGGAAGGGGGGGGAGAAGAGGAGGAAAAGAGGGGAGGTGGCACAGGCAGCTCTAGATCCCGGGGCTGCAGTTAGTCCCACTGCCCCTATGCCATGGAGAGCAAAAATCCCCCAGTCTTCACCCCCATATCCCCTGAATTGTTCTGGTGCGCACTCACAAGTGCCAGGAGAAGAGAGCAGGAGAGTTGATAGTGCTGTACAGGCATGTCGCTGGTCTCGGCCATGCCGCCTTGTCCAGCCATGCTCGGGGGCACAGCCTGCATCATTGTTGCTGCAGAGAGTCCTCTGCCAGTCTTAGGGGTGCAGCCGTTGGACAACCACAAGTGCCAAGAGAAGATAGCAGGGGCATTGATGATGCTGTATAGGTGTCCCAGAGGTATCAGCTATGCCTCTGGGTCTCGCCAGGCTGCTTGATCACAACGGGCCCGGCCGCTCAGCCTGCATCGTTGTCGCGGAGGAGAGCCCCCCACTGGTCTTAGGGGGTACAGCCACCGGGCAGTGGGCCCTGCATCTCAGTCCAGAGCTTCCCCAGGGCCATCGGCCCAACAGTAAAGGAAGGTCCCGGCTAGCAGGGCTTGCAGCAGCTCTGAAATTCCGAAAAAGCCGTTATCTTGAGTGCGCCCAACAACTGCTCCTGGAGCATCTCCATCATGTGGGGCAGTCTTCTGGGAAGCCACAACTCCTACCGTCCTAAAGCAGGGCCCTCCGACCCCCACCAACCTCCAACAGCAGGGAGGTACTCAAAAAGCGCATGATGAGGGCAGCTTGCAACAGCAGATGACAGAGGTGGTCCGGAGCACTCTTAGAGTGTGACCGCCATCTTGACGCCCAAAGCCACACCCTGTGGGCCCATTGTTACTGCTTCGCTCTTGCCCACATTTTGCTTTTAACAGATCATAAGCCTCATACAATAATCCTCTGCCATCATTCTGAACCGAAGATTATGGCAATAGGAACGGAAAGTAAAAGCCATTCCATCTCTTCCTACATGAGTCTGACCATGCATATGTCACACCATAGCTGGTAAAAGAGAATCTGGTAGCACAGGCTTTTCTTCACTGGATACCCAAATATCACTAGTATCTTTTCTACATCCCATCATTTCCCATTTGGCCTTTTCTATATCTGGGGCAGCATGTTGTATTTCTTTTAATTCATTAAAAGTGTGTAAAGTATTTATCAACCCATTTGTCACTGTTTCTCCTTCTATATTACATGGTTCATCTAAGTGAAAGGTACTGGACTCAAGAGCACAGTATCAGGCATCTTCATCCGCATAGCGATTGCCACTTGTGACAAAGTCATTGACACTCTTCTGTGTGGAACATTTCATGACAGCAATCTACTTTGGCAATTGTAGAGCATTTAATACATTTGAAACATATGGTCCATTTTTGATAGGACTGCCAGAAGTTAAAAATCCTCTCTGTGACCATAACTGACCAAAGTCAAGCCCAACTCCAAATCCATACTGGCTATCAGTGTAGATTGTGACTTGTGAACCTTCTGTGGTGCAGCAGGCTCTGGTAAAGTAAATTTACTCAGCTTCCTGTGCAGAGATTACTTGGCACAAGAAGGACACTTCCACAACTCCTCTTAAAGTACACATAGGCAGCTCTTAGGATACCACGCCTATCTCTTAGACATGATCCATCAACAAAAATAGTATGGTATGGATTCGTAAGTGGAACTTCTAGTATATCTGGTCTTAGTTTTGTGCATAACTCGGTTACATTGTGTGTTACATCTCTGAATGGAATCATGCTCAGCTGCCAAATAATTCTCTCATAGTGGGCAGGGCAGATATTTGTCATATGCTGCATTCTAGAGCAAGTCATGAGATTCTCAGTCGAATGAGGTACCATAACAATCAATAGATAATCCAGCTCAAACCCTTCTGTTTGCTGTATGCTAAGGCTAACTACTACAACCGCTTTTAGACAACCAGGTAAAGCTGCAGCCACCGGATCAAGAGTTGCTAAAAAATTGCCAATGGGACCTTATGGTATTACCATGGACTTGTGTTAGTGCAGACAATGCGCTCCCATATCTTCCGTGACAAAAGACAACAAAATCTTTTGTATAGTCTGGCATTCCAAGAGCAGGTGCACTGCAAAGTAAATTTCTAAGCTCTTGGAAGGCTTCCATGCATTCATCATCCTTTGTTATCGGGTCATTGACATCAGCAAGCGTTAGCATTATCAGAGGCTTCGAATCAAAGAGAAGTTTGTTATCCAATGTTGGCAGTAACCAACAGTAGGAAGGTGGAATCTGACTATATGGTTGCCCCCACTTTTTTTATGGTGTTTTGCTGGTTTATGACTTAGTTGGACTGGGATCCTGCTATTCAGGGCCCCAGTCTATCTGCTTTCTCTGTAAAAAGGTTTCCATGTGCCTTAGGCACATCTCTGATTGGAATCTGGAGTGCCCTTATAAGTCCCTAGTATATGGTATACTATGTACCAAGGGCATAGGTACCTCAGAGGCCTACCAGGGGCTGCAGCATGTATTATGCCACCCCTGGAAAGCCATCCAAACTGACACCACAGGTCTGCTACTGCAGCCTGGGTAAGGTGGTGCATGCTAAAGGGAAAAAGAACAAGCTAGTGGCAAGCATCAATATTAAAAAGAACAATTATAGCAGGACATAGTGTATTTAATCAAGAGACATAGTGCTTAAATATTATCAAAAAATATATTTTTTATTTTTTAGTATTTTACTGATATTTTTGTCATCTTGTCACAAGTATCAAGAATATATACTTCTAAATAGTTAAAATTCACAATGCATCAAAACATATTATGACATATGAGACATAATCAAGTGGATAGACAAATTATACATAACTATACAGTTTACATATAATGCAGCATTTTCCCGTTTGTTCGAAACTGGGTCCAAATCATATATGGACAGAAAGGAGGGTTGGCGGTAGATGGAACTACGCGCGTTTCGGCAGGTTGCCTTCGTCAGGACACCGTCTCAACTTTCACTGCATTGAACATATAATCAAATAATCTCAGTAAATACATGCACTTATGTCAATTTTATAATTTTTCTGTCCTGCAAAAAAAGATCATTCGATTGAATCGTTTCCAAAGAAATCGATATAGATGCAAAAGGTTCAGTAGTATTTAGGGGATCTATTCAGATTAAAAACCATGCAAATTTGGTGAGTTTAAAAACATATTCGAAAGATAGAATATGTGAACAGTAAGAAGAATATACCAAGAGAACACCTCCCAGTGCCATATCTCTATGTCTAAAGATATTAGTACGAATAGAGATATAGTTCTGTTAAAACTATTTATAGAAAAGTGCATGCTTAAAAAGGTGATATTATAAGGCGGAGCATGTATCAACTAAGTATACCAAGAAGGTGACATAAGGGACAAAGTTTAGGAATATTATATAGTCACCTATTTCTGTATGTGGTTACTCGAATTTATTTTCAGGTTTGCCACTTTTGAGCTTTCTCGGTAGTACAATGAAATGTCCCTGGATCTATAATGTAATAATACAAATATCTTAATAGGGAATAATAAGTTAATTGCCTGATTTTAATTTAGTGTTAGGACATGCTTCTATACCTGATGAAGAGGACGTTTAATGGGTAAATCGGATTAGCAAGTTTCCAGACGGTTTTATCAGTTTCCAAGGTTTTGAGTTCCGGGACTAGGAAATTTAATCTGGAGGCCGTGATTTTCTCTAGTTGCACGGAAGACAATAGGTAGAAGGATTTAATAAATCAATCTAATTTTAATAGATGAAAAGAACACATATTCGGTCCAAAAGCATAAAAGGAGCTTTGTCAGTGTATTAAGAAATACTTGTAAGGAGTCCCTATATCGTAACGGGACTCTGTTGGCTGCTATATTGTAGTTCTGTATGCACAGACCTTAGATTGATGTTTGTGCTATGTATTAACCGATGCTATAATGCAACATCTAACACAAGTATACATTTAAAAAAATCCATCTAAGGCCTACCAGGGGCTGCAGCATGTATTATGCCACCCCTGGAAAGCCATCCAAACTGACACCACAGGTCTGCTACTGCAGCCTGGGTAAGGTGGTGCATGCACTCCTTACTGTGATATAGGTTACCTATATCACTAAATACATACACACATATAAACCTATAAGTCACTCCTAAGGCAGGCCTTATCAATCCTGAAGGCAGAGTGCGTGGTTCCTATGTGAGAGGGTGCCCCTGCATGAGCAGGGCCCCTCTGCAGCGTTCGGAGACCCTTCTCTGATGCTGTTTGTAGTGCAGCCTGACCATATACTCTTAAGCGCATTATAACCTCGCGTTAAATGCTAACTTTGGAATGGCTGCACCTAAACATGTCGTGTTTGGTGTCAAACATCTTGGAATACTACCCCCCGCCAATTCTGGCGGCGGGGGTAGCATTCCACCCTTCTAGAGGGAGAGACATGTTAACCCTGGCCTGGCCGGTAACTTCTTTCTAAAGCCTGGCATCACAAAATGGATGCTACTGCCACAGACACAAGTCTGGCCTCCTGCTGCTGGACGAAACTCCGGCAGTGGAGGCCTGGACAATAGGTTTCCTGTCCCAGGGAGGTGTGACCACCTCCCCAGACAGGATAATGTGATTGGGGCTGGGCGGGAGCACTTTCTGGTGCTTTGAAGTCCTGCACTGGGGGCACACTTGGTGTCCCTGTGCATACCCCAGTTCAAACCGGATCAGGGGCTTGCAGCCCCTGCTTTGGCGCGAACTGGACAAAGGGAAAGGGTGTAGCCACCCCTCTGCCCTGACCCACCCATAGGTGGGGCCGCAGAGTAGTCCAACCCCTATACTTAGTATAAGTATAGGAACCCAGTCCTTAGGACTTTAGATTATCCCTGGACGAAACTCTGAAACTGAATCCTGGACCTTCGACGCTCTACTCACGATTAGAGGACAGAAGAATCTCCCTTGGGGTCAAGGAGTGACTCCCCTGTTTGGCAGGCACCAAAGAAGCATCTGTCCGGTTCGCATTTCTGAAGCTCCTGTCGGACGCCGAAGTCATCGCATCACCAGAGGTGGATTCTCAGACTTCCCAGAGGCTACCCTGAGTCCCCAGCAAAGCTGAGGCCCGTGGCTATCGTGGGTGACTTGAGACCGTGACCCCTGGACACCAAGCACATTTGCAAGTGCATCCTCTTCTGGGTCTCCCAAGAAGTCGTGCTTTGGGCTCCGAGTAGCCCTAGCCTCCAGCACCACCTGCACCAAAGATCACTGGCCCCCACTCCACGAGTGTCCTGTAAGCCAGATCCACGTGCGGCGTCACAAGGCTCCTTCGCGGTCGCTAGCCCGTTGGCTAGTAGCCCTTATCGACGGCCAATCTTTTCCTAACTTGGCATTCTGGTTGCTCCAGGTCTGCCCTCACTTACCCTCGCTGGGTGAGTTCCCCAGACCTTGCTGGTCTGCACCATCGACGATCTACATCTTCACTGAGACTTGCCGTTGCCAAGGCTTGTTGGGTCCAATCTGGTCGCCAATACCTCAGCACTCGACAAACATCGTGTACCAGCCCGAATCCTGCTCCTGGTCACCAACAACGCCTCCTGGACCTCGTGGCTGAAGAGTCAAGACGACCGTCAACGCACCTGAAGCACTCGACATCGGTGGGCATCTGTCCATCGCCTTCCTGGTCACTGGCTAGTGACCCAGACTCTGTCCCCTCTGCTTTCAGGTTCTTCAGAACTCCGATCCACTCTTGGATCCACCCGGACACTTTTCACTTGGTCGCCAGCAGCACTTTGCAGCAGATCGCCATTCAAATCAACGACGAAACCCGACCCCGAAAGGCACCTATGCACCCGGCTTCCCTGGGTGAGGTAACACGAGTATTCCGGTGCTCCCGTGGGTAGAGACTCTTCAAAGTCCTAGATCTCAAAGGGTTTGGTCCAAGTCCTCTTTAAGTGTCCCTTTTCTCTAATTTCCCGATCACGACTTTCTCCATAGAAGTCAACGGCGTATCGCGGTTGTGTATTTACACTGCACGCGTCTCCCGTGGGTCCCCTGTGTCACTACCTTGGGTGGTTCCTTGTGGTCCAAGCACTTCTAGAGGCTCTAGGCCTAGTGTCTAGTTCAGTCGTGGTTCTTATACCACTTTATTGGTATATGGTTTGGTACGCCCTAGGGCCCAAACGTGTATTTGTGCTATTACTGTGTTTAAATAACTTCTAACTTATGTACTTCGAACTCTAGCCTCATAAAGAGACTAGAGGGGTGTGTTTAGCAATAAATACATATATTTTGAATATATACCTGGTGTGGTGCTCTTTCATTTGATCACTCAAGAGATTATAGACTGGTAAAACAAGCTGCTTTACATTCCTTCAAGACTTAGCCTGAAGGCTGCTCTCCATAGCTACCACTAGGATAGCTTTCAATAAGGTTGTCTTTAACCTATCTCCAATAAGGGGTTGTTTGGACTGGTGCAAGGTGCCCACTATAATTAGTGGACAGCATATGCCAGGCCAACTTCTCACATTGGTGGGCAGCGTGTGGGATTCCAGCTTGCTATTGTTTTACCAGATAATCTCAATTGAATTGATCAACTGAAAACCACTAAAGGTACCTAAGGTACATATAATTTAAGCTTAGAATACAGTAAGTTCTACTGAACTTAGAGTTGTGTGTTAAGAGATAGCACAACCCTTTCTACAACTCAAGAGAGTTTAGTAGGCCACACTAGAGTAGGTAGTGCATACACCACACCACACTAGTAATGTCTTTAAGGGCAGGATCTAAAGAATCCTTGCAGGAAGCCATTGAGCTTCCACCCTCCAAGTATGATACACTCCCATTCTTGGAATTGAGAGCTTTATGCAACTTGAGAAAAATAAGGACAGGCCAAAGCCCCACCACCCAACACCTCAAGGAGTTGTTGGTGGCTTATGACCTTAGTAAGCCCTTGGGGACTGAAGGGGTAGGAGCTGAGGGTGGGGCAGAAGATGAGGATGGGACCAGGGTACCAATACCCCCAGCCCCCTCTGAAACTGGCCAGGAGGGCGACAATGGCCCTGACCTGGATAATCCAACCCCTCCTGAGGAAGATGAAGAGGAGGATCAGAATGATGCCCCCTTTGTCCCCCAGGAAGGATTGTGAGTGTGCCCAGAAGGTCTAGATCTTCTTCTCAGGAGTCTAACCACTCTGGCACCTCAATAGGGAGCTCTGTCTCATCTCATAGGAGGGAATCCTCTCATGAGAGAAGAAAGAGGCTGGTTCAATATGAGGAAGCTCAGCTTGAACTCAAAAAGAAGCAACTAGCCATAGACAGGGAGTCCCTAGATCTCTTTAGAGAGAGAGAAAGTTGGGACTAGAGTCCCATGGTGGCAGCAATATCCCTAGAGATAGGGAAAGGTCTTATGACCATAGAAACCTAAACAAGATTGTCCCTCCCTACCAGAGTGGGGATGACATCCACAAATGGATAACTGCACTGGAGAGGGCCTGTAAAGTTCAGAAGGTCCCCCAGAGGCAGTGGGCAGCAATCTTGTGGCTCTCCTTTGCAGACAAAGGTAGAGACAAGCTCCTCACTGTAAGAGAAGAGGATGCTGACAATTACACAGTCTTGAAGAGTGCTCTGATAGATGGGTTTGGCCTAACCACTGAACAGTATAGGTTGAAGTTCAGAAACACCCAAAAGCTCAGACTCAAGACTGGGTTGATTTTGTAGATTGTGCTACAAAGGCTCTGGAAGGTTGGATACATGGCAACAAAGTGCATGACTTTTTAGGATTGTACAATTTGATTATGAGGGAGCAGATCCTTAATAATTGTCAAAACCAGCTTTTGCACCAGTATCTGGTGGACTCTGATCTGACCTCTCCCCAAGAATTGGGAAAGAAGGCAGACAAATGGGTCAGAACCAGAGTAAAAACTAGAAATCAGGGTGTTGACCAGAAGAAAGATTCTACTAAGTCCCAAGAGAAAGGTGGGGATAAATCTAAGGATAATTCCCCTACAGGGCCCCAAAATTCCTCTTCTGGGGGTGGGTCCCAAACTCCTTCCTCTCCTGAAAAGAAACCATATTGCCATGTCTGTAAAAAGCCTGGGCACTGGAAAACTGATCCCAGTTGCCCCAGGATTGGCAATAAAGAAAATGTTCCTCCCACAACTACTACCACCCCTCCTGGTACTACCAGTAGTAATCCTCCAGTTGGGAGTAGTGCACCCAAAAAGTTGGGTGCTTTTGCAAGAGGAACAGAGGTGAGCCCTAGTTTAGACAGGGACCCCTCAACAGACTCCTCTGACTCTGATGGTGGTATAGGATTTGCCACCTTTACCATGGGTCCCACAGCATTGGGCAGGTACAGATTGGAGCCAATAATTAATGGTCAGAAAGCTGTGGCATTTAGGGACACAGGGGCTAGTGTCACCATGGTGGCAGGGAAACTAGTCCCCCTCACCAGTTTTTACCTGAGTTTAAGTACCAGGTGACCAACATTGATGGTGTCAGAACAGATCACCCCATGGCCATAGTCAATCTCAGCTGGGAGGGGTCACAGGCCCAATGAGAGTGGCAGTGTCCCCCACCTTACCTGTAGATTGCCTGATGGGCAATGATTTGGAAATTTCAGCCTGGGCTGAAGTTGAACACCAAACCCATCTTAGGATGTTGGGCGTCCCTGTAAAGGTTAGTGGGGCTGTGATGGCCACAGCCCCAGCCCAAGAATTTGGAGAGATGGAGCCTGAAAGAATGTCCCACTCTCCCCCAAAAGAGAGCACAAGGGTTGAAGAAAAGTCTTCTTCCCCCAGACAGTAGGTAAGGGTCAGCCTCCTCAGGGAACTGACCCTACCCCTAGTGAAGGAACTGCCACAGAGGTAGTCAGGCCTGGCCTGGCCACACCCCTGATGGCAGGAGGACCCTTCCAAGGTGGTACCCAGTCTGGAGCAGGTAACCTGCCCCTCTCTACCCTGCCTCAGTCAGCCCAGGGCTGCAGAGGTCAGGGAAGTCAGTGGACCCCCAGGGCCCCCTGTCCAGAGGAAGCCCCCATCAGCAGATTAGGGGCACCCAGTCTAGTAGCCCTAGCCAGGTGAAAATTCCTCTACACACTGAGGGATCCCCCATACCTTTATGTAGGGACCTCCCCCAGAAGGACTCTGGTAGGCAAGGGCAAACCTGGGACCAAAAGGTTCCAAACCTGCCATGTCCCTCCAGTAGTCCATCCAAAGGGACCCAACCCCCAGCTGTAGGCAGACAAAGGTTGACCCTTAGAGCAAAGTGCAACTCAGTCATGGAAAGACAGGCATACATGGTGACCAGTGATCTGAGGAAGCTGAGGCCAACATTCCTAGGGCCTCACTTCCCTACTCAGACACCTCACCAGCCTTGTACTTTACCTAAGCACACCACAGGTAGTGATTCCCCATGGTGGAGACCCTCTCATACCCTTAGGGTGAGGGATTGCTTAGTGGACCATAAGACAGGGGGCAACCATGCTAGTGCAGGTGCTTCCTTATATGACCACTTAGTCAATGAAGGCTCAACTGGCCAAGGTAAGCCTTATCTCCTTTCGTTTGGGGGGTTATGTAGGAAGGTGGAATCTGACTATATGGTTGCCCCCACTTTTTTATGGTGTTTTGCTGGTTTATGACTTAGTTGGACTGGGATCCTGCTATTCAGGGCCCCAGTCTATCTGCTTTCTCTGTAAAAGGGTTTCCATGTGCCTTAGGCACATCTCTGATTGGAATCTGGAGTGCCCTTATAAGTCCCTAGTATATGGTATACTATGTACCAAGGGCATAGGTACCTCAGAGGCCTACCAGGGGCTGCAGCATGTATTATGCCACCCCTGGAAAGCCATCCAAACTGACACCACAGGTCTGCTACTGCAGCCTGGGTAAGGTGGTGCATGCACCCCTTACTGTGATATAGGTTACCTATATCACTAAATACATACACACATATAAACCTATAAGTCACTCCTAAGGCAGGCCTTATCAATCCTGAAGGCAGAGTGCATGGTTCCTATGTGAGAGGGTGCCCCTGCATGAGCAGGGCCCCTCTGCAGCGTTCGGAGACCCTTCTCTGATGCTGTTTGTAGTGCAGCCTGACCATATACTCTTAGCGCATTATAACCTCGCGTTAAATGCTAACTTTGGAATGGCTGCACCTAAACATGTCGTGTTTGGTGTCAAACATCTTGGAATACTACCCCCCGCCAATTCTGGCGGCGGGAGTAGCATTCCACCCTTCTAGAGGGAGAGACATGTTAACCCTGGCCTGGCCGGTAACTTCTTTCTAAAGCCTGGCATCACAAAATGGATGCTGCTGCCACAGACACAAGTCTGGCCTCCTGCTGCTGGACGAAACTCCGGCAGAGGAGGCCTGGACAATAGGTTTCCTGTCCCAGGGAGGTGTGACCACCTCCCCAGACAGGATAATGTGTATTGGGGCTGTGCGGGAGCACTTTCTGGTGCTTTGAAGTCCTGCACTGGGGGCACACTTGGTGTCCCTGTGCATACCCCAGTTCAAACCGGATCAGGGGCTTGCAGCCCCTGCTTTGGCATGAACTGGACAAAGGGAAAGGGGTGTAGCCACCCCTCTGCCCTGACCCACCCATAGGTGGGGCCGCAGAGTAGTCCAACCCCTATACTTAGTATAAGTATAGGAACCCAGTCCTTAGGACTTTAGATTATCCCTGGACGAAACTCTGAAACTGAATCCTGGACCTTCGACGCTCTACTCACGATTAGAGGACAGAAGAATCTCCCTTGGGGTCAAGGAGTGACTCCCCTGCTTGGCAGGCACCAAAGAAGCATCTGTCCGGTTCGCATTTCTGAAGCTCCCGTCGGACGCCGAAGTCATCGCATCACCAGAGGTGGATTCTCAGACTTCCCCGAGGCTACCCTGAGTCCCCAGCAAAGCTGAGGCCCCTGGCTATCGTGGGTGACTTGAGACCGTGACCCCTGGACACCGAGCACATTTGCAAGTGCATCCTCTTCTGGGTCTCCCAAGAAGTCGTGCTTTGGGCTCCGAGTAGCCCTAGCCTCCAGCACCACCTGCACTGAAGATCACTGGCTCCCACTCCACGAGTGTCCTGTAAGCCAGATCCACGTGCGGCGTCACGAGGCTCCTTCGCGGTTGCTAGCCCGTTGGCTAGTAGCCCTTAACGAAGGCTAATCTTTTCCTAACTTGGCATCCTGGTTGCTCCCGGTCTGCCCTCACTTACCCTCGCTGGGTGAGTTCCCCAGACCTTGCTGGTCTGCACCATCGACGATCTACATCTTCACCGAGACTTGCCGATGCCAAGGCTTGTTGGGTCCAATCCGGTCGCCGACACCTCAGCACTCGACAGACATCGTGTACCAGCCCGAATCCTGCTCCTGGTCACCGACAACACCTCCTGGACCTCGTGGCTGAAGAGTCAAGACGACCGTCAACGCACCTGAAGCACTCGACATCGGTGGGCATCTGTCCATCGCCTTCCTGGTCACTGGCTAGTGACCCAGACTCTGTCCTCTCTGCTTTCAGGTTCTTCAGAACTCCGATCCACTCTTGGATCCACCCGGACTCTTTTCACTTGGTCGCCAGCAGCACTTTGCAGCAGATCGCCATTCAAATCGACGACGAAACCCGACCCCGAAAGGCACCTATGCACCCGGCTTCCCTGGGTGAGGTAACACGAGTATTCCGGTGCTCCCATGGGTAGAGACTCTTCAAAGTCCTAGATCTCAAATGGTTTGGTCCAAGTCCTCTTTTAAGTGTCCCTTTTCTCTAATTTCCCGATCACGACTTTCTCCATAGAAGTCAACGGCGTATCGCGGTTGTGTATTTACACTGCACGCGTCTCCCGTGGGTCCCCTGTGTCACTACCTTGGGTGGTTCCTTGTGGTCCAAGCACTTCTAGAGGCTCTAGGCCTAGTGTCTAGTTCAGTCGTGGTTCTTATACCACTTTATTGGTATATGGTTTGGTACGCCCCTAGGGCCCAAACGTGTATTTGTGCTATTACTGTGTTTAAATAACTTCTAACTTATGTACTTCGAACTCTAGCCTAATAAAGAGACTAGAGGGGTGTGTTTAGCAATAAATACATATATTTTGAATATATACCTGGTGTGGTGCTCTTTCATTTGATCACTCAAGAGATTATAGACTGGTAAAACAAGCTGCTTTACATTCCTTCAAGACTTAGCCTGAAGGCTGCTCTCCATAGCTACCACTAGGATAGCTTTCAATAAGGTTGTCTTTAACCTATCTCCAATAAGGGGTTGTTTGGACTGGTGCAAGGTGCCCACTATAATTAGTGGACAGCATATGCCAGGCCAACTTCTCACACCAACCATTCCCAAAAACATTCTTTTTTACTTCTCTCTGAGTAGTTAAGAATTTCATTTTAAGGACTGTCTATGTTTGTTCATGAGACACTCATCTCACTCCTTTGGATATTTGGTGACATAGTTATGTGACTTCCTCCTGACAGTACTGAAACTTCTCAGGTGAAACCTTATGTCCATTCTCAGCTAAGTGAGTTGGTAATGCAATGGTATCTTGTTTGCAAGCTTCTTTTGTCATTGAGGTGATCAGCAGATCTTCAATGTATTGGATTAGGGTCGAACTACATGGTAGATGCAAAGTCTCTAAGTTCTTTATAAGAATTTGATTAAAGTAGTAATGACTCTGTATATCCTTGTGGGGTGCAACACCACACAAGGGTTTTCTCTTGGAACCGAAATGGGAGGAGACACTGGCTCTCTTCGTGCAACGGAACAGAGAAAAAGGCCTGACAGAGGTCAATGACCGTAGAACACTCTGAATCTGAGGAACGTTGAAACAAATTCACAGCAAGGTTTGGTACCACAGAATAGCATGGAACAGCAATCTGATTAATCTTTCAGAGATCTTGTACTAACTTCCATTTCTAAGGCCAATATAGGTGAGTTGCAAAGATTTCCAATTACTTCCTTCAAGATTCCTTGCTCTATCATATTCTCAATAACGGGGATGATTCCTTGAGTAGCTTCTGGGGTCATTTTATACGGGTCAATCTGAGGGAAAACAACATTAGGTTTAAGGGTAATCTTAAGGGGCTTAGCACCTTTAATCAATTTGTTTTCCTATCCAGTGAAATCCCAAACTTCTTCCTGAACTGTCTCCCCTAAGTCAATAGGCAAGGGTCCTGCAGTGAGGACTGGATAGAGTCTGACAACTTTGTAGTTTAAATTCAGCATTAGCTGCTTGGGGCTCAATTCCTACACCATCCTACATACAATATATGACACAGTTCAATTTACAAAGATGACCTCTGCCTTACAGGTTTACAAGACTCTAATCACAAATTACAAATTGATGGTGTTCTTTGATATATCCTATTTCTACTGGCACTGGGGCAGTAATTAGATTAGTATGCTGCTGATTCATAATGCTTACAACTTGTGCTTCTTTTCCAGAGAGCGGTAGGTTAGGGACCTCAACAGTTATAACTGTTGAACGAGTGGCTCCTGTGCCTATTAGGAAAGATACAGGATGTCAATTTACCACTCCTTCAGCGTATGGTCCACTCTGGTCCACTTCTAGGACTGCATCAAGTAGGCACTCCTCCTCCCCTCTCAGGCACCATCATTGGTCCTGATTTATGTCAGTTTCAAGTATCGTGGAAACAATCTGGATTGTATAAACACTCCCTCTTCCAATGCACCACCTGTGGCATATGTGACACGGGGTAACTTTCTTCAAGGCACTTCTGTTAGTCCACGTCACATTTTCTCTACCTCTTCCTATTCCAGATATATTTCCACCATAACTTGAAGAGACTCTTTGCATTTGTGTTACATAATTTTTATCTAACTCGTATACCTGAACTGAAGACTTGAATCTCTTCATTGCTAAATTGTGAAGCAATTGGGTCTGGGCAATCATAAACCTGACTTTCAATCCTTTTCATTTTGCCTCTAGAATCTGACTGCAATACTTAGCTCATTGTAAAATCTCATCTGCTGATTTGCTCTGCAAACAAATGACACGTTGTGTAGTTTGATTACTAATTTTGGGTTTCAACCCATACACAAAAGATGCAAGAAATCCTCCCATATTTTTGCCAATAGGACCATTCATCCACTATGCCATCTACATACCTATATCAATCTCCCAAAGTAGGCTTTCTCTGATTCCTTAGGCTCCTGTGAAGTTCGAAATATCTTTGGCCAATTAATTTCCTTTTGTGGAACTTTAGTCTTTAAATATCTAATTACTGCTTCATATTTGACCTGAACTAGAGGTGAAGGGGCAGTAGTCCCTTGCACCCATGGTGGTTCTTGCGTGGGCCAATGAATAGCTCTCTTACATTCTGCACACAAGTCTTTTGGGACGGCTACTTCAAATAATACATCCAAATCTTCCCACAAGACCTTCGATATGGCCACAGTCTGCTCCATCTGGGTATACCAATTATCAGGATTCTAAGTTTTGGAAGAGTATTAGTAAAGTGAAAAAGGTCTGAACGCGAACATGGAGCATGTACATATGTTCCTCCCTGAACCTCTCATATTGGAAACTCCTTTATCCTTTCACCCATAGCAGTTTCTTCTCTTCTTTCCACTTTAATTTCATTTTAAACTTCTCTTTCTTCAACCACAAGTCACTGCGTTTCTCTGTTTCACTTAATTCTCTAATATTCTCAATTAACTCCTTTACATGCGTTCTCAATCCTCCAACCTTCAACATTTGCAGCTCTTTTTTGGTCGCATCCATTCTTGAATTTCTTTGCAACTTCTTTCATTGTGTTATATCAACGCCACATTCACCCTCCACTTTTTCCATTTTAGCATATACCTCCCTTGCCACTCTTGCTGCTTCTTTGCATGAATACAGCATCTTGTTTCCCCCATAATAGCCTAGGTGATCCATTATCGCATTTCCCTTCCCCATCTCTTAAAATTCTGTTTTTAACATGGATAGATTCATTCTCTGAGTGGGCATCCCTTTATCGGGAAAGGCAATAGATACATTTGTACTGGTTTATTGTGCTAGATTTTCTCTACTGATTACAACTCTCCCTTGGTAGGGAACTATACCCATACTTCCTGCACTCGGGGTTGCATCTTGTGGTATACTGGAGACAGATTTTCTTTGGGCCAGGTTAGAAGAGGTCTCGATTATAGAAGCTATTAACATGCTAGGTAAATGTAAGGTACTGAGTGCAACTGTCACAGGAGTCGGAGTCCGGACAGGGGGCCTCCATATAGCCTGGGGGCTCATGAGGCTCCACCAAGGATCCCACAATCACAGAATTTTTGGTCATTACTTGTGCGGTGGCACTCGGCACTTCCAAAGTTGTGGCATTGTATGGGGGTGATCTAACACTAAGCAATTCTTCTATCAGGGTGTCTTCTTCCTCGCTTCTTGCTTGGGTCTCTCTTTAAAATTTTCTTTCTCTTCCTTTTCCAACAAACTATATGCTCGTACAGTTTCAATGATTTCCTTTCTCCATGTTTCCTGCCTTTCCTCATCTTGCTTCTTTTTCCATGAATGAGCCCTACTTCTAATTTTGAATTCAAACTTCTTTTTCCTTTTTTCATTCACCATCTGCTCCCAAAGATTTACAGCCTCAAATTGCATAGGTCTAGTTTGCGGCTTTAACTCATACATTTTTCTTTTCAAATTCTCTATTCAAGAGATGTGGAAAGCTCCACTCATAGGAAATCGTAAGTCCCATCTCTAGATGTATATTCTTGCCATTGGGTAAGCCAGATGCATGTATCTTATCCTTTCTTTGCTGCCATTTCCCTAGCAGGGGTACCATCTGGAGGAAACTTCTCTTCCTTATTTGCGTCTCTTTCTCTTTTTGACAATGGATTCCCCATTTTAATAACAATCACAAGTAATCCTAGTTCAAACTTCCAACCTTTCCTCACTGTTAGTCTCTGTAACTCTCGCACCAATCCCTGTGCGTCTCTGTCAAAGGTCACCCTATCACAGCACAGCACTGACTTAGCCAATCACATCGTGGCTCGAAACTGATGCAGCACTTCAATTACTTCAATCACAGCATGGCACAACAATGACCCAATGCTTCAATCACTTTAATTGTTCTCCCAACATTAATCCATTTGCCTGCTCTGATTACACAAAAGTTTTCAACTGAGAAAGATTTTTCTGCTTCCTCTTGCACCAAAGTGAGCTCTTGACCGTCAAAAGTTACCACTCAGCATGTCTACCACTTGTGCACTCAGGAGTAAATCACTACTGAGCTCTGTTAATACACTCACACAAGAAAATTATGCTTCTAACTTGGTGTGACTAATAGCGCTTCACAGTAAAACTCTCCTAGCAGACAAGTTTATCAACTGAAATTCTAACTTGAGGTAATTCTCATCTAAAATTCGAAAAACAAAATCAAAACCACAATAACTATAACTCCAATAAGCCCAAAACTCAAAGCCATCCAATATTTATCCTCAATTATTGCTCCTAGCATCCCTCTCTGGCAATGTTTAACGTAGTGAGACTCCCAACTTGCAATACACTGCTTGCTCCATGCAATCTCTATTGATATGTCATTGTTCTCCTGTCAGCCACCTCTCATCTCTTTGGAACCAGGATAGGGTTGGAGGGGTCAATTTAAATCTCAGGACAAACCGTCTGGACCATGAGACAGGTCAGTTCCAATCAGAACCGTCATCTGCCTCCAAGATCGGTCAGCGTGCGGAACCCTTACAAGATTCCTAACTAAAGCCACACAATTTCAGTTCCGCAGTTTTAACCTTAGGAGCAAGGTAGTCCCTGCAGCTCGGACTTCGGTGCTCCCCTATTGGAACTGTCGCTTTTAAATATAAAACTTCTGAAACATTCTCATATGAATGGCAGACAATAGATTCTTTTAACGGCTTTAGGCAAGTATCAAATTCAAAATACAGAATATGCCATCAGTAAATTATCAGCATATCATATAAATCATAAGTAAAAGAACTCAGTTCAGTATGAAATCCGGCATAGATTCGCCTTCTAGGAATGGGAGTTAGAGCTCTCTGCCATGAGAGAAATGCACACTTTTATATAGAGCTATGGACAAAGGGGTTCATATATTCGGTGGGAACACCTGATTTAAGTTTAAACAAATAGGAAAAAGTCTAAAAGAAACATTTCTGCATAGAATACATCTGGTGATTTCCAGACCACCAATACATTATGGTTCGATCCTCCTCACAGTCTTGGTTATACAGTTTAATAGATCCAATGTGAAGAGAACTAGGATGAGCAAGATTTATCCTGGGCAAGTACATTCAGGAGACTTTCTTCGAAAGGCCTTTCTGCTGACTTGACTATTAAAGTTTATTTTAGAAACGGAATCAGCAATAATATCAGGTGACATAGGATGACGTTTAAAGAAGACGGAGGACGATGTAAACATGGTTCAGTATTAGCAGTAGCTCAAATAGCACGTTATTTTAGTTAACAGAAAGTTAGCGCTCACAATTCAGGAGCGGTGGGTTGGTGTCACCCAGCACTGAAACCAGTGCAGAAAAGCTGTGTGTTGTCACCGACATGTGGCACTCTTTTGTGTTCTGCCGCCTGCTCTTCAGATCTTCCGCAATAGTTCCATCATGAAGGTAACAGAGTTGCAGAATTTTAAGTAAAGGCTGACACAATAATTGTTTGTGTTCAGTTCTCCTGCGAGACTGCCGTGGGGCCTTTTGCTGATTCATCCCACAGAGATTTTATTTGATCTCCTTTTAATGGTGTGCAAATCTGCCTTTCTTTCTTAAGTGTCGGCTGGCAGGTACACAAAGGGAACACACCTGCTGCTTCTTTCTTAAGCCGATTAGAATTCTTTTGTCTGCCTCAGTAAAATTATGTTTTGAAAAGGTGTCAAGGAGAGTTACTGCCTTCTCTTACCTGCTTGCCTGCTATTAAAGGAACATAGTCAGCACTTCTGCTAAGACACTGCAACTTCGTAACAAAAATAGGGCAAAAATATTACAGGAACTCTTCCACAATGGTTATGCGATTCCTTGGGGAACCCAGTAAAAATATCAACATTTACACAAAGTCCATATAATTTAAAGCAGACGTGCATGCAATCGTCACAATTTTGCGTAGTCACTTTTCGTGCTTGGCGTTAACTAAGCAGCGGCCAGAGAACATCCTAATGACGTCAATTAAGGGGGAATTCACTTTTTAACTCCAAAAACCACTTGTATCACCGTGAAAGTTAAGAAAGTAGAGCAAAGTAAGCGTTCCTACATTGAAAGAAGGCAGACATTTTTAAGCATGGGAAAACTCCCAAAAGCAGTCTGGATACAGCCTCAACAGTGCACTGAAGGACCTACCTAGATAATGCTTGAAAAATCCCATATTAATCAGGTCCCCATGGCGATGCCAATGGTTCTATGTCGCAATATCAACTACAGAAATATTATGCTACAAGAATATTGTAACAGAAATTTTGGCGACCAAAATAAGGTGATGTATGTGTATCTTGCCAAGTGTAGATTTTCTAATGTCGGCTATAGATCTATGTAGGATGTAGATATTTATTCCGCCAATGTACATATATGCGGATTGAAGCACAGTAACTATACTTACATATATGTGGTCGTCAAATTTTGTAGTACAATATTTAAAACTTGATACTCCGGTAAAACAGTGATGAAGCAAAATAAAACACACACACACACACACACACACACAAGCCCTTCACTCTTTCACACATGACACATGTTTAATGGAAGACTGGGCTGTTACCACACAGACAATGCTAGGTGTTTCACAAAGTGAGAAAGGAGCACTCATCCCTTTCAGGTTCTTCATTAGTAGGATGGACACTGCACAGAGGATTCTGTCAGCATTTCAAAGGCATATTTGCTCTGGAATGACTGGCTCAGTACAAAAGAGGTGAGCACAGTTCTCAGATATCTATTGTGAAGAGGGGTGTGGAGGAGTAGTGTTAGCATAGGCGCTAATAGAAGAGGTGTGGGGAGGGATGCTGCAGCACCCTAAAATAACTATGCTGGAGTTCAGAAAGTGAATGAGCAATAAAGATGCCTTTAAATTGCGTGCTTATCTTGTCACATTTTCTGTATGTTCAACGACAGAGGTCAAATGTCAGGCTATGTATTCTGACAACTTGCTTCTTATTCTTTTAGCATGGAGACTGGTGTATACTTTCCTTTGACTGCACATTGAGAAGATTTGGTAAAGTGAACTATGTGACAATCTCAGTGGCATACATGGAGTATGAAGGGAAAGGCTGTAGGAAGTCTATTTTTTTTCTAACACCCAACAAAATGTAAATACCTGTAAATGAACTGTACAAATATTTCAAAATATTTCATGAGTTAGGAACGCACAAATAAAGCATACTTATTGTAATTCTGAAGTGTAATTGAAACAAAAAATGTTAATACAATAATGATCCTTGGTGATTCTCAAACGATAAATATTTGCTGAAACCGCTCACATTATCAATCGTTTGTGCCTATATAGTTTTATCAGTAAAACATAGGGCCCTATTACGATGTCGACAACGTAGCAGGACTGGGACCGCCCGACTATCAGTCGGCGGTCCCATCCACAGTATTAGGATGACACCGCCCTATGGGCACTCGGAAACATCCATTTTTCTATTGCAGCTTGTGCAGCGGCCGCGAAAGGGCTGCAGCACAAGCTGCAATAGAAAAAAGGATGTTTTCAAACATCCCTGCACCGTGTGGCAGGCAGGGATGTTTAGGGGGCACCATAGGTGCCCCCCTGGCCCCATAGGAGGAAGGAGGCCAATATAGGAGTCCCCAAAGTCACTTTCTGCCAGTCGTTTCATGGTGGGTGGACAGCCATGAATGGGCAGGCGGAAAGCGACATCGTAATCTCGACGGCAGAGCAGAGGCTGACTCTGCTGTCCTTTTGGGATTACAATACTGCCCGGAGCGGAATACCCCTGCGGGTTTCCCTCTGACCGCCAGTATCATACTACGGTGCTCGGACAGAAACCTATGATGTCGGGTGGAAAGCCTCAGACAAGCTGTTGGATGGCTTTCCCCCTGACATCATAATAAGGGCCTTAATGTCTGTGCAAATTTAGTGCCCTTTTCAGTGGAAAATGGGCCATCTTTAGGTGACAGTGCACTACCACACCATGCTTTAGTAGTATGGTTGTGACAATGTGCTCCAAAATGCGCCACTGGACGTATACTACAGCCTTAACACTTTAATGCTGAATAGGCGCGGCTCATTTGCTAAACTTGTGCTTTGTGTGAGGCTTGGATTTTTAACAATCCCTATGACTACAGTGGTGAACCATTGATGGCCGAAACCCCACTCTGAAAATTGCTTCACCACCACTGAGTGTCAGTGTCACCCATTCAGTTGGATGTTTCAAAGGGGACATTTGCCACAATAATACCTTGCCCTTGTCAAAGAGCACAATACTCTATCCTGAATTGGGTAAACTATTTGCTCCCTTTTAAACTCCTCTTATTGACAGAAATGCGAAAATTGCTTGCAGAAGCCGCTCATGTGTTGCATATTTCTTTCTTATTTGCTTGGGTGGGAGTGGGGGGAGGAGTCTACAACTAGACCCCTCCCCTCACTGCTTACAAAAGAGTCATAAATCAATGGAGGGTAGAGGAACCTGATTAGCCATAAAACAGTCATCCTGTGGTGTACATGGGTGTGGCCTGGGCTGTTTCCTATTGGGCAGTGACACAATATTGTTAATAACTAAAAAGTTATGATAACTACATTATTACATACTTACATTATTTCCAGGTTGTGGTGAATGGACTTGTGTAGCAGGTTAGGGTTACCATTTTGGTACTGTATTGATAAGCCAAGGTCTGTATAGTGATTGTGCAATTTGAAAGATGCTTTTAGGATGATAGGATTTTTAAACTTTGAGACAGTAAGAGGATTTTTACTGATGGATATTTCATAATTAATTAATTGAATGAGTTTTTAGATTATAATGTATGGAACTATGTTTAATATTTTATTCCATGATGTCTTTTTTTAATGTACTTTTATGGATCGATAAAAAGATTCTGAATAAAGTTATTTTGAATTGGGGACTGTGCAATTTCTCCTTTGCTTCCCTTTGTCCTCTAATGTTACCGCAATGTTTTTGCTTTTTGAGTTTGTAAAATCCTGGGGACACATCAAACAGCAGACTTGCTTCTTCTAACATGCACCCGTATTAAATCCTGACAATTTATCAGCCAACCCTCTTGTAGTTTTAAAGGTTTTTTTGGCCCTCTTTGTCAATATCTGGTTTGTGACAGCTGATTATAGTTTTTTGCGCACCTAATGGCACATAGGGAAGTTACCTGTGGTATCCCCATGTTAAAGTAAATCCAAAAACTTTGGGGCATACAGGGCTGATTTGTGTTTTTTTAATGTTGGATTACATGTAATTTTCACAAACATTACATGAAGGCATCAATGACATAACCTTTTGCAAATATTATAAAATTTTCGAATAGTAACAGTTTTGGAAGCATTACTCCTGCACTTATCATTAGGTTTACCGGTAACTGTTCCCAAACATTTACAATGCAGTAAGAATGACCACAGATGAGAATCCAAACCTCTACTTCCTCCCTATTTTTATTTATTAAGGTACACAGTGCAACGTGGAAAACTAGCCCATCCCATACTTTTTACCGAGGAGGGAAACTGTGCAGCACACTTGGCTACCACAGGTGTAAACTGTAGAACTACTAGACACTTGTTAGCAGTAGGCAACTGACCAAGTGCTTGGCTTTGAAAATACAAGCTTGAGTGGACCTGCAGCTCACTGAAAATCATTGAGACCAGGACCTGTGTGGACCATTCAACTGGATGAGTATTCCTGTTTGTGAAGGTAGCATGCTGCCCACTCCCTTTGCTTAGAAGTAAGATGGAAAGCTTTCTAAATCATAGCTGGCCTGCCCTGCTGCTGCTCCTGTTCACCTTGCCCTTCACAGAACCACATGCAGAATTGATTTTGATAATTGCTGGTGTTAAAAAAACATCAGCTGAAGCCCTCAAGCCTTAAGGAGTGGGGTTTTCTGTATCTCAATTGTCAGGTATAATCATTAAATAACCCCGCCAATGGTCGTATGGACTTTTGTTCACCGACACGGGGAAATATGAAGGAGTAATCGTCTACTTTAGAAACATAGCAGTAAATCATTAAAGATTTCTAGTGCAGTCCATTAAGAGAATTAGTGTGTGTTAAAGGATTTTATTTTTAATTCTTTTAGTTTGTCATCGTTTATTCATTAACCATTAATTTAGATCTCAGCATTAAAAGTTAATATAATCCAACAATCGATATCTGATTTTAAAATAGAATACAGTATTCCTTATAATAGTGAATATTGTAATAATACAACAAGCATGTTTCATAAAGGAAATTCCCTAATCTAAATTGAATTGGAATAGAATACAGTAAGGTGTCAGTTCAGATACCCAATAAAGAGTTCTGATGAAGAATCAATGCATAAGCATAAAACCCTTGCATATCAGGCTGGAAAGTATTCACAACCATAAATCAGCAGACATCAAGAAATAGGCTAATCAGCTCCTCATGTAGAGAAGTATAAGAAACTCAGAGATGAGTCCCCAGCCAGAGAGTCAGGAAGGAAATCCTACTCTACTCTAGGAACATGTACTACAATCATACCATATTAAAAGCATACCAAATTCTTCATGGCAATTACACATAATGTTATGTCTGGGTGCGCGCGACTGGCCATATCAGGAAGAACCAAAATACATTGTTATGCGACCTTGTACATGTTTGTGCAGACTGAGCCCAAAAAGGTGAACAACAGAAAATGCAGACAGTGCAAAAGGCCTTGGCACGAGCAAAGGGCGAGGAAGGCCCGGCTCAGTGTAACGTGCGCAAAGAAAAGCAGCATGGCAGCCAGGCCTAGGCCAACATAACAAGACAGGTAACAATCCACAAGACACCCTCCCCTGGACAGTCCGGCGGCCAGGACAGAGGCCCATCAGAGGAGAAAAACAGATGTCGGAGCACAGGGAGCGCCCAAACGGCGAAGGGCAGGTCAATCCATGAAAGTGAAAGTGCAGAAAAAAGCCATACCCTCCAAGAGTTCATCATTGGAATCGTCAAAAAACATAGATGCCATCCAATCCATGAGTTCAAAAGAGCAGGAATGCTCCTCAGCAAAGGGAGCATCCATAAGCAATGCGGGACAGCTTGCGTGATAATTAAAACAGCTTCGTTGTAGGAGATCCTGGGCAGCCGCCCAGATATCCCATTGCGCCAAAATCCCCAGTGCAGCCGCACGCAGCCATACAGCCAGCGACGGAACAGTCCTGCTCATGGGCCTCTAAGGGACCCATCAACTGAACAAAATCCGGAACAGACAATGACGAATTGGAGAGGCAATAGTCCAGAGTCCAGGTGAAAGGACAGCGGACACAAGTCATCACAGGTTGCACGCAAGTGAAATACGCAAAGCGAAATGAAAGAGTATATGACACACTCAGTGTCGCCAATGGCAAGACACCAAAACCGGCCAAAGGCGCTCACGGAGCAGCTGGAGGCGTTCTGGATCGAGCAGGTCCCATCGGGGAGCAGCCATTGCGCAGAAAGCAAATTAAGAGCAAGACACCAGCCGCTAAAGCGAGGATCAATGGGAAACCGCCAAAGACACTGGAAAATATAGAATGTATGAAAGCCGGGATGACACCAAAAATAGTTTGGAAGGAGGACACCAAGCCCGACCCAACGACCTTAAAAAAGTGTACTAGGCCTTCAGTGTTAGATGCGTTAAAAATACGATGTATTAACTCCCCAAAATGTTGGGGGAGATTAGTGTTTAAAAGGGCCTGTATTTCACTGTGGGTACTCGCCACCTGGAGAATGAATGTCTCCCGGGCGGACGTGAGCATAACTTCCTCGTTTAATAATAGTGCCTTTATTCTGCTCAGTCTATTGAAATCAGCTTCCATGGTAGGGATGGAAGGCCAAATAGAGATATCAACCTTGCCATGAGGGGGAGGAAAAAGCACATTTTTGCAGCAGACAACCCTGTGCGAAACTGTTACAATGTAAGGAATGCCAGCTTGCAGGCCACAACAGTTTTCGTTATTTAAAAGTAAATAACTACCATTGGAAAGGAGAGTGAAAGTAGGAGAAATAACAGGAGCAGGAATACCTTTCAGCACACAAGCAAGATTAGGAGAGGAAACGCTACATGAGCCATGCAATTTAATGTGTTTACAAATAAGCGAATGACCTATAGTCGAGTCGCAGTACTCCCCCGTGAGAAAGACTTCCTTGCCGTCCCGAAGGCATTTATACATGAAAGGCAAGGACCAGAGTTCATGCAGGAAAGCACTGCCCAATGGCCGGTAACGGCCCACAGGATAATGTTTCATGCACGAGTCAAATTCAAACAAGGAAAATGGTAAAGCTATAACCCCATGGACTAGCCATACAGCAGAATCGAGTTCTGCAACAGAGAACGGCAATGGATCCACCTTTTCGATATGTAATAGATTGTAAGTTGCATCCTTCATGGACATAAATTGCTGTTTATCAGTTAAGTTAAAAGGTAGAAATAAGGCAGAGGTGTTCAAGAAATGCCAAGGCACTTTACCTAACTTAAGCGTCTGTAAAGTCCATGCAAACTGCATAACTGAGCGCAATTGATTCTGACCATGATATAACACAGAAACATCATCTTGTACAATATCAACAACAGAGGACACAATATTCTCTAAAGTGTAAATACGAGAAGACAGGGTATTAATACTATTGTCAACAACAGCAAGCACTTTTTCCATATTTGCTTGATCTATTTCCCGAAGACGGGAAGCAGCTTCCATTTGTGATAGCTTCCAGAGTTCATTATACGTTTCATAAATGAATCTCTTAGGTCGGGGACCACGAGGTCCCAAAACAAAGTCGGACAGATCAATATTGCCTGTAAGGAGGGACAAATGTTGTTTAACAGAATCAAGGGACGAATGTTGCAGCCATTGTTTGCATAATTTACCAACAGAGTATGTAGTGACAGTACGGGCATCAGTAAACCTCGGATCAGGCCTATTCTGTGTGTAGCTAGCACCAGTATCATGAAAACGCATTTGACATGCATTAGATGATATAGGCCATATTAACCAGGGTGACTGAACCAGCTCAGAAACATTAAACGAATTATTTTGTAACATTGCCTGCAGGGACACAAGGGACATATTGAATCGTGAGCTTTCATTTGGAAAACTCGACAGGGATGGTATTGATGGCGTATTCAATTGTTTAGTGGTTGCTAAGCCCCAACATGTAGTCTGATAGATGGAAGCATTTAGGAACATAATTTGGGTAGGGATGAGGCAAGCACGATGCAACGCCTCGGTTCCCTGTACCTGCCATGGCTTGGAGCCCCAAATAGATTTTAAATCCACTGTATTATCCCAGTACTCATAACCACCCACAGCTAGGGCACTCAGAAAGGAACCTGAATAAAGCAATTTGGTGCGAGTCAACATAATTTTCCGAGTTGAGGTGTTATTAAGTCTAAAATAATAGGATGCAGGGTTCGACCGATTAAAATCAGTAAAATAATTAAACTTATTCCGAAGAGTTTGAGAGCTACCTGGCAAGGGGTTTGGACAATGTTCCCATTGGGTGAAGTTAACAGAACTTCGCAGGGCACTGGGCTTATGAAGAAAATGATTACCCCAATGTTGGTAACAATACAAATCGGCATAATTAGCAGAATTCATATATAGATCTTCAGCATTAAAAGATGCATAATATTTTAAATCGGCAAACAATGCTTCAACGGCATGCACATCCCAATCATCAGAATGAATATTATTTTGTACTACATCACCCATTGAAACACGAAGGACATTAGGTACATTAATAATTTCCGTTGGACCATGGATTTGATAGTTCACTGCATCCCATACGATGCCATCAGCAACTGGGAAGGCTGAAATGTTCACAAATGTGTGGTCACGCTTCATGATGTGAGACGAGGAATGAGGAGCCAAAGTTCCAGAAACATAGTCCACAGCAGAGCGTTCAGGTAAATAGTGACCATTAATTAGTAGAAAAAACACTGTGACAAAGCCAATGGACATGAACAAAAATATCAAGAAAAGTACCAACCAGATGTATGTCCAGGGGGAATCAAAAAATTGTCTCTAAACCAGGATATAAAAATACTGAACTTGGATGGAACTTTTGAAGATGTGGAATCCGAATCAAAGGAATAACGAGTCGGGCTTAGTGGCGTTGTTGGTTGATGTGCCACCGATTCAGATGCAGGATAAGTATACTCGTCCTCGTCGATATTGGTGGAAAGTTGGGGATCAATCATAGTTTCAGGCAAATCAACCATCTCAATTACAGCATCAGCGATCGTTCGTGCAGATGGACTATGAACATATGTCCGATAAATGGCAGGACAAGAGACCGCTGGTGTGACACTATTCAGGATCGGCCAGGCGCTGTAGCTTGACATTTTCAACTGAGATGTATCTGTTCTCTTTGCGACCAGGAAGCGGTGGTAAAATGACTGTACGTGTTCCCTTCAAGCCCAGAACTGGAACCGGTGCACGAAAAGAGGGGCCAAATTCTTTTTTGTTTTCAACCTTCTCTCGAACCAGTTCTCCAACTTTCGGAAGCCAGCCGGCTACCGGAATCTGCAACGCAGGATCTGTGGCTGAAGGTAAATGTGTAGTTGCAAGTTTGTCTCGGGCTTCTTGTAAGTCCTGTAACATAGCAGAATGGTTATCTACATCAAACTTGGCGGATTGCGCCGCGATGTCTGGACCCTCAAGGTCAGGCACAAACATTCGTATGCCAAAGAGCATTTCGTATGGGGTCCGCCCACCCAGAGGTCTTCTAGGGAGATTATTAAGTGCACGCTGAACGGTATACAAATGGGCCAGCCAGTTCCTGCCAGTACCTATAACCCTAGCTGTTAAGGATTGCTTTAAGTCACGGTTCATTCGTTCAACGATAGAGTTGCCCTCAGGCCTATACGGAGACGAAAATTTCACCCGCACCCCAAGCGAAGCCATTGCATCCTTGTAAGCCCTAGAGGCAAACGCTGGACCTTGGTCCGAATGGAAGGTGCTGCATGCGAAAATTCCCACAAAGACACGCAAATCCCTGATCACATTTCGGGCGTCAGCACTCCGTTGTGGCCAGACCCAGAGAAACCGTGTGCACGAGTCCACTGCCACTAAGATGTATTTATAAGCAGTGTCTGATGAGAATGGACCGCAGTGATCCAAGTAAACACACCCAAAGGGTCTGTTAGCAATGCAGAGCGGTGTTTGTGGTGGACGTGTTACCGTGGAAGGCTTAATCTGTTGACAAACGTCGCAAGAAAGCACAAAAGCACGGGTGTCTTTATATAACCCACGCCACCAATAACGCTGCTGCAAGATGGAAACCGTAGCTGACACACCTGCATGTGCCGAAGCCATGCCTTCGTGTGCAGCTGATATCAAGGCACTCCTGCGGTCCGCGTTGGGGATCAGCCGATCTCCAACGTCAGGTATAGTTACATAAGGAACCTGATCGGGACTTAATTTGTAAGAATACTTGGAAGGGAAACCTGTAGGGTAATTATCACCTTCCTTGGTTGCAGCAATAGCTGCTAATATAACAGGGTCTATTTTAGACATGGACCTGGTAACCGCTGCTACTGAACACGTGACTACTGCTGAACGGGCAGCTTCATCTGCCAGATCGTTACCAATAGCGTGTGCGCCCACCCGCTGATGGCCTAAGGTGTGAACCACCTGTGTGAGGGGCAGACGTTGTTGCAATTCTGCCACTCGAACCCAAAGCATTTTATGCTTAATTGTGCTCCCTTTTGCGTCCTTGTAGTCGTTTTTCGACCAGAAAAACAGATTGTCATTGTAAGATTGTACACAGTAAAAAGAATCACATACAATAAGAGTGGTCTCATCCTGAGAAGCGAACTCAAGTGCAAGTAGCAATGCATGCAGCTCGGCCAATTGTGCGGTACTATCTCCAAGTGTGCGTGTGTGCACTACAGTGGATTTGAACTTGCCATCCACAAAGGATCCCGCAACAATAGCACATGCAGCTGAATAAGCGTGCTTGGACCCAGCGGCCGGTTGCGCCGAACCATCTGTGTAGATCACACATTTGTAATCCTCAAGCGGTAGTAAAAACAAAGGAGGAGGATGAACGAATTCATACTGTAAAAACTCCTGAGTCTGAAGAGAAGAATCAAAAACAAAAGTGACGTCCGAAGACGTCAAAGATGTAGCCCATTGTATCCAACGGGGATGCATTGCTTTTGAGTTCGGTACACTTGCCTTTGTTACTGCCTCCAGGGCAGGACAGGGTGTTACCACCAGAATCCGCTTACCCTGTGCCAGTGCGCGTTCTTTTAGAATCGCCATTTGCACTGCAGTCAGAACTTTTTCAACAGATGTAAAGCGCAATTCCGCGGAAGTGTACAGATGTGACTTGTATGCGATAGGTACTGTATCACCTTCATTAAAGGTTAAATAGGTGAATCCCACCGCCCCCGGAATTATCCTAATCACCAGGTTTGTGTGGTTATCACGAGTCAAAAGATATTTAGACTCCAATAGGTCTATCTGCAAAGACTGCAAAATTGAGGTATGCTCAGGCAGCCAGCAAGACCTTGAATAAGTAGGTTGTATCAAAGCATACAAAGGCTTGATACGCTGGGCATATTCGGGAATGTAAGTACGCCCGAAGTTCAGGAAACCCAGCAAAGACTGAAGCTTCTTCAGAGTATTTGGGGGCACAAATGTGCACATTTTTCCAAGAAATGGGGGCTAAGCCCTTACCTTCGTTATTGAGCTCATAGCCCAAGAACAGAACTGTGAATTCAGCAATGTGTGATTTAGCAAAGTTAAATTTGTAACCCTGCTCTGCAAATTCAAGAATAATGCGGTCCACACGGGACAAATGCTGAAATAATTCGTCGTCCGTCAGATAGATGTCATCTACGTACGAACATGCGTCTTGATCAATGTCATTTAACAAAGAAACAACACGGGCGGCGAATATACCCGGACTATTTTTATAGCCCATGGGTAAACGCCGGAACTGGAATAATTTACCACCGGATGTGAATGCGGTCCATTGACCACTCTCCGGGGCTAGGTTGTGCGTGTAGAAACCGTTTGAAAGGTCAAGTGTCGTTTTGTATTTTTTACGAACAAGACTGTCTACAAGCGCAGAACTGTGTGTATTTTGCACCGCAAAGTTCCGACAATGAGTATTTAAATGCCGGTAATCCAAAACTAAGCGGTACGATCCATCGGGTTTAGAAACCACGAAAAGGGGATTGTTCATAGGTGATACGCATGGTTCAATTACTCCCTGATATTCCAACTGTGTCAGAATTTCGGAGACGGGGCCTTTTGCCTGCCGTTTTATGGGATATTGGGGTTGTGGCTGCGGTAGTGACCGCAAAGGTATTGCATGAGGAGGTGATTCTTCATCCCATCCCACATGGTTGCGGTATAACGCTGGTGCCAGGTACACAGCCCACTCAGCTGCAAGTGCTTCAGCTTTGTCTTTTGGGACATGCTTTGAAAAGCTTGGAAGGATTACCTCCTCTCCTTTATGTGCAGCTAAAACGAATGGGGTGGCCAATCCACCTCTGCTAACAAAATGTCATATGAAGAGGTTAGATTTTCCCAAAAAATCCCTTTTATTTCACGCGGTATATCACCTTCAATTTGTATGACTATGTTGTAAAGTCTGTCAGGGGTGCCACTCTCGTGTCAGCTGTCTCTACAGTAACGAATGTTTCAGTTGCTGTCGCCTCCATATGAGGACGTAGCGCCTCCCGCACTATGGTAACTTCCGCGGCGCTGTCTAGGAGGGTCACTGCCCACGTCCAATTCTGGAGTCTCGTTCTCACGGTCTGAGGCATATTTCGCTGTGACAGCGGCAACCTTTTTCTTCTGAAATTGCGGTCGAGGAAGATGAAAATCTTCTGCTTTCCCTCTGACTTGTTGTCGAGGTTGGTCTCGCTCCTGGGGAGCCTCTCGGCCCCTTCCTCTATCTTGCCGTCCTCCTCCACCAGCCTGTGACGACGTCTGGGCCTGTGAAGAACGAGGAGAACGCGTATCAGAGCTCTGAAACCTTTCTGGTGATTTAATCCTTGACCTATCACGTAAATCATAAGTACGTTCAGAAGAAACCGAAACTGGGGAAGCGCCTCTCGACCCCGGCTTCTTTTGTTGCTTACCCTGTTTTTTCTGTCTCCAACTCTTTTTAGTGAAGACTGGTTTATCATCTTTCTCAGATGCACTTTTTGTTTGTATAACTTGTGATTGCGATTGGGTTTGCATTTTTACAAAAGGCTTGTTGCCTAGGCTATTTCTTCCAATTGTTTTATAAGCCCGGGCTATTATTTTCGGTAATTCGCGAGGCCTGTCCAACTCTGGGACCAAAGCCAAAGCATTCGCTACTTGAAAGTTCATAGCATCGCCCTTGACATTTCCAAGGATCAGCTCAGCTACTACATCAAACACTCCCACTAGTCTCATCCCTAATTCCACAGCCGCTTCAGGGCCATGTTCATCCTGTACTTTTTTAATTACAGAGGGTAGAACCGTCATGGAAGGAGTTCCAAAACATTTTGAATAAACTGCTGCGAATACCTTACCCCAGTTTTCACATGATGTCAAATCGGGGATTATGTCTTTTGGCAAACTTATCGTAAGGATGCGATGTTTATCCACTGGGGACGTATGTGGAAACACCGCTTCTATCTGATCGAACTTTTCGGCAAGCCAATAAGGATAGTCGTCCTTATTTTGTGGACGTTTGCCCATCACAGAATTTACCATGACAGGACTTATAGTCACTCCAGCTGCAATAGCTGGTTGGCCTGCGACTACAGGAGCAGCTCCATGGAGGCTACCTGTAACGTATGTCACTAGGGCTCGATGCACTCGTACCAATTCGGTATGCATAGTGCGCAGTTCCGCAAGCGGTAATGCCAGATAATTCGGATGTGGGGTATACCCGGCCAATACAGGCCAAGTGGCCCCCTGAATTGATAAGGGGCCTAAACGAACTGCGGTAGTTGGTTGTGGGAGGGCGCCATTAAACCAAACACGGTGCTGCCAAGCCGTGAGAGGCACTTCAAGAGCAGTATAGGGTCGATAGGCAGCAGGAACAGCGGTGGGTTTATATTCATGAAACAGCTTATCACCTGCATCCACCGCTTCAAAAGTGATCCAAGTGTAAAACACTTCAAAGTGATAAGCTGCATCGGCTTGAACCACAAAGACCAACTCGACCCCTGTATCGGGCACTCCATACACAGCTAAGTGGTCTCGGAGTGCTCCTCGACTATGTGCAGCTATCGCCACACCAGCCATGACTAAACAATTATATTCGACAACCTAACAGGGAGCACAAAAATGGGTCTGTTAACTAACCTTTTTTAATAATATCAAGCTTGAAAGAACCTATAAAACATTCAATATAGGAGGTATCACCGTCACATACGCCTCCGGAAGCGTACGCGAGGGGTTTGTGGACAAGCACAAGCACTACTCAAGCGTCTCACAGATAAGCAGCCCCACGGTGGTCGCGCCATGTCATAAGGTTTCTGCACATACACAGAGCTATGCACAGGAAAATGGGACCCCGGAATACAGTGGTTTGCCACCATATACCGTAGCACCCAAAAACCCCAACCCAACTAGCTTAGCATCCCATTAGCACCCAAGTACTGATGTTTGGACAACCCAGAACACGGTATCTTTATCTCAGGACTCGCAGAAGCAAGAACACTCTTTCGTCACTCACTCGTACTTGTCCACAAGGTGCGTAGGAAGAGACACTGGATAGGTTAAAATGTTTATTCCAACTTACGTGCTCTAATGTACAGTACACGTGTCAGTACTAATAGCATAATGCATATTACTAATATAAGCAGCATGGTTACAATTCCATAGAATACAAACGGGAAAGCATCTCAGAGCTCAGTGGATAAACGTTTAAATAACATTACCACCCTCCCCTTGCAGTAAGATAGTTTATTATAAAATAGAAGACCTCTGGGCTTTGACTAGCGAACCCCATACCTCAGTCTCTAGATGCAGAATTACATCAGCAGGACATCATAGCTCTTCTCACTGAAAGGGATTTCTCCAAGTGTGTTAAGCGCTAGTAAACCACAGTATTAAAAGCATACCAAATTCTTCATGGCAATTACACATAATGTTATGTCTGGGTGCGCGCGACTGGCCATATCAGGAAGAACCAAAATACATTGTTATGCGACCTTGTACATGTTTGTGCAGACTGAGCCCAAAAAGGTGAACAACAGAAAATGCAGACAGTGCAAAAGGCCTTGGCACGAGCAAAGGGCGAGGAAGGCCCGGCTCAGTGTAACGTGCGCAAAGAAAAGCAGCATGGCAGCCAGGCCTAGGCCAACATAACAAGACAGGTAACAATCCACAAGACACACACAATAGCCTATATTGCAACATTATATTCATTCATCTTTTATATCCTTAAATAGAATTTCATTAAACTCCTGGGAATAAGCAAACACCCTGTTTTTTCACACTTGTACAATAGTTTTTAGACATTAGACCTTGAAAAGTTACATCATTCGCATTCTGTGGTTCAGACTGTTCTTCTCATGAATCATCCTTCCTGTTGCCTCCTCTCCTCCCGGTGAGAACCTAACGATCAGTTTTTTAATACAAAACAAGTGCCTATTCACTAGCTAATGAAAGGCCTCTGGAAAATTACAATGTTTGCAACAAAGAGAAAAAAGCATCGTGCACACACAACTATTCAATGTAAAAACAGGCCTTTCTGTCTAATTGCATTGTTTTCAATTAACATGGCATCGGCAGTTTGGCCATCGTAAATCAGCACTTTTATTTACTTGCAGGTCTATAACATTTAAGTATAAATAGCTACTACAATTCCACATTTATTAGATGTGCTATATAAAGATCTACTTTTGCACATTTTCAATAAAAGCTTTTTCATTAACAAATGAAATTCGCTCTAGCAATTTCCCTCCACTGATGGTTGAAAAACCATCACAAATTCTTCTTCACACAATGAATCTTTAAAGTGTACTCTCAATCTCAGGTGAGTCATTCTTTTTATTTTTCATGTTTTAAATTTCCTTCAATTTCTTATATCCTCTATTCTTTTTCTCTTCTATTTCTGCTTCTTCCCTAATTTTTCTCTTTCCTTATTCTTCTTCCTTGTTAAATAGCATCTAAATCCTTTATATAAAGCATACGCTTTTAATAATTTCATTACATATTCACCATTCCTAAATGGGGAACCAGATGATGTGATAAATACCCTTTGTAACCATAACTGGCCAAAATCATGGACCACACCAACGTCATACTGACTATCTGTAAATATAATCACTCTCAATTGAGTTGAAAGATTGCATGCTCTCGTAAGGGCAATTAATTCTGCCACTTGTGCAGAGGTAACACCTCGAAGCCAGGCGGTTTCTACCACATCTTGAATTGTGAAGACAGTGTAAGCTGTTCTCCGAGTTCCTTCATTGTCTTGCAAACATGAGCCATCCACAAAAAGTACATAGTCAGGCTCATCGAGAGGTTCATCTTTAATGGCTGGTCTTGGTTCGGTGCATAAATCCGTAACATTCAGTTAGTCATGTTCAACTTCATTTCCATCAATTACACTTTCAGGCAATTGTAACAATTTAGCTGGATTAAATGTTTGACATCTCTTAAGAACACTCATTTTCAGCAGCAAGTATTTGTTGTTCATATTTTGTAAGTCTGCTCTTTGTCAAGTACAGTGGTTTTTTTTACGGGTAAGCAATATGTCCACAGAGTGAGGGACCATCACTGTAAGAGGGTGTTCAATCACTATGCTCTCACATCTCTCAATACTGACACCAACTGCCATAACAGCTTTAGGGCAGTTGAGCAATCCTCTGGCAACAGGGTCAAGAGTGGTTGAAAAATATCCCACAGGTCTTCTAGAGTCTCCATGTAACAGAGTAAGCACTGAGAGAGCGCACCCTCCCTCTCACTACAAAACAATGTAAGAATGTAACTGTAATCAGGCATTCCTAGTACTGGGACATGACAGAGACTTTCTCTCCGATCTAGTAATTCTTTCAAGCAATCGTTGTCCCATGGAAGCGGATTAGACATATATTTGTGCGTCAGCCTCAGTAAAGGCTTGTCCACTAGGGAAAAGTTGGGAATCCACTGTCTACATTAGCCAACCATTCCTAGAAACATCATGATCTTTCTCTTAGTCCTGGGTGGGCTCATCTTCAGAATTGTCTCTATTCTCTCTTATAACACCTTTCTCATTCCTTTTTCAATGATATGTCTCAAATTTAGGACTTCTTTCTGACAGTATTGTAATTTGCTCGGGAACACCTTGTAACTTTTCTCAGGTAAATGATTTAAGAGAGAAATTGTGTCCTGTTTACAAGCTTCTTGCATACTTGATGCCACAAGCAGGTCATCAATGTACTGCACAATAACTGAATTGCAAGGCATCTGCAGAGTCTCAAGATTCTTTTTCAAGGTCTGATTAAAGATGGAAGCTCTCTCTTTATACTCATGTCAAACTCGACACCATGCTAAAGCTCTATCCCTAAATATAAATGACAATGAAAATTGACTGTCCTCATGCAATAGGCTAGAGAAAATGGCCTGACAAAGATCTACAGCAGTAAACTATTCTGCAGTGCAGGGAACCTGAAATAGTATTGTTGCTGGATTTGGTCTCACGAGACAACATGGAACTACTAAGTTGTTAATTTTTCAGATGATCCTATATGATTCAATACCTGCAGTTGTGCTTCTGCAAACCCATATTTGGCGAATTGCAAGAAATTGTGACCATTTCTTTCAAAATCCATTGCTTTAACATATTTTCTGGTGTTTTTCCTAGCTACTGTCTGTTAGATTATATGGTGGTGTTCTCTGGAAAACTGCATTTGGTTTTCTTGTGATTTGGACTGTTTCTATACCTTTGATTAGTTTGATATCTCTCTCTGAAAAGTCCCATAATTCTGATTTTACAGTATCTCTCAAATCGTAATGTAAATCCTCTATCGTTTTTCCTGGATATAATCCTACAGCTGTTCCTTGTCAGGCCATTTTAAATTCAACATCCTCATCATGCGTTTGAAATTCAACACCATCCGGTGTGCAGTAAATAGTGCAATTTAACTGGTACAAGAGATCCCTTCCTAACAGATTTACAGGACTTGAGTCGCATACCACGAAGTGGTGATACTCCTCAAATTGACCAATATTTACAGGTACTTTCTTTGAAACAGGATTAGCTATCTGTTTATTTCTAACACCTATAACTTGGATCTTCTTTCCCAAGAGGGGTATCCCTGGGACTTCTGCTGTTCCAACAGTGGACCGGGTATCTCCTGTGTCAATGAAAAATTACACTTGGTGGCCATTAACCTCTCCTTCCACAAATGGTTCACCTTGGTCTACCTCCAAGATTGCGCCGAGCATGCAATCTTTCTCCCATCCAAGGCACCATCATTAGAAATTGTCAGAGTCAAAACTCTCTTTCTCCAACATAGGGAACTGTTGAATGGATTCTGATTTCGAAATGGATTTGCGTTTGCCCTTGGTACTTGATTCATATTGAATCTGGTATTATACATATTGTGTGGGGCCATCAAAGCTTGTGGGACCTGTATAATTGGGACTTGTGACTGTGTTGACATTTGCATTTTCTGAACTGGAACCTGAACTAGAACATTTTGCATTTGTGTTTGATTTACCCCTTGAATTTGCCCATCATCACTTGCTTGATTTGCATTCCATCTACACTCTCTCTTCCAATGACCGAGCCTTTTACAATAAGGACAAGGAGTAGATTTCTTCAATGTTGTAATGTCTAGTCCTGATTTGGATCAATGGGAACACCTCGACCTCTAAGCTGAGAGATATTTACTCCACCTTGTGTCATCTGTCCTCCATTCTGAAAACCAACACCCTGCATTCCATCAACATTTCCTACATGCGACTAATTCTGAAATACCTTCTGAGCCAGTTTAGTCTGCGCCAACATAAATTTCTCTTTAAGTCTCTTCTTCATTTCTTCATCGTCACTACAATATTTTGCATATCTCAGGATCTCATCTAAAGGTTTTGTCTGCCAACAAATCACATTCTATTGTATTTGCACACTCTTAACTATTCACAACCCAAGAATGAACTGTGACATAAAACTCCACATATCTCCCATTTCAGGATTTTCTTGTCTGCTCTGTTGTTTAAACACCTCCAATAACCATTCATAGTAAGCATGCACTGATTCTTTTGGTTCTAGAGTAGTTCTGTTGATCTTTAACCAATCAATATCCCTCACTGGAACTTTTCCTTTCAAAAAGGTAATCACTTCATTGTACTTTGCCATTGGCACAGGTAAAGGTGCAAGACTACGTGCATCTCTTTGAGGCTCTGTATGTGGCCATTGTACAACTATCTTACATTCAGCCCATAGATCACTCAGTACCACTATATCAAAGAAGGTATTTAAATCTTTCTACAACACCTTTGAAATGTTTACAGATCTGTCAACTTGTGTATACAACTGAGCAGGATTCTTTCATAGCTTTGGAAAGTTGTTTGCAAATGTTGCAAGATCACAGCTACTCCATATAGAGTCTTGATGTTATGAGCATTTGGACCCTCGTGGTTCTGAGAGGATTTCAGACAGGAATTACGTAAGCTGCTGGGAGGTGTTAACTTGTGGTTATTAAAATCATGACATAATGCATACGGTTAGGGAGTTGAGTGATTGGATGCTGAAGAATAAAGACGTCTGTTTCAGAGTTTCGTGGTGGCGTGTTTAATTTACGTGCTCCAGGGTTGGGGAGGACACGAACTGGCTTTGAGTAGGGAATACGTGCCCCAAAAAACAGGACTGCTCTCTCTGAGTTTGCAACAATATAGCAAACTGCTTGTGCTTGCCATGTGGCCCCAGATCAATGCAAAGCAGTCTGAGTTCAGCGTGTGTGGAGTCAACGAGCTACTCCAGCCTATGCATGGCCGTTGGAGAAGTTGAAAGCCTAACAGAGGACACATTAGAAAAGCCCACCAGAATCCACTGGTAAGACCAGAGAAAGAGATACCACTCTGCGCCAGAACACAGAGTTATCATCCATGCAAAACAAACGCTAAAGACAGTGACAACCAGGTATGGAAGCAGAGATTTACTCACCGGCACTAGCGAGTGCAGGGCCATAAGACCTTGAATCAGACATGGCGACCTGGGCCTAAGTGATGGGCCGGTGTGTGATAAATTTCAGGTGGCATCCAGTACAATGAATGCTGCTCGAATAACATATATATGTCCGATGGCGACAGAAGAGAGCATAAGATATGATGTTGCTGCATTCTTGAAACCACCTCCGCCATTTGACATGGCCAAGAAACAGAACATTGGTGCCAGCTGGGCTACATGAATGGAAATATTTGATAACTTCATAGATGCGCTAGAAGAAGAAGATGAAAATAAAAGCATCAAATACTTAAAATACCTTGCAGGTGATGGAGTGAAAGAAGCATTAAAGAAAATTTCACAAACTGAAGCAAAATTGCACCAAAAGATAAAAGTAGCGTTGGAAGCCAAATTCAACCTAATGCCGAACATCTTCAGCCAAGCACAACATCAGGTTGGTGAAACGATGGAGGAGTTTGTTGAAAGACTTGAGACACTCATTAAACATTGCAAGTTCTGTGATTTCATCAATGAAGAAGCCATGTGACTCAGAATTATTGATGGCTGCCTTTCCGACTCATTTAAAAGACGCATGTTGAGAGAAACACACAGTGTGGAGAAAATGCTGCTACAGCCGAAGAGCAAGAAGATCAACAAGCTGCTGAAATGAAAGCGGGAATGGCCCAACATGAATCAGCCCTGGTCGTGAAAAGCAGGCACCAGCGAAAACAAGATGCAAGTAAGTTGACATCTTAAAGAAATCAAAATGATGCTTCCAATGTGGATTTTCATTTCCCCACAAAGGTAAATGTCCAGCCACAGGACAGATGCGTAAAGGTTGCGGGAAAGAAAACCACTTCATAACAATATGCAGAGCAAAATGTTTTTTTAATGCAGCACGAGGGAAGGAAAAAATGGATGCACAAATGTTCCAGGAGCATTCTCGCCATGACCACATAACCAAAATACAACATAAGCTACAACAAATGGAAACAAGACCAGACCAATTGTCATCAAGCTCGTCATACAAAGGCTCTTCGACATCACTATTGAGTGCCAATGAAGAAGATGGGTGTGAACTAATGGTAGCTACCAAGGAACGACGTGGGCATAAAGGAATAGCTGCTTGCAAAGACCACAATTCAAAACAAACTCACTAAACAAAACAACAAATTTCATTTGACACGGTCTCAAAATTACACTGAAAGTGAATGATCAATCAGTTACTTTCATCATAGACATTGGTGCTCAATTAACATCATGCCAGTGGAAAAGGAAACAGCCTGTCCCCTGCGTTTCGCCTCACTCAATCAGGCACAAAGATGTACACGTGGGGTGCTTCTAAGACACTTCGAAGCCAAGGATCATTCATAGTGACCATGTGACACAAAACAAGGTCAGTACAAGTGCCTCTCCATGTACTTCACGGAACTTAATCCAGTGCCTGTCTACTCAGTTTTGCCACCGCTGCTGACATGGGACCAACATTACTGAATTACAGCCTTCACACTCAATCTGAGATAAGTTCCCATTGTTGTTTCATTGTTAAGAAGACTCAAGACAATGAAAGCTTCACATCAATGAGAATGAGTTTTTATTTTTCTGGTTGTCATACCGATGTATTTTAGGCCACATGGGCAGGTAATCATATATACAACGTTCAGGCTATTTCAATTTGTATGGGTTCTTTGTTCCCCTGGGGTCCTAAGTACCAAGTCAATGCTGCCCATGTGGCCTAAAATACATCGGTATGACCACCAGAAAAATAAAAACTCGAATCAGTGAACACAGAAGTACACTCCGCTGTAAGAAGACCATGACCAAACTCACGACCCATTTTTTAGAATCACGCCATGGAGATTGTGATTTCAAATGGACAATCGTAGAAAAAGTAACATCACAGAATAGAGTCCAACAGACGCTTCTTCTAAAAGAACAGAGATGGGTGTACCGACTTCAGACACATGCCAAGGGTCTGAATGACGATATTCCTTCGAACCAGTTAAACAATCAAAATAGATAATCCTCCCGGCTTAGACTCAGGCTAGACATGTATATCCCATAGACCCACAGGCCGGGAGATACATCTATTTTTTTGACATATCAAAACAAACTACTTTATATGAGATACAAACGGCTTGCACCCTCATCACTCCATATAGAACCTTTTTAACAACTCTGGACCTACATGAGACCACCTAACCAATCCTTGGGACCAAAACCGAAACTTTCTGCTGCCGCAGATATATTACCTACTGGCAGTCGCCAGTAGGTAGTTATAGTTAAAACCTAGTTTCCATAGGAAGAGCGTTTTTTGATTTGCCAATACCTTTGACGCCGTTTGACGAATCTTCGTGAAATTTTCCAAACAAATGGCCCGGACCGCTCAGTTTGTGTGTTGAAAGTTTCGGGGTGATTCGTCAAGCGGGGGCCGAGAAAAAGTGGGGGTCCCAAAGCGCATTTTCTCCATGTTATTTTCCATAGGAAACTTTATTACAGGCTACAGCCCGTCCTGCTGAACGGAATTACACCAAATTTGGCAAAAAGGTAGGTCTTGGTTTAGAGTGCACCCTTTTTTTTAAATGGTGTAAATCCGTTCAGTAGTTCCTGAGAAATTTAAAAAAGAAAAATATCGATATCTGAGCGCCGAAGAGTCGTGAACCCTCCCGAGCACAAGCTCAATTCTGATTGGCTGCCAACACTCCAAACCAGGAAGTGTTGGCAGCCATCTTGTGACTCAGTTTAAAAAAAAAAAAATCGTCCGAATTCGCGCTGGGGTTGCGAATCCGTCCGAGAAAATAAAAAAAAAAAACGAAGAACGGGCTCCCATGCTTTGTTATTCTTAAACCCCTGGGTGGGCCAGGTCCCGGGGCAATGCCTATTTAATTAGCAGGGGCCCACGGGGCCCCCGCAGCCCCGGGGACCACCACCTCCCCGGGGCTTTATTTATGAAGTGTGGGGGGCATGCGGCCCCCCTGCAGCCCCTGGGAACACCACCTCCCCGGGGCATTATGTTAAATGAGGTGGGGGCCTCATGGGCCCCCCTAAGCCCCGGGGACCGCCACCTCCCCGGGGCATTATGAAATAAGTGTGGGGGGACCTTGCGGGCCCCCCCCAGCCCCAGGGACCGCCACCTCCCCAGGGCTGTACTAAATATTGTGTGTGGGGGGCTCAAGCCCCCACACTGCCCCGGGGACCACCACCTCCCCGGGGCACTTTGTATTTAAATACGGGGGTCAGTTACGAACCACCGGGCCCCGGGGACCACCACCTCCCCGGGGCTTTGCAAACGTTGGGAGGGGTGCCGCGCGGCCCCCCTCCTGGAGCCCTTGATGGCCCTGGGGACTGCCACCCCTCAGGGCCAGCTCCTGCAATGTCCCAGGGTGCTCACCCCCGGGACATTGCTGTTTGCTATGGCAGGGCGGGAGCCGTGTGGCTCCCGCCCTGCCATAGCAAACTCTGCTTCGGTTTTTGGAAGCAAAACCGAAGCAGAATTGCTTTTGCACAAGGGGAGCTGCATGTCAGCAGCTCCCCTTGTGCAAAAGCAATGCCGGCTCCCGCAGGAAGCGGGGAGCCGGCGGGACCGCAGTGGCATTGGGGCTCCCCCCACGGCCCCAACACAAAGGGCAAGCCCGGGGGATGGGGTCCCCGGGGCCAGAAGTGGCCCGGGAGGGGGCCACGTGGCCCCCCTCCCCTTTATTAATTTTTTTTTTAAATGGCCGGGCCCCGGGAAATGGGGTCCCCGGGGCCAATAGTGGCCTGAGGGGGGCCACGTGGCCCACTCTATAATTAAAAATGAAGGGTGGCCAGGCCCTGGGGGATGGGGTCACCGGGGCCAGAAGTGGCCTAGGGAAGGGGGGCCACACGGCCCCCTCCCGTAATTAAATTAAAAAACGGAAGGCCAGGCCCCAGGGGATGGGGTCCCCGGCGCCAAAAGTGGCCCAGGGAAGGGAGCCCACAAGGCCCCCCTCCCATATAACAATAAAAAAAAAAAACAAAGGCCATGTCCCGGGGGATGGGGTCCCCGGGACCAAAATTGGCCTCAGGAGGGGGCCGCGCGGCCCCCTTCACATTTTTTTTAATTTTTTTTTTTTAAATGTGGCAGGCCCTGGGGGATGGGGTCCCCAGGGCCCAAAAATAGATTAAAAGAAGGGGGGCCACACAGACCCCTTCTAAAAAAAATAAATAAAAAAAAGCTGGCATCTCGCCGGAGGCCCCGCTCCCTCCCTGCACTACTCTGCAAATGCGCCCCCTGGCGCGTTGTAAGTTGGGGGATTAAGTCCCCTTGAATACTGAGGGTCCCTGGGGGCCATCTAGCCCACCAGGTACCTCCAGTAAGCACCACAGAGCTGCGTTGCAGAGAGGTGGTCCGAGGCCACGCCCCTTTTTACACCTCTCTGCAACGCAGCTCTGTGGCTCTTACTGGAGGTAGCTGGTGGGCTAGTTGGCCCCCAGGGACCCTCAGGATTCAAGGGGACTTAATCCCCCAACTTACAATGCGCCAGGGGGCGCGTTTGCACAGTGGTGCAGGGAGGTGGCGGGCCTGATATAACATGTGTGCAAACACGCCCCCCGGCGCATTGTAAATTGGGGGATTAAGTCCCCTTCAATCCTGAGGGTCCCTGGGGGCCAACTAGCCCACCAGGTACCTCCAGTAAGCGCCTCAGAGCTGCGTTGCAGAGAGGTGGTCCGAAGCCATGCCCCTTTCTACACCACTCTGCAAATGCGGCTTCTGGCACACTGCTAGTGGGTCGATGAGGTCCTCTTGTGTCCGGAGGACCTCAGGACACAAGTGGACTTCATCCTCTGAGCAGCAGTGCACCAGAAGCCACGTTTGCAGAGTGGTGTAAAAAGGGGCATGGCCTCGGACCACCTCTCTGCAATGCAGCTGTGTGGCGCTTACTGGAGGTACCTGGTGGGCTAGTTGGCCCCCAGGGACCCTCAGTATTCAAGGGGACTTAATCCCCCAACTAGGAACATGCCAGGGGGTGCGTTTGCAGAGTGGTGGAGGTAGTTGGCCCCCAAGGATGTCCTTGGGGGCCAACTACCCCTCTTGTTATCTCCAGTAAGTCCCGCACAGTGGGATTGCTAAGACGTCTTCGGAGGCCATGCCCCCCTTTCTCCACCATTCTGCAAACGCGCCTCCTGGCAGACTACGGGATGGGGGATGAAGTCCAATTTACTCCTGAGGGACTTTGGGGGCCAAGAAGCCCTACTGGTACCTCCTGTAAGCCCTACGCACCGGAATTCCTGAGCGCTGGTCAGAGGCCCAGCACCCTTATTCCACCACTCTGCAAATGCGACTACTAGATAAAGAAGTGTTTGCAATGTAATAGGTTTCGCATTTGCGAGAATTAGAGCTATTGGCGTTGTAAATGCAAAAGTTTTTTTACTAATGTTTTTTGGAGTGGAGTGGATGTACGTTGTGTGTAGTGGAATTATGTGGTATGTTGTGCAGTGAAATTATGTGGATAGAAAGTATGTGGTATTTAGTGTATAGGAATTATGTAGAGTGGGATTATGTGTTATGGAGAGTAATTATGTGGTATGGTAGTCTGTGTTGTGGAGTGGTAACCTCAGGTTTAGTCTTCCTCATTTCCATAGAAGCTCAACTATGAACTCAGTGAGACAAAAAAAGATGGCATCACTGAGGAGCACTTGTGGACCTAGTCAGAGGTATGAGCAGGGCCACTGGAATTATGTGACTGGCTGCACCGACTTTCGCACAATTATACATTTTCTGCATTAGCCACATAATTCATCAACTGCACCCTAATCTGCAGATTTGAACAAAAAAAGCCTTGTTTCTAGCTGAAACCGGTCAAACGTTACCAAAAATGCAGCGACAAGTGTTACAGCGTGGTGGAAGGCCCTTTGCAAACCTAGAATGGTCACCTGTTACTTATTGCTAAACGTGGGTGTTAAATTGGTACTAATGGTGTGCAAGCCACTCTCGCTTCCCTCTGCGCCTCTCTTGCCTCTTTCTGCATTTCTGTTGCTTCTTTCTGCACGTTTCTTTCTTTTTCTGCACTTCTCTTGACCTCATTCTGCAAATCTCTTGTACTTTCTGCACCTCTCTTCCCTCTTTCTGCATGTCTGTTGCCTCTTTCTGCACCTCATTTGCTTCTTTCTGCACCCCTGTTGTCTCTTTCTGCACTCGTCTTCCCTCTTTCTGTACCTTTCCTGCCTGTTTTTGTATCTCACTTGCCTCTGTCTGCACTTTTCTTGCTTCTTTCTACACCTCTGTTGCTTCTTTCAGCAATTCTCTTGCCTCTTTGTGCACTTCTCTTGCCTGTTTCTGCACCTCTCTTGCCTCTTTTTGCACCTCTGTTGGCTTTCTGCACCTCACTTGCTCCTTTCTACACTTCTCTTGCCTCTTTCTGCACCCGTTGCTTCATTCTGCACTTTTCATGCTTCTTTCTGCACCCGTTGTCTCTTTATGTACCTCTTTTGCCTCTTTCTGCACCTCTCCACTCTTTCTGCACGTCTGTTGCCTCTTTCTGCACCCGTCTTGCTTCTTTCTGCACCCCTGTTGTCTCTTTATGTACCTCTTTTGCTTCTTTCTGCACTTTCTTGCCTTTTTCTGCAGTTCTCTTGCCTCTTTCTGCACCTCTGTTGCTTCTTTCTGCACTTCTCTTGCCTCTTTCTGCACTTCTCTTGCCTCTTTCTGCATCCCTGTTGCTTCATTCTGCACTTTGTATGCTTCTTTCTGCATCTGTCTGGCTTCTTTCTGCAACCCTGTTGTCTCTTTCTGCACTCGTCTTCCCTCTTTCTGTACCTTTCTTGCTTGTTTCTGCATCCCACTTGCTTCTTTCTACACCTCTGTTGCTTGTTTCTGCTCCAGTCTTCCCTCTTTGTGCAACTCTCTAGCCTCTTTCTACACCCCTCTTCCCTCTTTCTGCACCCTTCGTGCCTCTTTCAGCACCTCTGTTGCTTCTTTCTGCACTTCTCTTCCTTCTTTCTGCACTCCTCGTGCCTCCATTTGCATCTCTGTTGCTTCTTTCTGCACTTCTGTTGCTTCTTTCTGCACTTCTCTTGGTTCTTTCTGCACTGCTCTTGCCTCTTTCTGCATCCCTCTTGCCTCTTTCTGCATCCCTCTTGCCTCTTTGAGCACCTCTTTTGCTTCTTTCTGCCCTTCTGTCTCCTCTTTCTGCACCTCTCCTGCCTCTTTGTGCAGCTCTGATGCTTCTTTCTGCACTTCTCTTCCTTCTTTCTGCCTCTCTTGCTACTTTCTGCACCTCACTTGCCTCTTTCAGCACCTCTGTTGCTTTTTTCTGCAGATCTCTTGCCTCTTTCTGCACCCCTCTTTTCTCTTTCTGCACCTCTCTTGCTTCTTTCTGCACCCCTGTTCCCTCTTTCTGTACCTTTCATGCCTGTTTCTGCATCTCTCTCGCCTCCTTCTGTACCTCTGTTGCCTCTTTCTGCACTTTTCTTGCCTCTTTCGTACCCCTTTTGCCTCTTTCTGCTCCTCTGCTGCTTCTTTCTGCACCTCAATTGCCTCTTTCAGCACGTCTGTTGCTTTTTTTGCAGATCTCTTGCCACTTTCTGCACCTCACTTGCCTCTTTCAGCACCTCTGTTGCTTTTTTCTGCAGATCTCTTGCCTCTTTCTGCACCCCTCTTTTCTCTTTCTGCACCCCTGTTCCCTCTTTCTGCACCTTTCCTGCCTGTTTCTGCACCTCTCTTGCCTCTTTCTGTACCTGTTGCCTCTTTCTGCACTTTTCTTGCTCTTTCTGCACCCTTTGTGCTTCTTTCAGCACCTGTTACTTCTTTCTGCACTTCTCTTCCTTCTTTCTGCACCCCTCCTGCCTCTTTCTGTACCTCTCATACCCCTTTGTGCACCACTCCTACTTTTTCTACACCCCTCTTGCCTCTCTCTCCACCCCTCTTCCCTCTTTCTGCATCTGTTGGTTCTTTCTGCACTGCTCTGGCTTCTTTCTGCACCTCTCTTGCCTCTTTCGGCACCTCTGTTGCTTCTTTCTGCACTTCTCTTGCCTCCTTCTGCACCTCTTAGTTAGAGGTAGTTTTAATCCCCCTGCCCGATTATGTACTAGGGCCATACAGGGGAGGTCATGCCAATCACAGGGGTACCCCAACCCATAGTGTACCCTAGTGTATATAGGTGTTTTCACTGTATTCTAAGTGTCTTTCAGCATAGCACTGGCTCCGGGCCTGGTTAGTCAGAGTCAGTTACCACCAGTACCCGTCAGCAAAAAGTTGGGGGCACAGGATGACTTTGCAACAAGGCCTCTTTCTGCTCCTCTGTTGGTTCTTTGTGCACATCTCTTGCTTCTTTCTGTACCTTTCTTCGTCTTTCTGGACTTCTGTTGCCTCTTTCTACATTTGTCTTGCTGCTTTCTGTGCCTTTGTTCCTCTTTCTTCACATGTCCTACCTCTGTAGGCATAGTTAGAAATTAGCATTTAAAAAACCTTAGAAATTCACTGAAAAAAACCACAGGTTTCAGGGACGTTCTAGTTAGAAATTAGCATTTAAAAAAACCTTAGAAATTCACTGAAAAAACCACAGGTTTCAGGGACGTTATAGTTAGTTGGACATTTCACTCGTACAAAATTAGAGAAATTCGGCCATTATAGTTAGTTCAGCTAACTATAACTCGCGCAATGCACTGCTGATGACGTCACATATTACATCATTCATGACATGGTCAGTGACATCACTGATGACATCATCCACGTGATAATCTGATGCACCTCCTCATACCCTAATATAACCTTTGATACACCCACTCTAAAATACAGACTACCATTTTCGAAACCATAGACACACCAATACCAGTTAGTACATACCCACTCACTAATTCCTAGGTCTACACACACACATCCACTCATTCACCCATACAGTCACTCATACATGCAGTCAACCATCAATACGGCACTATCATATGCACTCACATATCTATACAGACACTCACACACCGCCACTCATCCATAGAGTTACTCACACACCTAGTCAGTCATGCAAAGAATCAATCACACTCCCATTTACTCACCTATACAGTTATACACACACCACCTCACTTATTCAAACATATACTAACACATACTTACACTCTTATACAATAACTAATACAAGCACACACTCATCCATACAGCCACTCTCACAATCACTCACTCTCACATATAGTCATTTATATACTCCAACACTCACATATACTGCCTTTCACATATGCAGTTACTCACACATGTACCACGGAGACATCCATTCACTCACCAACACACCCATACACACTCACCCACCCATACAGCCCTTCACAGATGCACTCTTGAACCCATACACCCAGTGAATCACCCACTCACACATTTATGCACAGAGTCACACCCCCCACCTACCCACACAGACACTCAGGCACCCATACAGATACTCAGACAACCAATCAATAACCCATATAGACCCTCATTAGCTACTCACCAACCCATGCAACCGCTTACACACCAACTGGCAAACTAAACTGTGTGAATGTCTGTATCAGACACTAACCCATGCATTCAGTAAGACACATTTAATCACTCACTTATACAGTCAGTCACGCACCTACTAAATCATCCATTCAGACACTTATACACCCACTCATTCTTCAATACACCTTGGCCTATATATTATCTACTGGCGGTCGCCAGTAGATAGTTATAGTTACAACCTATTATCCATAGGAAATCCGCGACATTCTATTTGAAATAACTCTCTTGCCGGTTGACGTATCTTCGCAAAATTTTCAAACTTTGTGGCCCGCTCCGGTCCGCTCCTACCCTGAAAGTCTCGGGGGATTCGTCAAGCGGGGGCCGAGAAAAAGGGAGGTCCCAAACGAGTTTTCCCCATGCAATTTTCCATAGGAAACTTTAGACACAGCTACAGCCCGAACTGCTGAACGGAATTACACCAAATTTGGCAAAGAGGTTGTTCTTGGTTCAGAAAGAACCCTTTTGTTAAATGGTGTAAATCCGTTCAGTAGTTGCTGAGAAAATCAAAAGTAAAAAGATAGTGATATCTATGGCCGAGTAGGGTCCGCGTACCCTCCCGATCACGAGCTGCATGTTAATTGGCTGTCAGCTGGCTGTCAACATTCCGATTCAGGAAATGTTGGCAGCCATTTTGTCCCTCGGTAGAACCGAGGGACAGAAACAAGTGCCCAAAGCGCACAAAGGGGGCAGGGTAGAAACACCCTGACCCCCTAGGTTTGCTCAGGGGGTCCCAGAAGGACCCCCTGGGCAAAAAAAATTGTTTTTTTTTTAAAAATCGGCAGGATGCGCTCAGGGTGCGCGAATCCTGCCGAAAAAAAAATCGAGCGCGGTCTCCCGCGCTTCGATTGTATTTTGCCCCGGGTGGCCCAAGTCCCGGGGGCATGGTGAGGGGATCATTTAATGTGTGGAGGGCCTCAAGGGCCCCCAAGCCCGGGGACCGCCACCCCGGGGCTTTTTTTTAAATGGTGCGGGAGGGCTCTGAGCCCTCCCGCAGCCCCGGGGACCACCACCTCCCTGGGGCTTTTTTAAAATAAATTGAAAAACCTGTGTGGGGGGGGCTCCAGCCCCCCCACATGCCCCGGGGACCACCACCTCCCCGGGGCACTAAACATTTAAATATGGGGGTCCGTTACGGACCCCCAGAGCCCCGGGGACCACCACCTCCCCGGGGCTGTGAACTGAATGGGAGGGGGCCGCGCGGCCCCCTCCTGGAGCCCTTGATGGCCCTGGGGACCACCACCCCCAGGGCCGGCTCCTGCAGTGTCCCGGGTGCCTACCCCGGGACACTGCTGTTTGTAATGACAGGACGGGAGCCTCGCGGCTCCCGTCCTGTCATTGCAAACTTGCTTTGGATATTGGAAGAGAGAGCAGGAAACCTGCTCTCTCTTCCAATATCCAAAGCCGATTGCTTTCCACATGGGGAGCTGCATCTTAGCAGCTCCCCATGTGTAAAGCAATGCCGGCTCCCGTAGGACACGGGGAGCCGGCGGGACTGTGGGGGCTTGGGGACCCCCACAGTCCCCAACGAGAGGCCAGGCCCGGGGGATGGGGTCCCGGGGCAAGTAGTGGCCCGGGAGGGGGCCACGCGGCCCCCTCCCCAAAATTTAAAAAAATAAATAAATAAAAAAAAAGGGTATGGCCGGCCCGGGGATGGGGTCCCCGGGCCTCAAATGGCCAGAGGAGGGGGCCACGCAGCCCCCTCCAAAGAATAAAACAAAAATCGAGGCCATGCCCCGGGGATGGGGTCCCCGGGGCCAATACAGGCCCAGGGAAGGGGGCCACGCGGCCCCCTTCCCTTTTTTTAAATAAAAATTTAAAAAAAGGGGTAAGGCCCTGGGGGATGGGGTCCCCAGGGCCCAGAAACAGGAAAAAGGAAGGGGCCACACAGCCCCCCTTCAGAGGACAAAAAGAAAAAAAAAAAAAAACGATCGGGCCCGCAGGCCCCGCCCCTTCCTTCACCACTCTGCAAACGCGCCCCTGGCGCGTTGCTTGCAGAGGGGAACGACTCCCTTGAATACTGGGGGTCCCTGGGGGCCAACTAGCCCACCAGGAACCTCCAGTATGCGCCAGGGGCTGCCTTGCAGAGACGTGTAGAGAGGCCACACCCCTTTTACACCTCTCTGCAACGCAGCTCTGTGGCGCTTTTGGAGGTATATGGTGGGCTAGTTGGACTCCGGGGACCCTCAGGATTCAAGGGACTTAATCCCCAACTTAAAACGCGCCACGGGGCGCGTTTGCACAGTGGTGAAGGGAGGGGCGGGGCTTCAGGTGACATGTGTGCAAACAGGCCCCGTGGCGCGTTTTAAGATGGGGAATTAAATCCCCTTCAATCCTGAGGGTCCCTGGGGGCCAACTAGCCCAATAGGTACATCCAGAAAGCGCCACAGAGCTGCGTTGCAGAGAGGTGTAAAAGGGGTGTGGCCTCTCTACACGTCTCTGCAACGCAGCACCCTGGCGCATATTGGAGGTTCCTGGTGGGCTAGTTGGCCCCTAGGGACCCTCAGGATTCAAGGGACTTAATCCCCCAACTTAAAACGCGCCACGGGGCGCGTTTGCACAGATGTCACCTCAGGCCCCGCCCCTCCCTTCACCATTGTGCAAATATTCTTCTAAAATCATCCGAAATACGAATTCCGATTTACTCACCTGTTATAAGGAGAGACCTCAGTGCTGCATCTTTCAGCTCAGTACTGGTCCTGAAAAGTAATTTTAACCGTACTTACCAGTAACTTGAATTTCCTTCCATAGGATATCATTGCCTGCTTTTTGCTGAAAAAGTTTCTAAGTGTTGATTTTTGAAACATACAAATATTCCTCTAAAATCAGCCGAAATACGAATTCCGATTTACTCACCTGTTATAAGGAGAGACCTCAGTGCTGTATCTTTCAGCCCAGTACTGGTCCTGAAAAGTAATTTTAACCGTACTTACCAGTAACTTGAATTTCCTTCCATAGGCTAACATTGACTGGTTTCACTTGGAAATTCTTCTAAGTGTGGAGTTTTGGAACTTTAAAATATTCCTCTAAAATCAGCCGAAATACGAATTCCGATTTACTCACCTGTTATCAGGAGAGACCTCAGTGCTGCATCTTTCAGCCCAGTACTGGTCCTGAAAAGTAATTTTAACCGTACTTACCAGTAACTTGAATTTCCTTCCATAGGCTAACATTGACTGGTTTCACTTGGAAATTCTTCTAAGTGTGGAGTTTTGGAACTTTAAAATATTCCTCTAAAATCAGCCGAAAGTACGAATTCCAATTTACTCACCTGTTATCAGGAGATAACCCAGTGCTGCATCTTTTAGCCCAGCACTGACCCTGAAAAGTAATTTTAACCGTACTTACCAGTAACTTATATTTTCTTCCATAGGAATCCATTGTCTGGTTTTCAGCAGAAAAGTTTCAAAGTGTCGATTTTCACAAACTACAAATATTCCTAAAAATCGCCTGTATGACTTAAACGCATTCTTTCAACTGTTTACAGGAGATGCACCAGTGCTGGATCCAGGATCCAACACTGAGTAAGAAAAAGTAACGAGAACAGTTTTTACCTTCTAAGTGAATTTCCTTCCATAGGATAACATTGGTGATTCTATGAGAAAAAGTTTCTAAGTGTCAACTTTTAAAGTACAATAATATTCCTTAAAAATCACGACTGTAACCAAAACGCTTTTACTCAACTGTTTACAGGAGATGTCCCAGGACTGAATCTAGGATCCAGTCCTGTGGTTAGAAAAGTAATCCATAAAGTAACTAATTGCATTTAACTAGAAATTCACATTGAGCTGAATGTTGCATTGTGTTTGAAAATGTGTTGCCCATTGCAACAACTGTAACTACTGTACTTAAAAGTCTATTGCCTATGTGCAAAGTATTTAAACTAAAGTAATTCATTCTGAGAAAGTATTTTTTGTAATGTAATGTATAATGTAATTACAATGTAATTTAAAAAATAAAATATGTAAAAAAAAATTGTTTCTAAAAATGTAGTAAATCAGTATGAAAAAAATTTATATAACAATTAATACATTTAAAAATTGTCATTTACAAAACCTTTGAAATTCACTGAAAAAACCGTAGGTTTCAGACATGTTATAGTTACAAATTAGCATTTAAAAAACCTTTGAAATTCACTGAAAAAACCATAGGTTTCAGGGACGTTATAGTTACAAATTAGCATTTAAAAAACCTTTCAAATTCACTGAAAAAACCATAGGTTTTAGGGACAGTTATAGTTAGTTGGACATTGCACTCATACAAAACCCGTGAAATTCCCCCGTTATAGTTAGTCCAGCTAACTATAACTCGCGCCCGCAATGCACTGCTGATGACGTCACATATTACATCACTCATGACATGGTCAGTGACATCACTGATGACATCACTGATGACATCTCAAATGACATCACTGATGACATCACTGATGACATCATCCATGTGATAATTTCATGCATCTTCTCACACCCTAATATAACCTTTGATACACCCACTCTAAAGTACAGACTGCCATTCGCAAAACCATAGACACTCCAACACCAATAACTACATACCCACTCACTGATTCTTAGGTCTATGCACACATCCACTCACTCACCCGTACAGTCACTCATACTTACGGTCACTCAGTACAGGACTATCATATGCACTCATACTCCTATATAGACACTCACACACCGCCACTCATCCATAGAGGTACTCACACACCTAGTCAGTCATGCAAATAATTAAACACACTATCATTTACTCACCTATACAGTTATACACACACCAGCTCACTTACTCATACAAATACTAGCACATTCTTACGCTCTTATACAATCACTGATACAAGCACACACTCATCCATACAGCCACTATCACAATCACTCACTCTCGCTTATAGCTATTTATATACTCCAACACACATATATACTGCCTTTCACATATGTAGTTACTCACACATGTACCACTGGGACATACATTCACTCACTAACACACTCTTACACACACTTACAAAGCCATACAGTCTATCACAGATGCACTCTTGAAACCATCCACCCAGTGAATCACCCACTCACACATCTATGCACAGAGTTGCACACACCCCTCCCACACAAACACTCAGGCACCCATACAGATACTCAGACAAGCATTCAATAACTCATATAGACACTCATGTAGCTATTCACAAACACATGCAGCCACTTACACAGCAACAGACAGACGGATACAGACATTCACCCAGTTTAGTCACTAACCCATGCATTCAGTAAGATACGTTAAATCACTCACTTATACAGTCAGTCACGCACCTACTAAATCATCCATACAGACACTTACACACCCACTCATTCTTCAATACGTCTTTTCCTATATATATTAAAAATATTTAAACTTTACAGAAACACACAGTCACTGGATGATGTCATCAGTGATGTCATCAGTGATGTCATTTGAGATGTCATCAGTGATGTCATCAGTGATGTCACTGACCATGTCATGAGTGATGTAATATGTGACGTCATCAGCAGTGCATTGCGGGCGCGAAAGTTATAGTTAGCTGGACTAACTATAACGGGGGAATTTCACGGGTTTTGTACGAGTGCAATGTCCAACTAACTATAACTGTCCCTAAAACCTATGGTTTTTTCAGTGAATTTCAAAGGTTTTTTAAATGCTAATTTGTAACTATAACGTCCCTGAAACCTATGGTTTTTTCAGTGAATTTCAAAGGTTTTTAAATGCTAATTTGTAACTATAACATGTCTGAAACCTACGGTTTTTTCAGTGAATATATATATATATAAAACATATTTAAACTTTACAGAAACAGTCACGATGATGTCATTAGTGATGTCATCAGTGATGCCACTGACCATGTCATGAATGATGTAATATGTGACGTCATCAGCAGTGCATTGCGGGGGCGCGAGTTATAGTTAGCTGAACTAACTATAACGGCCGAATTTCTCTGGTTTTGTACGAGTGAAACTATAACATCCCTGAAACCTGTGGTTTTTTCAGTGAATATATATATCAAACAAAATCCCAAAAATGTCCCTGCCACAGAGGCGCAACACCAGGGCACAGACTCCAAAAGCAAGGATGTATAATAATGGCTTTATTTACACATCAAGGTCCAAATGACGCGTTTCAGCCGCCAGACATGCGGCCTTGATCACACAACGCACTGCTGGTGAATGGGTGCAATATATACAGGTGTGAGTAGTAGTATGTTTTCTATGTTAACCACATAAATAGGCGTTTTACTACAGTTTGTGAATTAGTACTGGAACTCCGCTTTACTGCTGGAAGTAAGTCAGCGAGTGCTTTTACATTATTTGACATAACTCTACATACATAACGAACAGACTTATATTGTGAAGACAGACTGCGCCATAGATAATGTAAACATATATTTGTGTAAATTAGAACACAAAATGAACCCAAGAAGTGGTCAATAGCATGACTGTATATGTTCTCATATTACGGCAAAGTTAATTGCAAACAAATGAGAGAAGGAACATTATTACAGTTGGCCCGCGCAAATACGGGTTTGATCGGCTGTAGAGAGACTTCCGATAGTGTTTCGGAAATGCGGGATGGAGCAAGCCTGACACGGTCTGTGAGTAAATAGAATTATAGAAAGCTCAAATGCTTATGGGGATGTGAGCTGCGTTGGTACAGGAGCGGATCTTGTGTACGCAAGGAATTCCGGCATACGTGCTTATGAATTCACGGTATGCAGTGGTTTAAAAAGATAGTGAGATCTACTACTCAGATAAAGTGCTTAAGTAAACAAATTGAGAGGTGGGGCAGTGACTTAGGGATTGTGAAGCAGGGAGTAAGTGTTAAGTGAACATTGAATTAAGTGACATCAGTGCCTAAAATACAAACATATGCTCATATGTGCTATATATACAGTGCACGTGAATGATATCAAAATGAGCAGTTCAGAACTATCAATGTTAAGAGTAACTGAACGTTATCGTCAGAAAATGAGCTCAGATACGAAACAATGAGAACAAAGAAATATACTTGCACAAATGCAGATAATCTATATACATAGGACAATCAATGCATAACGGTAAATGAATAACAGTAAATGAATAGTAATATTTGGCTCAGGCTGGTTACCTATGCGTGTACTGACATATACACAGTGTGCGTTCCTGTTTATAACATGCGTGGGCAAAGGTTGGATGAGTATCTTGTCTAATGCAGAAAGACTGAGGAAAGGAGCTCAACAGGATGGTCTAGATACTACAGGAAATTGTGTAGATCCTCGCTAGTGTTTAGGCCTGAGGGAGTCTTGGTGTTGAACTCCAGGATGTATTTGCTTTCAAGTTGGCGCAGTAATTTCTCTCGATTCCCCCCTCTTCTCAGTGTGGGTAAGCAGTCAATTATAGAGTATTGGAGGTGGTCAAGATTATTGTTATGCACCTCCTTAAAGTGCCTTGCTACAGGGTATGATGGATCATTGTTCACTATAGCTCTAAGATGTTGTAGAATGCGTAATTGCACTTGTAACTTAGTACTGCCTATGTAGCACAGCCCGCATTTGCATTCAAGTAAATAGACTGCAAACTCTGTTCTGCATGTTAGAAGGTGTTTGATGGTGAGGGGTTCTTTTCGAAGGCAGAATCCAACTGCGTCATGTTTCTGCCGAATTTACACGCCCTGCAGCTGTTGCATTTAACAAAGCCTTTCATGCCAGACAGCCAGTTGGCTTTGGTGATGATTTCAGGACTATTCCTCACTAGAGCATCATGCATAGAGAATGCACGTCTGTATGTAATGTCTGGGCACTGTGCCACTATGGGGCCCAAAGTTGGGTCGGATTTAATGATTCCCCAATGTTTGTTAATAACTGATCTGATTGCACGTTCCTCTGTGTTATACGTGATTATGAGCCTAGTGGTGACTGTGTGCATGTGCTGTTAACTCGCTCATGGCGGTGTTGCTTTCTGGTATGGGCTTTCCTGTGAGGAGTTCTTCTCTAGGTATGGTGTTAGCCCTGTCAGTGGCTTTGTTGATGTTGCCTTTAGAGTATCCTCGTGCCCTGAATCTATGAAAGGCTTCCTTTTGGCCCTCCTTTAAATCATCGTCTGAACTACATATTCTGCGCAGGTGAAGCATTTCACCATAGGGGATGCTTGCTATTAAATGCCTAGGGTGAAAGCTAGAGGCATGAAGGGTTGAATTGCCTGCAGTTTGCTTCCTATGTAGCTTGGTGTGTAGTGCCCCATTAGAGATATACAGCATGACATCAAGGAACTCTATTGAGGTGTCACTGATGTTGGCATTGAATTCCAGATTTAGATGGTTAGTGTTGATCTCCGTGATGAAGGCCCTCGCACTGTCAGTGTTGCCCCTCCAGATAACAAAGACATCGTCTATGTACCTCAGCCAAGTAACGATATTGTTGTTAAATGCGTCCGAGTGATCAACCATGAGAGCCCGCTCCTCCCACCAGCCCACATGAAGACATGCGTAGCTAGGTGAGAAGCAGGTCCCCATGGCTACCCCTCGGAGTTGCTGGTACGCAGTTTTGTTAAACATGAAATAGTTGTAAAAAAGACACCATTCAATAAGGAACAAAATGAATTTGTTATGCTTGTAACAGTGAATTGGTCTTTTATCAAGAAAATATTTGCAGGCCGCTATCCCATCACAATGGCGAATGCTAGTGTACAATGAGGTGATGTCAAGGGACATCAATAAGTAATCCTCGCGCCATGGGGTATCTTTAATTTTCAGGAGAAAGTCACTGGTGTCTTTTAAATATGTGGGTAAGCTGGAGACCAAGTCCTGCAGAAAGAAGTCTACATATTTAGATATGTTCTCGCACATGTTTTTTCTGGCAGAGATGATAGGACAGCCAGGGATTGGATTAGAGTTTTTGTGCACCTTGGGAAGAAAATATAGGATTGGAAGCACTGGTGAGTCTGTATTTAGAAATGCATGTTCATCTTTACTGAGTATTCCCTGTGATCTGAAAGTATTCAGGTGCTTTCTGAGTTCCTTGTGGCCACCTCCTTGTGGCTAGATGTTTTGTAGCATACAGAGTCGGTCAAATGTCTATCCGCTTCCTCAAGGTACAATTGTCGTGGCCAAAGCACAATGTTGCCCCCTTTGTCTGTTTTGTTGATGATGACCTCATTTTCCTTTTTTAATTTGGTCATCAGATCTTGATATTTCTTGTTGAGGCGGTTACGCCTGGTTGGTCTACGTACTTTTTTAAGGTGCAGTGCTTCTACTAATCTGTAACGACATCGCTGAAGACATCAATGGCGTCTTGTGGCATCACTGGTGTGAAAGTGGAATGTGGCTTGAATGGGCTGGATACCCTGATGGAACTTGCGATGCCTTCATCATGCAAGATTTGCTGGGTAGATGTGGGCACATTGGAAGATTCCAATTCGACAAGAGAGCGGATCGTGGGAATATCTGAGACTGAGACTGGCACCAGCTGTTGGTGTAATACCTGGTATGGATTGAATGTCACTATTGCTGTGTTTAAGTTTAAAGAACTTGATCAATTTTAGTTTTCTAATAAATTTGAAAACATCGATGTGGGTGTTGCTGTAGTCAAAGCTGCTTTCTGGGCAGAAGGTGAGACCGAGGGAGAGCAGTTGTTTTTCTTCCTCGGTGAGGTTGATGTCACTGAGATTGATAATAGTTTTGGTGTCAGCGTTTACTTGCGTCTCCAATTTCCTCTTCTCCTGTTGCCTGGTTTGGGCTTTTCTGAGTTTCCTTCTCTCGCGTCTCCTGCGGTTGCATCGGCGCTTTGATTCTTTGGCAAGCGAGGCCTCAGTGTTTGCCTTCGATCGAATACTAAAAAATCTAGTTCTTGCGCCAGGCTGAGATTTGCACCACTGGCTTCGGTTCTGGCTCTCCGGCCTCCACCATCCTCAGAATCCGTTCCGCTTTCCATTGCTGAGCTAAGGTCGGACATTGAGGCAGAGTCTGCTCCTTCAGCTATTGTGAGAAGTGCTTGTTGGATAGGTTTGTTCATTCTTTGTTTTTTAATCGTGTCGTATTTCCTAGCGAAAGTAAAGATTTGGCCGCATTCATAGTCTGTTTTGTCGTGGGCAAACTTGAAGACTTTCCGCGCCTTAATTGTTTCCTCATGTTTCTTTAGGCGGGTATTGATTTCATCTCTGCCTCTGGATATTGCCTCTTTCTGCTCAAGTGCATCAAGCTCTTGATTGATGCAGTCAATTTCCTTTAGGGTATTAGCGCGGTCTATTTCTGCATATTTAATAAGAATGATAACCAATCGCATTGATGTCTCCAAATTGCTTTCTGCCCACTCTTTGAGCATGTCTGGGTTCGGGTTCTCGAAACTGGGAGCCAGCATAATCCTTAAGCCACGTGGGACGCAGCCTGCATCCCGGTATTTTTGTAGAGACTTAGCTTCCCACCATTTAGTGATTTCATTGCGTAGCAACTTTTCCAGCAATTTCAGTTTGGTTTTATAGTTCTCATTGTTTGTACTCATTTGAGCACCGGTAGTTCTTGTCTGATTATTGATGTTTGGCAGATTGTCAAACAAAGCTTCAGCAACTGCTTCCCTCTCTCGCAGCGCTTCGTTGGACATGATGTGATTGTATCGACAAAACTTGTGACTGACAAGTAAATGTTATGCAATTGCTGTATACTTGCACGGGCACAAAGTGTGCTCCTCTTCTAAACCTGATATGCGCCAAATGCAGCTCGTACTCACCACCGGGTGTTGAGGTACTAGTCGGGTCCTCCGACTCGACCTGAACCTCCGCCACAATGGATTCGGAGCATGCAGTGGTCTGGCTGTCAGGGGGCCGTGATTGTCTCTTTCTCCTCCCGGAGCTCACGTAGAAATGCGGCTGTTGAAAATCACCTTGGCCCAGAAATCCAGCAAAGAGGGGGTCTGTGGAGCAGAGAAAGCCGTATTCTGCATAAATACCAAACGGAATCCCAAAAATGTCCCTGCCACAGAGGCGCAACACCAGGGCACAGACTCCAAAAGCAAGGATGTATAATAATGGCTTTATTTACACATGAAGGTCCAAATGACGCGTTTCGGCCACCAGACATGCGGCCTTGATCACACAACGCGCTGCTGGTGAATGGATGCAATATATACAGGTGTGAGTAGTAGTATGTATTCTATGTTAACCACATGATAAGGCGTTTTACTACAGTTTGTGAATTAGTACTGGAACTCCGCTTTACTGCTGGAAGTAAGTCAGCGAGTGCTTTTACATTATTTGACATAACGCTACATACATAACGAACAGAATTATATTGTGAAGACAGACTGCGCCATAGATAATGTAAACATATATTTGTGTAAATTAGAACACAAAATGAACCCAAGAAGTGGTCAATAGCATGACTGTATTTGTTCTCATATTACGGCAAAGTTAATTGCAAACAAATGAGAGAAGGAACATTATTACAGTTGGCCCGCGCAAATACGGGTTTGATCGGCTGTAGAGAGACTTCCGATAGAGTTTCAGAAATGCGGGATGGAGCAAGCCTGACACTGTCTGTGAGTAAATAGAATTATAGAAAGCTCAAATGCTTATGGGGATGTGAGCTGCGTTGGTACAGGAGCGGATCTTGTGTACGCAAGGAATTCCGGCATACGCACTTAGGAATTCACGGTATGCAGTGGTTTAAAAAGATAGTGAGATCTACTACTCAGATAAAGTGCTTAAGTAAACAAAGTGAGAGGTGCGGGCAGTGACGCGGGGAGTAAGTGTTAAGTGAACATTGAATTAAGTATATATATATATATATATATATATATATATATATATATATATATATTCACTGAAAAAACCATAGGTTTCAGACACGTTATAGTTACAAATTAGCATTTAAAAAACCTTTGAAATTCACTGAAAAAACCATAGGTTTTAGGGACAGTTATAGTTACTTGGACATTGCACTCGTACAAAACCCGTGAAATTCCCCGTTATAGTTAGTTCAGCTAACTATAACTCGCGCCCACGCAATGCAATGCTGATGACGTCACATATTACATCACTCATGACATGGTCAGTGACATCACTGATGACATCACTGATGACATCTCAAATGACATCACTGATGACATCATCCAATGACTGTGTGTTTCTGTAAAGTTTAAATATTTTTAAAATATATAGGAAAAGACGTATTGAAGAATGAGTGGGTGTGTAAGTGTCTGTATGGATGATTTAGTAGGTGCGTGACTGACTCTATAAGTGAGTGATTTAACGTATCTTACTGAATGCATGGGTTAGTGACTAAACTGGGTGTATGTCTGTATCCGTCTGTCTGTTGCTGTGTAAGTGGCTGCATGTGTTTGTGAATAGCTAAATGATTTTCTATATGAGTTATTGAATGCTTGTCTGAGTATCTGTATGGGTGCCTGAGTGTTTGTGTGGGAGGGGTGTGTGCAACTCTGTGCATAGATGTGTGAGTGGGTGATTCACTGGGTGGATGGTTTCAAGAGTGCATCTGTGATAGACTGTATGGGTGGGTAAGTGTGTGTAAGAGTGTGTTAGTGAGTGAATGTATGTCCCAGTGGTACATGTGTGAGTAACTACATATGTGAAAGGCAGTATATATGTGTGTTGGAGTATATAAATAGCTATAAGCAAGAGTGAGTGATTGTGATAGTGGCTGTATGGATGATTGTGTGCTTGTATCAGTGATTGTATAAGAGCGTAACAATGTGCTACTATTTGTATGAGTAAGTGAGCTGGTGTGTGTGTATAACTGTATAGGTGAGTAAATGGCAGTGTGTTTAATTATTTGCATGACTGACTAGGTGTGTGAGTACCTCTATGGATGAGTGGCGGTGTGTGAGTGTTTATATAGGTGTATGAGTGCATATGATAGTCCTGTACTGAGTGACTGTAAGTATTAGTGACTGTACAGGTGAGTGAGTGGATGTGTGTGTAGACCTAAGAATCAGTGAGTGGGTATGTAGTTTTTGGTGTTGGAGTGTCTATGGTTTTGAGAATGGCAGTCTGTAATTTAGAGTGGGTGTATCAAAAGTTATATTAGGGTGTGAGAAGATGCATGAAATTATCACATGGATGATGTCATCAGTGATGTCATTTGAGATGTCATCAGTGATGTCATCAGTGATGTCACTGACCATGTCATGAGTGATGTAATATGTGACGTCATCAGCAGTGCATTGCGGGGCGCGAGTTATAGTTAGCTGAACTAACTATAACAGGGGAATTTCACGGGTTTTGTACGAGTGCAATGTCCAACTAACTATAACTGTCCCTAAAACCTATGGTTTTTTCAGTGAATTTCAAAGGTTTTTTAAATGCTAATTTCTAACTATAACGTGTCTGAAACCTATGGTTTTTTCAGTGAATTTCAAAGGTTTTTTAAATACTTGGTTTCACAACTGGAAGACATGCTTAATACGTA